>CAWUFW010004042.1:0-1200000 GCA_963921515.1 Calotriton arnoldi
GGTGGCGTGCTCCGGCTGTGTGTGCAGTCTGCAATGTGCACGCTCCGGGGTTGCTGTGAGCTCTGTGTAGTCGTGGGGAGACAGGACTTGTGTTCTGTTGGCTTGTTTGGAGGACACGGGCCCTCTTCCCACATGCTTCTCAGACAGTTCAAGGTCAGTGCTGTGTGACTCCTTCCAATTAACTTGCATGTGGCCGACATGGGGAGTGTTTTCTTCTTTCTTCCCCGTCCGTTGTGTGCTTCTGTGATATGCGCTATCTGCCCTGTGGTCGGTCTCCTCGGCATGCCTGTGTTGGTCTATTCTTGGACAATGGCTGTATTCACCGGCTTCTGTCGTAGGGCTGTGGTTTCGTAGTTGGAATGGAAGGTCATTCAGTGCTGTCTGCTCTCCCTTGTGTGGGCGGCAGGCTGCCTTTCCGCTCTGCGTTGGGCCTTGTGTGTGGATGTTATTCTTGGGCCACCTGTTGTCGGTCCCCGGGCTCTTTGGTGTTCCGTTTCATGTGTCTTGTTCATATGTGCAGGGTGGTATGGGTTTTTCAGTGTGGTACTGGCGTTCCTCTTCCCGAAGGGGCCCTGCTTCTCCTAGTTGGTGTAGCCGCCGCTGTGTGCTTCGCCATGTTTGTTACACTGGGGTGTGTCCTGCTGTTGCGTGACTTCACTGACATGTGTGCGTCGGTTGTGTGGCGTTGGGTGTTGTCCGTGAATTGGGCGTTGGGGACATGTCTGTGGCAGGCCTGTCACGTGTCATGTGCGTTCGGGGTGGGGCTGATGTGTGTGCTGCTTGGTTGTGTCCCTGTGTCTGTGTGCGACGCATGCATGGCGCTGCGGTTGGCCTCTGCGTTGTGCGCATGTGTGGCGGCATCATCGGCGCTTTGTGGCCGTGACGGGGTGGTTGGTTCCTAGTCCCAGGTGGTGTGTACACATGTGTTCCGCGATGTTAGGATTTGGCCTGTGTGTCATATGTGGATGCAATGGTGGATGTGTAGTGTACACGCGCTGGTGGGGGTTGTCCGCTTTTCCGCCCTTGCACTGTGTGCGCTGTTTGCGTGCACTTGTTGTGTGTGTGCCTACCTGCGTCTCCGCGGTACGTTGCGTCCTTGGTGGTGCATCAGCAGAAGCATGGGAAGGGCCTGCAGTGCTGGATTCATGCTCGGGGTGCCGCTTCTTCGTTGTCCGTGCTCTGCGTCCGTGTTACCGCCTCTCTTTCACGTGCGGTGTCTCTTAGCCGTGGGAGCCGTTTGTTTGCGGCATCGTAATTTATGCGCCGGGCGGGACGTGTTTCGTCGGACGGTGTGTGTCAGTTGTGCTGCGCCGCTACGTGAACGGGCGCACTTTGATGGCGGACGGTGTTGCTGGCTTGCCGGCGGCGTTTGGCCTGCTTTTCGCATCGTAATTGGGCGGGCGTGTGGACTGCTGCGTGCCGGCGGTAACTGGTGCTTTTTGCATCCGCCAGCACGGCGGTTGTGCTTCCGCCCGCCATCGTAATGGGCCCCTAATTAATTCATTTTTTAAACATAATTAACATAATTACCAATTAATTATTTATTGTTATTAGTCAAATTATAATTAATTAATAGTAAATTAATTAACGTAATTAACGATATAAATTATTAAATATTAAATTATTAATCAATAACATATTTAATTCATTAATTTAAATTAAATTACTTCCCACCCTATTCCCCTATAAACCCACAACCGGCTACAGATTTAAATTACACAAAAATTATTTAACATATGATTAATTAATTTTAATTAATTTATAAAAATATATATTATAATTAAATTACTTCCCACCCTATTCCCCTATAAACCCACAACCCGCTACGGAAGTCATATACGCAAAAATTATTTTACATAAATTTCGTAACTTTAAAAAAATTAAACATACATTTCAAAAATATTATACATTTTTAACTCATATACTACTTACAAAAAATTCGATATTATTAAAAATTCGATATTTTTTAATGCCTATATTATGTACTTCTATATTTTGGCAATCTATATTACTTACCTGCATTTCGATATTATTAACCACTATATTATGTCCATTCGATATTATGTCCATTCTATATTTTGTCTTCGATATTCTGTCCATTCTATATATTTTTTTCGATATTATGTCTATTTACCACTAGGCTTATAGCAAAGCTACCCTTTTCTTCCCATATGAGAATTTGAATGAATAAGATGGCTGTGTTCATACCTTCTAAAGTATACAGATTGGGCTGGACTGTTCCCATTGGAGCAGGATCATAGGTAATTTGCATGTGGCTGGGTCCAAACTGAGGTGGCATGGGGTGCAAAATAACAATGGACTGGGATGCGGCCCGAGTACTTACCAGTGGCTGAAATTAATTCAAGCATTTCATCCATCACTTTTTTGTATACTTTAGCATTTCCCCTAAGTTGGCTTTCGGCATTGGATTGAATTTGGTTCCCAATGCTTCTTTGATCTGACGGTATGATATTGCATCAGTCAGCGAGATTTTCTTCAGCACTTTTTTCACTCTGTCACCGGCAAGGTTCTTTAAATATTTAATGATTTTCTTATAATCTACTTTTTCTAGGACATCTATGAAGTCATCAATCGTCTCGTTCCATGCAGTCCACCTGGCGCCAATATTCTGCTTCTTGGCGGTGGTGGTTTTAGGATCGTGGCTGCATCGTACTTCGTGCCTCCTTCTGCAGCCATTGAAAAACTTCACTATTCCGATGGCATTTATTGTGCTGAATGCCACCTGCTGTGCACGCATGGGCCTCTCACTAGGGCCTGGGTCGTCACACCCGATTCGAGGTCCTGTGGCACTTCCCTCGTTTGTGCTAGTATGTGCGTTTCTAATTTCGTACCTGGCTGTCACTGCCGTTAGCATCATCTTCGTATCGATGACGCCTTTGTTTTATGAGGTGGCGTAGTATCTCTTCTTTTAGCCTTACCAGTGAGTTTCTGGCAGGCTTTCGAATATGCTCCTCTGCAGTGCCTCCAACTTCTTCGAGGGCTCTATTTGGGCTAGAGCGGGGCTTCAACTCCACACACACCAACATCAAACTGCTTCTCATCAACTTCGGTGCATGTGGTGCGCACACAAGCAGTTTTCTGTATTGTTGGAAGCTCTCAGGGAGAGGAGTCTTGTTTCCTGGGGTACGGATCCCCTACTCGTCACCAGTTGTAGCGTCCTCCCCAGCCCAGGAGCATGCAGAATGAATATCACACACGGAGCTCTGTAGTAGATGTCTTTATTCCACAGCATACGATCACACACTGCCCACTCATTACATCATAACCATTAATAACCACACCTTAACACCTCCCAGCAAGTTACGTAATTGCTTGTTGAGTCCGCCCGGAACCGCAAGGGTCCTAGTGCACATAGTCTCACGACACTACGCCGACCAAGGCTGGAAGCAGTCAGGGATGGAAAATTACCTGTAGAGGAGAGGAGCAAACACAGGGAGACATTTGGCAGGAGACTGGAGGGTGCTTTCTGTACCAGTTTGGAGACAGAATAAAGAACCTGTCCTCGTGTGGCATCCAAGCTTCATTCATTAATTGTGTCAACACTGTCGTTTAAGTCATTCTGTGCCCATCAGTCGATGTGAAATTGTGGTCCTAATTCTATGTTTGTGAAATGCCCCGGGTTTTGTTTTTTGAAACCGAGTCCTCCTAGGCAAAGGTACTTCTTCTAGTTGGGCATGGTCACTCACATGTGATTTTCTCAGGTGCTAAATGTATTAGGGCGGTGGTAATAATCAAAAGAAGAGCGAGGAGATAGGGGCCAGTTCACTTCCCCTGGGTATAGTATAAGTATCAAAGGGAACTAGCTACTAAATAGGAGCTCCTAGTATGTGTATGTATGGCGACACATATGTGTTTTTAGAAGACCCTCACTCACCAACCAAGTTGGTGACATGCTTCATCATCGGGTCCCACCCAAGGTACCGAATGTACCTTGGGTGTGCTGCGACGCCTGGATACAGCGGAGCTGGTTCTGTGCAGTGAGTGTGCAGTGAGAGTGAGATGAGTGTGGTTTAAAAAGCTGTCCGTAGGGTCTCGTTCAGGTAACAGAAGGACTATTTTAATGTATGGGCCCTCGGCAGTGGTTAAAACAGAGAGGTGGATATCTCTGGAGTTAATTAGGTTCCGATATCCTGGTCAACATGTTTCAGCCAGTCTCTCTATACTGGGCTGGCTTTCTTCAGGACCTTATGTGTGTGAGGTTAAAAAGGTGGTCTGGAACAAAGTGTGTAAGAGACCATCTATGTGGTGCACTCGCTAAGGTGCATTATGTGATGGAGGATGATTTCCTCTGGCGACGCATACCTGTTATAGGGGTAAAAAAGACGATAGACAAACATACACATTGATCCATTTAGATGTTGTTGTTTAAGCACATCTATTATTGTGAATCAGGAGCGTGGTGTCCGTGCTCCTAATCGAATAAATTGCGTAGTGAGGACGGACCGTGGCGTTTTAGTGCATTGTAATTAGATCAAAACAATGTATACGCCTCTTATATATGCGTTAACAGGTGAAAATCAATATGCGATATTACATGGTGATAAATAAAGGGATAAAAAGGTAAAACCATGTTTGCTCACTCAGGAATTGTCTGAGAAATGCCCCATGAGTTCCGTGGGGGGCCCGACCTATTGTCACACTCTGTGTGTTTTCGGAAAAGAAAATGGAAAAAAATGAAAAGGAGTAAACAGTAATAGCACATACATCGTAAGTTGCTGGCGTGCCATATTACTGCAGGACTATTAGTCCCTCTCTGGCTGGAACCCCACTGAACAGAGCCCCACTTACTTCTTCAAGATCAGGGGCCCGTCTCCGTACCTAGTCTGGTCGATCGGAACTCCGACGGTGAATGACTGGTACAGCGATGGGAGTTTAAATACCTTAGCAGATTCTGCCGGTAAAAGCAGGTTTTCTCTAACGACCTCCAGGTGCGGGTGATCAGTTTCATTCCTTGCACCTGCGAGGATAAACAGAGAAGAAAGCGTGCGCACGTGTCTGTGTGTTTACGCTGCGTATGGATAAAGTTAAATTAGGAATACTTGTAAATAAGTTAAATGTCTGGAAATTCCCTTTATGGTATTACTTAACTTTATAATTAAAAGGATATTTTTAACGGCTGTATTGTACTGAGGAACGCCGCTAGAATGTTGGTTGTTTGGGTATATCTCCTCGGGGATAGACAGGACTCAGTGCTGGGACTGTCTCTAGGGGACGTTTAACCATATGCACACGTGTTGGTGCCCGCATGTGGGTATCGTACATATGTTCAGGATATTTTAGCAATATTTTGTGGGTCGCCGATTTTAAGTGGGACGCCTGTTAGTTGAAGACTCGTTATATGCCTGGATCGGGTGTGCATATATTACCCTCTGCATGGTGCAGTGTATAAATAAGTAGTACATAAGGTAGTGGTCATGATGAGGACACATAGGTATTTGAGGGCTCTTAATCAAACATAGGGTTTTTGTGGTGAGAAAGTACATATAGTCAAACGTGAATACTATTCCACGGTATATTGTCATTCAATCCTGTGTTATTAGTGGAAAGACGATATATCCAACGTTGTTCTTTCTGCAGAAGGATTTTCTCATGAGTGTTACTATGGCATGTGATCTGTTCTATGACTGTCCACCTGATGTCATTAGGTGTATGTCCTGTAGTGAGAAATGGTCTGCAGGTTTGCTCAAATTCTTTTTGCAGCGCATGGTGCTGCGGTGTTCCACAATGCGCGTCCCTACTTTACGGCTTGTCATGCCTACATTAACGTAGTTTACATGAGCATTCGATCAGGTAGATTACATTTTAGAATTGCAGTTTGTGTGTTTGATTTGGTGCCAGGTTTTGTCTGTTTCTAGATTTAAGGTTTTAGTTGCTTTAGTCAAGTGACAGACGCTGCAATCACCACAGGGATAGTGACCTACTATCGCTGGGAGGCTCCATGCGTTCAGTATGGTGTTTGTCATGGGAGTAGGTCTTTCCTTTGGTCTTGTGGAGACCAAGCGGTCCCTGAGGCTACCTGCTTTTTATAGGCAAAAGTGGGGGTCCCAAGAGAGGTTGCCAGTATTGAGTAGCGCCAGTTTCTCTTAATTATTTTGGCCACCTGATTGGAGGCTGCATTGTACGTGGTGACACAGGTAAGTGGGGTTGGAGTATTTTCCCGTGTATTGTCTTCCAAAGGGATTCTCTTGGTTGGTTACGTGCCCATTTGTTGGTGATCCGAATGATTTTATCTGGGTAGCCACGTTCCCTAACTCTTTGCCAGCGCTGATGATTGTGTTTTGTAATCCTCTATTTGGCTACAATTGCGACGTATCACAAAAATTGGCCATATGGAAGGTTTTCCCGGAGAGGCCTGGGGTGGAAACTACCAAATTGAAGCAAGGAGTTTCTTGAAGTTGGTTTGTAGTAGGTGGTTGTCCGGAGTTTGCCTGCTATGGCCATGATGTTGAGATCCAAAGCGATTTTGGAATTACTGGCACTGCTGGTGAATCGTAGGAAGGGTCCCGTCCATTCAGCCATGTGAGAAAGGAGGTCAATGAATCATTTGATCCTGTCCATATCAGGAGGATGTCGTCTATGTAACGGCGCCAGAATCGAATGTTTGGCTGTATGGGTTATTAGTTGGTAGAATGTGTGTTTCTCAAAGTGGTAGACGTAAGTCCAGCCACACTGGGAGCAAAACACTGCCCATGGACGTGCCGCTCGTCTGTAGTAGAAATCGCCCTCAAATTCAAAATAATTATGTTTGAGGGCTAAAGTTACAGACGAACGGCACGTCTATGGGCAGTGTTTTTGCTCCCAGTGTGGCTGGACTTTACGTCTACCACTTTGAGAAAACACAAATTCTACCAACTAATAACCCATACAGCCAAAACATTCGATTCTGGCGCCGTTACATAGACGACATCCTCCTGATATGGACAGGATCAAATGATTCATTGACCTCCTTTCTCACATGGCTGAATGGACGGGACCCTTTCCTATGATTCACCAGCAGTGCCAGTAATTCCAAAATCGCTTTTGGATCTCAACATCATGGCCATAGCGGGCAAACTCCGGACAACCACCTACTACAAACCAACTTCAAGAAACTCCTTGCTTCAATTTGGTAGTTTCCACCCCAGGCTCTCCGGGAAAACCTTCCATATGGCCAATTTTTGCGCATACGTCGCAATTGTAGCCAAATAGAGGATTACAAAACACAATCATCAGCGCTGGCAAAGAAGTTAGGGAACGTGGCTACCCAGATAAAATCATTCGGATCACCAACAAACGGGCACGTAACCAACCAAGAGAATCCCTTTGGAAGACAATACACGGGAAATACTCCAACCCCACTTACCTGTGTCACCACGTACAATGCAGCCTCCAATCAGGTGGCCAAAATAATTAAGAGAAACTGGCGCTACTCAATACTGGTAACCTCTCTTGGGACCCCCACTTTTTGCATATAAAAAGCAGGTAGCCTCAGGGACCGCTTGGTCTCCACAAGACCAAAGGAAAGACCTACTCCCATGACAAACACCATACTGAACGCATGGAGCCTCCCAGCGATAGTAGGTCACTATCCCTGTGGTGATTGCAGCGTCTGTCACTTGACTAAAGCAACTAAAACCTTAAATCTAGAAACAGACAAAACCTGGCACCAAATCAAACACACAAACTGCAATTCTAAAAATGTAATCTACCTAATCGAATGCCCATGTAAACTACGTTATGTAGGCATGACAAGCCGTAAAGTAAGGACGCGCATTGTGGAACACCGCAGCACCATACGCTGCAAAAAGAATTTGAGCAAACTTACAGACCATTTCCTCACTACAGGACATACACCTAATGACATCAGGTGGACGGTCATAGAACAGATCACATGCCATAGTAACACTCATGAGAAAATCCTTCTGCAGAAAGAACAACGTTGGATATATCGTCTTTCCACTAATAACACAGGATTGAATGACAATATACAGTGGAATAGTATTCACGTTTGACTATATGTACTTTTCTCACCACAAAAAAAACCCCTATGTTTTGATTAAGAGCCCTCAAATACCTATGTGTCCTCATCATGACCACTACCTTATGTACTACTTATTTATACACTGCACCATGCAGAGGGTAATATATGCACACCCGATCCAGGCATATAACGAGTCTTCAACTAACAGGCGTCCCACTTAAAATCGGCGACCCACAAAATATTGCTAAAATATCCTGAACATATGTACGATACCCACATGCGGGGCACCAACACGTGTGCATATGGTTAAACGTCCCCTAGGAGACAGTCCCAGCACTGAGTCCTGTCTATCCCCGAGGAGATATACCCAAACAACCAACATTCTAGCGCGCGTTCCTCAGTACAATACAGCCGTTAAAAATATCCTTTTTAATTATAAAGTTAAGTAATACCATAAAGGGAATTTCCAGACATTTAACTTATTTACAAGTATTCCTAATTTAACTTTATCCATACGCAGCGTAAACACACAAACACGTGCGCACGCTTTCTTCTCTGTTTATCTCGCAGGTGCAAGGAATGGAAACTGATCACCCGCACCTGGAGGTCGTTAGAGAAAACCTGCTTTACCGGCAGAATCTGCTAAGGTATTTAAACTCCCATCGCGTACCAGTCATTCACCGTCGGAGTTCCGATGCGGCCAGACTAGGGGGCCCATTACGATACCCGGCGTAAATAATTCCGCCAGGCATGGAAGCGGCAAAAATCCGCCCGCACACACCGCCTGAACACCGACCACGCCATTACGATTACACAAACCGAATACCGCCATCGGCGGAAAAAGCACACAAAATACCGCCCGCCAACGTCCGAGTCGGAGACAAACCGCCCGACACGGACGGAAACACGCATGACAACACAAAACCGCCCGCCCTCACGGCCGACACACCGCACGTGAAATTACGATCGCACCGACATGAGCGCGGAAAAACCACAAATATACCGCCCGCCAGCGCAAACAACGCCGATGAGAATCGACACGGCAGAAGCCATGGCGCCAACGTACCTGCACAGAAACCATCCGCACACAAAACCAATAGCACACAACATGGCCAACAAGTCCACACAGCAAGGCACGCACAAATACACAAGCACAGTACACATCCCGAAAACACCCCCCGGACAAACAAAAAATACAAAGGCCAGAACACCAGACACAACACACCTGAAAACAACAGACCATGAGGACACACCCACATAGGTGAGTACAAAAGCAGCACTCCCACAGACCACAACCCCTTGCTACATTGCAAACCAGAGAGGAGAGGAGAGGACACAGTGACACAGCAAGGACAGCAGCACACCACAGAAACGCACACATCACTACCACCACCACCACCACCACCACCAAACACCACCACCACCACCACCACCACCACCACCACCACCACCACCACCACCACCAAACACCGGCACCACAAACCCCCTGCACATTACACAACACACACCGCACCAGCACCACAAACATCATGGCACCACAAAGAATGCCCAAGTTCACGCCCATGGAGCTGACGGTCATGGTCGACGAGATCATCAAGGTGTACCCACAAATCTATGGGAACATGGTCCAGTACACACCACTAGCCACCAGAAACAGAATGTGGAACCGGATCGTAGACCAGGTCAATGCAGTCGGGACCCTGCCCAGGAACAGAGTCGAGATTAACAAACGTTGGAATGACGTAAAGAGCCTGGTCAAGAAGAAGGAGGGCAAAAACAGAGAGCTGGCTGCCGTCACTGGCGGAGGGAATCCTGCGCTCTTTAAGACCTTCAAAGCGTGGGAGGAGAAGGTGCGAGTCGTAATCCATCCGGAGATCCTCGCCGGATTAGCAGGGGGAGTGGAGGCTGGTAAGTACAAACTAATGTATACCAGCACACCGCTATGTACTCACATGCACTACCACCATGCCACAGCTCCCAGGGACAAACACCCCCATGTCCAGCACACAATACACAACACATCACACACACATGCAACAGACACCACCACACACAGCCCAAACCGAACAACTGTAACATACGTGGGGACATGTGTACACTCAGCCAGCCACGTAACCACCAACAGGTCCCCAAATATGCCAGAAGCGCCACAACGAGCACCCACCACACCCATGTGTCCGCCACAGCTGCACTAACCGACAAGTAACAGGTAAGTGGCAGGAACACAAAGTGCAGTGGGTGGGACGGTGGACAGCCCAAGTACAACACACACCAGGCCCCAGTCCCACAGCACAGCAAGGAGGAGCATCCCCCACACCCCACAGCCACGTGTCAGCCACCGCAGTGCACAACGACAGCCGAAAGGCAGACATCACGGTCCACAGCAATCGGTGTCAGTGGGTGTCCAGCCACCCCACGACCCACAACACCCTCCCACCCCCACAGACCTGCAACATGGAGCACCCCCCGCTTAGAGCCATGTGGCATCCAGTACAGTGCACGCACGAACAACTTGCAGGTGGGAAACTGGACAGGGCTGGATTACTGGAGGCATGAGGACCATAACACGACCAACACATGGGACATGTCACGTAGCAGACGAACACGCAGCACCGCCCACCGTCACGAACAAGTGAACAATGTGCACACGGACATGAACAACAGACTCACACCCCACATGACCCATCACAGACATAGCAACACCCAAGGAGCCACGTCTGCATGCACAAGCCACACTGAATATAGTCCCACACGGCAGCCACTGTGCAACTCATCACACACAACCGAAACACCATTGAAGTCCTGTCCATGTAGCCCCTACTGCCTGTCAACCACACACCCCACAACTACGCCTATGTAAGACAAACAACACTAGACGCAACAGAGCGGAACAACATAAATGCACACGAACACCACTGAACCCATCAAACACACAGACACACCATGCACAAACAACATACCATCCATCCCATCCGTCAGCCCCAGTCTCATGAAAGGCATGTCATCCGCACAGCTGCCACACATACAGCAGTCACGCTAAGATACATGCCCATGACCAACCATGTGCCAGAAGTCAATGAAGTGCACGACACACTGTGAGCAACAACACACAACATGGGCCCACCCCCGAGCACTGCAGTGATGCACATGGCACAGGGCAGCACGCACACCAAGGAGATGGGACAACTGCAATACGTTGGCTGGCACACAACCATCACTCACTCATAACGATGCGTCCAATGCCATGTCCAGTAATCACAACAGACAGCAAATATGCAGGCCATGTCAAGCATGCACACACCTCAAACCATGCACTGTCATGCTGCCACAACACATGTCACGTTCGGCACCCATGGCTCACAGCATGTACCCCAAAAGCATATTCCCTCCCAAATGCGAATCTGGGGCATGGCCCCCATGTTGCCATATGCGTTCCTAAGCGTTCCATTTGAACCCCAAAAGCATATTCCATCCCAAATGCGAATCTGGGGCATGGCCCCCATGTTGCCATATGCGTTCCTAAGCGTTCCATTTGAACCCCAAAAGCATATTCCATCCCAAATGCGAATCTGGGGCATGGCCCCCATGTTGCCATATGCGTTCCTAAGCGTTCCATTTGAACCCCAAAAGCTTATTCCATCCCAAATGCGAATCTGGGGCATGGCCCCCATGTTGCCATATGCGTTCCTAAGCGTTCCATTTGAACCCCAAAAGCATATTCCATCCCAAATGCGAATCTGGGGCATGGCCCCCATGTTGCCATATGCGTTCCTAAGCGTTCCATTTGAACCCCAAAAGCATATTCCATCCCAAATGCGAATCTGGGGCATGGCCCCCATGTTGCCATATGCGTTCCTAAGCGTTCCATTTGAACCCCAAAAGCATATCCCCTCCCAAATGCGAATCTGGGGCATGGCCCCCATGTTGCCATATGCGTTCCTAAGCGTTCCATTTGAACCCCAAAAGCATATCCCCTCCCAAATGCGAATCTGGGGCATAGCCCCATGTTGCCATATGCGTTCCTGAGCGTTCCATTTGAACCCCAAAAGCAAAGTACAAACCAGACCCAGGATGGGCCAGGAGCCCGCATACACCAGAGTCACAATAAGTAGGGGCACAGCAACACACCCATCGGCATGGCCAATCCGTCCCATGCCACATGTGCACAGCACACAGTCCCATTGCCAAGCACACACAACTACAGATGCTACAGCCACACACACGCCTCCGGGAAACCCATGTACGAGATTGCACGAACTGTCAATGTCAGACGACAAATACATACTTCGCCAGGTGCAACACAATAACAAATCTCATTCTCTCCACAGGTGACGAACTGCTGGATGCTGGGGATGGAGCCAGCAGCCAGCACAGCCAGCCTACAAGCCCCCAACGAGGACACACGGATCTGGAGGATCTGTCCTCCTCTTCGGACACGGACAACCAAGCAGGCCCATCTGGTGTGGCAGGGCCCAGCCGCTCCCCAGGACCCCTCCTACCCACCAACCCATCATCCGGGGCTGCTGAACATTCACAGCCCCCTGCTGCCACTGTCGTTGCGGCCACACCCACGGTCATTGTGGCCACTACCACTGCCGCAACCGCCACCATCGCCGCACCGACCACCACCGCCGCCACCACCGCCACGTCTTCGCTGGCACCAGCCCCAGCGCAGGTGGTGGCCCGGACGACTGGATCCACCCTGGGAGCCACAGCGAGGACCGTGGTGAGCAATGTGGCTAGTGGGCAGGCCGGTGGCAGCAGGACTGGTAGGAGGAGCAGGGTCAGGGAAACGCCAGCCTCCCTGGGAGCCATGCCCTGCCTCACATGGCCAGAGTCCTTGGGGCCTATGAAGAGGCCCAAGGACAATGGGTCCGGTCTGCTTCAGACACGCGTGAGGTGCTGGGGGTGCTGAGGTCCATGGACGCCCGTATGGGCCAAATCGTGGACCTCATGGGACAGCTGGTGGTGGCGGTGAGGTCACAGCCAGGGACAGCAGCTCCCCTCCGCCACCACCTGCCGGGGCGCAGGGTGGAGCAGCAGTGTCCAGTTCCCCTGCGTCCACAGCCAGTGATCACACCTCAACCACCAGCATGTCGCAAGCAGGCACCCCCTCGCAAACGTGGAAGGGGCCGTCCGAAGAGGAAACAGATCTCCCGGGAGGACTTCGCACGCTCCAGTCGCAAGTGAGGCAGCCAGCCAGCCTTCCGCCAGCCTTCCTTGACCAGCCACTGCATTGACTTGGACTACGATCCCACTCCACACAGCCATCTGGATGGCATGTGTGTGTTGGACTATGGACATAGAACCAGTGGGTACACCCTGATCATCACGCAGCCATGACCGACAGCTCATTGTCACTGCACGCACCACTTTTGTCATCACCTTACACACAATCACATGTCACAGTTTGTAATAAATGCACCTTTTTCACTAACTGCTGTTTGTGCCCTGTGTCTTATTTGTACGGAATACAATGGCCACATTGGGCGGAAAGGCACCTGATGCGTGGCATGGCATTTGAATCCGGAGGGCCTGTAGGGACCTAGGGGTGGGAGACAGAACAGGAGCACATTCAATGAGTGTGTCACACACCCATCACACAGTACATGTCAACAACTACAAGCAATGTACACACATCGCACAGAGCAATAGGGCACAATGCCACAGCCACCAACAGTGGCATACTACCCTGGCCATGGAGCGTTGACACACAGCACGCAGTGAACAAACGGCCACCCTGACACAGCACACACACACCTGCACAGATACAGCCACATCAGCCGTCGTACATGGACACTCACCGTCAAGTGAAGTAGCGGGCGATGAGCTGCTGCCGCACACTACCAGCTTCCTCCTCTCCGCTGTCCTCCTCACTCGAGCTGTCCTGGTCTGCAGGCTGGGGCCCTGGTTGATCTCCGTCATCCACGATGAGGGGATCTGCTTCCGAATGGCCAGATTGTGCAGCATGCAGCACGCCACCACTATCCGGCACACCTTCTGTGGGGAGTACGCCAGTGCACCCCCGGTGCGGTCCAGGC
Organism: Calotriton arnoldi; assembly: GCA_963921515.1. Taxonomy (NCBI): domain Eukaryota; kingdom Metazoa; phylum Chordata; class Amphibia; order Caudata; family Salamandridae; genus Calotriton; species Calotriton arnoldi. The sequence goes on from CAWUFW010004042.1 coordinate 14,023, forward strand.
ACCTGAACCTGGACTTGAGGAGGCCAAAGGTACGCTCGACCACACGTCTGGTCCTCCCATGTGCCTCATTGTAGCGATCGTCTGCTGGGGTGCGAGGATTCCTCAATGGACTGAGCAGCCATGCCCCATTCGGATACGCAGAGTCACCTGGGTGTGAGGGACACAGAGAACCGTTGCTAATCCAACTGGACAGGGGACAGCATCGCACAGCCAGCACGCTACACCACTCCACATACTCACCGACAATACAGGCACGATCCTGTTGCATATTGGACATCAGTCGTGGCAAGATGCTGTTGCGCATTATGTGTGCGTCATGGGCCGAGCCTGGGAACTTTGCACACACGTGGGTGATCACCATGTCCGCAAGGCACACCACTTGCACATTCAGGGAGTGCGTGTGCTTCCTGTTGCGGTACAGGTGCTCAGTGGCCTGTGGTGGAACAAGGCCGACATGTGTGCAGTCAATGGCTCCAACGACGTGTGGGATTCTGCCAAGGGCATAGAATGCACCCTTCACTGCCGCCAATTCACGAGCCCTGGGGAAGCGGATGTACCTGTTCCGGTACAGCATCATGGCTGCCAGTACATCCCTCAGCACCTTGCTGAACATGGGCTGGGACATCCCTCCTCCAATGCCCACTGTGTGCTGGAATGACCCAGTGGCGAAGAAATGCATGGCGGCCATCACCTTAGCCGTGGGGGTGACAGCAGTCGGATACACCCTGCGGGGACGGAGATGGGGTTCTAACATGGCACACAGTCGATGCAGGGTTGGCCTGTCCAGCCGAAACTTCCTAATAACCTCTGTATCGTCCATGTCCGCCAGCAATTGGTATGGGCGGTCAATGTTCGGTCTCCGCCTAGGGACAATGGCAGAGGACACATGTCAAAGCAACACGACACATAGCAATTTCGCATACACATCACTGACATGACTGAGTAAGCACAGGAGCCACAGCCCAGCTGTCAAGCTGGGACGGCACGGCCACAATACACTTACACAGGTCTCCCAACAATGGCAATGGCTAGTGATACAAACCACTGCCATGTGCATGCACATGGGGATCCAGGCCCCAATGACTTGCGGGGCGTGCTGATGGGGACTGACTGCATATCCGTCAAGCGGCAACGCCACGGCAACATGAATGTCTGCTGAGCATGGAACTGCTTCCGCGGCTGGATGAGTATGGCACACGACGACGACGATGTGGGCACAGGCTGAGCGGCCAAAACAAGTGGGACCTGTGGCACGAGGGGATATGAGACAGTAGTAGGTGTCAGCACTGCACCCTATGTACAGCACTGTACGGATCACACCTCCCGAAACATTGACAGGTGTCCACATTGACAGCCCCATGCCAAGACGGCTGTGTGCTTGCAGTCACACATCACAGGTGAGAGGTTACATTGCACATGCCAGGTGGCAGTCGTACATAGTGGGAGCTGGCATGTGTGTGCATGTGTCTCCTGTTCAGGATCCACCAGATGGGCGCTGACTCTGTACTGACCATTGGACACAGCATGTTCCGTGGAAGGCTTGTGTGTGTGGGATGGTGGCACTGGATGTGCCGCCGTTGGGTGGGGGCCATGCACAGGGCGGGTACGTTGATGATTGCGCATTGTTGGTCACGGTGGGTGCACCCACTAAGATGTGTTGCCCTGTGTTCAATTCCTATGTCCGCATGATGATGGACTGTAGATGTGGGCAGACTACACATTGGTCGATGTGCTGTCTATATGCATGTGCCTTCACACCAGGCACAGCTGCCCCTGCACATGTGACCCCTGCTGGACTCGCTGCTGGGTCTGTGGAGCTGATGCACCTTCTGCGCGTGGGGCGGGCAGCTCTCCTCACTTCCCTCATTGCGCATGTCATGACTTTGCCGCAGGTGACATGGATCATGGAGGGCCCACATGTACGCGTGGGTAGGCTACACATGATTGTACACTGGTCGCCACCCCCAGTCAGTGTTTCGAATGGGAAGGTTGTCGTGCTGGTGGTATGTTCGATGTGGCGGATGGACGGGCCTAGGTGCGGGCTTACATTCCGGACATGGGGGGGTAGTTGTATTGGCGACTAGTTGCAGTACACACGGGACACGTCTCTTCCTTTCCACATCTGGGTCATCCCTTGTACTCACTGACAGTGATACAGTCATCTTCTCCCCAGCCCTCATGTCCTCCCCTCGCTCCCCCAATATGCATGCTCACCTGCGAGGCTAGCGCTTGCACAGGCAGCCCCAAGCTCGCACCAGAGAGGGCAAGGAGTGTATGTGTGGGTCCAGTTGCACGAGTGGGCTGTCTCAGGGTATGATGTGTCGCGGGACGCCGTCCACCTGCGTGGTGCCCCAAATGGTGACCCGGCCTGCATGGACTATGCATCACAGTCTTCGCCTTCCGGATCCGCCACCTGCGACACCCAGTGGCTGTGGCTGCCCTTGCGGCCAGGCCGCGTCCGTCTGTGGCTGATGGCCCACACATTCACTCTTTGGCCTCTCTGGGGAGGGCTCGGGGGTGGTGGCGCACGCGCTTGCACTTAGTCGCAATGGCATGTGGCGTGGTTGGTATGATGGGCAATGGATGGGATGGTGCGAGCCACCTCCCGTGACGTCAGTGCTGCTCGTGCTGTGGTGCGTCCCCCCTACACTTCCATCTGACTTGTGCCATGCTAGACGTTGAGGTTCTATTGCCTGCGTGATATGACCAGGAGGAGCGCGAGGAGACCTCTCACACACCATGCTCCACTGCCATCCCGTGCCTTGTATCGCCTGTGCGGATTGACTATGTTGGGGTTACACCTGGTCGACTGGGGCTGTGTGTGCCTTGTCAGGGGCATGGCGGGCGCACAACAGGATCCAGCTTGTCCACAGAGCGTGGGCTGAGGTGCGCCTGGTACCGCTTTGTACGTGTGCCCGGCTGCTGTGCACACACGTGTTCACTCCCCCGACAGGTGTCCTCTCACAATGCCCAGGGAAGCGGTGGTGTACTGTTCATGACCCCTCCCAACACGGCGTGCTCCAACTTGGCATGTGCGCATCTACCCGTCGCACCCACCCACCTGAGCACTGCATCCATACGACTTCACACGACACATGTGTGTCTTCCACAGTAGTGCTACTCATTTGCGTTGACATCCAATACCAGTGGACTACATGGTCATGTCACGACTGCCGTGTACTTCACATACTCTCATCCTCTCTCATTCGTACTTGTGAAATGAGTCAGCGGAGACAGTTTTGGTTTCAAACATTATATTGAGTCTTCTGTCCTCTGTGATGCAGTATAGTGGACACTACTGGCAGCGGGATACATGTTGAGGATATACTGAGCATGATTGCAAATGGGATAGGGTGTGGGGTTACATGTGATTGGCTGTTGCATGTGGGATGTGGGCTTCAGAGTGACATCTGCTTGGCCAAGGCTGTGCTAATGTACATTTACGTATAGCTGCGGAGCTGCGGACTTTGACACAGACGGTATACATGTAGCCTACCAGACCGCTTGGCATCATGGGCACAGTCCATCTCAGTTCCATGTGACAGGTTTGCTGCGGTTGTTCCTCATGCACGCGTGCATGTGAGATGACATCAGGGCATGTGCTTGCGTGCATGCAGCGGCGTGCCACTTGTTGTTGCACTGTGGTGGTTACTGGACATGTCACAGTCACTGGGGTCGTGTTGTTGTTGTATGCACTTGTCGTCCATGCAAAGGTCCTGGTATGGGATTCCCGGGGCGGGGGTGGGAGGGGTGCAGCACCCACAGACTCCAGGCGACCTATTCATGTCCACTGAGCGGTGTGTGTGTCCATGGGCGCTGGATCCATGTCGTGTCCTGGTTGTTCGTGCAGTTCCGTCCATGTGGGTGCGATACACAGAGCCCATGCCACTGCCTCCCACGATGCATGCGGTGTTCCTGGATGTGATGGGGAACAGTGTGCATGTCCCGGTCATATCCGATGTCATGGCGATGTCGTTGATGGTGTGGTTACAGTTGCCGGTCGTTTGGTATGGCTGTTGTGGTGGTGACTGGCCAGTCCGTGCGGAAGCTAAGCATGGGTGCGGGGTTGGACATCATAGGTCACTCGGGGAACCTGCGTTGTGGTCCGACGTATTTACAGGTTGTCAGGTATGCGATGCCGTCCAGCAGGGCTTCCATGTCATTGGTGGTGTACATGTTTGCCAGCCAATGAAGCGGATGGTGGCTGTCAAGGTGTTGTTCGTAGGTTGTCCCTTGGAGGACCATGATGGGGCATGCTGGGTGACATTCGATGTAGCTGTTATCGATGATCCGTCGTGTGGAGGCACAGTGGTCCCATTTCAGTGCGGGTGCGATGTTGGCCACATACGCCATGCCCCCATAGGCAGAGCAGGCCCTGTCGTGTGCGTCCAGAGGGAGGAGTAGTGGTAGCAGGTCCGCCTTCAGACATGCCGGGTTGGAGAGGCATATCTCGACGGGATGCTGGTAGGTACACCTCCGACAGTAGAAGATGGGCATGACGCAGCTGAACAATGTGATGCGGTAAGTCAGTCGGTAACTTACGTTCAGCAGGGACAGGAGATCGCATCCCAATATATGAAACAGGTTGGTTTTGTACAGCTTGAGCTGTTCGGCGTAGTTGGGTAGGTGTGTTGCGGTTGCCATTTCGCAGCGGTGCGTTGTGGTGGCGTGCTCCGGCTGTGTGTGCAGTCTGCAATGTGCACGCTCCGAGGTTTCTGTGAGCTCTGTGTAGTCGTAGGGAGACAGGACTTGTGTTCTGTTGGCTTGTTTGGAGGACACGGGTCCTCATCCCACATGCTTCTCAGACAGTTCAAGGTCAGTGATGTGTGACTCCTTCCAATTAACTTGCATGTGGCCGACATGGGGGAGTGTTTTCTTCTTTCTTCCCGTCCGTTGTGTGCTTCTGTGATATGCGCTATCTGCCCTGTGGTCGGTCTCCTCGGCATGCCTGTGTTGGTCTATTCTTGGACAATGGCTGTATTCACCGGCTTCTGTCGTAGGGCTGTGGTTTCGGAGTTGGAATGGAAGGTCATTCAGTGCTGTCTGCTCTCCCTTGTGTGGGCGGCAGGCTGCCTTTCCGCTCTGCGTTGGGCCTTGTGTGTGAATGTTATTCTTGGGCCACCTGTTGTCGGTCCCCGGGCTCTTTGGTGTTCCGTTTTATATGTCTTGTTCATATGTGCAGGGTGGTATGGGTGTTTCTGTGTGGTACTGGCGTTCCTCTTCCCGAAGAGGCCCTGCTTCTCCTAGTTGGTGTTGCCGCCGCTGTGTGCTACGCCATGTTTGTTACACTGGGGTGTGTCCTGCTGTTGCGTGTCTTCACTGATATGTGTGCGTCGGTTGTGTGGCGTTGGGTGTTGTCCGTGAATTGGGCGTTGAGGACATGTCTGTGGCCGGCCTGTCACGTGTCATGTGCGTTCGGGGTGGGGCTGATGTGTGTGCTGCTTGGTTGTGTCCCTGTGTCTGTGTGCGACGCATGCATGGCGCTGCGGTTGGCCTCTGCGTTGTGCGCATGTGTGGCGGCGTCATCGGCGCTTTGGGGCCGTGACGGGTTGGTTGGTTCCTAGTCCCAGGTGGTGTGTACACATGTGTTCTGCGATGTTACGATTTGGCCTGTGTGTCATATGTGGATGCGATGGTGGATGTGTAGTGTACACGTGCTGGTGGGGGTTGTCCGCTTTTCCGCCCTTGCACTGTGTGCGCTGTTTGCGTGCACTTGTTGTGTGTGTGCCTACCTGCGTCTCCGCGGTACGTTGCGTCCTTGGTGGTGCATCAGCAGAAGCATGGGGAGGGCCTGCAGTGCTGGATTCATGCTCGGGGAGCCGCTTCTTCGTTGTCCGTACTCGGCGTCCGTGTTACCGCTTCGGTTTGTCGTACGGTATCTCTTGGCCGTGGGAGCCGTTTGTTTGCGGCATCGTAATTTATGCGCCGGGCGGGACGTGTTTGGTCGGACGGTGTGTGTCAGTTGGGCTGCGCCGCTACATGTACGGGCGCACTTTGATGGCGGACGGTGTTGCTGGCTTGCCGGCGGTGTTTGGCCTACTTTTGCATCGTAATTGGGCGGGCGTGTGGACTGCTGCGTGCCGGCGGTAACTGGTGGTTTTTGCATCCGCCAGCACGGCGGTGGTGCTTCCGCCCGCCATCGTAATGTGCCCCTAGGTACGGAGACGGGCCCCTGATCTTGAAGAAGTAAGTGGGGCTCTGTTCAGTGGGGTTCCAGCCAGAGAGGGACTAATAGTCCTGCAGTAATATGGCACGCCAGCAACTTACGATGTATGTGCTTTTACTGTTTACTCCTTTTCATTTTTTTCCATTTTCTTTTCCGAAAACACACAGTGTGACAATAGGTCGGGCCCCCCACGGAACTCATGGGGCATTTCTCAGACAATTCCTGAGTGAGCAAACATGGTTTTACCTTTTTATCCCTTTATTTATCACCATGTAATATCGCATATTGATTTTCACCTGTTAACGCATATATAAGAGGCGTATACATTGTTTTGATCTAATTACAATGCACTAAAACGCCACGGTCCGTCCTCACTACGCAATTTATTCGATTAGAGCACGGACACCACGCTCCTGATTCACAATAATAGATGTGCTTAAACAACAACATCTAAATGGATCAATGTGTATGTTTGTCTATCGTCTTTTTTTACCCCCTATAACAGGTATGCGTCGCCAGAGGAAATCATCCTCCATCACATAATGCACCTTAGCGAGTGCACCACATAGATGGTCTCTTACACACTTTGTTCCAGACCACCTTTTTAACCTCACACACATAAGGTCCTGAAGAAAGCCAGCCCAGTATAGAGAGACTGGCTGAAACATGTTGACCAGGATATCGGAACCTAATTAACTCCAGAGATATCCACCTCTCTTTTTAACCACTGCCGAGGGCCCATACATTAAAATAGTCCTTCTGTTACCTGAACGGGACCCTACGGACAGCTTTTAAACCACACTCATCTCACTCTCACTGCACACTCACTGCACAGAACCAGCTCCGCTGTATCCAGGCGTCGCAGCACACCCAAGGTACATTCGGTACCTTGGGTGGGACCCGATGATGAAGCATGTCACCAACTAGGTTGGTGAGTGAGGGTCTCCTAAAAACACATATGTGTCGCCATACATACACATACTAGGAGCTCCTATTTAGTAGCTAGTTCCCTTTGATACTTATAATATATAAATGTATTAGGGCCACATGTACGACCATTTTCCGCGGTGGCAAACGGGAAATCGGGCCTTTGTGACTGCTAAAATGGGTTGTAGCATGTACCAAACCTATTTTGCGAGTCGGTAACCTGTTACCGACTCTCAAAATGGGTTTTGCGAGTCGCTATTAGGAAGGGGTATGCCAAGAGCATACCTTCCTAATATAGAGTTGCATGGGGATGTAAGATTGTTTTGGGAACGCAAATGCGGTCGCAAAACAATCGCAGTTACCACCAATTACAAATTGGTGGTACGCCAGTCGCAAACAGGAAGGGGTCCCCAGAGGACCCCTTCCCCTTTGTGATTGGCAGCGAAAACGGATCACTGCCTGTTCTTAAAAAACGAAACTGAAACGTGTCATTCTTATTTTTGAAATGCATCCCGTTTTCCTTTAAGGAAAACAGGATGCATTTTTAAAAAAAAGTTTCTTTATTGAAAAAGCAAGCACAGACTGTGTTATTACCCATTCCCAATGAGGCACAAATTGTGACCTCCCTCATGAATATTGATGAGGCAGTTCATTTGCGACCCCATTGGGAATCGCTAAATGTGTCTGAGTCACATTAGTACATTTCCTTTTGCGAGTCGCTAAAATTTGCAAATTGTGAGTCAGCAAAGGAAATGGTCGTACATGTGGCCCTAAGACCAGTATAACATACTGATCTATTCCAGAAATATAACACACCAAGTTAACTTGTGTCATGAAAGCAACTTGCTGCGCACAAGATAATTTAATGTGACTCTTGGCAGGCCTTGCAACAGTTTTTGGTGTTGCACAGAAATTTCACTTCAAGAGATCCTTTAAGGGTGTGTATCACAGTGATCTCTAATCAAGGGTGTGCATACACCTCCATGTCACTGTGCATTAGTGTCAGGCACACAGATACACTAGGCTGGTCCCATGCACACTGTGTCACTGGAACCAAGCTATACACATCTTATGAACCCATAACAAGGGCAAAACCGATCCTGGGTTGCTTGTGTTCTGGTTGAAGGAGGACCTAGCCTGGCAGTTTGGGCTGGACTGTTCTCATTTCAGCAGGTTCAAGGCTGATTTGCATATGGCTGGGTCCAAACTGAGATTACATTTTGGACGGAAAACGATGGATTGGGATGCAGGCAGATCAATTGACAGTGGCTGAGATTAATTAAAACATTCCATCCATCTCCTTGTTTTTGGTGCCCTAAGTGTGACGGGTATGCCTAGATAACAAATCATATTTCCTGTTGTATTTTGTGTGAGAAAGCTTAGTGAGGTAATGCTTTAAAGCTTTTCACCTACTGATGCCTGTGTTGTATGTTACATGCAGTATTTCATACAGCACAGGAAGGAGTAATTTACGCAGCATCTAACTTTTTTGCTGTGCTTCCCGGACAGTATTCTTTGAGAGCTTTAATACTTATGAATTGCCATTACTGACAAGACTGCTGACATGGGGCAAATAATTCCTAGAGGAACTGTCTTGAGAGCATATCAGCACTTAGGTGGATGAGGCTTAGGCTGTGATCCAGCCCAAGAAGGGCTCTGCTGGAGTTTCCCGGGCGGGGGGAGGGGTGCTGGGGTTAGGGTGCTCCCACTGAGGCATTGCTGCTCCCCTGTCTTACTTTGTCCTTCTTGCTTCACACGACCTGGACTCCCTTTTTCCCTGCTCTGAAGATCATTACTGGCAGATGGTTGGTGCACCATTGCTGAAATTAAGGCTCACCTTGAACTTGCTATTTCAGTTAGATCTTCTGCCCTCTCATCTCAAGTTCCAGTGCTTGATTAACTTATTTTCTACCCAATGTACCTGCACATCTGTTATCTAACATGATTTCAAAATGGAACATTGTTTTCTTCTAGTATAGGTAATTACCGTATGAACCGCCTCTCAGTACAGCTGTTTTTAAAATAAGGCAGAACTGCTTTTGCTCATATATGGTTTGTCTACTAACCTAATTCTAGCAGTCAATCTTCATGCATTTTACATTGAACTGTGCATGTAAAGGCGCAGTGCACGCAGTGACTACACCTAGCACATAGGAGTGTACTGCATGATATTGCACAAAGAGCTTAAGTGGGAGCAGGCAGGTAAATACCTACCTGCATTTGCCCAACATGAACCTTCATTTGTGAAAAGTGGATCCCTCTGCCTTTGCAAGAATTGAGGTTGCAACACTTACTGTGTGTTGCATTCAGGAAATGCATCCTGCCCAGGCGGAGGCTTTCATACCTCCCTAAATGATGGGGTGGGCGAGTGAAATTTTGCTGCAGGCCCACCTTCTACCTCAGGATCACACTTTGTAGGTGCTTTAATTAAAGGCTTAATTGATCAAGGGTTGTTCCCATTCCCCTAACTGGATTTCTAAAAACGTATGGCACCTTCTTTGCTTAAGTGTTAAATCCTGCTGTATAAAACAGAGACCGTTGTGGAAGGACTCTCATTCCATTTAGTTGGAATGTATATGACGATCCTGCCCCATCAGTTGGCTGGCAGGCTCCCTCCCAGTAAGATTTACCTTAATAAAGTAGTGAGATACCCATCACGTTTCTTCTTCATTACAATGGCGAAGAGGAACAACTGATACTCGGAGGAGCGCGACACGAGGAGCTACAGCATCTAGCAGACCCTTGTCATAAGGGTGGCCTGGCCAGCAGCAGAATCCAGATTCTAGGAGTGTACTCGAAAACTCCTTCTTTCACCGCATTCAAGGTAGGTCTGCAACATACGGCAGAGGAAGTCTGAGGTGCCCTGAACCACTGTGTGTGCCTGATAGCTGCAGAGGCTGTTTAAGGGAGAGACCTCACACGCTTGTCCCCACGGGTCACCTCGCATGGGTGCGCGTGTGCATCTGATTATCAAGACATGGTCCTGAAATTTAATAGCTAGTTGCCAGGAAACACAGCAACAGAGCCCAGCGCAACCGGGTTAAAGAAACCTCACACCTATTTCGTGTATACAACTGCTAACACAACTATCAACATGACTAATTGTCGAATAAGAATGAAAAAATTAAAATTGGGTTTAGAAGAGTTGAATATTTAGGGCATTTGATAGATGAGAATGGAGGTTAACCGAAAATCTAAGTGAAGTCAGCACTAGAACATGCTCCATCACCTCTTGTAAAGATCAAATGCAATCCTTTGAGAGTCGGTCTGAATATTGCTCATGTTTTATTCCAATGTTTGCCGACAAGAGCCAATGCTTCCGTAAGCTGATTTTAAAGAATGAAACATTTGTGTGGTGTAAGGAATGTAAGAGGGATTTTTTTGAGTTGAAGAAGAACATTGTTAAGGGTCCAGCATTGAACTAATTTGATACTAGAGACAAAGCCACCATTAGCACGATGCTGTCAATGTGGGACTCAGGCCGTTCTGTTGCAATGGCGGAACAGTAAAGAGCATATGTCTCGAGACCCTTAAGGGATCCTGAAAATGACTATTGGATTTCGGAGGGGAGTAAACTGCTTTAGAAGGTTTGTTTGGGGAACTGAATTTATCATTTGAACTGATCATTGACCGCTTGTAGATGTTTTTATCACCCAAGGAGCTGGTGCAGCCTCTGCTAGGATGGAATGTGGACCAGGAAAAACAAATTTGCTGGCACATTGTTTGTCTCGTCTACCTGCGGATGAGGGTCATGACAGTGAATCCACCAATGAGGAGTATACGGTGGCTCGGGTGAATGAAATCACAGATGGAAGAATTTCTCTTGAGGAACGGGTGGAAGTCATTGAATAGTTGTGGGAGTTGCTGTGGGAGGTGAGGAAGTATGGCCAAGGAAGGGCTGTGTATTGGACAGAGCAGGGTCATTCCACCATGGTAGTTTGGAACTGTCCAATGTGGGTGACTTCATGTCAAAAGGGGAGCTGTTGGTTGTGCCTGAAGCTTTGAGAGAAGGCATAATAAAGTTATCCCATGAAGGCCACATAGGGATGAGTGCCACCAAGGGTTGTATAAGGGCAGAATACTGATAGCTTGGCCTTGGCAGTGATGCTGAACAGAGTATCAGGGACTGTGTACCATGTGCGTCGAGTGACAAATCATAGAAAAATGTAAAATATTCTCCTGTGGTAACGGGCAAGATAGATGCTCCATGAAAAGAAATTGTGGTGGACATCTCTATGCAATTGTAGTTGTAGACTGTCATTCAAGGTGGCCTGAAATTACATTCGCAAACCAGTTCACACCGTAGGTGTTAATCGATTTCATTAAAGGGCTGTGTGATAGAAAGGGCATCCCTGAGACATTAGTAATGGGCAATGGTGATCAGTTTATGTTGCACACCATGAGAAATTTCTTAGTTATGAGAGGTAATGAACATATGCAGTCATCTATTTATTACCCCCAGAGTAATGGTTTGGGTGACAGGTGGAACAGAACACTTAAGAAAGTGTTGTAATAAGCGGAGGAGTGCAGAAAAGAATTGATGTGATCGTATTGAACTGCACCAAACAGTGTAACAGGAAAATCCCCCTTTGAGGTCATTAGAGCTGGGAGACCCAGGCCTTGGTTTTCTAAGGGTGTGGAAAAGGAAGTAAAGAGTGGAAGAAAGTTAACTTTATGAAAAAGGACTTTAAGGTTGCAGAGTAAGTTTGCGTATTATAGGGTTCTTCCAAGTTTTCTCAACCTCTCCAGATAAAGAGGTTTGGCTCCTATACAGTTTTTCGGTGTAATGGAAATCTAAAGAACTGGAAGAAGGTGGTAATGTTGCCTGGTTGCTTGACTTAAGACTAGGCCCAGGCGTAAATTTCATTATGCTGGAGTAATCAGAGTAATTTTGGTAATTCTGCGTTACTCTTTGACGCGGAATTACTCGTAATTACACATTTACTCCTGCTCAGGTAATTATGAGCAATTTAGAGGGGAAGACTCCTACTGCAATAGCACATTTAGCGCTCTCTATTCATGTTCTTCTGCATCTATTGCTATTTTTTAGCGCAAAATGCGTCCTCTCGTCCATTTTGGACACAAGGTGCATTTTACGCTAAGCAAATAATGTGGGGAAAATCCTATCCCAAGAGCACAGTTCGCACTATTTCTTTCCGCAAATGCATTCTCGTGCCCATTTTGGACATAAGGGAGCATTTTGCGATAAGAGATTTCCACGTTATTATGCTACACTGAATTATGCTCACCCCCTACTTAAGATAGGAGTGACAGTGGTGTTGAAAAGTTGGACTGTGATTTTGAAAGAGTCATGAAAAGAGTATGAAGGGCACCTAAGAGGTTTGAAGATTTCAAACTTTAATAAGTTGTAAAGTGTGACATGTTCTACTGTCATTATAGGATTGCCTCATTATTGCAATATGGCAATCTATATGGGTCTTGTTTTGTATTCTACATCCAGTTGAAGTATGACATGTTCTTGTATATATGTAAATTACCTTCTGTTTATTTTATTTCTTTTAAAGGAGGAAGAAGTGTTACATCCTGCTGCTTGAAACAGACAATGTTGTGGAAGGATTATCATTCCATTCAGGGCCGGATTACAAGTCTAGGTGCTATTTATTGCACCTGATAAATACCGATACCACTGGTTACATTATTTATCAGGTGCGATAAAAAGCAAATATAATAAGTTTCTTGGGAATAACATGCAGATGTTGGTGTTTAACGCACCAAAATCCGCATGATACAATAAATACTGTATGCTTTCCCCCCCTTTAAATTTCTGCAGGTTTGACCTGTCGATGTTTATCGAATGGTGAGGAATTTAATGCTTCCAATAATTATCAGATGTTTTAAATAAAACCAAACTCATAATTCCATCCCGTGTGTAAACAGGGTTTTACTCAGGGGTCGTAAAATAACAACCCACTCATAATCGGGCCATTAGTAGGAATGTGTATGGAGATCCTGTGCCGTCTGTTGGCTGGCAGGCTCCCTTCTAGTAAGCTGTAACTTTTAAAGTAGCGTGCTACCCACCACATTACGTACAGCTCCTCCTGCCTCCCATTCACGGCGTAAAGAGACACTGGCTTCTCACAGGCAAAGGTATATTGTGGGCAGAGCTGATGTATGGCTATATATTCTGGGACGCGTGAGGCTTCTCATTCTGCTCATGCACAAATGTGGCATTTTGTCTTGTTGCACAATACTGTAAAATGTACAGAACACTGATTTTGCAGTGTTCTGTAGAATATATTTGTCCAAACGGACATTCATGTTGGATCAGGTAAAGTTGGAGCCAGGATCTGTGCTTGTGGTTGGTGGGGTGTCTAAATAAAGATTGGATTACTTATCTCTGAACTCGAGCGCTTCATCCTCACATTGGCAACAAGCGGGCAACTGTCTTCAGAAACCTAAACTCGCCAATCTCAAGAACAGAAAAGAGCATCCTCTTGCTGTTAAAACTAAAGTTTAAATATTCAAAGTAAGTTTATCTGAAACCCTGACAGCTCCAGCTTTTCCCTGACTGCCCCCTTACTCCACTACTTTGAACCGATAAACATTTAGGCCCTGACTACAAGTTGCTTGTTATATTCCGACCCATGTTTACTCATGGGTTGGAATTTCAAGCTTGGTTTTATTTTCCACAGGTTTGACCTGCCAAAATTTAACGAAGTGAAGCATATGGTATTTACTGTATCATGCAGATGTTGGTGCGTTAAACACCATAATCCGCATGTGTTGGAGCCGGCACTATCTGATTGGCTGAGGTAATCCCGCAGAAAGGCAGAACCTACCGCTCCCATCATGGGCGGGTGATTACACACACTGTATGACCTGCGCTCACCTTCGGGTAGCTTGGCACTGAGCAGTCATGCTTACTACAGAGGCAATTTGTAAAGCATTGGCACAGCACTCACAGTAAATACCTGGAGGGTCACAAAAGAGACTTCACTCATAATGTATGTAAATAACGTTTATATTCAACACACACTTAATAATCAACATAACATGAACATCATGTACATCTGGGCATAAATCACATTGGGAATTATTTATAGCAGTACTAGGTCCAGCCATGTTAGAATTACATCAGCAATATGCACACGTGGGAAAGAGTCGATCCTACACCCCCCCAGCAACCTTTATGCAGTGCAATATGTTCTCCACCCAAGGCCCACCCTTACACGTATTATAAATTAACACCACACAGTTCGATAATGCACCCCGGGTCAAAACAATATTAAAATTATGCACATATTCCAATTATACCACTTTTTAGCAGTACCGTGGTCCGAGGCCGGGTGGGTAAAACCAATCTCAAACGTAATACTTTCCTAACAAGAAATCAACATACTTGGCAGAATGGTGACCAGTGTTGTGATCACAAGCGGTTCGCCCACAGTCACACCCATGCACATACTCACTCCCCACCACTTCGCGGTGGAACAGATATCAGGCAGGTCTGTACCGAACACCCTCGCACACATACACACCTTGCACCCTAATGTGGTGCCACTGAAACCCAACAGGCCAATTGTTATCAAGCTGCAGACCCTGTGGTCCCAAACCTCCCTCCACCCTCCTTCTCACCCCAACTAGCCTACACCTCAGTGAGTGGAGACACTCCCTCTTCCCCCCAGGCACAAGGCCGCACGTGGCCAAAGTCACTCTTAGTCAGTGTCCCTGTGAAGCAGGTGGGCATAGGTAGCAAGGTCAGTTAGGAGGCAGTCGGCAAAAGGGATTTGGCAGCCACTTGAGAAGTTCACCCACAGGATACGGAGCAGGATCGAGCTGAGGGCAATATTCAGTCACACAAAAAGGGTCCACAAGGACCTTCCGGCACCAGCAGCGTTCCTCCAGCCCAGGCAATCACTCACACTACTCAGGCCCGAGCCAGGCGATACTACCTGGCACCATGATGTCATTGGGTAAAGGCCTGGTGAGGAGAGGGCAATTGGTCTGCCGCGATGAGGGCCAGAAAGGAACAAGCAAGGAATGAAGAGTGAAGCAGGTTAGGGGGTCCTCTCGGAACCCCATCAGGTACATTAGTAGGTGAATTCATAGAGAAACGAAAACATAGAAACCACTATGCACCCCAGTCTGCAATTGTAGGCTGGTCGCGTATATGAAAACACTAGCGGGGGCAACGCACATTTTAGATAAGCACCACTCCATAATGTGAGTAGGAAGGATGCGCCTGCACTTTCCCACTGCATCAACAGTGGGGAAGTGCCCCAATTCATGCGGCCAATACATAAGAATTAGCAAATACCAGGAGGAAAAAGCAAAAAGTGGTGAAACGCTACCTGAGAGGTTCATGTCTAACAGCATGGTATTCCCCAGAAACCCTTAATAGATGCTATTTATCGCACCCGATAAGTAACAAACCAGTTGGCATCTCCATTTACCAGGTGAGATAAAAAGCACCTATATTTGTAAACAGGCCCATAGCCTTGTATTTTTTTAAACGAGCGCAACCAACTTCAAACAGATCTCACCTTATTCCGCACATTTGAAAACAAGAGTTCATGGTACCCAGTGACGAAATCACTCTGTGACAGCTTCTTTTCCGTATGGTATTTAATGTTTATTTTGCCAATATTCTATCATCCGTTCTCTTCATGAGGAAATGTCAAGTTGTTATGTTATGTTAAGCCATTTGTAAAGCGCAACGCATACCCGAAGGTGTCTTGGCGCTGAATTTATAAGCAACGATGGGCGGGAGAGAGGACCTACTGATTGAAGAGCCAAGTCTTCAAATGTTTCCTGAACTGGGGCAGGGAAGGAGCTGACCTGAGATTCAGTGGAAGTAGATTCCAGGATGTGGCTGCTTTGACCGCAACGCTGCTGCCACCCCATTTAGCTTTTATAAATAGAGTTTTGAAAAATTTGCAATTTGTTCAGATATTGAGCCTGTAGGCCAATGTACAGACCGTTGCAGTAGTCGATCTTGGACAATATCAGAGTGGAAATAACTGATTTCCTGACTGAGATTGGCAGAAAGATTAATATTTTTTTGAGAATTCTCAAGGTATTATAAGTAGAGTAGGCCACTGTATTGATTTGATTGCCTAGGAGTAAACGATCGTCAATCAAGACACCTAAACTCTTGGCTTTCCTGGTGTGAGCAGGAAGGGGGCCCATGTCTGCTGGCCAGCAAGGAGCAGTCCAGAAATTGGGATTATTGCCGAGTAAGATCACCTCGGTTTTTCCAGCATTGAGCTTAAGGCGGTGTTTGTTCATCCAGCCATAGATCGATTTCATGCATTCGTGGATGCGAAGACACGTGTGATTGGCACCGTTGGAGGCCGATAACACAATTTGCGTATCATCCGCATAGGATGTAAGGGAGAACCCGAAGGATTCGACCAGAGGAGCCAGATCAGTGACGTATATATTAAAAAGAGTGGGGCTGAGAGAGGATCCCTGCGGTACCCCGCAGGGCAGGCCGAACGAGCTTGAAGAGAAAGCATCAATGTTGATTATGTTTTCCCTGTTCGACAGGAAGGATGAAACTAGTTTCAAGGCAAGATTTTTTATACCTTTTGCTTCCAAGCTGTGGTCCTGGAAATTGCCATCGCGAAGAGACCGTCCCCTCGTAGGTGGACCCTAAATCGTTCGCTACTCTTGGAAACCACAGTAATTGAAAAATTAAAAATAGTAACCAAAGAGTTCTTTGTATTTAATTTTAACTCAGCACCCCTTCACGTGGTATGGGACTCGTTTAAGGCATTCTTACGAGGCAGTTTAACAACTCTTTCTATCGCCCAAACCAAGAGAGCGAAGGATGAAATCAGAGCTTTAGAAGCTGAAGTACACACCTATCAGGATGCGTTAGACAAAATTCCTAATCTGAATATCTCACGAAATTTAACGGCAGCGAAACATAAGCTCGCGGACCACTTAGAAGTAATAATCAAAAGAAAATGGGAAGCCAGTAGGTTGTCTCATCACGAATACGGGGAGGGGTGTGGCAAACTCCTTGCGTGGAAAACGAAGGCTGACCAGTCTAGAAATTTGATAAAAGATCTTAGATGTTCAAACACCGGTAATATTATTACTGATGACTCTGGGATCGAAGATGCCTTTGTTCAATTTTTTCAAAGCCTTTATGCAGAGGATCCGACATTAAGCAAAGATTTTATGGAGGAATTCCTTTTAGACTTAGATCTTCCTTCTCTCCAGACTGCCGAAAAAACCCATCTAAGTCGCCCCATAACTCTGGAGGAAGTCGATCAAACTATTAGCACTTTAAAAAAGGGGAAAGCTGCCGGCCCTGATTCTATTCCAAACGAGATTTATGTTATTTTAAAGGAAGAGCTTGCTCCATTTCTCCTTCAATTATTCAACTCTGCTTTCATATTTGGTCAAGACCTCCCCTCGTCATGGGATGAAGCCACCATAACTATTCTTTTAAAACCAAACAAGAACCCGAGATCCTGTGAATCTTACAGGCCTATTTCACTCTTAAATAGTGATCATAAACTATACACTCAGATCATAACTAAACGCCTGGATAAGGTAATAGGACTATTGATACACCCAGATCAGAAACGTTTTATGAAAGGGAGGCAGCTTTTTGAACTAACGCATGATTTAATCGGGGCAATAGACATGGCACAGACATATGAGATCCCACTAGCAGTAATGACTTTGACGCTGCAAAAGCATTCGATCGGGGCAGTTGGCCTTTCTTATATAAAATGATTCAGGAAACCTTTTTAACAGCAGTTAAAGCCATCTATAAAAACCCATCTGCCAAGGTCCTTGTTTATGGTAATCTTACAAGGTCACTAAAAATAGGTAGGGGGACTAGACAGGGCTGCCCCCTCTCCCCTCTCCTTTTCCATATATATATTGAACCCTTAGCATGCAAATTAAGAGCTTGCCGGAACATCATCCCTTTTAGGTGTAATGGCTGGGGAAAGAAAATCGGGCTATACGCCGATGATCTTATGATTCTTACAGGTGACCTAGAGCAATCACTTCCTGCAATTTGGGAGCAGCTGGAGAGTTTCGGGAGGGCGTCCGGATATTTGATTAACCAACAAAAAACAGAGTTAATGAAATGGAATACCCACTGTAGGAGTGACCTCACAAAAAGAGAAATCCGATATCTGGGCGTTCAAATAGTCCATAACATTGACAAGATAGCACAGGTCAATTTCGAAAAAGTAACTAAGACTGTCAAATTACAGCTACAATCATGGGGTGCTCTTCCACTTTCTTTTTTGGGTAAATCGAATCTCCTAAAATGTCGATTCTCCCTAAATTTACTTTTCTGTTTAATACTATTCCGCTAGAATTTCTGAAGATTTGGTTCAAGGAAGTACAAGGGGATTTTTCTAGTTTTATTTGGGGAAACAAAAGACCAAGAATAGCCCTAAAGAAATTTAGAAGAAAGAAAGCTCATGGAGGCATCGCTACCCCAGATTTATACCTGTACTACTGTGCCTTCCACTTAAAGAACTTTCGGCAATTATTGATGGGTAGCTCGACTTTCTCCCCGCTTTTCAAGGCTCTTACAGCTAGTGTTCCTCACCAGGCAGGGTTTTTCATCTTAAAATTTGGTCATCCCAATTTTTTTAAGACGGTGAGACTGAAGATTCTTGTTGTTTCAGTTAAGCTCTGGTCTCAGGTGAGACGTCTCTTAAAAAGTCCCTACTATAGCGACGCATCACCGATCTGGGACTCTCCAGGTACCCCGGCTTGTTTGGTGGATGCCCTCGCCGTTCCACTTCGATCCTGTGGTATTTGTACGTGGGGGCAGCTTATTGTGGATTCTGAATTAATTTCTTGGCATCACTTCTCTGCGATTTGCGAGAATTCGGTCTCGAAATTCAAGTATTACCAATTGTCAAGTTGGGTAAAATCTCTAGGAAAGGAGTTAGAAGGGAAAGCGGTGTTAAAGATCTGCACACGCCACACAACGCGGAAAGAAGTCGCAGAGTTGTACTGGCTGTTAATTCAAAGTGGAGAAGATACGCAAGACCCTTTTACAGAGATCTGGAAGAGGGACCTGCCGGATGAAGATCTTGAAAAATTAGGGGAAGTATCTATGACTCTTTTATGGTCTCATGTGAAGTCTGCACCTTTAAAAAAGAACCATCTTTTCACAGTCCATAAGGCATACTGGACACCACAGAAAATATAAAAAATGGGGAGTCGTGAGATCAAGAAATGCCCGAAATGCGGAGAAGACAGCGCAAATGAGGTTCATATGTTTTGGCGGTGTCCCTCAATCCAGTCCTTTTGGCAGAAAGTGGGTAAGATCATATCAGGTATTATGGGTCAAGGGATAAAGTTAACTATACCCTCTGTAATTTTTGGGGTGTTATCAGGGGATGCAGACAACCGAACCTTAACAAAAAACCATAAAGCCCTTTTCTTTGCCCTGATCCTTCTTGCCCGGAGGGAATTATGTGTTAAATGGATTCTTCCCTGTTCCCCTACGGAGGAGGAATGGATTTACTCCATTCAGAGGGTCTCCCTTTTCTTTGCCCTGATCCTTCTTGCCCGGAGGGAATTATGTGTTAAGTGGATTCTTCCCTGTTCCCCTACGGAGGAGGAATGGATTTACTCCATTCAGAGGGTCTCCCTACTTGACCGCTCAGGCAAACAGGCCAAGAAAACCAAATATTGGGAAATCTGGGATGATTGGGTTAAGACTTTTACCTCTAACGCCTCTCACTAAGTATCATTTTTATAAACCTCACACCCTGTTCTCTTCTCTCTTCTTGGTTTCAGATTAGAGGTTCTTTTTCTTTTCTCTTTTCATTTTCTTGAATCAAATTTCTCGGGTATTTAAGATATACTTCTGTTTGTTTGTGTTCTATGGTCCAATGATTAAGAGTATGCTATAGAGGCTGCTTTAGTGGCAGGGCCACTTCTATCTTAAAAAAGCACCTGTATAAAAGAAAAAAAGATTAGGTGTCATTCTCCAGACAAGAGGTTAAATTGTCGACCCGGGGAGAACATTTATCTCTGTCTCCCCTGTGGAGTGACCGGGGATTACTAACACCTCGTTTTTGGATTGGTTTATGCACTGCTTCTTTGAATCTAAAGCATAATTTGGATAAATGAGGACTAAAAAAAAAAAAAAAGATTTGTTTATACCTTTTGCTTCCAAACGGTGGATCAACGTAGAATGATCCACCGTATCAAATGCCGCAGAGAGGTCCAACAGAATAAGGGCTGCTGACCCCCACTCATCCAGGATGAATTTAAGATCATCAGTGGCCTTGAACAAGGCAGTCTCTGTACTGTGTTCGGATCTGAATCCGAATTAAGTGGGATCCAGGCAGTTAGAGTCCTTAATGAACTAATTTAATTGAGTGTTCATCACTTTCTCGACTATTTTCGCAGGGAAGGGGAGTCTGGAAATAGGCCGATAATTGGCCGGGTCTTCGGGGTCCAGATTAGTTTTTTTCAATAACGGCAAGATGGAGGCTCGCTTCCATTGAGATGGAAAGATACCTGCTCTAAACATATTATTGAACAGGTTTGTGAGATGGACTGCAATGATGTCGGGGACCAGCTTGATGACTGAGGGCGGGAAGGGATCGTTTGGAGAACCTGACCTGGTGGTCAGGATAAGATCTTTTATTTGTGACGTAGAGACAGGGGAAAATGACTTAAAGCCATTTGTGGCCAAGTCATTGTCGGAGACAGTGTCCATGTTATCTTGACTGGTGGACGGCGGAAGATTACCACTGTGACTGAATGAGTTAAAAATTGAGTCAGTTTTATCCCTGAAGTGCGAAGCAATCTTGTTGCAAAAGGACTGGCTAACCCACTCCCTTTTATACTCCGGTTGTTTGGTGAGTTTATTGATGACTTGACAGAGTTCTTTAGCTCAGTTTTTGTCAGTTTCAATTTGCGAAGAAAAGTAGGCTGCCTTTTCTGTAGCCAATAGGGCTTTGTATTTAGTTAACGAGCGCTTGTAAGTTTCTCTCTCGTGGGAGATGGAGTGGGAGTCATAGTTGACTCTCCATTTCCTCTCTTGGCTTCTGCAACCTTGTTTTTCAAGTCTAAGGGCCTCTGAGAACCAGGGAGCAAACGGACGGGTCCTGCTAAGGCCACCTTTTTTTGTCCGGACTAAGTGAGAAAAGGCAGAGTTAAGCCAGATGGAATAGTTCTCGGCTGCGAGTTCCGGATTGTCCATCACCAGGGGGCATGAGATAGTTAATTGTTGCTCTAGTTGATTTTGATCAATTTTTGCCCAGGCTCTATACTGAGCTGATGTGGTCCTCTTATTAGGGGCTGTATGAGTAGTAGGGCAATTTATCTTAAAGAAGTGATCGGACCAGATCAGTGGAAGTACTTTGAGACTAGAGATATCATTGTTGTTCGAGAACAGCGCATCAAGTGTATGACCACCCCGGTGAGTGGGATAAGGAGTTGTGCGCAATCTGATGAGTGCATGCTGCAAAGCATAAGCATCTTGTGACCCCATGATTGCGTGTATAGTTAGATCGTTAAATCAATGTGCCATCTTTAAGGAATACCCGCCTTTGCTTTTGTCTAGTGAACCGGATCTGGACTGCCAACTACACACCGGATTTAATCTTCTGTGACCACTTAATAACCTCTTGCTAGCCAACTGTACATAGAAGTCTTCTACAAAGACTTTTCCTCACAGTCTAGCATTTTTAAAGCAACAAATGATAGTAGTATTCAAAAGACAATAAAAATAATTATTAACAATACTCTTTTCTATTGCAAACAAGGGCAGACATTAAGTGCAGACGAAGCAAGTGTTGCAAATCTCATCAATATACCATTTTTTGTCATCACAAGAACATCCAACCATCATGTGGTCTAAAAGGAAAAAGACATTTGGACATTATGCAAAAGTTGAGGGTTCAAACTGCACTGCAGAATGGAAAACCTCTTTACTAATGCGCTGTCTGGGGAGTGAAGAGCCTGAAATTTCTCCAAATCTACCAGCTTTAGATGTGGAAGAACTAAATAAGGTTGAGATCTATATGAAAAAAATTGGATTTAAATAATTTACCTTAGGTCGGCACAGTGTTAAAGAGATATGGCACAGCGTTAAGAAGATTGGCAGCTTCATGCAAGTTTGGTCCTATCAGGGATCAATTCATGCTAAAGTATCATTTAGACAAATTCTGACAGGAAATTTGATTAAAGGATGATCCTACATTCAATAAAGTGATCACCATTGTTAAACGCATCAAGCACTCAGTTGCTTGTGTGGCGGAACTAGAGAAATCAAATAAACCCATTTTCAAAAGAATCTACACCAAGCAAGAAGAAGCAAATGGGCATGTCCCATCTCTAAGTTTGAAATTTATATGTACCCACTAACGGTGTTGGTGATGGATCATATGGGTTCCTACAAAAAGTGTCCTGCAATTGGAGTTGTCTGGACATTGTGCAACAAGCGAGGTCATCTGCCCAAAGTTTGTAATTCTGTTAAAAACAAAACCAGTGTCACTGAGGTAATAAACCAACCTTTCAGTGCAGTGGAGGATTGTATCTTGACTATTACAAACAATGGAGACAAGAGAATGTATCCCAAGGACATCGTATCAACTGATGGATTACACGTTGTAGCTCTGATGTATTCTGGCGCATGGTTGACTCTGATCTCAAATGAAGTGTTTGACAGAGAATTCCAAGGGAAAGTAATATTAGAAGTTCCCGATGTGATACATCATTGATATGGGGTTAAATGAATGTACTAAAGAGATATTTCAAAGCTGAGATTGAGTTTCGTGGCCACAAAGCCAAAGGCAATGTATATGTTTCAGTGAAGGGGGACAGTGTTCTAAGTTGGCCTCACCAGGAGGATTTTGCATTGTATTGGATCATAATGCCAATCCTAAAGTCAAGTAAAGGAATGACGAGGGGGCGAAGCCAACCAAGATGGCCGTTAGCACGGTTTGAGTTCTGGCTCTCTATTATTCTTCGGCATCCTGGGCTCTCAACACATCTGTGACTGCAATCTGCATTGCAGAAATGATCTCCTGCACCAGAGGATTGCCTGGTGGAGGAGAATAATCGTGTTGACCCCTACTCTGTGTGAGAAATCTGTGTTGCAGCCTGCAGGCAAAGCCTGCACTTAAACATGGTGGAGGTGTTGTGAGGAAGGCTTGGGATGGGCCCGGATGTATGCTTGGTTCCTTGCCCGGGCACGCACAAGACAGAGTTTGGGGGTTGGGCTCCACATGTTGCCCTGCCTGCCCACCGGCAGCAGTGGTTGCCGAGCCTCTGAAGTGTCAGCCTGCATGACTGTAAGAACAGCCGGGCGGTGAGAATATGCCAGAGCCTCCGGTTTCGAGGGGCGCAGTTGTTGCAAGGAGGCACTCTCCACGAGCCCCCACTGCAGCAAGCGGCATCGGGTGTGGGCCACAGCGACATCAGCAGTGCACTGGGCTTGGTCCTCTTCTGGTGGGGGCGCTTGATGTGGACCGGACTTGGAGAGGTTCGATGAGCACCAGAGGACCAAACAGGTGAATGGCCTTGGCCATTGTCGATCCTTTACACTACTTGGCTATAGTAGGAAGGATATAAATGTAAGCGTAGTTGGTGTGATATTGCATTTGGGGCCTTCCCCCCACCACACACTGTGTCATTGTCGGGAAACCAATGCACACAAGACATACTTACCTTTGCCCAAGCACTTGGGCTCACAGGTCAGAGGGAGACCAGGCTGCGTCTCCTCCGTCTCTTGCACTGAGCTCTCTGAGCTCGCAAGATCACACAAGACTTCAGAGGGAGCACATGACTGAAAGCCATGTTGGACATGGTCCTGCTATAAAAGACCATGCCCAAGGTAACGCAGTGCACGTAATCTAGATTCCTGGACCGGAGCAGGAGCTCTGTGTCGGAACCTCATTTTCTTGCTCGTTGCCACCCCGCGCCATGCCACTGATTAAGGGGATCAATGGTAACTTACCTGTTTCCCGCTACAGGCACAGTTTTCCATGGCTTGGCATTCTCCTGACAAGGATTTGTGAAAAGACAAAAGTAAGATAGTTAGAAATTACCTTCACGAGAAAAGGTAAGGTGCATGCGCCTGTTTGCATGCAAAGTAATTAGCAGAACAGAACTTACCTGATGTAAGGATTCCAGTAAACCAGGAGTTCTAAAGGAAAGAAAAGAAGAACAAGTTAAAGGCCTGTGCAAAACAGTTAGAGCTGAAACTAACACAACAATACCTTATTCAGGACACAACTGAACAATTCTTAATAAAGACAGTAACAGTGTGAAACCACGTATGGCTCAAGGAGACAGATTGTACTAGAAAGAGGCAGTAACAGTTTGAAGGGTGTGACTTCAACATCCAACAGAGCATTTAGTTTTCTCTTCCCAAGAAGGGGACCAGGCATACCCAGAGACAATCACAAGAGTAACTCAGTACTAGGTGGGGGATACAATAAGAAGTCATAGGACTTGCCTATGTTTCTCTTTTCCTCTTAGATAACTTGTGCTCAATCCCTCACCATATTTACAACAGAGGGAATGTGCGAACTTCAGGTGGGTGTAAATGGAATAAGATTACACAAGTCAGAAGTGTTGATGGTTGATGGGACACGTTAGTTGAAGTACTTATTGATGATTTGTGTTGCAGATTAGTCCAGCACCCTCCACACGTCAAAACCATCCACAAGATCTTAATGCTTAAACAGACCAGACCATACAAAGAAATACCCATTGGTAGGTGTCAGATAAGGTGCTCTTCTCTCTTCACCATTCTCCTTGTTTTCTTCCCCCTTTTCCCCTGGTGCTAACCTGCAAGGTCCTTCAGGGTTGGTTCAGGGCGGCTGAGGCAGGGTTGGGCCAGCAGCTCGGCATATGCCTGTTGCTCCTCTAGGATTTGAAGCATGAGGTTTGTGTGAAATGTTTACAGTCATCTGGGCCTGGAATGAAGCAGGGCCCCAAGAGGGTAGGTCTTTTTAGACTTCGGCTCGTTTATGGGGTTCTTGGTCGGAGGGTGGTCTGCATGTGACAGCTCTCTGATGTTGGACCTACTTTTTGTCCTGCAGACCCTATGAATCACTGGCACGCCGATCCGGTTGGTTGGGTATTGGACTTGCAGTCCCCGCAGTAACAAGTATATAGTGACACAGGAATTTTGTTATTAACTGTTCTAGTTTGACCTTCCGGTTATGTGGTGTCTGCCTGTTGGGCCTAATAGTTGGATTTCAACATGGTTTGCAATAGAGCATCCAGATCCACCCAACAAACTAAGATTGACCAGGATACGGACGGGGCTGGGGGAGTAAGCAGCCACTGGATGTTGGGAGAAACTGCCCCTCGTTGCCTCTCCCAGAGTCATCTGGCACATAAATCCTACTGGCTCTTGAACAGTCCAAACAGGCATTGGAACATAAAATGGACACGATCCCCGCGGAGGTTAATGTGCTTGGAGTGGATCAACGGAATATGAGTGAACGCTCACTGGCGAAAGAGAAGGTGTCCAGTTTGCAATGGAAGTGGAGAGTCTTCGGAATACAGTCCGCACCCTTACGGAATGAGTTGTGTATTTGGACCACCAGTTGGAGTGTACGGAAGGCCGGTAGCGAAAGCGCACCTAGCTTTGTGGGGTTTCCAAAGTGCGCAGAGTGTGACTCACAAGAGTTGTTCTTGGAGAAGTGGCTAGCAGTGGTCTTGGACCAAGACAAGCTGTCACATCTATTTCTCATCAAAAGGGCTGATAGGGCATTGGTCACCCAATCCGCCCCAGGCTCCTCCCCTAAAGCAATAAAAGTGACAATGTTGAACTACAGAGACAGAGATGTTATCTTACAGTGGGCTTGAAGTCAGGGTGACTCCCAATTCAAGGGATCGATTATCAGAATCTTCCTTGACTATACGAGAAAAGTCCAGGCTCAGCCACCTAAATGGAGGAGGGTGCCCATAGTTTGTGCCATCCCAAAGGGGGGATGCATCCTGATGGCAGGGAGTTTAAGGTGTCAATACGAAATAAGTAGGTGGAGGAAGCCACAAGACCGGTTCTTTTGTTACACAGAGGGTCTAAATGAGATTGATAGTAAGACCTGTGGGTGTAATTGGAACAGTTGTTTTATTAGGTAGGGTTATGGGGGTTGGTGGTTGCAGAACTGATCTCCGTGTCTGAGTGGAGCCTTGACTCGCTGGATGTTGGGATCATTGGACCTCTCCTTGCTTAGCAGTAGTCCAGCATAGGCAGTAATAGACCAGTCTATGTTTGTTTTGTTGCATGAGTGTTGACTGTTAGTCAGGGAGGGCCAATGGATACGAGTGCTATGGGGAAACATGGTTGCATTGTGGGGGATGTTTTCCCCGGGTGGACGGTGGGGAGGAGGGGTGGTTATCGGTTTGTTTGCGGGCCAGGACGTTGGTGCATGGATGCAAGTTGTGCATACTGAGTGGATGGTATTCAGCCGTCTGTAAGTACAACAGGGTAGAACTTGGGGACAATTGCACAGGACTACATTTACGGGCGTCATACTGTTTTAGGCCCATCAACTATAACATGACTCAGTCATGGGGGGGGGAAGCGTGAAGATTACTACCTGGATTAGACTGGGACTCCATTATTACACCAAGAGATATAGAGTGCAGTCATACCTCAAGAGATATGGTGTGGGATTGGTCTTTTTCCAGGAGAATCACTTGGGCGACGCAGAAGAGGACAAACTAGAGAAGAAGTGGAGGGCTCAGTTCTATTGCTTGATATACGCCTCATATGCGAGCGGGGTAGCCATTTGGGTCGCCCTCGGGTGCCTTTTTGTCACCGGGCTACACACGTGGACATAGAGGCTAGATACTTTCTAGTATACGGTTTGTTGGGTGGGATAGAAGTCTATCTGCTGAATGTATATGCACTCAATAGGGGCAATAAGAGTTTTTGGGCGGGGGGATTGCTTGAGGTTGTCACGCCTTACATAGGGGTTCCTCTCCTGTGTGTTGGGCATTTTAATTGTGTCATTGATGGGGACTAGGATAGACAACCTCAGATAAAGCCTGGGTTGATGGGGGTGCTGGCTAAAGTTATGGATAGACTGGATTGTATTGATGTGTGGAGAGCTCTGAACCCATGGTTACATTCTATTCCCCTGTTCATGGTTCATTAAGCAGGCTTAATAGGTTGTTAGTCTCACGAGCCTTGGGGTCCAGTTGCACACAGTGCTACACTTTTGTTGATTTCTGTCCATGTGCCTTTGGTGGCCACATATACTTAGAGTCGATGCCCTCCCTCTTTCTCCACATGGCATCTTTACCCAGAGTCCCTAAGGATACAGTCTTCCATGTAGATATTGCGGATGTCATAGAAGGGTACTTTGGTGACAACTGGGAGACCACCTGCATCAGGCCCAATGAATGGGATGCGCTCAAGGGCATGTTATGAGGGGAATGCCTTAATAAAATATATATAGCACTAAATCCAGACTGCAAAGACCTTAACGGTCAGGAAGAGAGGTTGACTGATTTGCAGAGGCGGGAGAACAGAGATGTGCAGGAAGAAAGGAAATTGCTGGACATTAATAAAATAAATAAGGGAGGTATGGCTGCACTGGACAGATTAACCCTCCATGACTATAGGCACAGGCTCATTGAGAGGAGGATATGCCAGGAAGGGCGTAGCCTGGTTGCTTAGGAGGAAGACCCCTCCATCTATGATATTGGTTCTCATTAGCCCAGAAGGCTCAATGCTGAATACACAAATAGTGATTAATACATTTCTTTGGGGGCATTTGGCAGAGGTGTATAAGAGGCCTCAGCTGACCCATGTCAACTCCACTCAAAACTTTACAGATGCTGTGGAAGTGCCGAAACTTATTGAGGATAGCAGGATTGAATTCTAGGTAGATATCTCACAAGTGTTGAAGGTGATCATCCTGCCGATGCCACATAGCAAGGGACCAGGGGCGGATGGTCTGCCTTCTGAGTTTTATCAGGTGCACACTTCTCTGCTTTCTGGTCACCTATTGCAGGTGTTTTTGGAGGCCAAAGGTCTTGGCAGGCAGCCACAGTCTATGCAGGAGGCTCTCATAGTTATGTTCCCCAAACCAGATAGAGATCCGCTACTCCCTGGATCGTACAGACCTGTATCCATGATGAATGTGGATGTGAAGGTGTTATCCAAGACTCTGAGCAATAGGCTGAAAAGGGTGAGCAGTGCTTTGGTCCAGAAAGACCGTTGTAGTTTCATACATACTAAACACCCTCATGAACATTAGACGATTGACCCACGCTATGCAGGCAGTTTGAGCCTCCATTATGGGTGCAGTATTGGTAATCTTGGACAAAGGAAAGGCATTTGACATGCTGGACTGGGGATACATGGAGGGCTCTGTGCAAGAAGGGGTTCAGCCCCAATTTCCTCAGTTCAGGGGTGGCCGGCACAGCTCGCAGGAGAGGGGGCGGGGCTGCTTTTTAAAAAAAAAAAAGAAAATAAACAAAACTTGCCGGGTCCCGTGTCTTCTCACCTGCTCGCCTGTGTCCGTCTCCAGGTCGGAACAGGAAGCAGGCAGCCAGGCTCCCACCCCTAACCCAATCACAACGCTGCGAAGCAGGGTTGTGATTGGTCTGAACGCTGTGACACGGCGCTCAGCCAGGGGCTGGAGGGGTGGGCATGTTCTCCATGCAGGCTATAATGCAGCCTGCATGGAGAACAGGGAAGTGCGGGAGAGGGCCGACCAAACAGTCATTGCGCACAGGAGTGTTCTACCACTCCTCCCCTGCAGCTCCGCTCCGCTCCCTCACGCACTGCCGCAGCAGGAGGAAAAAATAAAATGATAATACCATTCCGTTTATTTTTTCCTTTCTTTGCTGCTCCTGGCAGTTGGGCGACGCTCCTCCGCCTTAGCAGAGGAGCCGCCACTGGTTGAATTAGCTTTAGTATTACAACCCCACGATGCGGGTTTGCTTCAGGTGTTTTGCGTCTGATAGCTGGAATGTGGAGAGGGAGACCAGACTGGGGTGCCTCTTGTCTCCCCTCCTGTTTGCGTTGGCCATTTAACCACTGGTGGTTCACCTATGCTGTGTTCTGAAGAATGGGGCTTTCAAGTTAGAGATGCTACCCACATCATCTCCATATACACGGATGACGCCATTCAATACTTGCAACAGCGACATCTTGCAGTTCCTAGATTACTGGAGGAATTTCAGACATTTGGGGAGGCTTCTGGACTGCATATTATTCGAGGTGAATCTCTGCTTTTTCCATTGGCCTGGCTGGAGGGAGCTCCAATAGAAAGGTTGCCCGAAGTGAGACTAAGATGGGAGATGGATAGGTTCCATTATTTGGGCATCCAGGTGGCACACATTGCACAGAGGCAGTTCGCCTACAATTTGGACAGAGTATTGGAGGCTCTTCAGGCTTCTGTGCACTTGTGGAACACTTTTCATTGTCCATGATGGGAAAGCTGGCAGTAGCGAAAATGGTTTTCCGTCCTCTGTGCCTTTACACCTTACAGAATGCTATGTACCCAGTGTCCAATGCTACTTTTAAGAAACCGGATAGTCTGTTGGTTTCCTTAATATGGGCAGGCAAGAGAAGTAAAGTAGGATTTAAAGTTCTCAAGGTGAATACTGAGGAAGGGGATTTGGGACTCCCGGACTTAGAATTATATTACATGGCAACATAGCTTCAACACGCAGCTCATTGGTGTTTGGGAGAAGACAATTAGGAAAAGAGTCACCTTCTTGGAGCAAAAGGGGGGCGTGGCAATTTACCAATACCCCGGATGTCTGGAGTCAGGCAGGAGGGCTCTTGCCCTTATGTGGCTCGACAGGTGGCTCGGGTATGGGAGTCGGCAGTTAAGGTGCTTTTGCAGAAGCTCCCTTTCTCCCAGAAAATTCGGATCTGGTGGCTAGGGTCCTTCATTTATATTCGATGCAAGATGTCCATGCCATGGTGGACTGAAGCAGGCTGACACCTTGGGCGACCTATTCTTAGGGTATACCTGTATTACATTCCAGAAAGCACAGACGCAATTTGGAGTGGGCGTGGGCCAGTTTCTACAGTTTGCTAAACTCACTAAAATGGTCCAAGATATTTGGACGGGTTTTCCATGTTGTCTTTGTGATGCATTGAAAGAAGGTACAGTTCCTTTTTTTTATGGCAAGGTACAGGTGGGAGGAGGATTTACAAGAGCCTCTTTCAGATGGGGAGTAGGAGGTGTCTACTAATGCTGGGTTCAAATTAACCCACTTCCATGTGTTATATCGCACATATCTCCCACTTATGAGACTACATCAGATTTACCCTACGAAACCTGATTCATGCTCTAGATGTCCCAGGGTGAGTGTGGACTTTCTACACATGGTTTAGAGTTTTCTCATTGTGACGTAAAGCCTGTAAGGTCAAACTCCATTTGATGTAGGCCCGACTTCATCTTGCATAATTCAAGTCGCCATCTTCTCAGTCTTAGGAAATGTAAGTCACCATCTTTCCCGATTTATGCAGAATCATTGTCATGTCTGCCCTTTGATGCAGATGTCATCTGAAGTTATCTTTCTAAGAATTTGAAAGCGTCAAGACATTTGACTAATGACATAGACGGAACACCTGATGAGACATTTGTCTTGGTCAAATGTCTACTTTTCACCATGTCAAGGTTAAAAAGAACACATACAGACATATAACCAAAATAGTGTAGTCTGAATTGACGTCCTTTTACCTTATATGTTCATAAGGAAACATCTTGGACGCACACCTTGATGCACATAATCTATGTCAGATATTCCTAAATTTATGTCAGAAATTCCAATTTCTGATAAGATTTAGTATATAAGGACTACCACTTTTCAGGAGAGGTACTTCGCTGAGATTATCGCACAAGATTCTGCCAGAGATGGTCTCACCTACTGCCAGCGCACGTTGCACTTCGCAGATGCTACATCTCGCCTGAAGCCGATAAAGTTGAGTAATGAAGAAAGACCGCAGCATGTGTTTGCTCTTTGCATGGAACACTGTCTTCTCGCCTCCTGTGTTAAAGATGGCCTTTGCTGTCAACAAGGTACGCAGTGCATCTCTTCTCCCTAAGAACCTCTAGACTGCAAGTTGTTCTGTTTTCCATGCTCTCATAGTGTACCGCATAGACGTAGGTGTTAGGGTGTTTTTAGGTTCTAGATGACATATTAACCCTGTTAGAAATGTACGTATTATTCTCGCTATTTATAACATATCTTCGTGCTGTTTTTGTAATATTCTGTGTAGTTGTTTTTAGATGTATTGAGAAAAAGATTGTTCCTTTACTTAAAAGTGTTAATTCAGTGTGTGTGTGTGATACAGTGAACAATGAAATAGGTTTGTTACTGTTGTCACGGTGACCCAAAGCAATACCTATATTTCAATTACACATTGAGTAGTGTTTTGCGGGCCTACAATAACCTGTCTTTCACATTCATCGTTGGCGCATTGAACCAAGTTCACCTGTGTCACCTGTGGGTGGCAAAGCACACCTTGTAGACCTGAGTAGTTCTTTCACTTTTCACACACATGTGAACCATTGTTACGTCATCACAGAGACATCTGTAGTAATCATGGTTACCTTCTACTGGGGAAAAGGGGGCACCAATTTCTGTAGCTTTATCAAGCTTGACTCATAAAAGTTCATTCCCCATTCTGTAGGCTTTCTAATTCCTTGATTCCAGCTTTGTAGTTGAATCCGTTCTTTATGGCGGCACCTTTTGTATTAGGGGCCAATTACAGGGAAGCAGTCACTCAGCATCTCAAAGCTCGAGGTTGTCCCTGATGAGAGGCGGGCAGTTATGTTTGTAATAGCTGCGCATCCAGCATATGCTTTTAACACATTTTACTCATGGTTGGAGTTTGAGTCTATTGACTTACCTCGGGGCAATTTCGAGAATATACAGCAATAGACCCACTAGCACACAATGGGGCATACCAAGATTTGGGAATCCCTTTAACTTACCAGGAACATTAGAATTGGTTTGCTGGTAAGTTGAAGCACACGGACAGAAATGTGTTTGGGACCCCTGTGCAATGAAGGGGCTACGTGGCCAGTTTTGGTTGGCTTCACTCCTGTTCCTCGCCCCAACAACTTAACAAAAGCTGAGGTGGTAGGAGTGTAATTATTATACAGTTGTCTTATTCAGCAGACTTGTATAGTTTGTGAAATGTGCATTGAGCTGCAGACCTGCTGTCGCAGCAAGACCTGCCACTCCTGCACAGATACAGACCATTAGTCCACAGACTTTTAATACTATCATGGGTAAAGTTCCCACGAAGCTTGATGAAATGGCTTTCTGGATGGCTAGTAAGATCAATCAGTTGTCAGCAGTGTATCCATACACTACTCCCCCAAGACAAACATATAATATTGACCATGTCTCTCCCTCATGGGATGGTGCCTCCTATAGAGGAGTGTAATGCCTGGGAAAGCATCTTTGCATGCATTTACACTAGTAAGCATGGTACACCTTCATTGGTAGTCCTCCCTGATGTACTGAGACAGGTATAGAATGAGCATGGA
The DNA here is from genome assembly GCA_963921515.1 of Calotriton arnoldi. Taxonomy (NCBI): domain Eukaryota; kingdom Metazoa; phylum Chordata; class Amphibia; order Caudata; family Salamandridae; genus Calotriton; species Calotriton arnoldi. Next base: position 46,579 of record CAWUFW010004042.1, read on the forward strand.
GCTGCACCAGCTCTGGGCTTGGGAATTAAGCTAATGGGGAACTTCTCTAAGGTATCCTCTATCATCCTAAGCAATATCAAGGAAGAGGCTTCAGTTATGGCTATACGTCAGAGACTGGAAGCAGTTCCAGTCCAAGACTGTGAGTGGGAACTAACAAAAAATAACTGTGGGTAAGGATACCTTGGGTACTCAACCCGTTAAGCCACATTTAAAAATTACACTGAGGGTTCCATTAAAGAGAAATCTGGAAGGGAAGAAGTAACAGAAAAAGAAGGACTGGATCATCCGCTTCTCTGGAATCCGGCAGGGTTGGTTTTAACTATAGAGACCATGGGGAAATTTGAAAAACTGAATGTATTAGTATTATGATAACTGCTCTTCACATTCTTTTCAGGACACTGATGGTAAAAGAACAGAGAGGGGAGCCGATCCAGTACTGAAGAAAAGAGGAGTACAAGATAAAGCGAAGCGGGACAGGATTCTGACTTTAGCGTAAACGTAAAGAGTGAAGAGAAAGGATTGGACTCTAAAACACCAGTAAATAAGAAGAAACAGCAGGACTTTCTAAGAAATATGTCTATACAGCTACGGGCCCTCCTACAAAACAGGTCTTGGGAGAGAGCATTTCTAGACAGTGCAGCAAAAGTCATGATAGTGCATCAGACGTTTCAGAGATTTCTCGATGCAAATCTAACTGATGACTTTATACAGATCAAAACTCCAGATCAAAACTTAAATCCTCCTGCTAGGGATACAACTTAAATATCCAAATTGAAGGGTACAAACTACGTATTATCAAAGCAGTCTTTTGGTCATAATTGTCTGATGATTATGACATCATTCTAGTGGAAGAAGACTGGCCTCCAGTCTTTATTAGGGAAGCACCCCGGGGTAGAAAGTCATAAGGGTAGCCTTCTAGCCCATAGTACCTGAGGATATCAGGGGAATTTATGACCCAGTGAGTGGGCCGTGAGACTAGCTCCAGCCCTATGTAGAAAATAAGCGGGGGTGGGACGAACACTCTATTCCACATGTCATTCCCTTATGCAGTGAATCACAAGCTTAATACCCTTTAAAGCCAGAAAGAAAACATGGTATAAAAAGAATATTAGATCAGTTGCAGTAGCAGGGCACAATTGTACCCTGCCTTTCACCAATGAACATGCCCCTTTTTCCTGTCTCCAAGCCAGACGACTCCTACAGAATAGTCTTAGACTATAGATATTTGAATTTGCACATGCGAACTTACATGGTACAAAACGTCCATAACACAGGTATAATGACCAACCTGGTGCCGAATAAATACAAAATGACCCTGGACATTTCCAATGGGTTCTTTAGTCAAAACATAGCGCCTGACAGTGAGTATATAACTACTTTCAGTTTTGACAGAGTGCCGTTTTCATTCTGATGTTTGTCCATGGACTATAAGAACAGTCCTGGCTTATTTTCAGCGTGAATCATGGAGATCTTACAACCAGATCCTGAGGTATTGTCATACAATGATGATATAAGGAATTCTCCAACACTACTGCAGGGTTAAAACATCATCACGCCCTCACAGGAGCTGTGCGACAGCCTCGCCGACTTCCTCCTCAATAGATCGCAACCATATACAGGAACTTCGAACCCCAACCCACACCTACAGACTTCCTCGAAAGATATGTCACCACTGCAGCCACCAATAATATCCGAACCCTCCTCGACCGAGGAGAAACAGCAGATCTGATCCTCCTCGACCTCTCAGCAGCCTTCAACGCTGTATCCAAGGGGACGCGCTCAGATGGATCACCTCCTTCCTCACAGTAAGAACCATGACGATCCACCTCCCACCTTTCACCTCTGAACCCAAGGAGATCATCCCCCAGGGCTCATCCCTCAGCCCCACGCTCTTCAACGCATATATAAACCCACTGGCCAACATCGTCAGATTCCACCATCTCAACATAATTTCCTACGCAGACGACACCCAACTCATCCTCTCCCTCACTAGTGACGCCACCACCATCAGAACCAACTTCCACAGATGCATGACAAGTGTCACAGAGTGGATGAAGAACAACTGCATGCAGCTGAAAACAGACTAGACAGAAGAACTGATCTTCCACAACAGCAGCAAAACATGGAAAGACTCCTGGTGGCCATCCGCCCTAGGACCTACACCCACTCTCTCTGACCGAGCCAGAAACCCTGGAATCATAATTGACAACAAGCTCATCATGAAATCACAGATCAACGCAGTCTCCTCCACCTGATTCCACACTCTGTGCATGCTACGTAAGATCTTTAAGTGGCTAGCCCTACACACGAGACACAACATGACACAGGCCCTCATTACTAGCCGACTGGACTACGGCAACGTCCTCTATGTAGGAATCGTCTCACACCTCCTACAGAGACTTCAGACCATACAGAATGCCGCAGTCAGACTCATCCTCCGCGTTCCCGATTAACCTATATCACACCCCACCTCAGGCAACTCCACTGGCTCCCCGTACAGAAGAGATTTTAATTCAAGCTGCTGACCCACGCACACAAGGCTCTACACAACCAAGGACCTGCCTATAATAACCACCACCTGAAATTCCACCAACCGTTGAGAAGACTACGCTCCACCTCCCTTTCACTTGCCCATACTCCCTGCACCTCCCAAAGCAGACGTGGAGGACAGTCCTTCTCCCACATCACAGCAAAGACCTTGAACAGCTTCCCCACACAACTCTGAACCATCACCTCAGTTCTGGAATTCCGAATGACCCAGGATGGATGCATGCGGGGAGCCGTCAAGCCCACAGGGGCCATGGGCCTCCCCCATGGCCCCTAACGCAGGGGTTTGTGGGTGCCCTGGGTGGGCACAGGGGAACTCACCCGAGGTTCCAGGGCATGAGGTCCCCGGGGCTGTAACGTCTTCGGAAGGGGGGGGGCATGTGCCTCCTTCCCCTATTTGAAAAGAAAGGCCTGGGGATTGGGTCCCTGGGACCGAGGGGGCTCAGGGAGGGGGCCGTGTGTCTCTGCTCTTTATTGAGAAAAAAATGCCCTGGAGGATGGGATCCCCGGGGCCCAAGGTGGCTCGGGGTGGGAGGGCATGTGTCCCTTCCCCTTATTTAAAGACAAAGGCATCGAGGGATGGGTCCTTGGAACATAAAGGCTTGGGGACAGGGGCAATAATGTTTTTATAAATGGTGTCCCGTGTGGGCACCAGGACACCAAAGTGAATAATATTTGAGCATTAGGAGTCACTCATTTATTATTCACTGCTCCAGCATGGAGCGTCCCATAATGCCCCGCAAGGCCATTTCTGTTTATCAATTTTTAAAGCTTGATGGTGCTCCTAGAATAGGGAGGGGCACCACCAAACATTTTTTAATATTGTCGGAGGCTGCAGGAAGTGTTCAGCCCCCTCTCAGCAACATAAAGCAACAGTAAGTCTCCTGGGTCATTAAAACCATGACCCCAGGAGATTTTACAATACTTTGCTTAATCACTCCTAGCTGGAGCTCTATGCACTTCAGCTCATGTGCAAGGCTGTCTTATGGTTGTTTTTTATGATTGCATTTTGTTGGCTAAAAATGTTCAAAGAAGCATTCAGAAACATGTTGCTTTTTTTATATAAAAACAATATGTCTGAGTTTTTCTTTTTACATTTTTCATCCCCAAAATTGCAATAACAAAAACTATGATAAAAGAAAGACTCACAGACATGTTTATTTTTTTATTATAAGTTTATTCAACATTTTTATAATAATCACTAGTATTAAACATTGCATTGTGTAAATTACTAGAATGTACACTAGATTAAAAATATTGGTGAGTTTTTGAGAAAGGTGATAATAGGGTCACTTTTTATATTTTGGTGTTGTGACACTTTAGCAAAGTCAGTAAGTCTACCTGAGGGCATCCAGGACCCGGAGACAAACCGCACGCTGCGCATGCAAGAAGGCCGTGCGAGGCATGGGGTTAGCTTTACGTATGGTAATAAAATATTACTTTACATTAAAAAACCTAGAAATTCACTGAAAGCACCAAAGGTTAAAGTGACGTTATAGTTAGATGAAAATGTCAGTTAAAACATGCCATTGTAAATGTACAAAACTACTGAAATTTACCAGTTATAGTTATCTCAAGTAACTATTACTGGTGCGCTAAAGTAACTCTAACTCACGCCTTTGCCATGCACTGCTAATTACCCAAAATATGGCATAACTCAATACATGTTCTATGACATCATTGATAATATCACAGCAAAATTGGAATTGAAATTACTGATGAGAAAACATTGCATGGCTGGGGCGCGAGTTATAGTTACGTTAGGGCAACCCAGGTTTTTTTTTTTTTAGCACCGGTGCATTTAAAAAACATTTTATCACAGATTTGTGTAGCTGCAGCTAATTCACAGCAAAATTAAAAGCAAACCTTTTTTTCCTAGGTCTCGGGACTAAGTTGTTGATGTTGTGATAGCCAATCAGATCTCAGCATGAGATCTGTCGGGTCCGCAGATCCTCCACAGCGTGATATATGCAAAGGTTTTAAGCATTACTTAAAAACTACTTTGTGGATTTACACCAAATCACAAAAAGCACGCTTTCTGTCAAATTTGCTGTAAATCTATCCAGGAGTTTGGGCTGTAGCTGTGCCTAAAGTTCCAATGGAAAAATAAATAGGGAAAATGCGTTTTGGGACCCTCACTCCTTGTTCTTGGCCGCGGTTTGATGGATCCCCCCTGAAACATTCAAGGTTGGAGCTGAGGTGGAAGAACATTTTTTGTAAAGTTTTACAAAGATTCGTTAAATGCTGTCAAAGTTATTAGGAAAATAAAAAATCCTTTTCATATAGAAACATGATCCTAATTATAACTACCCAGTGGCGACTACCACTGGCTACCATATACATACATATCGATATCTATAACTATAACTATATTCACTGAAAAAACCATAGGTTTTAGGGACAATTATAGTTAGTTGGACATTTCACTCGTACAAAACCATAGAAATTCCCCGTTATAGTTAGTTCAGCTAACTATAACTCGCGCTCCACAATGCACTGCTGATGACGTCATATATTACATCACTCATGACATGGTCAGTGACATCACTGATGACATCACTGATGACATCTCAAATGACATCACTGATGACATCACTGATGACATCATCCGGTGACTGTGTGTTTCTGTAAAGTTTAAATATGTTTAATATATATAGGGAAAGGCGTATTGAAGAATGAGTGGGTGTATAAGTGTCTGAATGGATGATTTAGTACGTGCGTGACTGACTCTACAAGTGAGTGATTAAACGTATCTTACTGAATGCATGGGTTAGTGACTAAACTGTGTGAATGTCTGTATCCGTCTGTTTGTTGGTGTTTAAGTGGATGCATGGATTTGCGAATAGCTACATGAGTGTCTATATGGGTTATTGATTGGTTCTCTGAGTATCTGTATGGCTGCCTGAGTGTTTGTGTGGGTGGGGTGTGTGTGACTCTGTACATAGATGTGTGAGTGGGGGATTCACTGGGTGCATGATTTCAAGAGTGCATCTGTGATGGACTGTATGGGTGGGTGAGTGTGCGTATGGGTGTGTTAGTGAGTGAATGTATATCTCAGTGGTACATGTGCGAGTAACTACATATGTAAAAGGCAGTATATATGTGTGTTAGAGTATTTAAATGGCTATAAGTGAGAGTGTGTGATTGTGAGAGTGGCTGTATAGATGCGTGTGTGCTTGTATCAGTTATTGTATAAGAGCGTAAGAATGTGCTAGTATTTGTATGAGTAAGTGAGCTGGTGTGTGTATAACTGTATAGGTGAGTAAATGGGTGTGTGCGAGTACCTCTATGGATGAGTGGCGGTGTGTGAGTGTTTATATAGGTGTATGAGTGCATATGATAGTCCTCTACTGAGTGATTGTAAGTATGAGTGACTGTACGGGTGAGTGAGTAGATGTGTGTGTGTAGACCTAAGAATCAGTCAGTGGGTATGTAGTTATTGGTATTGGAGTGTGTATGCTTTTGAGAATGGCAGTCTGTAATTTAGAGTGGGTGTATCAAAAGTTATATTAGGGTGTGAGAAGATGCATGAAATTATCACATGGATGATGTCATCAGTGATGTCATCAGTGATGTCATTTGAGATGTCATCAGTGATGTCATCAGTGATGTCACTGACCATGTCATGAGTGATGTAATATGTGACGTCATCAGCAGTGCATTGCGGGGGCGCGAGTTATAGTTAGCTGAACTAACTATAACGGGGAATTTCTATGGTTTTGTACGAGTGAAATGTCCAACTAACTATAACTGTCCCTAAAACCTATGGTTTTTTCAGTGTATTTCAAAGGTTTTTTAAATGCTAATTTCTAACTATAACGTGTCTGAAACCTATGGTTTTTTCAGTGAATTTCAAAGGTTTTTAAATGTTAATTTCTAACTGTAACGTGCCTGAAACCTATGATTTTTAAGTGAATTTCAAAGGTTTTTTAAATGCTAGTTTCTAACTATGCCTACAGAGGTAGGACATGTGAAGAAAGAAGAAAAAACGCACAGAAAGAAGCAAAAGAAATGTAGAAAGAAGCAACAGAAGTCCACAAAGGCGAAGAAAAGTGCAGGAAGAAACAAAAGATGTGCAGAAAGAACCAACAGAGGAGCAGAAAGAGGCCTTGTTGCAAAATCATCCTTTGCCCACAACTTTTTCAGACGGGTACTGTTGGTAACTGACTCTGACTAACCAGAGCCAGTGCTATGCTAAAAGACACTTAGAATACAGTGAAAACACCTACATTCACTAGGGAACACTATGCATTGGGGTACCCCTGTGATTAGCATGACCTTCTCTGTAAGTCCCTAGTACATAATAGGGCAGGGGGATTAAAACTACCTCTTAAAACGCGCTACAGGGCGCGTTTGCACAGTGATGAAGGGAGGGGGGGCCTGAGGTGACATGTGTGCAAACGCACCCCGTGGCGTGTTTTAAGTTGCGGGATTAAGTCCCCTTGAATCCTGAGGGTCCCTGGGGCCCAACTAGCCCCCAGGTACCTACAGTTAGGACCACAGAGCTGAGTTGCAGAGAGGCGTTCCGAGGCCACTCACCTTTTTTCACCTCTCTGCAACGCAACTCTGTTGTGCTTACTGAAGGTACCTGGTGGGCTAGTTGGCCCCCAGGGTCCCTCAGGATTCAAGGGGAATTAATTCCCCAACTTAAAACGCACCACAAGGCGGGTTTGCGCACATGTCACCTGAGGCCCGCCCCCTCCCTTCACCACTGTGCAAACGCGCCCCGTGGCGTGTTTTAAGGTGGGGGATTAGGTCACCTTGAATACTGAGGGTCCCTGGGGCCCAACTAGCCCACCAGGTACTTCCAGTAAGCACCACAGGCCTGCGTTGCAACGCCTGTAACAAATTGTGCAGTTGTGTTTAGGTAGTGAAGGGGGTCGTGCTGGGGGTAGTGTTTTAGGGTTTAGGGTAGTGCAGTGGTGTTTGTGTAGTGTTGGGGGTCATGCTGGGGGTATATTTAGGGTTTAGGGTAGTAGTGGTGTTTGGGTAGTGTAGGGAGTCGTGCTGGGGGAGTGTTTTAGGGTTTAGGGTAGTGCAGTGGTGTTTGGGTAGTGTAGGGGTCGTGCTGGGGGTAGTGTTTTAGGGTTTAGGGTAGTGCAGTGGTGTTTGGGTAGTGTAGGGGGTCATGCTGGGGGTAGTGGTTTAGGGTTTAGGGTAGTGCAGTGGTGTTTGGGTAGTGTAGGGGGTACTGCTGGGGGTAGTGTTTTAGGGTTTAGGGTAGTGCAATGGTGTTTGGGTAGTGTAGGGGTACTGCTGGGGGTAGTGTTTTAGGGTTTAGGGTAGTGCAGTGGTGTTTGGGTAGTGTAGGGGTACTGCTGGGGGTAGTGTTTTAGGGTTTAGGGTAGTGCAGTGGTGTTTGGGTAGTGTAGGGGTTCGTGCTGGGGGTAGTTTTTAGGGTTTAGGGTAGTGCAGTGGTGTTTGTGTAGTGTAGGGGTAGTGTTTTAGGGTTTAGGGTAGTGCAGTGGTGTTTGTGTAGTGTAGGGGGTCACGCTGGGGGTAGTGTTTTAGGGTTTAGGGTAGTGCAGTGGTGTTTGTGTAGTGTAGGAGGTCGTGTTTTAGGGTTTAGGGTAGTGCAGTGGTGTTTGGGTAGTGTAGGGGGTCGTGCTGGGGGTAGTGTTTTAGGATTTAGGTTAGTGCAGTGGTCTTTGGGTAGTGTAGGGGGTCGTGCGGGGGTAGTGTTTTAGGGTTTAGGGTAGTGCATTGGTGTTTGGGTAGTGTAGGGGGTCATGTGGGGGGTAGTGCTTTAGGGTTTAGGGCAGTGCAGTGGTGTTTGGGTAGTGTAGGGGGTCGTGCTGGGGGGAGTGTTTTAGGGTTTAGGGCAGTGCAGTGGTGTTCGGGTAGTGTAGGTGGTCGTGCTGGGGGAGTGTTTTAGGGTTTAGGGCAGTGCAGTGGTGTTCGGGTAGTGTAGGGGGTCATGCTGGGGGGAGTGTTTGAGGGTTTAGGGCAGTGCAGTCGTGTTCGGGTAGTGTAGGGGGTTGTGCTGGGGGTGGTGTTTCAGGGTTTAGGGCAGTGGTGTTCGGGCAGTGTAGGGGGTCATGCTGGGGGTGGTGTTTCAGGGTTTGGGGCAGTGCAGTGGTGTTCGGGCAGTAAAGGGGTCGTGCTGGGGGTGGTGTTTCAGGGTTTAGGGCAGTGCAGTGGTGTTCGGGCAGTGTAGGGGTCGTGCAGGGGGTGGTGTTTCAGGGTTTAGGGCAGTGCAGTGGTGTTTGGGCAGTGTAGGGGGTTGTGCAGGGGGTGGTGTTTCAGGGTTTAGGGCAGTGGTGTTCGGGCAGTGTAGGGGTCATGCTGGGGGTGGTGTTTCAGGGTTTGGGGCAGTGCAGTGGTGTTCGGGCAGTGTAGGGGTGGTGCAGGGGGTGGTGTTTCAGGGTTTAGGGCAGTGTAGTGGTGTTCGGGCAGTGTAGGGGGTGGTGCAGGGGGTGGTGTTTCAGGGTTTAGGGCAGTGCAGTGGTGTTCGGGCAGTGTAGGGGGTGGTGCAGGGGTGGTGTTTCAGGGTTTAGGGCAGTGCAGTGGTATTCGGGCAGTGTAGGTGGTCGTGCTGGGGCTGGTGTTTCAGGGTTTAGGGCAGTGCAGTGGTGTTCGGGTAGTGTAGGGGGTCATGCTGGGGCTGGTGTTTCAGGGTTTAGGGCAGTGCAGTGGTGTTCCGGCAGTGTAGGGGGTCGTGCTGGGGCTGGTGTTTCAGGGTTTAGGGCATGCAGTGGTGTTCGGGCAGTGTAGGTGGTCGTGCTGGGGCTGGTGTTTCAGCGTTTAGGGCAGTGCAGTGGTCTTCGGGCAGTGTAGGGGGTCCTGCTGGGGCTGGTGTTTCAGGGTTTAGGGCAGTGCAGTGGTGTTCGGGCAGTGTAGGGGGTCTTGCTGGGGCTGGTGTTTCAGGGTTTAGGGCAGTGCAGTGGTGTTCGGGCAGTGTAGGGGGTCGTGCTGGGGGTGGTGTTTCAGGGTTTAGGGCAGTGCAGTGGTGTTCGGGCAGTGTAGGGGGTCGTGCTGGGGCTAGTGTTTCAGGGTTTAGGGCAGAGCAATGGTGTTCAGGCAGTGTAGGGGGTCTTGCTGGGGGTGATGTTTCAGGGTTTAGGGCAGTGCAGTGGTGTTCGGGCAGTGTAGGGGGTCTTGCTGGGGGTAGTGTTTCAGGGTTTAGGGCAGTGCAGTGGTGTTCGGGCAGTGGAGGGGGTCGTGCTGGGGTTGGTGTTTCAGGGTTTAGGGCAGTGCAGTGGTATTCGGGCAGTGTAGGGGGTCATGCTGGGGGTGGTGTTTCAGGGTTTAGGGCAGTGCAGTGGTGTTCCGGCAGTGTAGGGGGTCGTGCAGGGGGTGGTGTTTCAGGGTTTAGGGCAGTGCAGTGGTGTTCGGGCAGTGTAGGGGGTCATGCTGGGGGTGGTGTTTCAGGGTTTAGGGCAGTGCAGTGGTGTTCGGGCAGTGTAGGGTGTCATGCTGGGGGTGGTGTTTCAGGGTTTAGGGCAGTGCAGTGGTGTTCGGCCAGTGTAGGTGGTCTTGCTGGGGGTGGTGTTTCAGGGTTTAGTGCAGTGGTGTTCGGGCAGTGTAGGGGGTCTTGCTGGGGGTGGTGTTTCAGGGTTTAGGGCAGTGCAGTGGTGTTCGGCCAGTGTAGGTGGTCTTGCTGGGGGTGGTGTTTCAGGGTTTAGTGCAGTGGTGTTCGGGCAGTGTAGGGGGTCTTGCTGGGGGTGGTGTTTCAGGGTTTAGGGCAGTGCAGTGGTGTTCGGGCAGTGTAGGGTGTCGTTCAGGGGGTGGTGTTTCAGGGTTTAGGGCAGTGCAGTGGTGTTCGGCCAGTGTAGGTGGTCTTGCTGGGGGTGGTGTTTCAGGGTTTAGTGCAGTGGTGTTCGGGCAGTGTAGGGGGTCTTGCTGGGGGTGGTGTTTCAGGGTTTAGGGCAGTGCAGTGGTGTTCGGGCAGTGTAGGGGGTCTTGCTGGGGCTGGTGTTTCAGGGTTTAGGGCAGTGCAGTGGTGTTCGGGCAGTGTAGGGGGTCTTGCTGGGGCTGGTGTTTCAGGGTTTAGGGTAGTGCAGTGGTGCTCGGGCAGTGTAGGGGGTCGTGCTGGGGCTGGTGTTTGAGGGTTTAGGGCAGTGCATTGGTGTTCGGGCAGTGTAGGTGGTCGTGCTGGGGCTGGTGTTTCAGCGTTTAGGGCAGTGCAGTGGTGTTCGGGCAGTGTAGGGGGTCCTGCTGGGGCTGGTGTTTCAGGGTTTAGGGCAGTGCAGTGGTGTTCGGGCAGTGTAGGGGGTCTTGCTGGGGCTGGTGTTTCAGGGTTTAGGGCAGTGCAGTGGTGTTCGGGCAGTGTAGGTGGTCGTGCTGGGGGCGGTGTTTCAGGGTTTAGGGCAGTGCAGTGGTGTTCGGGCAGTGTAGGGGGTCGTGCTGGGGCTAGTGTTTCAGGGTTTAGGGCAGAGCAATGGTGTTCAGGCAGTGTAGGTGGTCTTGCTGGGGGTGGTGTTTCTGGGTTTAGTGCAGTGGTGTTCGGGCAGTGTAGGGGGTCTTGCTGGGGGTGGTGTTTCAGGGTTTAGGGCAGTGCAGTGGTGTTCGGGCAGTGTAGGGGGTCTTGCTGGGGGTGGTGTTTCAGGGTTTAGGGCAGTGCAGTGGTGTTCGGCCAGTGTAGGTGGTCTTGCTGGGGGTGGTGTTTCAGGGTTTAGTGCAGTGGTGTTCGGGCAGTGTAGGGGGTCTTGCTGGGGGTGGTGTTTCAGGGTTTAGGGCAGTGCAGTGGTGTTCGGGCAGTGTAGGGTGTCGTGCAGGGGGTGGTGTTTCAGGGTTTAGGGCAGTGCAGTGGTGTTCGGCCAGTGTAGGTGGTCTTGCTGGGGTGGTGTTTCAGGGTTTAGTGCAGTGGTGTTCGGGCAGTGTAGGGGGTCTTGCTGGGGGTGGTGTTTCAGGGTTTAGGGCAGTGCAGTGGTGTTCGGGCAGTGTAGGGGTCTTGCTGGGGCTGGTGTTTCAGGGTTTAGGGCAGTGCAGTGGTGTTCGGGCAGTGTAGGGGGTCTTGCTGGGGCTGGTGTTTCAGGGTTTAGGGTAGTGCAGTGGTTTTCGGGCAGTGTAGGGGGTCGTGCTGGGGCTGGTGTTTGAGGGTTTAAGGCAGTGCAGTGGTGTTCGGGCAGTGTAGGGGGTCGTGCTGGGGCTGGCATTTCAGTGTTTAGGGCAGTGCAGTGGTTTTCGGGCAGTGTAGGCGGTCGTGCTGGGGCTGGTGTTTCAGGGTTTAGGGCAGTGCAGTGGTGTTCGGGCAGTGTACGGGGTTGTGCTGGGGCTGGTGTTTCAGGGTTTAGGGCAGTGCAGTGGTTTTCGGGCAGTGTAGGGGGTCGTGCTGGGGGTGGTGTTTCAGGGTTTAGGGCAGTGCAGTGGTGTTCGGGCAGTGTAGGGGGTCGTGCTGGGGCTGGTGTTTCAGGGTTTAGGGCAGTGCAGTGGTGTTCGGGCAGTGTAGGGGGTCGTGCTGGGGGTGGTGTTTCAAGGTTTTGGGCAGAGCAGTGGTGTTCGGGCAGTGTAGGGGGTCGTGCTGGGGGTGGTGTTTCAGGGTAAAGGGCAGGGCAGTGGTGTTCGGGCAGTGTAGGGGGTCTTGCTAGGGGTGGTGTTTCAGGGTTTAGGGCAGTGGTGTTTGGGCAGTGTAGGGGGTCTTGCTGGGGGTGGTGTTTCAGGGTTTAGTGCAGTGGTGTTCGGGCAGTGTAGGGGGTCTTGCTGGGGGTAGTGTTTCAGGGTTTAGGGCAGTGCAGTGGTGTTCGTGCAGTGTAGGGGGTCGTGCTGGGGATGGTGTTTCAGGGTTTAGGGCAGTGCAGTAGTGTTCGGGCAGTGTAGGGGTCGTGCAGGGGGTGGTGTTTCAGGGTTTAGGGCAGTGCAGTGGTGTTCGGGCAGCGTAGGGGGTCGTGCTGGGGGTGGTGTTTCAGGGTTTAGGGCAGTGCAGTGGTGTTTTGGCAGTGTAGGGGGTCGTGCAGGGGGTGGTGTTTCAGGGTTTAGGGCAGTGCAGTGGTGTTCGGGCAGTGTAGGGGGTCGTGCTGGGGCTGGTGTTTCAGGGTTTAGGGCAGTGCAGTGGTGTTCGGGCAGTGTAGGGGGTCTTGCTGGGGGTGGTGTTTCAGGGTTTAGGGCAGTGGTTTTCGGGCAGTGTAGGGGGTCTTGTGGGGGTGATGTTTCAGGGTTTAGGGCAGTGGTGTTCGGGCAGTGTAGGGGGTCTTGCTGGGGGTAGTGTTTCAGGGTTTAGGGCAGTGCAGTGGTGTTCGTGCAGTGTAGGGGGTCGTGCTGGGGATGGTGTTTCAGGGTTTAGGGCAGTGCAGTAGTGTTCGGGCAGTGTGGGGGTCGTGCAGGGGGTGGTGTTTCAGGGTTTAGGGCAGTACAGTGGTGTTCGGGCAGTGTAGGGGGTCATGCTGGGGGTGGTGTTTCAGGGTTTAGGGCAGTGCAGTGGTGTTTGGGCAGTGTAGGGGGTCATGCACGGGGTGGTGTTTCAGGGTTTAGGGCAGTGCAGTGCAGTGGTGTTCGGGCAGTGTAGGGGGTCGTGCTGGGGCTAGTGTTTCAGGGTTTAGGGCAGTGCAGTGGTGTTCGGGCAGTATAGGGGGTCTTGCTGGGGGTAGTGTTTCAGGGTTTAGGGCAGTGCAGTGGTGTTCGGGCTGTGTAGGGGTCGTGCTGGGGCTGGTGTTTCAGGGTTTAGGGCAGTGCAGTGGTGTTCGGGCAGTGTAGGGGGTCTTGCTGGGGGTAGTGTTTCAGGGTTTAGGGCAGTGCAGTGGTGTTCGGGCAGTGTAGGGGGTCATGCTGGGGGTGGTGTTTCAGGGTTTAGGGCAGTGCAGTGGTGTTCGGGCAGTGTAGGGGGTCGTGAAGGGGTGGTGTTTCAGGGTTTAGGGCAGTGCAGTGGTGTTCGGGCAGTGTAGGGGGTCGTGCTGGGGGTGGTGTTTCAGGGTTTAGGGCAGTGCAGTGGTGTTCGGGCAGTGTAGGGGGTCATGCTGGGGGTGGTGTTTCAGGGTTTAGGGCAGTGGTGTTTGGGCAGTGTAGGGGGTCTTGCTGGGGGTGATGTTTCAGGGTTTAGGGCAGTGCAGTGGTGTTCGGGCAGTGTAGGGGGTCTTGCTGGGGGTAGTGTTTCAGGGTTTAGGGCAGTGCAGTGGTGTTCGGGCAGTGTAGGAGGTCATGCTGGGGGTGGTGTTTCAGGGTTTAGGGCAGTGCAGTGGTGTTCGGGCAGTGTAGGGGGTCGTGCTGGGGGTGGTGTTTCAGGGTTTAGGGCAGTGCAGTGGTGTTCGGGCAGTGTAGGGGGTCGTGCAGGGGCTGGTGTTTCAGGGTTTAGGGCAGTGCAGTGGTGTTCGGTCAGTGTAGGGGGTCGTGCAGGGGCTGGTGTTTCAGGGTTTAGGGCAGTGCAGTGGTGTTCGGGCAGTGTAGGGGGTCGTGATGGGGGTAGTGTTTTGGGGTTTAGGGCAGTGCAGTGGTGCTTGTGTAGTGTAGGGGGTCGTGCTGGGGGTAGTGTTTAGGGTTTAGGGTAGTGCAGTGGTGTTTGTGTAGTGTAGGGAATCATGTTTTAGGGTAGTGCAGTGGTGTTTGGGTAGTGTAGGGGGTCGTGCTGGGGGTAGAGTTTTAGGATTTAGGTTAGTGCAGTGGTGTTTGGGTAGTGTAGGGGGTCGTGCTGGGGGTAGTGTTTTAGGGTTTAGGGTAGTGCAGTGGTGTTTGTGTAGTGTAGGGGGTAGTGTTTTAGGGTTTAGGGTAGTGCAGTGGTGCTTGTGTAGTATAGGGGGTCGTGCTGGGGGTAGTGTTTTAGGGTTTAGGGTAGTGCAGTGGTGTTTGTGTAGTGTAGGGGGTCATGTTTTAGGGTAGTGCAGTGGTGTTTGGGTAGTGTAGGGGGTCGTGCTGGGGGTATTGTTTTAGGGTTTAGGGTAGTGCAGTGGTGTTTGTGTAGTGTAGGGGGTCATGCTGGGGGTGGTGTTTTAGGGTTTAGGATAGTGCAGTGGTGCTTGTGTAGTGTAGGGGGTCATGCTGGGGGTAGTGTTTCAGGGTTTAGGGTAGTGCAGTGGTGTTTTTGTAATGTAGGGGGTCATGTTATAAGATGCAATACCTGACCAGTCTGCACTACATAAAACTGCAAAAAAACTAAAAATAAAAAGTGTTTTGCACACTTTTGTCATTGGGCTATATGTGGGCTACATCTGGGTAATATTTGTGCTACATTTGGGCTCTTTTTTCTCTGGTGGCCATCTTGGAAGACTTCTTTGTTATGAAGTTTCCTAATTTCCTCATTACTGCAGTCTCCTCAGTAGGAAATGCTTTCAGTTTTTTACTTTGATTCCATCAAGAAGGCATTCAGATGTGTCTCACATTTGCCATAAATTCAGAATGTTAGCACTCTAGTTGCTCATTAGATCACTGTAGTAAAGCTACTGCTCACCAGGGAGTTAACTGGAAGTCTGCTGCTGGTATTGAAAGTGATTGTTTCAGTCTGCATGTCAGACTTTTTTAATGAAATAGAAGAGGATTTGAGATCTCACTTAAAACATGCCCTAATTTTTCTTTCTGGAGCACTAACCATAATTCCTATTTCGAAAAGACCCCCATCATTTTGTTCCTTTTTAAATTAAATGTTTTAAGTGTTACCAGTTTATTCCAATAAAGATGGCTTCAGGTGTACCATACTTTTGTCATAAGTAAGGCTGTTAGCACTCTAGTTGTTCTTTAGAGCACTCTGGGAAGCTGCAGTAGAACACAAAGGAATCAACTGACAGTCTCTGCCCTTGTTGGATGTACATGTTTTACTGAGAATGTCAGACTTCATTCTCACATGACTGAGAAAGATAATGTGAATTTACAGAAAATATGCTCTCATTTTAGCTTCTGGAGCACCTTCCAAAACTCTATGGGACAAGCATGTGAAAATAGTTTTCTCTCAAACATGATTCATGATATCCCAGCAGAAGGTTTTCACAGGGTAAAATCACCTTAGAACACACCACAATTCCTGAAATTAGTATGGTACCATCAACAAATGAAATCTAATGTAACTAAAGTCTGTTATCACCCTTTATAGTTCTCCTTTTGGTAACCCTCAAAATCTTTGATTCACTACAATGCATTTCAATGGGGTACTATCATGTATATTGGTCCCAAGATGGCTGCCAGCAATTCCAGGATGAAGTGCTGACAGCCAATCAGATCTCACAATGACATGTGTGGTTAGGCTCCGCCCAGATATATATGTGATTTTACTTTTGATTTTCTCAGGAACTACTGAACGGATTTACACCATTTAACCAAAAGGCACGACTCTGAACCAAGGGCTACCTTTTTGCCAAATTTGGTGTAATTCCGTTCAGCAGTTCGGGCTGTAGCTGCGACTAAAGGTTCCTATGGAAAATTGCATGGGGAAAACACGTTTTGGGACCCCCCCGTTTTTCTCAGCCCCCACTTGACGAGTCACCACGAGACTTTCAGGATAGGAGCGGACCGGAGCGGGCCATAAGTTTTGAAAATTTCGCGAAGATTCGTCAACCGGCGCCAAAGTTATTAGGAATAGAATGTTGCGGATTTCCTATGGAAAATAGGTCCTAACTATAACTATCTACTGGCGACCGCCAGTAGATAATATATATATATATATATATAGCCACTAAGTAGTTATAGTTAGGTCTGTTTTCCCATAGAAAGAGCGTTTTTGGTTTGCTAATAACTTTGTCCCCGTTTGATGAAGTGAGTGATCCATCAAGCGGATGCAGAGAAAAACGCACAAACAGGGGTCCCAAAATGCAAAATCCCCATGCATTTTCTATAGACTTCTTTAGGCAGGACTACAGCAAACACGGCTAAACGAAATTACACCAAATTCGGCAGGAAGTTTGATCTTGGTCCGCAGATTGTGCTCTATGTGATTTGGTGTAAATGCATTCAGTTTTTGACAAATTAAGGTTGAAAAACTATTTTATATCTGGACGGTTGGGTCCATAATAGTCTTGATAGACTTTCGCGGGGCCGCTATTTAATAATAAAGCGTTCTGATTGTCCCAGGGAGCTCTTTCCCCTTGAGCCATCTCACTCCCGCGGGAGTCAGACTCCTGTTGGAGCGAGCGCTCTAATTGGCTGCCATGTGACTAGGGAACTTAGTCCCCTGTCCTGAAATATTTTTTTTTTAAAATAGTATAAGGGGGCAGGGTAGGGATTCCCTGACCCTCAAGGCCCCAGAGGGACCCCAGAGGCTAAAAAATAAATAAAATAGGCAAACAATGCAGCGATCCTGCAAGACTCTTGAGGGATCGGAAAAAAGAGGGAGCCCACCTCTGGGGCGCTGATACTCAATATGGGGCCGGGCCGCGCAGCTCCCCTCCCCCAGCCATTAAAGGCCCCGGGGAACTCACCTTTGGGGCCGCTTACTGCTCCAATGTTGCCTAAGAAGGTACCCGTGGTCGAGTGCACAACAATATCCTCATGATGAGGTATCCAAAGGAAATGCCCTTGCTGATTCAACTGCTAGAAAGGCTGCATTGTCTGAAAATGCTGACGTTGTACGTATGTACAAACTGATTTATTTCTTGTACTTTCTCCAAAAGACGTATCTCTGTTGCAGGAACAAGCCTCTGAAAGCGAGAAACAATATTGGATCAGCACTAGGCTTATGGTTACACTGAAATTTCTACTTCCTACCCTTGAATGGGTGTATCACAGAGCAGTCCGTGTCAGTAAGGATGGTGTGCAACCCAATGGTATATGCCCTTCTTCTTCTATGGGCCAAAAGCATTGCTGCTCCTATGTCACTTGTTTGTCCAATAAGATCGTCCCCACTGCTCACTCTCCTTCCTGGAGCCCCTTCGTTCATCTGCAGATTAGTTTTTTTCAGATGCTGAGGTGTGAGGTGTGCTTCATATTCATATGTCCTGGTGATAGTCTGTATTTTTTCCAAGTGTTTGGAAGCTTACCCCAGTGCAAAGTGCAAATTGCAAAGTGCCTTCTTAGAGACTTATTCCCTGTTTCAGGTTCCTAAATCGATTATCTAGTGATTGAGTACCACACTTCATCTCAAGTATAGTACAGGAGATCTGCAACACCTTCGGGATAGATTAGCACTACCATTGCGCATATCACCCAGAGCCAGCTGGTGAAGTAGAGTGGAATAATGGTACTTTCAAGAATAACATAGCAAAGATATGTTCCATAGCCGAACTGAAGTGGCCTGATGCTCTGCACTATTTGTGGTCTATTATAGATTATTGGAGCAGAAAACTAAGTTGAGCCCTTATGCAATAGTGATGGGGAAACCTATGATGCTGCCTTCACTCTTCAGTCTCTGCTGCCAATTTAGACTTACAGCTCAATGATGATGCAGTTTTACAACTTATCAGAAAGCTTATACGCGTTCTCTATACTTTCCGTTCTCAAATTCAAGCTGCCTTACCTGAATGTCTGACCAAGGCCTACTACTCCCTCCAGTCTGGTGACTGGGTCTTTGTACGAGTGCACCAGGAGAAGACCGCTCTACAGCCTTGCTAGCGTGGTCCTTACCAGATCCCACTCACTACCAATATCCACTAAGTGTCATGGTCTGGTGATGAAGATACACTTCTCCCAGTGCAAGCATGCTGCTCCTCCTCGAGACAACAGTCCACTTGCAAACCTGTATCCAGGCCCAGACTGGAGCCCTCTGCCAGAAACTTTACTGCTACTGCATCGCCTCATGCTATAGGGCCAAGTAACCAGTGCCCACCTTCTTCTGCCTCTCCACAGTCACACAATGTTGTGCCCTGCATCCCACATTGTTAACACCTCCACAGACCTAACTTCTTTGTCTTTGATCGGGGCCACCACACTGCCCATGTCGGTAACTCTTATGTGCTTGTGATTTTGCTTGAGAAATACCAACAAGCTCTTCATCTCGCTTCTTGTTGGATGTGCATTCATATGCCTGTGGATGTGGGGGAAATGTGTCTTTGATCAGAACCCCCCTCAATAAAAACGAAACTTGCTTTGACTTGTTCTGCCAAGGACACAGACTACCAGATGTGCTTGAAATATACAACAATCCCCTTGGGTGATAGCCACTCAGTATTACTCATATTGCTTTGTCAGAACGGAGAATGGTTTGCAAACACTGCAAAGCAAGCAACTGTAGTGTTTGTGTATGCCAAAGAGAGTGTGACACTGTTGTAGAGACCAAAAGCTCTGAATGCCCCACATATGAACTTCAGCTACCCACTGCCATGGTGTTTCATAAAACATTTTCATGGCGAAGGATGTGCCTGTTTCATCTGCGGAATTAAAGCATTTCATTGGGGACCTCAAAAGTGGGCTGGGGTCTGGTAACCTGGCCGCTTGTCCCTTCAATCAGACGCTCTGACATTCACCCTCTCCAAAGATGGCGGCCCATCATGACATCTCTAAAACAGTTTCTTTTCTTTCCCATGTATGGTGTAGGACAGGCTATTCAGAAAAGTAGATGCAATGCTGAAACTTTAGAAGAAGTATCAAACGCAAACCTTATTGCTTTGAATTGATTACTGATCAGTAAGATTCCCAGAAAACCATGCTCTGACAGAAACAATCTTCTGGCATCTAAGGTGGGCATCCTTGCAGTAGTAGGTATTGAGTGCTGTACATGCCTCTGACACCTACCTTGATAGAGTGCTGTGCTCTCGTAAAAATTGTAGGGGTGCATCATAATCATCATTAGTCTGTACCCGCATATATCCAGTTATATATCAATGAATGGTTAGTAAAATGTAGTCGTAATGTGCATTATTAGAATGGATAGGAGGTTAATTGTGGCATCATAATTGCAAATGTAATGTTTAAACCGAATGTGCACAATGATGTATTATTGAAGTAGGCCATATGTAATCGAGATGTAGTAGTTTAAACGTGTACCATACTAAGTTGCACGTGTAGTTCACTTTTGCATATGAAATGTAATGGACTAATGCTTATAGGAGTGATTATAATTGTGTGTTTAAAGTGTGCAAAGGCCTGACTGCATATACGTAAAGGAAAGGCCTGATTCATTTTATGTTAGCTTATTTTAGCAGGAAGAAATGTTTCCCTTGGAAAGGCTCTCTGGGTACAGTTGGTAAACTCATGTAGAAGGGAAGAGTTTGTTGAAACGTATCTTCTGATTGCAGGTGCAAGGACATATGCCTCGTTAGCAACACACTGGCTCTTTGTTTCACAAGTTAGGGTGGTGGGAGGCATTGAGATGGGAGTATACTGGAATGCAGGGATGATGTTTGCAAGGAAGAAGGTGCCTGGGACTCAAGGTCATCGTAACCGTCCAGGATGAAGTAAGAGTTTCGATGGAAAAATACAAGAAGGAAGACCTGGCCGAAGAGGCGTGACCAAAGGCGTGTTCAATTGTATTTGGGTTTTGTATTAGGGATAGTGCCCCGAGGGTGGAGGGTAGAGAAGAGGTAGAGGAGAGCAGAGAGGAGGATAGAGAGTGTTTCGGTGAAGGAGCATCTTAGATTCGAGCTCAAAGGGCTATGTGTGTGCACTTCTTAGGAAGTCTTCACAGCTGACACCTTTTACTTACTCTTGCCTGGGAAATTCGTTAAGTAGGTATGTCATCTTAGAATTAGTGTAGGGACAGCCAATGGGTTTTATGTTTGTTTAGATAAATGAGGAATAACATAGAGATTGGAGCTGTTATTGCTTGCCTAATACTTCTGGAGCTAACGATTCTTCTCATCCTGAGTCGGATGAGACTCCTGCGTAGGATGCTATTTGTATTAGTGCCCATTTATTTCTTTAACCTCGTGTTGAGGTGCTTGCACGTGCAGTTATTCTTGGCTGTAATAAACCCACGAAACTGAATTCAGAGTCAGTGGTCTTTGTAGGTGAACCAGATTCTAAAGAAATGATTGCATAACTGAAAAGATTTTCTTCCCTTCACACTATTCAGCAGGTAAAAAGATCCTGGCGACTTGGGGATCCTTAGAAAAGATAAGATAAGGATCGGCGTTATCAGTTGGTAGCAGAGTAGGATGGTTTCCTCTGATAGGAAGGGGAGATCTAGATTAGGATAAGAGATTAGTTGCCCCATAGAACCCCAGTGATGGTGATCCAGTGGATCGTAAGAGGAGGACGTCGGCGGTCGCTGAAAACTGACGGAGAGTGACGGTGCGGCGGGAGTAGCAGTTCGTGGTAGAGTGAGTATGAACAGGGTGATGTTTGTTAGATTGCGGTGTTTGATTGTTGTGTAATGTCTTGCGGAGTTGGAATGAGAGTCGTGTGATTGAGGATCGGACCGTGAGCGCGCGCGCGCGCGGGGCCGAGAGATATTGTGGTGTAGAAGACACCCAGAATTGAGAACGTTGACCAGAGATTGTGGGGATCATGAGACGTCATTGATCAAACCACTGAAGATAGGGAGTACATGTGTGAGTGTGTGAATAACCGACGCTGGTCGTAGGTTGTTGTGTGCAGAATATTGGGCGGTTGAATCCTATCGATTGTATTAGAGGTGATTGTCCGGTCGTGTCGCGGACAGACAGTTGCCAGATTGAGGTCAACGATTTCGAGAGGCTGATCGGTCATTGGAGGACCGACAGTCAGAGAGGTAATTGTTCGGTAGTACGGACTATTGCTTCAGAGTGTGATTGGGACACGTGCGAACGAGAGGAGAGAATTAGCAAGGAGGGGAACTGCTGCGAGCGGAGGAAGAGTGACGTCAGACAGTGCCGCGCTGCGATAGGCCGGTTGGTGTGAGCCGCGCTGGCATTGGTGGATTGAATCAGGAAGCAGAAACGAAATACTGGGTGCGAACAGATATCTGCTTTACCATGAAATGTTTTAAAGTTTTACGAGAACTTTGCAGAGGTGACAGACATGTGGTTACTCGGGGTGGAGATGAAGCCCCTCCCGAGGATACGCCGGCACATTATATGGCTACGAATGTAGGATTACTTACTATAATTTGGCTTGAGAACTGGCAGAAAATGACAGAAGGGGAAGGAGAATTGACTTTCCCACGCTATGGCACTTTCAGGTTAGAAGTGTTGTACCAGCTAAAGACTATAATGGCTTCTTTACGACCACTGCCTAGACCGACACAGTTCGAGGCGTTACATGCATGGATTAGGGCAGCGCACGACAGGAAAAGAGATAAGAGCCAGGAAAGGGTGAAGAAATCGATTAGGGCATTCCAAGATGCGAGATGGGATGCATTGGAGAAAAGGTGGAGAGTGGAAACCATTGAAGGGGATAGGTTGTTTCCACTGTTGATAAATGTAGGAGAGGCAAAGAAGAGGTGGGCTGAAGAGGACGACAGTGATACAGATGACAGCCTGTTAGATAGGTTGCTAGCAGAGAGACCACCTCCATTTAATCCAGATTCAGAAGAGGGAAAATCAACTTCAGCAGTAGAAACTGGCGAGACGCAGAAACAGACTAATATGAGGGTAGTGGGAAAAATTTCCACAGGAACAGAGGGAGCGGGAACACCGCCTTCCATCGGGAATATCCGGTTACCGGACTCCCTGACGGTACCGGTTACCATTCTCCATTCCTATAGTACCGGTATATGACCCAGACCGAATAAGAGAAGGAAGTTCGAAGCAGACGATAGGGGAAGAGGGAACCAGTGCTGGTGGGAATGGTTTCGGAGTACAAGTGATCCACTTCCCGAAGCCACTAGAAACAAGCACACCATTACCAGCCACCGCAGACTCCTCTTTTAGGCAGGAGGATGAGAGACCGGTCAGACCAAGATCTTTACACGAATCTAAGTCAGCTTTGAGGATGTGGACACCAACAGTAAGAAACCAAAGTGATAGGATGCCAGGCGATAGGGGACAAGACATTTCGGAAGGTAGACCAAGTTCCAGGAGTACGATAGAAGGGAATAAGTCACAAGGACAAAATAGTGACTATGATGAGCGGGATGGAGCAGCTTGCCAAGAAGTACTGAAGAGTGCAGTGCAGGCAAGGTTGCTAGACGTAGTAAGACTGAAAGCGGAGGTAGACGAAATGATTAGCGGAAGCCTGCCTTTGGAAAGAATAGAAATTTATGGGTCAGATGAGCTGCTTTTCATAGCAAAAAATGTAACTCGGAAAGCCAGGATAGCACATGAGAAATTGACAGCATTAGCCAGGAGATATGAGGCTTGAATAAAACAAAAACGTTGCAAGGGCCGCATAGGTTGCAATATAGTGATCAGGAACTAGAGGAGAAAAGGATCACAGGATTGAGGACGCATACTAAAGATCTGATTGTAGGGATGCGTATATGGAACTTGTTGGACAAATGGGAGGAAAGGTGGTCAAAGAAGAAAATAGCAAAGAAAATAGTGGGAGAAACGCCGCCTCCGGGGGGAGGGGCGACGGGCGTTGGAAACTTTCCTTTACGGGAAGTACAGAACGGAGGGTACGTGCATGTGCCGTGGAGTAGAGGTGACTTGGCTGCGTTTACAAATGACTTTCCTCGGCTGAGGGAGAAACCCGTAGAGTGGTACAAACAGGTTGAGCGGTTTGTTAAAATTTCGAAGGTGCTGTGGACTGATTTGAACACCTTGTTTGACATAGTGGTGCCGGGGGATTTGTGGACAGCTTGTAAAATCGCCGTCGAGTGGCCAACCTTCGAACCTGAAAGGGATGCTGTCACGAATGGTCCGTCACCCCTTGTTATGAAAAGATTTGAGCAAGTAATTACATGGTTGAAACTGAAGATTTCACCTCAAGATATAGATTGGGTTAAGATAGACCGAACTGTGCAGGAACCTAAAGAGACGGTGCACGAATATTATGAAAGGCTCTTGCAAGCTTTTAAACAGTATAGCGGATTAGATGCATTAGACCCCAAGGATATGGGACAGTTTGTCTCAAAGTTTGTGCTAGGTCTGAGACCAGAAGTCAGCTTCATGATACAGCACCATTTGATCTGTTGGCAGAACAAGAAGGTAGATGAAATCTTGCGGTATGCGAGGTATTGTAGCGATGAAGTGGACTCGAAGCATCAGAAGCTAAAGGAAAAAATTGATGCTCGTTCAGATGCAGACAGCTCAGGTCCAGCCTAATGGAGGGACCTTAGGAAGAAGACAAGGAAATTACCAAGGGAACCAGAATGGGCAAGGTCAGGGAAAGGGGAAACCCATCGATCCCAAGACGGGGGTGGATGTGGCGATACTGAAGAAGACCACTGCGTGTCATCTTTGTCACCAGATCGGGCATTGGAAGCGCGAGTGCCCCTTGAACCCAGCCAACTAAGTGCAACAGGAGGGAGAAGGGGTTCAGGCACCTGTGCCGGAGGTAGTCAACACTGTGATGAAGCCCAGATCGATGAAAGGGGGGACATATAACCCACAAGTATCGGTCCCCCAGCCACCAAGGATCTCGCAGGGAATACAGACTTACCAGCAGATGCCCCTTTTCGAAGGGTATGATGAGTACAGCCCAGACCCTACATCCTGACGGTGCCTGAGGGGGGAGGAAGACTGCACCCTTGGAGCAGTCTTGGAGGTAGACCAGAGATGACCTTTTGTGGAGGCAGACATTGATGGTCATCCTACCACACTTTTGGTCGACACTGGTGCTACCCGGTCTACTGTAAGATCAGCAGTAGTCCCCAACGTACCCCTCTCGGGACAATCGATCCAAGTTGTTGGAGTAGCGAACAAAAGAATAAACAGCCCACTGACCGAACCAATTCCAGTGAGGATAGGTTCCTTCCAAACTAGACATCAGTTTGTGGTGTGCGATACGAGTCCAGTTTGTCTTTTAGGAAGAGATCTGTTATGTAAATTGAATTGCACTATTTATTGCACACCCATGGGAGTGGAGGTTCAGACGAGGGATGATGATGCTACCTTTAAAGTTGCTAATCAGCATCTGTGTATAGACCTGTATCCAATGGTGACCGTGGAGGAACTTCCACCGGATTTGAGAGATACCGTGTCACCTGAGGTGTGGGACTTCACCGGAGAGGAGATAGGACTAATCAAGGGAGTTGAACCTGTGCAGATCCAGGTGAAACAGAATGTTGAGTTCCCTAGAACGCCCCAGTACAACCTGTCACCTGAAACGATCGCAGGGATTAAACCTGTAATCGAGTCTTTCATCAACCAAGGCATTCTGAAGGAGATCAGAGGTAGCCCATGTAATTCACCTATTATGGGACTACAGAAACCGAGCGGGAAATTCAGGATCGTGCAAGACCTGCGAAAGGTCAACACGATAGTGGTCCCTTGTTGTCCAGTGGTACCGAATCCATCAGTGATACTGTTTCAGATTCCATGCGAAGCCGAGTGGTTTACCGTCATTGATTTGTGTCAAGCATTCTTCTCGATACCGCTCCATGAGGAAAGCCAATATCTTTTTGCATTCCGGCTGGAAAATCGTGTGTTAACATGGTGTCGTATCCCTCAAGGGTATACAGAAAGCCCATCGATCTTTAATCAGATCTTGAAAAAGAATCTTGAGAGTCTGGTATTGCCACAGAACTCGGTTCTCGTGCAGTACATAGACGACCTGCTTGTTGCCTCAGAAACGGAAGATGCTTGCAGGATAGACACAGTAGCCCTGTTGAACCATTTAGCGGAGAATGGGCACAAGGTGTCTCCAAACAAGTTACAGTACTGCCTAACCGAGGTACAGTACTTAGGACACAGATTAGAAAAAGGCAAGAGGAAGGTGTCACCAGATCGAATTGAGGCAATAATGAACATGATAGTGCCCACCACTCAGAGAGAAGTCAGGATGTTTTTGGGAATGGTCGGCTATTGTCTGCAGTGGATACCCAACTTTTCCTTGAGAGCAAAGCCTTTACAGAGGCTTACGCACAAGGATGTGAGTGATCCGGTACCATGGGACGAGGAGTGCTTAGGGTCATTCCTAAAACTGAGAGAGGAGTTGTGTAGTGCCCC
This sequence comes from Calotriton arnoldi, assembly GCA_963921515.1. Classification (NCBI taxonomy): domain Eukaryota; kingdom Metazoa; phylum Chordata; class Amphibia; order Caudata; family Salamandridae; genus Calotriton; species Calotriton arnoldi. Next base: position 71,883 of record CAWUFW010004042.1, read on the forward strand.
AGCTCTGGGAATGCCGGATTACAACAAGGCTTTTTCATTGTTCTGTTGTGAGAGAGAAGGATGCGCATTAGCAGTCTTAGCTCAGAACCATGGAGGTGTCCGTAGACCAGTTGCCTACTTTTCAGCTACTCTAGATCCAGTAGCTTCTGCGTTGCCCGGATGTCTAAGATCCATTGCTGCAACAGGTTTCAGTATTGAAAGATGTGAAAGCATTGTAATGGGTCATCCTTTGACTGTATATGTGCCACACTCGGTTGAATTGTTGATGACCAGGACTAAGACTCAGCACCTAACGAATAACAGGTTAACAAGGTATGAGCAAGTCATACTCGCCGCAGAGAATGTGACTCTGAAAAGGTGCTCCGTCTTAAACCCTGCGACATTAATGCCCATACCGAATGTAGATGATGAAGATTGTGCGGACCATGATTGTCTTGACGTGACTGAACTTTGCACCAAACCGAGACCGGACATTGTCGATGAACCACTGACGGACCCAGATGAAATTTTCTTTGTCGATGGTTCATGTTTAAGAGACAGTGTCGGTCAACTAAGAGCAGCGTGTGCTGTATGTACCATTTCCGGGGTGGTTGAGGCTGCTTGCCTAGAAGGAGTACGCTCCGCGCAGGTAGCTGAGATCATTGCTTTGACTCGTGTCTGTTTGGCCGCTGATCGAATTCGAATCACGATTTACACGGACAGTCAGTATGGGTTTGGTGTGGTTCATGACTTCGGACAGTTGTGGTCCCAGAGGGGATTTTTGACATCATCTGGCTCACCCATTAGGAATGGAGAACATGTAAGACAACTGTTAGATGCATTGCAATATCCGAAGGAAATCGCAGTTGTCAAGTGCACTGCACATGTGAAGGGGGAGGATTTTGTGTCTTTGGGAAATAATTATGCGGACGAAGTCGCCCGCTTCTGTGCTGCACAAGGATGCATATTTACAGAGGGTTACACAGGAGAGAGCCGAGAAAGAACCAAGCTCAACATGATGTTGGCCATGGCAGACACTTGGGAGGAGCTCAAGCGACTGCAAGATGAAGTTTCAGATCAGGAACGGAACGGATGGGTCAAAGCAGGGTGTGAAAGAGGGGATGTGGATGTTTGGGCCTCCAGTGATGGGAGAGCTGTGTTGCCAGAAAACCTGCTGAGTCCGATGGCGAGACTAATACATGGACCGGTACACCTTGGGAGAGATGCAATGATGCGTGTGTTTAGACAAACGTGGTATAACCCACGATTTCGTGCAATTGCTTAAGCAGTTTGTCAAAGGTGTGTCACGTGTCAGCAGATGAATGCTGGAAAGAAAACAGTAGTCACCTTGAGTCACATTGGGAGGTCAGGAGGGCCCTTCAATAGGATACAGCTAGATTTCGTGGAAATGCCTAAGTGCAATGGGTTGAGATACATTTTGGTGTTGGTATGTGTATTCTCACGGTGGGTGGAGGCTTACCCAACGCGCAGGTGTGACACTCTCACAGTGGCTAAGTTATTGTTGAGGGAGCTCATCCCGAGATTCGGGATTCCAACCTCTTTGGAATCAGATAGAGGAAGACACTTCCACAGTGAAATCATGAAGTTACTTTGTGCCGCATTAAATGTTGATCAGAGACTCCATTGCAGTTACCGACCAGAGGCTTCTGGGATGGTGGAACAGGTCAATGGAACCTTGAAAGCCCGGATGGCAAAAATGTGTTCATCAACGTCCCTGAAATGGCCTGACGCTTTGCCGCTCGTACTGATGAGCATGCAAAGTGTCCCAGATAGGAGGACCGGGTTGTCCCCTCACAAAATACTAATGGGAAGGGCAATGCGGTTGCCAGCAGTACCAGCTACAGCTTTGATAAACATCACTGATGACTTGATTCTCAATTACTGTAAAGGACTATCTGATGTGGTCCGTTCTGTGTCCCAGCAGGTGCAAGCTGCAGCTGTTCCGGCCTCGAGTGATCTGTGCCACGACCTGTGTCCAGGCGACTGGGTGCTTGTCCGAAAGCACGTGAGGAAGAGCTGTTTGGATGTTCGGTGGCGAGGCCCGTACCAGGTGATACTGGTAACGAATACCGCAGTGAAGTGTGGAGGATTGCCGAACTGGGTACATGCCTCCCATACCCGCAGAGTTTCAGCACCCTTGGAAGAAACAGCTCCTCTCGTAAACAAAAATCCAGCTGATGTGGCAGGGCCACATGAGAGGACAAGTCAAGCTGTAAGGGTCGCTGACACAACTGGTGGTGCACCAGAACAAGCTGAAGGGGGTTTCGACAACCCGAACCTCGACTCTGACTCAGAAGACAGAGGTGGTGCAGTGGGTGGAGTAGAGTCAGATTCAGCAGAAGGAGGAAGTGGTGCACTGGATATAGCAGGGGAAGGCGAAGAACGACCAGAATTGAGGAAAGTTGGCCTGAAAGACAGAGGCGACTGAATCTGAGGTTGGCACCCGAAAGAGATCTTGCTCCAGTGTCTGAAACGTCTGAAACAGAAGCAAGTGACGAAGAGCAGACTCAAGAGGGTCGGCAAAGGTCGAAAAGAACAAGAGTGCCCTGCCGGAGATACTCTACCCCTGAGTGGACTTACACAGTGACTGATGCAGGGGGTAGTGAGTACGGGGAGACTGAGGTCTGTGCAGGTGGTCAGCAAGAGCCCGAATGTGGTAGTGAAGGTGGTGCTGTTGTTGCCAGGGCTCGAAGTCGAAGGAATACTGACCCTCACTGTTCCGAATCCCCCGCTTCTGAGTAAAGTCCGAGAATTGGTTTTGCATCGACTCGAATTTCCGTCCTCTGGATTTGAGCCGTATTCACACGAAATGGTAATCCTGCGTCTTGAACTTTTGTATCACGTTTTGGAAGTGCTTACAAATGATCTTATCGTGGACGAATTATAACCTGTTGTAAATAAAAAGTCTAAAGAAGAAGATAACCTAGATCCGAGTGGAAGAAGAATAAACTTAGGGACTTTCCACCGAAGAGGAACGAGAGTTAGGGAAGTCTTTTTCTGGACTATGTAAATAAGACTGTAGCTGAAAAGGGGATTTCCAGAGGTTTCAAAGTATTGCTCAAACTGGTTAAGCAAGTCACGAGTGGAGGAAACAAAGACTTTTGAGTGTTCATTGCTGAAACCAAGAACTTTTGAGAACTTTCGAAATCATGGAGGCTGGAGATCCAAATCGTAGATCTAAGTTGATTGTAGGCATACTTATAGGGGGTGTGATAGTTTCTATAATCATAGTAATTGTAGTTTCATATACAGTTCCACATGAGCTAGCAGTGCAGGGGGTGCCAGGGACTCCTACACCTACTACACCTAGCCAAAAAGAGGTAAACATAGGAGCCAACAAAGCTTTGCTGATAGAAGAAAGTCGTAGATTGCATGTAGATTTGTCTAGAAGTGATTTTAAGCTCAATGCTTACGCCAAGCTGCTATACGAGTATGTGGATGCGATGGATGCGAAAGATTGTTATGTGTGTATGCAGTTACCTGCTTCAGTGGATGAGGGTATTAGGTATCACCATCTTCCACTGACATATGGAATTTCATGTAGCTTGTTGCTTAGTATATTCCATGAAAGAGATCAGTTTGAGTATTTCTTTTCCAATTACGATGCAGTGCTTCCTGAAGTCCCCGCTTACAAACATTTGAATAAGTATGATTATTATAAGTCGGAGGATAGACTTAGGAAGTTCTTCATACCATCTTTGGAATTGGACACAGCATATGCCCACCGACATAATTTGACGTGCTCATTATCAGATGTAGAGAAAAAGTTCGTGGATCAGGTAGAAGACAGATATAGAAAACTAACACAGACACGAGACACAGGGCATAGTACGGTGGATTGGACAGAGGAGGAAAAATTGCACCGGACAAAGGGAAGTTATGGTCCTATAGCTTTGGACAAAGAGCAGAGGGGAAAGCTGTGTGTGAGATGTTATCAGACCTACTATGAAAAGGTTCCCGTGGGACAGAGTACGTGTGACCATGTTTTTACTATGGCAGATGCGGCAAAGAACTTTCTCCAGGGCCCTGTATAAGTGATACCTACGGTGTATTTTGTGTGTGGAAGGAATGCCTATGTGAGGTTACCTGCGAACTGGTATGGTACATGTTACTTGGGAATAATATTTCCAAAGATTTACCATACAGAGGATTTGGAACTTTTGGAAGGTGGAAAGAATTCAAGAGTGAGAAGAGGTGCGAGTGCAGGGGTCGTAGTGGGAGATATCTTTGGAGCTATGATACCAAGTTTGGGAGTGATCTTGAATGATGTGAAGATCCGGAGACTGGCGACTGTGATAGACGAACTATCGATGAACACAGCAAAATCGTTGGTACTTGTAGAGGGAGAGATGTTGTCGATAAGGACAATGGTTTTACAGAATCGCCTTGCTTTGGATGTCTTATTGGCAAAAGAGGGCGGAGTCTGTAAATTATTGAAGGTTCAAAAGTGCTGTACTTATATACCAGACCACAGCAAGGATCTGGAGAAATATATAAGTAACATCACTACTATTCACACGAAGATAGCGGACTTGACTGAAGAGGGAGCCTGGGAAAAAGTTGGAAAAGGGTTTGGTCAAGTGGGGAGCTGGTTTGCGAATTTGGGGAAGGGATTCCTTGGCTATATTCTGAGACCTCTCCTTATTGTGGTGGTTTGTGTGGTTTGTCTGTGGGGTCTGATTAAAGCATACAAATGGTATCGAGCAGGCAGAGTCGAGATAGCTCTGAGAGAAAATGAGACGAGAATGGCTAGGCTGCAGGACAGTCAATACCAAAGACTCAAGAGATTGGAGAAGAGCAGACCAGGTAGAGTGGCAACGAGTACTGTTTAGGTCAGTTCTTTCTCCAAGGGAGTTGAAAAGATGTGATGACAGGAGTCATCAAAGGGGGGAACTGATAGAGCGCTGTGCTCTAGTAAAAATTGTAGGGGTGCATCATAATCATCATTATTCTGTACCCGCATATATCCAGTTATATATCAATGAATGGTTAGTAAAATGTAGTCGTAATGTGCATTATTAGAATGGATAGGAGGGTAATTGTGGCATCATAATTGCAAATGTAATGTTTAAACCGAATGTGCACAACGATGTATTATTGAAGTAGGCCATATGTAATCGAGATGTAGTAGTTTAAACGTGTACCATACTAAGTTGCACGTGTAGTTCACTTTTGCATATGAAATGTAATGGACTAATGCTTATAGGAGTGATTATAATTGTGTGTTTAAAGTGTGCAAAGGCCTGACTGCATATACGTAAAGGAAAGGCCTGATTCATTTTATGTTAGCTTATTTTAGCAGGAAGAAATGTTTCCCTTGGAAAGGCTCTCTGGGTACAGTTGGTAAACTCATGTAGAGGGGAAGAGTTTGTTGAAACGTATCTTCTGATTGCAGGTGCAAGGACATATGCCTCATTAGCAACACACTGGCTCTTTGTTTCATGAGTTAGGGTGATGGGAGGCATTGAGATGGGAGTATACTGGAATGCAGGGATGATGTTTGCAAGGAAGAAGGTGCCTGGGACTCAAGGTCATCGTAACCGTCCAGGATGAAGTAAGAGTTTTGATGGAAAAATACAAGAAGGAAGACCTGGCCGAAGAGGCGTGACCAAAGGCGTGTTCAATTGTATTTGGGTTTTGTATTAGGGATAGTGCCCCGAGGGTGGAGGGTAGAGAAGAGGTAGAGGAGAGCAGAGAGGAGGATAGAGAGTGTTTCGGTGAAGGAGCATCTTAGAATCGAGCTCAAAGGGCTATGTGTGTGCACTTCTTAGGAAGTCTTCACAGCTGACACCTTTTACTTACTCTTGCCTGGGAAATTCGTTAAGTAGGTATGTCATCTTAGAAGTAGTGTAGGGACAGCCAATGGGTTTTATGTTTGTTTAGATAAATGAGGAATAACATAGAGATTGGAGCTGTTATTGCTTGCCTAATACTTCTGGAGCTAACGATTCTTCTCATCCTGAGTCGGATGAGACTCCTGCGTAGGATGCTATTTGTATTAGTGCCCATTTATTTCTTTAACCTCGTGTTGAGGTGCTTGCACGTGCAGTTATTCTTGGCTGTAATAAACCCACGAAACTGAATTCGGAGTCAGTGGTCTTTGTAGGTGAACCAGATTCTAAAGAAATGATTGCATAACTGAAAAGATTTTCTTCCCTTCACACTATTCAGCAGGTAAAAAGATCCTGGCGACTAGGGGATCCTTAGAAAAGATAAGATAAGGATCAGCGTTATCAACCTTACCACACATGCACAAATAACCACAATAAGGAGAGTGTTGAGAAGCTCCACCCAAGTGGCATCTGGCCCTAGTGGTTAGAGTCATTGGGGAACTGGGGAATAAAGATCTTTAAAATAGTCTTTGCAGTAATTCTAATTGTAGTTACTTTATATGTTTTAGTACAACTAATGGTATGCCTCATTGATATTACTTCCACTATCAAAGGCTGTGTTCACAATTATCCACTTGGTACATGTGAGGATGATGAAGATAGTGATAATGAAGAATTTAAGACTGAAATAATTTGACTGCACACAATTGAATTGCTGTAAGGAGCTTTGCCTCCCGTCAAAAAAGGGATGGCTGAGAAAGTACATGTACTTGTTTCCAGGGCCGGTTCTAGGATTCTGGGGGCCCTGGGCAGAAAGGGAATTTGTGAGGCCCCTCTAATTTGCATAGGCGTGACACATTCAGGGCTGCCTGCATCTCAATAGATGCCCCTGCTCCTGAAGCTGTAGCCCCTCCCTCTCCTTAAGTGCCTCTTAACAGCTCAAAAAGGGCTGGAGGTGTGAGGGTTGCTTATCTGCAGAGACTGCCAGGGAGCTAAACAGAGGGACAATAGCCATCGCGCTGTGCCTCTGAGTGGGTGGGGGGTGGAGACCTAATTGCCGGACAAACCTGAGGAATGTGTTTTCCTGCAACTGGGATTGCCCCCCACCCCTCACCCCCCTCAGGTTCGCTTCGCTACACCAAAGCAATGAGGCCAGGGGAGGGGGCCCCCTAAGGTGGCGGCGGCGCACTTGCAAGGTCGTATCTTTGATGCCATAACCTGGCTGTGTCTCATTGGTGCGGGGCCCCAAGTTGGAGGGCTGACTACGGGGCCCTGGGCAGCTGCCCCCACTGCCCATGCCTAGCGCCGGCCCTGCTTGTTTCTGTGCCTTAATACTATTACTAAAATTCAAATGTACTGATACATTTTGTTACTAAATTGTTGTGTTGGTTTTATGTCATGCTACAGACCACTACAATTCTAGTATTCCTGCTAACTTACATGTATTTCATATGTAGCGAAGCTATTTTATTTGGTGTTGTACAATTGCTCATTTTCCGCACTTGTGTTGTAAGCAGAGCCTTGTTCTAAGGATTGCCACCTCGAAATGAGAGTTTTAGAAATATAGGAGTCAACGCTTGTTTGTGCCTTCAGGATCTGCTCTTCAAGGACTTCTTACATTCTTTCTTGTGAGAAGATCCTACCTGCTCATTATTCATAATCAGTTAGTTACAAGTATCAATCACATGCTCTCCTTTACATTCACTTGTACTGAGAAAAAAACTAAAAATATACACTGAGGGGCCGATTCCGATTCAGGCCGGAAATCTCCCCGACCGAGCCGGACCCGGAGAGATTTCCGACCGAATCGGACTCTAGCAGTCCGACCGAACAAGTACGATGCGCACGTATGCTATCGGACTCGATTCGGTCGGACTCCCATTGAAGTCAATGGGAGCCAGTTGTACGACGCGTACACGGGCTCCCATTGACTCAATGGGCACGACGCAAACAAGGGCGCCCCCTACAGCGTGTTCGCGTCGATGCGGGTCGCGCCGTACATGCATGTGTAGGGGGGACCCATGGGTCCCCCCTGTGTGCGACTCGCGCGGCTACGCTTCCAGGGGGGTCCGACACGGACCCCCAAAGTGCGGCTCCGACAGCTCCTTGGAACCGGACTGCGCGAGTCGGTCGGAGCGGTCGAGGTGCGCATCGTACTTACCCGGAGGACGCACGTACGAATCGGTCGGGAAATAGGGCTCCGAATCGGATCCGGTTAAGCCGAATCCGATTCGGTGCCCTACCGGCCGAGATCGGAATCGACCCCTGAATATATGGATTTTAACATTACATACTCCAACAGATTCGGCTTAAGCTCTGGTCCGTTGAAACGGCAATTGCCTTGCAATATTTGTGGACAGTAATGCTCTACGTACCTTATAAACTGATAGCTTTAAGACACACATGGTTATAGTACACTGTTTATTATATTTCCTAGAACAAGTTTTTTTTAATTCAGTTGATAGTTCAGTGCACACAATCATGTTAATGTACAGAGGTTCATGTAGCTTGTGCCTTGAATCAGTTAACTAACATCTTCATTCCCTTTTGTTTGGGTTTTGTTTTTCAAATTTTTGCCCTTAAAAACAAACCCACTCCTTGTGATCGAGATAGAACAGTTCTTTGTTCTACAGTTAAATCCTCTACTTGCCTTTTAACCAAGAGCATTCAAGCTTTAAATCATGAACTATATCTTCTGTATATAATGCAAACATCCCCCTAATCCCTTTCTGTTAACTAATAGAGGTTGACTTTAATAATATACAAACGTGTATATCCTGTAAGCAGACAGTTGCTTGGGAGCCAATGTAATTTGAGTTTTACAACATAAGCACTTATTTTGTTTAAGTTGCAAAAAGCATTTTTTCTAGCTAATAGCGTTTCACTTTTTCCCTATCACAATACAATCAGCTTCTTGCTTAATTGCCAGATTCAAGGTTTAAACATGAATGTGTTTTTGTTCTTAATGCAATCAGATGTTTGCTTGTTAGACAATGAGGTTATAATTTTAAAACATAAACAGAAGAATGGTTTCTATATATTTCTGCCTACTGCATAGAAACAAAGAATCAAGCACAGGAGAGGGACACCCAACAGGTAGCGTTACAAAGATTTACAGCTCCAGCATATCTACAAAAGAACAAGCAAGGCAGGGAATGGTTGAGACACGTTTCTCCTTGCACAACATTGGAAGTCATTTAAATGAGATAAGAGCTACGGTTGGGTAGAGAGGGTTCTTTAAAAACCTTTTGTGCTGCTTTCATTTTAGGAGAGAGTTGTGAGTTTTGTGGCAAGGAAACACCAGACCTAGAGCCAGATGTACAAGTTACTCGCAATTTGTGACCAGAGAATTTTGCTAACTGAGATGTGGTTTCATAAAACTCAGATACTGAGTGTGTTGTAATCCGACCTATCTCATGAATATTAATGAGGTAAGTTGTAAATTGTAACTCTGATTGATGGCCCTCACAGGGATGTGCCTGCAAATCACCATGCCTTTGATTGCTTTTTAGCAAAGTAAACTTTTTATTTATATGCAGCTTGTGTTCCGTAAAGGAAATGGCGCTGAGTTTAAAAAATACAAATTAACTTTTTCTTTTAAGTTTGTTTGATAGTTGACATTGGTCCACGGGACCACTGCCCTATCCCCGAACAAATGTTTTTCGACATTCAAACTTTTTTTAATATTCAGATCCTGAAGTACTCCTTTCTTTTTGCGAAAGGTTTACAACTCCTACTCTGGAGTCTGTCATTTTTCAATGTTTGCAACCCTATTTCAGTTGCAAAGATGATACATGTCATTTCTTATCAATATTGGAAAGGGATTCCAGCCTCGGCCCCTCCAATAGCGGAGACAGTTAGAGACGAAATGAACGATGCTGCTAAGTGGTATAAGGTATATGTTCAAATTAAAATTGGCCCTGCTGTACAAGACTGTAATGATGAAAAATGCAAAATGTGGTATTGTCTGGTCACTGTTCTGCTTGATGTCACCAATAAAAAGATGTTTAAAAAAAAAACAATATTGGAAAGGGATGCCTACAATACACCCCTTCCAAACATCGAATTATTTTGGGATCGCAATCCCATTTTAGGAATTGGTAAAACTTCACAGACTCCTGTAATGGGATTAGTACAACAAAAATAGTATTTGCAACTCTAGAAATGCTTTGTAGACCTGGCCTGCAGTTCTGTAAAGAATTGCATGTAACTCTTTATATATTTGTTTTATAATACACTGCCAGCAAGCCTTTGGAGTGACAGAAATATTTTGAAGAATGAATGTGAGTTTGCTTCCAGTTTAGAGGGTGAAGTATTCTTAGTCTGGTCAGGTCTTTATCTTTATGACTCATCCCATAACATAATCTCTAAGGAGCCCCTCTAGGGAAATTGAGTGTCATCTACCTGTGCATAGGAAAGCGAGGAAGACATAAGGGGATACCTATTTTAATGCCAATATTTCACACACGTAGGATTGCCTTCATTCAATGCTGCTGTTTAGACTTCAAGCTAGTTGTAAGAGCTTGACACGAGGGTCAAACTTTTAGTTAGTGTTCCTGTATTTGTTTTAAACTAATAATCTACAGTATTAATTTTCAACAGAAAACATTCAAGAGCCTGAACGTCTTTTATGCAAACTGGCTCAATGCCTACTTCAGATCCCTCTGCTTCGGTTGGCAGGAGAAAACTATAGCTAGCTGATGGTTTAAATATAAATTATGTGTACTGACAAATGTGAGTTTCGTCTTCCAGAACCTTAACTAGAACACACATGTTAAGTTCAACAGTTCATTGTTTGCTTATAATATCTCCTATCAAGATGCTAGATCCATCATCTTTCTTTACACAGATTTTTTCCTAGTAAATGCTTTTCTTAGAGCTCCTTTAACGTCATTGTTTCTCAGGCTGTAAATAAATGGGTTCAACATGGGCGTCACAATGGTGTAAACCACTGTCACTACCCGCTCCTGGGCTAGTGAACTGGCTGAGAATGGGCGGTAGTAAGTAAAGAAGATGCTCCCAAAAAACAAAGTCACCACAGTGAGGTGGGAGGAGCAGGTGGAGAAGGCCCGGAGCCGCCCCTTTGCTGACTGGATCCTTAGGATTCTGTAGATGATGGACATGTAAGAGACAATGATGAACACAAAGGGACTCATGGTGACAGGTGTGCTCTCAGTGAAGAGCAGCCATTCATAAGAGGTGGTGTCGGAGCAGACCAGCTTGAGGAGAGGCGGGAGGTCGCAGAAGAAATGTCGAATGAGGTTGGAGCCACAGAATTCAAAGCTGTACACCATGCTGATGTGCAGTAGGGAATGCAAGGACACGAAGAGCCAGGAACCACACACCAAAGATATGCACAGGCTCCTGGACATCACAGAGACGTAACGGAGGGGGTGACAGATGGCAACATAGCGGTCAAAAGCCATGACGGCAAGAAGGTACATTTCAGTGCCTGCTGTGCAGAAGAGTGCATACAGCTGGGCCATGCAACCATGGTAAGAGATAGTTTTGACCTCTGAAAGCATGTTTTGCAGCATTTTGGGTGCAATAGCAGAAGTGAAGCAAATATCCAGAAGTGATAAGTTGCCTAGGAAGAAATACATAGGGGTATGAAGATGATAGTCTATGATAATGATGGAAACCATCATAGCATTTCCTAGCAGAGTTGTTATATACATGGTAAGGAAGAGTGCAAAGAGGCCAGTCTGGCTATCTGGATGGTCTGACAGTCCCAACAAAATGAAGTTCACCACTGAGGTCCAGTTTCTTCTTTCCATTTGCCTTTTTGTTGCAGATGATGAGATTTCCTCTTGACTGTCCTCTCTTCCTGTGGGAAATATTTAGCAGGAGGCAGAGGAAATAACTACGTCGAAGTTAGGAATAAATTATAGTAACCAACAAACACACTGCACCATTTATCAGGCTTAACCGTACCATTGTATGTATGTGGCACTTGTCCGCCACAAATCAAGCTAAAAGCTGAGTGCTGTACAGGGCCAAAGGCAAAGATACATTGAACACACGATTATAGCTGTAACTGGGTTCTGGGAACAGAAGTGAACTGATACTGCATGGTAATGTAGTATTATTTAAGAGGTGTGTCGTCTTCAGCAGTTTACTAAATTGGAGAAGGTTTGGGCAGTCATGCTGGATACAGAGATGTTGTTCCAGATCGTTGGATACGTACTTAAAGAAGGCATGTGGCCTTGATTATTCTTTGCCTCCAGTTTGATGGTGTCCTGAATATGAGTGTGCCAAGACCCACCAGAGATGGTGAGCTTGTCAGATGGACGGGAGCACTGGTCATGATGGCTTTGTGAATTATGCCGCTGGTTTTGAAGATGGTGCAAACTGGCAATGGGAGTTAGTCGAGTTCCATTAGGATAGGTGTGAAGTGATCATATATCTTCAGGCCATGGTTGAGGTGTGCAGTGGCATGTAGGATGTCCTTAAAGGGGTCAATATGGAGTCTGAGAGTCTATAGCGCAGGGCGTTAACAGCATCCAGAAAAGTAAAAACGAAACGTTATTTACTTCTTTGAATCTCTCTAGCATGACTAGTGAAACCAATGGCAGATATTGGCCTGCTGATATATATATATATATATATCCTTGAAACCCAGACTTGTAGATCTCCAACTGCTTCCCATTCCCACCCAACCACTCAAACAAGGAGATGTCTTCTGTTTCATTTCTTGGACCTTCTCTGATGGAAATTGCTCTGTTAGATCTGTCAGCCTTAGGGTAGTCTCTTAGGGTAGTCTCCCCCCAGACTTTTTGCTTTATTCCTCCTATTTTTCTGAATTCGTTTTTGCTGGCAGTAGGACTTTGTGCACTTTACCACTGCTAACCAGTGCTAAAGTGCATGTACTCACTCCCAAAAACAAGGAAATATTGACTTACACCTGATTGCCATATTTAATTTACTTATAAGTCCCTAGTAAAGTGGTATACCATAAACCCAGGGCCTGTAAATTAAATGCTACCAGTGGGCCTGCAGCACTTATTGTGCCACCCACTCAAGTAGCCCCTTAAAACATGTCCCAGGTCTGCCATTGGAGCCTGAATGCAGTTTTAAATTGCCAATTCGACCTGGCATATAACAACTGTGCCAACCCTTAAACTCCCCTTTTATTGCATATACGTCACCCCTATGGTAGGCCCTAAGTAGCCTATAGGGCAGGGTGAATTGTAATAAAAAGGTTAGACATGTACTTTTAAGTTTTACATTTCCTGCTAGTGAAAAGCGCGTAAATCAGTTTTTCACTACTGTGAGGCCTAGCTCTCCCATAGGATTACATTAGGCCGCCTTATTACATTTAACAAGTGCTAACTTTGGTTTTGGAACAGGGAAACATTTAATGTTAGGTGTCTGAGAATTTATAATTAAAAATCCTCTTTAATAGTAAAGTTGGATTTTAAATTACAATTTTGAAAATACCACTTTTAGAAAGTTGCCTATTCCTACCCTGGGTATTTTGTGCCTTCAGCCTGCCACTGGCAGGATGGGGAGCATGGGGAGGCTGGGCACAGCCCCACTTGCAACTTAATAGGCTGTGTCCCATGTTCACAAAAAGGAATTGCCACCACTGCAGTGTTGATGCAGCCAGCTTGGAGCCAGGGCAGGGGAGGCAGGAAACTTCAAGCACTTCAAAGGGAATTCTCTAGAAACTTCACCTACTTCAAAGAAGGCACTATGTATAACAATTGGCCTTCAGACTCACTCTTCAGTTCACTTTCTGGAAAGGACTCTTAGAGGATTGCCTGCTGCTGTGGCTTGCTGTGTACTACAGAATACTGCTGTGCTGCACCTGGAAGGACTGCTTTGCTGCCTGAAGTCTGCCTTGAAACCTCAGAGGCTGCCCTGCTGTTTGAGCCCTGTTCCACTGCTACACCCAGGACTACCAGAGTGACTCCAAGGGCTAGTTGGCTGGCCTCCTGATCAGAGCCTCAGGGACAGAAAAGGTTCCAAACATCTTGAACCCGTACCTGGACCGAGCCTGTGAGAGTCATTACTCCCCAAGTGTTGCCCCTCCAGGCCTGGACCCTTGTTGGTGGTGTTAAAGGTGCCCGGATAGCCAAAATCCCCTTGCACCCCTGAACTTTACCTTCTCAGAACAGTTTTTGTCAAAATGTCTTCTAAGTCCGAAGGTAAGCACCAACCGGGCCCAATCCACTTTTTGTATCCGACTCACGCTTCATCGCGGTGAGCCATATTCTTTTACTTTGATCCAGTCTCACACGACTAGATGCCCAGGGATTCAGCTATTTCTTTCAGGCGCTAGTTTTTACCTTAAACTTTAAAAATTCAATACTCTGGTTCTACAAACTGGATTTTGGTCATTTTGGTGTCAATTTATTTATTAAAAGGCACTCTATTTTTCTGAATTATCTTGGGACTTATCTTGTGCTGTGTTTTCACATCATTACTGTTTGTGTGCTACATAAATACTTTACACATTGCCTCTAAGTTGAGCCTGACTGCTTTGTGCCAAGCTACATGAGGGTTAAGCACAGGTTAATTTAGTGACTTTTGTGGGTCACCCTGACAGGGATTGTCACCGTTGCTTGAGCTGGATTAACACCCTAACTCAACCAATAACCCAATTTCTCACATGATCTTTATAGAACACCAAGGGTGAGTGAGTGACATGGACAGAGCAATGTTGCTATTGGGGAGATACAGGGGTTGCATAGTAGACTTGATTGCAAGACATCATGTCCATGACTGTCATATGACAGCCTAATAAGGAAATATGCAGTGCCATGGGGGTATATCAGGAGGGTTAAGGAGATATTATGGATTGACGGAGAGGTATAGCAAATAGAGAGGGAGGGGTGGTGACTGATGGGGGCAGAGGATGACTATGGATAGACATAAGGTTGGTAAGCAGGAGGCTGCACGCTCCTTGGGTGTCATAGGGGTAAAAGGTGGTATGGGGCCATGGTTGAACAATAGGATGAGATATGGGTCATTGATGGGTAACACAGGGAGGCTGAAGGGGCGACATAAGATTCTGATTGGGAGAGAAATGTGTCCCTCTATCATTCCACATACTACGTCGGAATGTTCAATCCTAAAACTAGAATATAAGTTGAACACATCAGAAGATCAGTTGAGGGGAAATGAGATATACGTATACAAAAATGCAGAGGTGTACTAATTGGGTAATGCAGTAGTACTCATAGCTAGTAGATGATGGGTTGTCCATCTCAGCCTGATAAAATGGTTAACCAGGTGATGGTATGCCAGAGGGTAGTACCTTCTTAAAATCACACTCCACATGGCATCTTTGGCCAGAATTTAGAAGAGGCTCTCTTTCTTTGGTTGCACTGAATAGCTGACGTGAAGAAGAGGAACACAATCACTCAAGTTCCGTAAATGGAGCAGCATTCTTTGAAACGGGGTCTTTGGAGAGGTATTTAATGATTTTTGGAGGGTTTGGACAAGTAGGCACTTCATTATGTTTTGGTGGAGCAGGCTCTTTTTTTAGGGAGGAGATTCAACATTTCTGGTCAATGCTCACATGATCATTCCTCTGAAGCATCCCATGCAACACTCATTTTGGTCCCACAATGACTGCTTTACTGAAGCGAGCTAGCAAAATATTTCTTCCATCCAAAATAAGTCAATGTAAAGTATAAGTTCAGGCAGCATTTGAATGAAAGTGGTAGGAGTTTGTTTCATCAAGACACTTAGGGGCCTATTCACAAACTGCAATTGCATTTTGTACTAGATTTAGTAATTGTAATTGCACAATAATTTACTTTATAATTTACAGTTATTTAGTCATTCTATTCAAAAACCTAAATGTCCACCTCCACCTCTCCTATCTTTTCTATGGAGAGATCTTCACCCACGTAAGTTTACTACTCAGGGCCCGATTACGATGCGGGCTGAAAGGGCTCCGACCGTCCAATCAGAGCCCCTTCAGACTGCATCGTAATCGGCTGGTCGGATTCCTTTCCGACCGACCCATTTTGATGGGGTCGATTAGAAGGGAATCCGAATCGGATTTCCGAATGGCCTCGGACCCGTCCGCCATTCGGAAAGCCTTCTGTAATCCCACAGTCGGCTCTTTCCGGCCAAGGGATTACGATGTCAGATTCCCACAGCCTTTCTTTGCCGGCCTTTCCGATACAGAAAGGCTTTGGGAATCTGTCTATGGGGGCCCCCAGCAGGGCCCCCATGGGTGCAAGGCCACCAAATAGCAGCCCCTCTGTTGATCCCTGCACCGAACAGGGTTCGGTTGCATCCTACTTGCTGGGCTGGAACAGATGACAGGAGGTTGTTCGGTTCCAGTTCCAAAACGATGTTGGACGGTCTCCAGTCCGTCCAACATCGTAATCGGGCCCTCAGTAGTAAATGTGGAAGGGACCATGGGAGTGGCTGGAAAACAGGGCATACTTGCTACTAAATGATGGGGTGCTTTCAGAGGCATAAGGAGGGGTTTAGAGAAGGCTCGGAAGTGGTTTAGGGAGGGCACCGCACCCACCCACAATAGAGTAAGCCTATAGCTAATCACAAACTGCACTTAAGTTACTACAGCCAAGATGGGACCCGGAACAGTTGTAAATTACTCTGGCTCCACACGTGGCCAACCACTGGTACTGCAACACCATCCCATAGAAAATATTGGGCATGGGGACTTAAAATAGAACCCAATAGGAAATAATATTAAATTAAATTGCATTTTAAAAAAATCATTAAAAATATAAATAAATATAATTTAATGTTAAAAAATATATATATTTTTAAAATATAGTAATAAATTAACCTTTTTTGAATTTATAAATAGGCTGAACATTATCTTTTACACAAAATGATTAAACTGCTTTTAAATAATTCTATGCATCACATTTAATACCATTTAATAATTACTAATGCATAATAAATATATCATTTTCCACTTTAGGTTGGAATTTATTTCCTAATTCAAACTAATTTATTCAACATTAAGGGCCAGATGTATCAAACAGTTTTACCCATTCTGTGTCTATGGGAAAATGTGTTCGTACATCTGGCCCTAGGTTAATATTGCTGTAGCATGTTTTATTTTGTTCTGCTTTAAAAATAAATACATACAATGAATTTACATTAATAGTTAACATTAAGAACAGTATACCCACACCTCTGCGGCTCACCATACCCACTCTCGTATCGACCTGCTCCTGCTTCCAGCCCCAGATTGTCAATTGATGTCCGGGGCAGCTATTCTGCCCCGTGGCATCTCAGATCACTCCCCGGTCTCCCTCCGTCTCGGGAGCCCCCCCGGTGGGGCTCGTATGGCGTGGCGAATGAATGCCTGGTTCCTGCAGGACGCCGAATTCGTTGAGGCACTCGGGCAGGAGCTGGGGCACTATTTCTCGACCAACACGGGTACGGTCTCCTCGCCGGGAACATTATGGGAGGCTGGCAAGGCCACTATACGGGGGGTGGCTAGGGGCTTGGTCCACGCGAAACGCGCGGAGCAGACCGCCCGACTTGTACAGTTGGAGGCCCAAGCAGCGCAAATGGAAGGGGCTCAGGCTTCTACTGACAGTGAAGATTCCGCTCGAAGACTCGCACTGATCCGCGAAGAAATCAGTCGGATCTCACTGGAGGCAGCTAAAATGCTATGCCGATCTTCTGTAGCACGCGTATACGGTTGGGGAGATAAGAATGGCAAATTACTCCACAATTTAGTGTCCTACCCCAAAGCCAACCGCATTATTCCCGAGATCTGTGATGAGGTCGGCGGCCATCATGTCACCTCTCGAGCTATCGCCCACACCTTCGCAGGCTACTATGCTGCTCTTTACGTGGCTCGGACGCCCGGATCCTCTCTCGCCGACTTGCTGTCCGGGACAGGGACTACGCTGCCCTGCCTCTCCCGGAGGGTCTCCGAGACTCTGGATCTTCCGCTCACCCCGGAGGAGATACATGGGGCCATTTCACTCTTACACTCCGGTAAGACACCAGGGCCGGACGGGTACCCCCAAGAATATTATGCAATTTTTCGCGACACTCTGGTCCAACATTTAGTGGACCTGTTTAAAACTGTAGTTGATGTGGGGTCCTTCCCTCAAGAGACGGACGTGGCCACTATTGTGGTCCTCCCAAAGACACAACCGCCCTCCCTCGCATGCGCGGATTACCGCCCCATTTCCCTCATAAATACCGAGGTAAAAATCTTCGCCACTGCCATGGCCCAAAGACTCCGCCCTCATTTGCAGGACCTGGTCCACCCAGATCAATGCGGCTTTATGCCAGCCCGCGGTACTAGACACTGCATACGCCGCCTTCACCTCGCCCTGGCACATCGTCACCGCCTTACCCCGTACCTGGCCCTGCTTTTCATCGATTTTGAAAAGGCATTCGATACGGTAGCTTGGAGCTATCGGGGGATGTGTTGGAGGTGATGGGCTTCGGGCCCCAGTTCCGGCGCTTTATCTGGGTCCTATACTCCAGTCCTAAGGCCAGGGTACTCATTAACGGCGTGCTTTCGGATACGTTTCCCATTCAAAGGGGCACCCGCCAGGGCTGCCCGCTCTCGCCGCTCTTATTTGCGCTAGCAATGGAGCCACTGGCATCCCTTATCCGGCAGGACCCCCGCATCCGTGGGTGGGCGTGGGACCCGAGCCAGATCGATAAGATCGCCCTATACGCCGACGACGTCCTTCTTTTTCTGGCGGATCCCGAGAGCTCAGGCCCACGATGCTTGGAAGCCCTCTCTGCCTTCGAACGGGTCTCTGGTCTCCGGCTTAACCCGGTGAAATCCACACTGGTTCCCTTACACCCGTCTCGGGATTGTTTCGACTGGCAATCGACCATTCCCCTGCGCCGGCAGTCGTTCAAGTACTTGGGAATGTGGATCGCTCTCCTTCCAGAGCTCGAATGGGCCCTGAATATTACACCCCTGGTTACCAGGACCAAAGCGGACCTCAAGAAATGGCACTCTCTCCCTCTCAACCCCCTTGGTAGAAGTGCCCTTTTTAAAATGATGGTCCTCCCCCGTTTTTTATACATTTTACAAAACATTGCCCTTCACCTCCCAGGGAGCTGGTTTCGGGAACTAGACGGCGCCCTTGGCCGGTTTTTGTGGGGGGGCAGACGGCCGCAAATGTCCTTGGCACATTGCCGCATACCTCCCTATGACGGGGGCATGGGGGTAACCAATCTCCATCTCTACTATTTGGCCACGAGGCTCATCGTGATCCATGACTGGTTTGCGGGCGGCTGGTCCGACCCGGCATACCAGGTGGAACTCCGGTCATTGGAATTCTCACGGCTCCAGGCTTACTTATATGGGGCCCCCATACCACAAGCCCTTCCTCCCGTCACCCGAACGGTGCTCCTGGCCTGGCGCGCGGCCTTGCGTCACACGAAATGGGATAGGAGACTCACCGGACAGACGCCCTTGTGGAGTGGTGCCTGGCTGAGGGAGGTCTCGGAGGGACGAGGTTTCCATCGGTGGGACCGAATCGGGATTTCCTTACTGGGAGACGTCTGGGTAGGGGACCATATCAGATCGTTCACGGATCTACAGCAACGCTACTCACTCCATTCCTCCCAATTTTACAAATACTTGCAACTAAGGCATGCCCTCCACGTACACATTCCGTCCCCCACCTCCTTTCCGGAATTTAGCCCCCTGGAGGCCCAGGTAATGATGGGGAATCTGGGCAGCGGGGGGTATCGCGGATTTACCGCTCCCTGGTAAACAATGGCCCTGGCTCTCTAGATTTGCTCCGTGCCCGCTGGGAGGGGTGGTTGGGCCCCCTGGAAGAGGCGGACTGGAGAAACACCCTTATGGCTCCCAGGATCTTGACGACCTCCTCCAAGTTGCGTCTAGTCCAACTCTATTACCTCCATACAGCCTACCTCACTCCAGCGCGCCTTTACACTGCCCGTATGCGGCCCTCCTGGGCCTGCACACGATGTGATCACGCTCCTGCGGACTTCTACCACATGATTTGGCAGTGTCCCGTCCTGGCACCATTTTGGGCGGGGGTGGAACTAGAACTCACGCAGACCCTGGGGTGGGAAGTCCCTCATGACCCACTGCGCTTGGTCCTGGGCGTGTTTGATGGTCTTGATTGCTCCCGGACCGAGAAGCACTTCCTAGGAACAGCATTGGCAGTGGCAAAGCGCGATATAGCGGCAGTCTGGTCCCAAGCCACGCCACCAACTGTGCGGAGGTGGAGAAGGGGGGTGGATTGGTGTGGAACTCAGGAGGAGGCCCTCTTCGAGGCCCGGGGTTGCCCCGAGCTTTTCGGCAAAATATGGGGCAAGTGGTTCCACCTAGGGCCCTAAGGGGCGCTTGGGCTTCGTACCAGAATGTTCATAGGCATGTGTGGTCTTTGTGCTTATTCTAAGGGTGTTTTGCAGGTCTGTGTCGTCTTTGTTTCAATGATGTCTAAATTAACGATGCGTAATTTTTTACTGCCTATATATTTTGTGATTTGTTCTTTAAATGTTAATAAACTTGATTATCAAAAAAAAAAAAAAAATAGTTAACATTAAAATACTTTTACCATTTTCTTTCGAGCTACATAAACATTTTTTTCGCTATAATTTACCATAAGGAGAATCCATAGTTGGGGTGGAGCTCTCCATATCATAAAATATGGGGAAATAGTTTCAAAAAGCTTATTAAACTTTCCAATAAATACGTAAAATGCTCTTATGTTAAATATTATTGTAAATTAATTTTATATATTTATTTTAAATGTAGAACAAAAAAAACAATGCTAACGCACTATTAACTTAATTTTGAATTAAATCTTCAATTACTTTAAATATATTAATTTAAATAAAAAAATTGTTTTTGAAAGTTTAAATTAAAAAATATTTTCCCTCAAAGTAAAAAACAATGATTTCATTATGCATTAATAATTATAAAGTGAAGTATAGAATAACTTAAAAGTAGTTTAATTATATTTTTAAGCAACTGGTAAATTCAAAATTGTTAAAATATTTTCTAGTTAAATAAAATATATTTTTTAATTTTAAATTATATGTATTTATATTTTAAGCTATTTTGAGTAATATAATTTAATTATTTCCTATGTGGTTTTCATTTAAGCCTATGTCTCAATTATGTTCCATGGGAGGGTGTTGCAGAGTCTGTGGCTGTCCATGTGTGGTGCTGGACTTACTACTGTTTCTTTTTGGCAGTAGCAACTTTCACTAATATATATCTCTCCACCCCTTTTTTTAAGGGGGTGGAGACATGTAAGTCAACACTTTTGAGTAACTTTTCACTTGCATTTTGTGAATAGTCAAAAGTAGTAAAGTCACTCACAAGAATACATTACACATGTAAATCACTCACAAGTTTGTTACCTTTGTGAATAACCCTGTGAGTTACTGGGCTTTGATCCATCATATCAACAATCTTATTTTGCTTTATAGATCAGCACACTGTTCCATGTGGCATCTATTCTAATTCCCCTACTATATAGGCTCCTTTCCTGTGCCCCATGTACGGCTGGATCACCTATTTAACAGCATGACCTCATCATGTGTCCCCTTTTAAAACACCCCTATGTAGGAGGTCTGAGTAATTTTCACCTACAGTGTTGGGTGGGTCCTGAGAAGATTAGTTTGTGGCAAAATCCAAAATGGACCATGAATCAACATCTGCACCAGGATGAAGGTACATTGTATATCCTACAGGGCATCATACGTTTTATTAGGGGTTGCCTCTGTTTGGATATTTTTGTCCTTGATGAACAGGTCTCTGACAAGTCCAATTTGGCTACAGGTTAACTTGATGAATGGTCCAGTAGACTTTCAGTCAAATTAGAGTGGAAACAAACTAAATGATGAAAAAAAATCCCTGGATGCTTACATAATCCCCCCAGAGGGACCTAAAGCTCATACAATCCCTACAGCATTAGAAATAAGAAGGACAATATTCTTTTGAAATGAGGACCAGCAGGTCAGCAACTAAAGAAAACAAGTTGAAGTCGACTTCCTTTTATGTTTACTGCAATCCACACAATAGGGAAGGAAAGAGGATGAACTTGAGGAGGAGGAAGGAGGAAGCAGATGTGGATGTGAGCAGTAGTAAAGGAAAAAAGAGATGAGGAGGAAAGCAATAGAGGGCATGAAAAGAGAAGTAGAGAAGGGAGGAACAGAAGTCATTGAGCAGTCATTGGAGTAATACAAAGGTAATGCACATCTTTCAATGGGGGTGTGGAAAGTGGGATGAAAGGGAAGAGCTAATGAAATAAGAGATATGGGGCTGGGGAGAAAGAGGAGAGAGATAGGACAGGGAAGGAGGATAGGGGTAGTACAAGGGAGAGTGGTGGGGCAGGAGCAGGCAAGGGGATGTATTCTCATAAATGTTTTTTAAAAGAAGTCAGAATGCATAAAGCCAGAAACAGAGAGCAAAATTACATTTCTGTAAAGCCTGATTTGTCAAATATGAGTTGTCAGGAAGGGCTTTGAGCTGGCATTCTTTTGGTCCAACCATGGTTGATCAATGGGCACTAACTTCTTTGCAGCCAGCGATCCTTGAACTAGTAAAACTGACTTCAGTCTGTGTCCTCCAGTCTGTTCACTGTCTCCTTCATCTTACCCATCCTCCGTATCCACTCTGCCTAGTTGCCAGTCATGAAATATTTGAGCTTTATAGTGCTCTGGTATTGGAATCTAAAATGTGCTTTTTCTATTGAAACTTAAGCGTTTTAAATAATCTATAAATAAAGGAAGTCAAAAATGTTATTGACTGATCCAAGAACAACAGCCTAAACCACTTACTATGGAAAATGGAAAATCTATACATTAATTCTAATCTATTGAAATTTGTATAGTCTAGAACTATTTGGTGATTGTAGCATCATCTCCAGCTCTGGAGCATGCAGATACAGGAGCCGTAGTTAAACACTTCTTTATTCCTCAGCATGCACTCGCGCACTGCACATTATCTGATACTCAACATTAACCACACCCTAACACCTCCCCAGATATGACGTAGGTTCCGTTCAGAGTCTGCCCCAGAACCACATGGATCCCAGTGCGTATAACTTCAATATGCTACAGTGATCATCGGAGCAGAGTACCTAGCAATAAGATTGCCTTAGTGTTAGACCTGGTACCATTGGCGTGAGTCTCCCTTCCACTTTTTTCTGATTGCCTCCTCTGTTTTTGATCCGTTTGCTGGTTTTCGATGCTTTGGCACTGTGCCACTGCTATTCAGTGCCACAGTACAAGTGATCCCTATGTTAAATTGATGTATTGATTAGTGACTCCATGATTGGGTTATTTGATTTACTTGTCAGACCCTAGTACAGTGCCCCCTGTGGGCCCAGGGCTTGTAAATCAAATGCTGCTGGTGGACTTGCAGCACTGGTTGTGCCACCTACAGAAGCAGCTTGTAAAGTGTGTCTCAGGCCTGCCATTGCAGAGCCTGTGTGCAGTCTGGGGCTGCCATGTCGACTTGGCAAGTGCACCCACTTGCCAGTCCCTAAACCTTCCTTTATCTTCATATCAGACACCCCTAAGGTAGGCCCAAGGGCAGGGTGCATTGTAAGTATCAGGTAGGACATGCCCTGGTGTGTGGCATGTCCTAATAGTGAATTACAGCCATTTTCGTTTTTCACTATTGCAAGGCTACCTGTCCCCATAGGCCAGAATGGGCAGTTTGATTATAACATCTTATAATCCTAACTGACCCAGGGAACATGGTAGAAATTCGAGTTTAGTATGCCTGAACTCAGAATGATAAAATACATCTTTTAGTAAAGTTGGTTTTAACATTCTGTGTTTGAAAATACCACTTTTAGAAAGTAGGTATTTTCTTGCCTAACTGTCCAAGCCTGCCTCTGCTAGGTTGTGTATTCCATGTCTGGTTTGTGAGTGACAGGGGCTGGGGGATTCCAGGAGACAGGGTGAGTCAGCACAGGGCTGAATAGACCTATCTGCATGTAGAGTGGTGGGAGGAGTTGCACCTGGGTCTGAATAGGGCTGTGCCTGCCTTCCACAATGCTGGCTCCACCTCCTGTGGTGCGTCTGATGTCCCTGGCCCACACTGTCAAAGGAAAGAAGGAGTCCTGTAAACAAAGTGCTCCAGTACTGCACAGAACTGGTTTGGACCAGGTAAAGGCCCCTCTGCCTTCAGAGGACAAAGGATTTAGTAGTATAAATATGGGGACCCAGACCCCAAGACTTTAGATCACTTCTGGAACAACAAGACAAACCTCTGCCAAGGAGAAGAACCAAAGGAAGCTGTAGGAGTTAGACTGCCCCCCCTGCCAGTGTGCTGTGTTGCTGGGTTGGCCTACAGTGGTGTCTTCAGTGCCAAGGAGAGGAGAAGGAACTTTTAAAGAACTTTCATCATCTTGCAGAATATTACTCCAAGGGCTTGAACTTGTGCTTGCCTCCTGCTGAAGTCTCAGGGACAAAAGACTTCACCACCAGCTCCCCTCTGAATTCCATTGCTGGGAATTCTGTCTGCAGAAGCCTGCGTGTCACTGGGAGCTGGAAGCGCGACTCAATGAGAAGAAGCGTGTCGCAGTCACAGCTGTTGCCGTCGCATCGCCGGAGAAGCGTGTCGCCGCCGCAGAGGTCGCCGCCGCATCACCAGAGAAGCGAGCCTTCATCAAAGCTGTTACCCGACGCATCACCGGAGAAGTGCGTCGCCGCCGCAGAGGTCGCCGGCACATCACCGGAGAAGTGTGTCGCAGGGCTGTCGTGCCTCCAAAGTTACAGAGTCGCCGCACGGCCACCGTGCGTTCACGCGTCGTCTTCACGTCGTCGCATCAAGGGCGCCATCTTATCGCATCGCACCGGATTGTCGCATCGCATCGAGGCGCCATCTTGTCGCATCGCAACCGGAACGCAGTACGAGAATATACACAGCACCTCCTCTCCGGTAAGGACCAAGACGCATCCCCTTCTCTGCGCAAGCATTGAGGCACGACGCATTGTCTCCCCGAAGCAAGGAACCGACGCATCTCCATCCCTGCAAACCTTTTTGTTTGTTTTGCGTTACGCATCCAGGTACTTTTTGAGAACTTTGTCGCATTTACCATCAACTTGAACTAAGTTACTTCTACCATCTTTAAGTCTATTTTGAGTACAGTATTGTGGATTTTTGTCGTTTGTGGTCTTGTGTTAAGTCTATATAAAGAATACTTATTTTTATAAAACCTTTGTGTTGTCCATCTGTAGTGTTTTCACTGTGTTACTGTATGTGTTCACAAATGCTTAACACACTGCCTCTGAGATAAGCCTGTCTGCTCGTGCCAAGCTACCAAGGGGGTGAGCAGGGGTTATCCAGTAGTGTAATCCCCTTTCCCTGAC
Source organism: Calotriton arnoldi (assembly GCA_963921515.1). Lineage (NCBI taxonomy): Eukaryota > Metazoa > Chordata > Amphibia > Caudata > Salamandridae > Calotriton > Calotriton arnoldi. The sequence goes on from CAWUFW010004042.1 coordinate 97,007, forward strand.
GTAGAAGCAAGGGTCCCTATTTGGTCAAAGGTACCTACCTCTGCCAACTAGATACCCCCAGTTCTAACATTGGTGGTCAGCGGTGAGGATTTGGACCTGCATTTGTGACTCATATACAGTAATTGGTGTACACTACTAGTGAGTGCAGACCAAACGCGACCACATACTTTTTGGTATGATTGTTTTTCCTTGGACTGTTATTTTTTCCTGAGAACTGCCAATTCTTACTGCCATGAGTAGACCAGCATCTGTTGCATCTATGGATCTAGATTTTGAGGAAGAGAGGTTGGAAACCTACACTTTGAAACAGCTCAAGCATCTCTGCAAGAAATTGAAAGTTGCTACACCAGGCATTTCCAAAAAGGATGACTACCAAAAGGCGCTGAGGGCCTGGGTAGAAGCAAGAAATGCCCCTGAGTTGGTGGTGGAGCCAGCTGGGGATGCAGATGGGCAACTGGATATGCCAGAGTTTTCAGCCAGTGGAGGGGTACCGTCCCCACCTGGCAGTAGCATCTCTTCCAAAGGCCTGTCCCCCAGAGAGTTGGAAGACAGGGAGAGAAATAGGGTGCACAAGCTGGAGATGGCTAAGCTTAGGATGGAGGGTCAGAGGGAAATAGAGAATAACAAGTTGTCCTTGACAGAGAGAGAGAATGAGAATGGAGCATGAGAGGATGTTGAGGGAGTTAGAGATCAAGGCAAAGGGTCTAGAGATCAATCCCTCTGGTGGCAGAGCACCATCTGTGCCTTCAGAAGGCAGGGTATATATCCCCAAGGATGTCATCAAAGATTTCCATAAGCATGAAGATATTGGGCAGTGGTTTGCAGCCTATGAGATAGCAATGTTGGCCCACTGGGTCCCTTAGAAGGATTGGGGAGCTGTGTTGTGGGGCCGCTTTGTGAGTGAGGGGAGGGATACTTTGTTAGACCTACCCAGTGAGAATAGGATGTCTTATGCCCACATGAAGGAAGCCCTGTTGACAAGGTATGGTTTGACCCCAGAACTCTATAGACAGAGGTTCAGGAGTTGCAAGAAGCTGGAGGCAACCACTTGGGTAGAATATGTATCTTTCTTTTGCAGAGCCATGGATGGTTGGGTGAAGGGTAGCAAAGTGGATACTTTTGAAGCGCTCTATGATTTGTTTGCATGAGAGCACTTGTCTGCTAATTGTTTTCCAGAGCTACGCCAGCACCTTATTGATAGCAAGTTAACTAACCCTAGGAAGCTTGCTGAGGAGGCGGACCGCTGGGTCAGTACCAGGGTCCACAAGGGTCATGTGGGAGATTCCGCCAAAGGTGGGCAGGGTCCCCAGCAAAAGAGTGGGGGGGACAAGGGTTAACAGAGGGAGTTCCAGAAAGGGCCCCAAAGTAATTCCCAAGGGAACCAAGGGAAGGGTTCCCAGCCTCCCCCTGAAAAGAAGCAAGAGGCCCCGACAGGTAAACCTGTTCAGAGGGGCCCCTACAAGTGCTTTACGTGTGGTCAAGTGGGCCACCATTGGTATGATGCACAATGTCCCATGAAGGATTCCAAAGCACCACCACGTGCACCACCCCGTCAGATGGCGAGTGTAGCCCTGGGAGGGGAGGAGATGGGTGCCCAAGGTGGGTGGGGTCCCGCAGAAATGTCCCTTGTCTCGCTAGGAGGCTTTGAGATGGTCCCTGAGACCCAGCTGCCTGATAACACTAAGAAGTACAGGCAGTGGGTGACCATCAATGGCCATAGGGTGGAAGCTCTCAGAGACACTGGGGCTAGTGTGACAGCTGTCAATTGCCGGCTGATGTCCAGAGAGCAGGTTATCCCCCATGCATTCTTCCCTGTAGTTGCCACGGACAACTCGCAGAGCCAGTGTGAGGTGGCTCAAGTTCCCTTTGAGTGGGGGGGGTCTCAGGTACTCTTCAAGTAGCTGTGAGGCCAGCCATGCCTGTTGATTGTCTGTTGGGCAATGATTTAGAGAGCTCCCCTTGGGCTAAGGTGGAGAGGAAGTCTAATTTGGAGATGTTGGGTCTGCCTGAGTGGGCGTGTGTAACCACTCGGTCTATGGCAGCCAGTAAGGGTGTTCAAGAGATCCTGGAGCCTGAAAGTATGGCCCAGGAACCTGCCTTAAAGAGAAGGGGTAGGAGGCACGGGAAACCAGCCCCCATTGGTCCCACGGTCCAGGAGGAGGCAGACCTTGAGGGGGATGCCCTGGAACCTACAGGGGAGCAAGTTGCTGAACTGGGGGACCTGCCTGAGCTGACCCATTGGCAGCAAGAAGGAGGGCCCTCCAGGGAGGAATTTTGTGCAGAGCAGAGGAAGTGCCCTTCTCTTAAGGGTTTGCGGCAACAGGCCACAAACCAGGCAGCAGGTGATCAGTCCGGATCACATTGGATCTACTGGGAGAACGACCTCCTGTATAGCGAGCCTAAGGTTGCTGAGCCTGGGTCAGCCCGTGTGCTGGTGGTACCCCACCGCTTCAGAGCCTTCCTACTGGGGTTGGCTCATGATGTGCCTTTAGCTGGACATCTGGGGCAGGACAAGACCGTTGAAAGGCTTGTCACCCACTTTTATTGGCCCCAGATGCGGAAGAGTTCAGACACTCATTGTAGGACATGTCAAACTTGTCAGGCAAGTGGGAAAGGTGGAAGGAAGCAAAAGGCTCCTCTCCAACCTTTCCCTGTGGTCAGTACCCCCTTTGAACGGGTGGGCATTGACATTGTGGGGCCACTGGACCCCAAGACAGCCATGGGCAACAGGTTTATCCTGGTCTTGGTGGACCATGCTACCCGGTACCCGGAAGCCATCCCGCTCAGGACAGTGATGGCCCCCGTGGTGGGACGTGCACTGATGGGGATTTTCTCCCGTGTGGGGTTCCCCAGAGAGGTGGTGTCTGACCGAGGTACAAACTTCATTTCCAATTATATGAAGTCCCTGTGGCAGGAGTGCGGTGTGACATATAAGTTCACCACTCCTTACCACCCCCAAGGTAATGGGCTGGTTGAGAGATTTAACCGGACCCTTAAAGGCATGATTATGGGTCTTGATGAACCTTTGAGGCGTAAGTGGGACGTCCTCTTGCCATGCCTGCTTTTTGTTACCGTGAGGTGCCACAGAAGTCCCTAGGGTTCAGCCCCTTTGAACTGCTGTATGGACACCCAGTAAGAGGACCTTTGAGTCTGGTCAAGGAAGGCTGGGAGCAATCTCCCAGGAAACCTCCCCAGGAGGTATACAGTTACATGCTGGCCTTCAGGAACCAGACTCGGCGATTCAGACAACTCGCCCAGGCGAATCTGGAAGCCTGCCAGGAGGAAATGAAGCGGTGGTACAATCAGAATGCCACTCTGATTGAGCTTCAACCTGGACAGAAAGTTTGGGTCATGGCCCCTGTAGAGCCTTGTGCGCTCCAGGACTGGTAGACCGGACCATTTGAGGTGGTGGAGCGCAAAAGTGATGTCACCTACCTGGTGAACTTGCGGTCTCCAAGGAACCCTTTGCGGGTCCTGCATGTTAACCGCCTGAAGCCCCACTTAGAAAGGTCCAAAGTGGGCATGCTCCTAGCGACAGATGATGGAATGGAGGAGGAGACCGAGCCCGTTCCTGACCTCCTGTCTGCAACAGAGCAAGATGGGTCAGTGGATGGTGTCAGCCTCTCTGCCACACCCACCCCTGATCAGCAGTGAGATTGTCGCCAAATGTTGGGGCAATTCCCTGATTTGTTTTCCCTGATTCCTGGTGTCACTGAGTGGTGCGTCCATGATGTGGACACTGGGGACATTCCTCCTGTGAAGCACAAGGCTTACAGAGTGACTGACAAGGTCAGAGCTTATATCAAGGAGGAAGTCTCCAAGATGTTTGCCTTAGGGGTGATTGAGTCCTCTAACAGCCCTTGGGCCAGCCCAGTGGTCTTGGTCCCAAAGGCTGCCGCGCCTGGTGCCACACCCGAACTCCGGTTCTGTGTGGACTACCGAGGGCTCAATTCAGTCACCAAGACTGACGCGCACCCCATCCCCAGAGCTGATGAGCTCATTTATCGGTTAGGGGCTGCACAGTACCTCAGCACGTTTGATTTGACGTCTGGGTACTGGCAGATCGCCTTGACTGATGGGGCCAAAGAGAGGTCAGCATTCTCCACACCAGATGGGCACTACCAATTCCGGGTTATGCCCTTTGGGATGAAGAATGCCCCTGCCAGCTTTCAGAGGTTGGTCAACCAGGTGTTGGCTGGACTGGAGGATTTCAGTGCCGCCTACCTGGATGACATTGCAGTGTTCAGCGCCAGTTGGGAAAAACATCTGCGCCACCTCTGGGAAGTGTTGATGGCACTGCAAAGGGCAGGCCTCACAATCAAGGTGAGTAAGTGCCAGATCGGGCAGGGTTCCGTGGTGTACTTGGGGCACCAGGTGGGGAGCAGCCAGGTGGCGCCCCTACAACCCAAGATTGATACCATCCTGGCATGGGAACCCCCTAAGCTCAGATACAGGTGAGAGCCTTTTTAGGACTCACGGGGTACTACAGGAGGTTTGTCAAGGGGTATGGCAACATTGTTGCACCCTTGACTGAGCTGACTTCCAGGAAGCAGCCCAAGAAAGTGAACTGGACTGACAACTGTCAGAAGGCTTTTGACGCCCTGAAGACTGCCATGTGCACAGCACCCGTGCTTCAGGCGCCCAACTTCTCAAAGGAATTCATTGTTCAAACAGACGCTTCAGAGCATGGTGTGGGGGCTGTTCTATCACAGATTAATGAAGAGGGCCTAGACCAACCTGTAGCCTTCATCAGTAGGAGGTTACTTCCACAGGAACAGAGGTGGAGTGCAATTGAGCGTGAGGCATTTGCTGTGGTCTGGGCACTGAAGAAGTTGAGACCATACCTGTTTGGGACTCACTTCCAGGTTCAGACAGACCACAGGCCCCTCAGATGGCTGATGCAGATGAGGGGTGAGAACCCAAAGTTGTTGAGGTGGTCCATTTCCCTACAGGGGATGGACTTTACGGTGGAACACCGCCCTGGTACAGAACACGCCAATGCTGATGGTCTGTCCAGATTTTTCCGCCTTAGTGATGAGAACTCCCAAGGAGAAGGGTAGTTCTCCCCACATTTCAGCTGGAGGGGACACGTGTTAGATCTGGTACCATTGGCGTGAGTCTCCCTTCCACTTTTTTCTGATTGCCTCCTCTGTTTTTGATCTGTTTGCTGGTTTTAGATGCTTTGGGCACTGTGCCACTGCTATTCAGTGCCACAGTGCAAGTGCTCCCTATGTTAAATTGATGTATTGATTAGTGACTCCATGATTGGGTTATTTGATTTACTTGTCAGACCCTAGTACAGTGCCCCCTGTGGGCCCAGGGCTTGTAAATCAAATGCTGCTGGTGGGCTTGCAGCACTGGTTGTGCCACACACAGAAGCAGCTTGTAAAGTGTGTCTCAGGCCTGCCATTGCAGAGCCTGTGTGCAGTCTCGGGCTGCCATGTCGACTTGGCAAGAGCACCCACTTGCCAGTCCCTAAACCTTCCCTTATCTTCATATCAGACACCCCTAAGGTAGACCCAAGGGCAGGGTGCATTGTAAATATAAGGTAGGACATGCCCTGGTGTGTGTGGCATGTCCTAATAGTGAATTACAGCCATTTTAGTTTTTCACTATTGCAAGGCTACCTATCCCCATAGGCCAGAATGGGCAGTTTGATTATAACATCTTATAATCCTAACTGAACCAGGGAACATGGTAGAAATTCGAGTTTAGTATGCCTGAACTCAGAATGATAAAATACATCTTTTAGTAAAGTTGGTTTTAACATTCTGTGTTTGAAAATACCACTTTTAGAAAGTAGGTATTTTCTTGCCTAACTGTCCAAGCCTGCCTCTGCTAGGTTGTGTATTCCATGTCTGGTTTGTGAGTGACAGGGGCTGGGGGGGATTCCAGGAGACAGGGTGAGTCAGCACAGGGCTGAATAGACCTATCTGCATGTAGAGTGGTGGGAGGAGTTGCACCTGGGCCTGAATAGGGCTGTGCCTGCCTTCCACAATGCTGGCTCCACCTCCTGTGGTGCGTCTGATGTCCCTGGCCCACACTGTCAAAGGAAAGAAGGAGTCCTGTAAATAAAGTGCTCCAGGACTGCACAAAACTGGTTTGGACCAGGTAAAGGCCCCTCTGCCTTCAGAGAACAAAGGATTTAGTAGTATAAATATGGGGACCTAGACCCCAAGACTTTAGATCACTTCTGGAACAACAAGACGAACCTCTGCCAAGGAGAAGAACCAAAGGAAGCTGTAGGAGTTGGACTGCCCCCCTGCCAGTGTGCTGTGTTGCTGGGTTGGCCTACAGTGGTGTCTTCAGTGCCAAGGAGAGGAGAAGGAACTTTTAAAGGACTCTCATCATCTTGCAGAATATTACTCCAAGGGCTTGAACTTGTGCTTGCCTCCTGCTGAAGTCTCAGGGACAAAAGACTTCACCACCAGCTCCCCTCTGAATTCCCTTGCTGGGAATTCTGTCTGCAGAAGCCTGCGTGTCGCTGGGAGCTGGAAGCGCGACTCAACGAGAAGAAGCGTGTCGCAGTCGCAGCTGTTGCCATTGCATCACCAGAGAAGCGTGTCGCCGCCGCCGAGGTCGCCGCCGCATCACCAGAGAAGCGAGCCTTCATCAAAGCTGTTACCCGACGCATCACCGGAGAAGCGTGCCACCGCCGTAGAGGTCGTTGGCGCATCACCGGAGAAGCGTGTCGCAGGGCCTGTCGCGGCTCCAAAGTTACAGAGTCGCCGCACGGCCGCCGGGCGTGCACGCATCGTCTTCACGTCGTCGCATCAAGGGCGCCATCTTATCGCATCGCACCGGATCGTCGCATCGCATCGAGGCGCCATCTTGTCGCATCGCAACCGGAACGCAGTACGAGAATATACGCATCACCTCCTCTCCGGTAAGGACCAAGACGCATCCCCTACTCTGCGCAAGCATTGAGTCGCGACGCATCGTCTCCCCGAAGCAAGGAACCGATGCATCTCCATCCCTGCGAACCTTTTTGTTTGTTTTGCGTTACGCATCCAGGTACTTTTGTGAGAACTTTGTCGCATTTACCATCAACTTGAACTAAGTTACTTCTACCATCTTTAAGTCTAATTTGAGTACAGTATTGTGGATTGTTGTCGTTTGTGGTCTTGTGTTAAGTCTATATAAAGAATACTTATTTTTATAAAACCTGTGTGGTGTCCATCTGTAGTGTTTTCACTGTATTACTGTATGTGTTCACAAATGCTTAACACACTGCCTCTGAGATAAGCCTGTCTGCTCGTGCCAAGCTACCAAGGGGGTGAGCAGGGGTTATCCAGTAGTGTAATCCCCTTTCCCTGACGTAGAAGCAAGGGTCCCTATTTGGTCAAAGGTACCTACCTCTGCCAACTAGAGACCCCCAGTTCTAACACTTAGGAATTATGTTGGTGAAGGGAGGAAACACTTGAGACAGTGTGCAACTATAGTGTCAAGCAAAGCTGAGAATTCCTGTTGCTTAGGTACCCTTACTAAGGGCTTAATGGGTGCTCCTTGAAGAGGTAAGCGTTTAACTAACTCCGTAAACCTCAGGGTTGTACTTGCAGGCCTGATGTCTGAAGGGATATTATAACTGATCTTTGGTACACTATGGGAATATAACTGATTGATGAAACGCTTTGTGTGCAAATGCTCTAAATAGTTTAAATACTAAATAACATTTGGATTGACATTGACTTCTGGTTCTCAATTTTTTATAGTTCTTGGTTTTGAACCTGGATAATTCTTACATCCTTGTGTTATATTGCCCATCTGAGCTGGTTAGGTTTTTTTGGGCAGATATGCTGGCGTGCTGATTCCTTGAATGTCCTGGGCAGAGTGTGTGAACATTTGTGTTTACTGCGGGCTATGATGTTTGCCACAAATAAAATGCTTTATCTCAAAGGGGTACCCTCTACACCATCAATCTGATGACATCTCACCTAGAAAAACCTTGCCATTGTTTCTCTAGCCATCAATTAAATGACATATGACGATTTAAACAATCTCAGCCAGCGTGCACTGAAATGATCAAGTCCACAACATTAACCATAATCCCAAGGAAATAGACAAGGAATTCTATTTATCAGTAGATATTTTTTTCAATGAGAAACCTTACACTTGATAAAAGCAAAAAGAATACATATAGCATTGTTGCCCACACATATATATGTGTGCAATTTAAACAAATCAATTAAAGACAAACATACATAAAATGAAATATTACATCACAATAATATTTAAACGTGGTTAAAACAATCAAGCAACATATGTAGTGTCCTGCAATTTGAAGTCTATGGGGTTGTAACCTTTATTAACCCTCTCCTGTACAGTCCAAAGCATACTGTTAGGCCCTTTTTAGTAGTGGTCAGAGCACTTTGTCTTTGTGGAGGTGATGTCCTGATTTACGTCACCGGTATTGCACAAGTCAATGCATAATCTTTGCAATTGATGATAGCTCCTGGCCACACCCATAGGTTCGCCGACGCGTTTCAACCTTTGTGTTGGGCCTGGAGTGTATTTCAATGAAGGTCTTCTTCAGGGCTGAGGGGCTTATTGAATGGACACATTTGTGCAAGAACTTCCTGCTGCTGTACTCAAAATTTACGATATATTTCTTTTATGGGTTCGAGTCATACATGGATTCGACAGGTGACCCTGATAAAATGAATGATCTAGGGGTTGTCCAGAATTAAAGATTTTTTTAGGTGGATTTCTTTCCAGTATGATGTTAATGACCTCAATCATGTGTTCCGAAATCTCTTTCTCTGCCGGAGTGGCATTCATGTTTTCACTCTCCTTTATGCCACAAATAACATGGCATAGGTGCCAGCCTAAAAGGTGCAATTAATCAAGTTAATTATGACAGGGGGTACGTGGTCAAGTGTCCAAAGATGGCAGACATGTTTCACTGAGCTTTGCTCTGCAGCCAGTACATCGGACATAATCTGTTACACCTGGGGACATCCTGAGACCTCAAGGGCACAGAATATTTGCAGGGCGATGGTGGCTGTTGTGAACTAAAGGGGAACGACTGCTGCAGAGGAGTAGGCTGGGGGAGAGCCCTGGGCCCCTGGCCGGCTCATGTGGGTGCAGCGAACATGGAGATGAAGGTGCGCGCCATTGGTTCAAAGAACTCTCGGACCAGCAATGGTACTAGAGGCAGTGGAGACAGTGGAAGAACACACCACTGGTGAGGACTACGAGATGGCCTGGCTGGATGGGAGGCGGAGAAGCTCAGCCTAGTGAGTGGCCAAAAGCAGCTCTCTGAGGACACCAGAGTTGCGCTGCATGGGTGACCAGTGGAGAGCTGTAATGGAGGGTCCAGGCCAAGCAGACAGCATGAAAAAACAGACAACCACAATGTGTTAATGCAACATTCATGATCTTCCCAGACTACCTCGAAGGTTCAAGAACAGCATCACTGTTTCCTTATGGGGAAACAAAAACTCAGAGCAGTGGACAATTCTCTTGATTTACAGTAAAGGTCTTCATCTGGGGCTAATTTTCCAGGATCCCAGTCTGTTCTATCCTGTGTTATTAGAAAATGTTTATTTGTTGTTGAATATGTTCTAATTTGGGCAACAGATACTAACATGGCACAAGTGTAGGGTGGGGGGTGTTTTGGGGTGCAGGAGGTTTCTAGGGTAGAATATTACACCGTTGCCGGCAGCTCATGACAATGACACATTGTTACCATATACTATGGCGGACACATGCGGATAGTATGGGACATGAGGGATACAAAATATTATCTCAAAATGTCGAAGGCCTTAATGATCGGATTAGAGGGGAGCGGTTATGCAGTTTATCAAACACCATTCCCCACATGTCCTACTTTTGCAGGAAACACACTTGTTACGAACCAATTTAATTTCACCTTTCTTGGCAGATGTGGGTAGAACATGCTGGCTTTAAATTCAGCTCCAGGGAGGGACTATCCTTCTACATAGATCCTTTCCGCTCATAGTCCCTGGGGTTGAGGCTTACTTATTAGGCATGTACATCTTTATAACTGGTTCTGCGGATGGTTAGGGTTGGTCTTTTCTCTCAACATACATTCCCCCAACATGCCAGACCACTCTTATCTCCTAGAGAGCTGTAGGTAGGGAATTTGAACATGGTCATGGACCCAGCCCAGGAAGTCTAGCACCTACACAGACTGCCGTCTCAATGAACTCTCTGACTTCCAGACTGCGTGGCCTTCCTGGGGCTAGTGGACTTGTAGCGCATCCAGGCAGGGACGATAGAGCCTTTACGTTTTTCTTGGGTGCACTTTGCTCATTTTCACGCATAGACTGCCTCCTTCTCCCCTCTGTGGATATCCATGATGTCGCGGACATACATATACTAACTAGGGGATATCAGATCATTCACCACTCTTACTCCGCTTCTATGACAGCAACAAAAGATCAAGGAGCATGTGGAAGCTGAACGTGTGGTGGCTGGTGGATGATGACTTTACTGTGGCTCCAAGTTGGATGCAGATGACCTTTTCACACTCAACCCAAGTCAAATCTGTGGCCACTCTATGGGGAGCCTTCAAGGCAGTAATAAGAGGCAGGGTTATGATCTATGTTAAAGAATGAAAGAAGCTTCGGGAGGCTGCCATCATAAAGGTGGAGGCTGACATTGCCTTGCTTGACCACAGGATTCATAGCACAGGGCAGACTGATCTACAAGATAAAGCAAGAAGAACTGCATAATTTATCAATAGGCACCGCCAGAAGGCTGTGGATGGCCTTATGGGGACAAATATACAAATTAGGTGATAAGACAGACAAATTGCTTCATTGTCTGGCCACAACTCTCACACCTCTCCTGAAGGATTCAGGGGGTCATGCAGTAATGACAGCGAAGGATATCATTGAAAAATTCCAGAAATGCTATGGTGCACTATATGCTTGCCGCTTCCCTCCCCAAATCAAGCAAACACACCTCATACTCTCAGATCTCCTCATGCGTAAACTGCAGGCAGGAGACTGCAATCCTTGGAAGCAACGGTCTCTGAGGATAAGCTCAGGGCTATAATTGGAGGTCTCAATTCTGGGAACACTCTGGGCCCCAATGGGTTCCCTGTTGAATTTGATAAGAAATTTACTTTGGTGGTAGCCCCCCACTTGCTGTCTGTCTTTGAGGAAGCTGTCCAAATGGAATGCATACCTAGCAATCTTGGTGAAGCCGCAGTAGTGTTTCTTTCCAATCTTGGGAGACCGTCTGATGCCTGTTCCTCCAATAGGCCTATACCTTTACTCAACACTGAACTCAAGGTCTTGGTGAAAGTCCTTGCGAGTCGCCTCGCGTCTGTCATCAACACCTTGTTCCACAAAGACCAATATGGCTTCATGCCAGGCCAAAACACCAGGCACTGCATCAGACACCTACAACTGGCACTAGACTGCTGTTGGATTGCGGAAGGTCATTTAGCGCTATTTTATATTTGACACTGAAAAAACATTTGATTCATTAGACTGGGATTTCCTATTCAAGGGCTCTGATACATGTCATACATTAAAATTATATACACAACTCCATGGGCCAGAATTCGAGAAAATGGCTTTCTGTCCATTGAGAGGGGAACTAGGCAGAGGTGCCCACTGTCCCAGCTGTTGTTCGCACTGGCGTTAGAACCCTTGGATGGATCCAGAGAGACTCATTGGTACAGGGCTTTAAATGAGGAGACGGTATTGAAGATTGTATCTCGTTGCACGCCGATGATGCTCTCCTCTTCTTGAGTGATCGCCCGCCATGGGTGATAGACTAATACAAATACTCTATATATTTAGCTCCGCTTTGGGCCCCGGGGTGAATTGTGCTAAGTCCTTCTTAGTCGTGGTGAGGGGAGAGGTGGACAATAGCGGCAGGATACTTTCTGATATTTGGGAATAAACATTCCCACATCTACACATGAATAACATAGTCCGTTTGCTAGATAAAATAGATAGTGACCTGAATAGATTGTTGTCACTCCTGCTGCCCATCCTTTGCAAGGTTGGACTTTATAAAATGATGATGCTCCCCCGCTTATTATATGCCCTGCATCGTCCGTCAGAGGTTCCAGAAGGTGCCTTCAAGTAGCTCAAAGCATCCGACAGGACGTTTATGTGGGCTGGGAAAGATCCACAAATGTCTCTGGCGAAATGTGTCACTGGTACCTATGATAATAGGATGGGAGTGGCCAACATTCAATTCTACTACTGGGCTGCACATATGACCATTACTAATGTTTGGTTGTTTGGTGACAGGCATGACCCCTCATTTTGACTAGTACTGTCTCTTTTCGGAGAGAGAAGCGCTACACACATGCTTTACTGTTTTTTAAATTGTTCTTAATCAAAGATTTACGTGTTAAGGAAGACATCGCCACAACTTATTGACAAGGCTAATATCATACCCAGACATTCGTACAGTTCAACATTGCAGAAACAGTGGCTTTAATTATACATGAAGATGAGGTAGGAACAAACCACCTAGACACCGGAGTGAATAGCCTGTGCACTACACACATGCTTTACAACACCACAATACCAAATGTACTTCCAGATGCCACCAATGCTATGGGCTTGGCAGAGCATGGTTAAACACATAGGATGGTCTGAGAAACCCACTCAAGGAATACTGTTGTGGGAGCGCTCATGGCTGACAAGTGGTAGCATGGCCCAGCAGTTCAACAGATGGGATCGCATATGCATATCTTAACTGGGAGATGTGTGGGCAGGTACACATAAGAAATCTTGTGAAGAGCTCAAGAACGACTACTCTTTACACAATTCGCAATTCTTTAGGTTCCTACAACTCAGAATCCTTTTGGCCCCCAAGCGAATGGATATTGACCCCCCCCCTACCGGAGTATAACCCTCTGGAGGCCACATTGACATTAGAACTCCTGGGGAACCTCACATGTTTGTCCCTTCTTGGTCCCGAACACTCTGGACCCATTGGCTACACTCCGAAATAAGTGGGAGGAGGACCTGGGACCGATGGGAGGTGACAAATGGAGGGAAGCTACGATGGCCCTGTAAACCCTGGCGGTATCAGCGCGCCTCCGTCTGATACAAATTAAATACCTACACAATATACTATACCCCTGACAGCTTATGAAAAATTGCACTTAGGCCAAACCCCCTATGCCCTCGCAGCTCGATGGCGAAGGGCTCCTTCATTCACATGACAAGGTAATGTCTGTGTTTCAACGTTTTTGGTCCGGGGTAGAGGGGAGATTGACTGCTGCAATGAGAAGGTCACTGGGGCTTTCTCCTAAGATGGCCTTGCTGGACTAGTTGGAAGAAGAGGGCGGTCCGTGCTGTGGCCGAATGTTGGTGTCAATTACCTGTATCCTGGCCAAGTAGGACATAGCCCGCAGATGTGGCACTGCCACCCCACCGTCTCCAAGTGAATGGAAAATTGGTTTATTATGGCACATCTCCCCACTACCCTATTTTCTCAGGGGCCCTAAAAGACAAGGCCACTGTGCCAGCTCCCCCTAGAACAGTTCCCCTGTCTAGCTTGCCTGAAGTCCACTACCCTCTGCTGCCTGTCTACCTGCTGCCTTTTGTTGTGCCTCCTTTGCTCATTTCTTGCTCTGTTTGGCCTTTCCTGCTCGTTTTTCTGCACTCTGTTTTGCCTTTTCTGCCTGTTTCTCTGCTCTCAGTTTTGCCTTTTCTGCTTGTTTTTCTGCCCTCTGTGTGTTGCCCTCTTCTGCTCTGTTTTGCCTTTTCTGCTACTTTTTCTGCCCTGTGATTTGCCTTTTCCTGATCGTTTTTCTGCCCTCTGTTTTGCCCTCTTCTTCTCTGTTTTGCCTTTCCTGCTTGTTTTAATGCCCTCTGTTTTGCCTTTCTGCTCGTTTTTCTGCCCTCTGTTTGGCCTTTTCTGCTTGTTTCGCTGCCCTCTGTTTTGCCCTCCTCTGCTCTGTTTTGCTTTCTGCTCGTTTTTCTGCCCTCTGTTTTGCCTGTTCTGCTCGTTTTTCTGCCCTCTGTTTTACCCTCCTCTGCCATGTTTTGCCTTTCCTTCTTGTTTTTTCTGCCATTTGTTTTGCCTTTTCTGCTTGTTTTTGTGCCTTCCACTTTGCCTTTTCTGCCTGTTTTTTTGCCTTTTCTGCTTGTTTTTCTACCCTCTGTTTTGCCTGTTCTGCTCGTTTTTCTGCCCCCAATTTTGACCTGCTCTGCTCTGTTTTGCCTTTTCTGCCCTCTGTTTTGCCATTTTCTGCTCGTCTTTCTGCCCTCTGTTTTGCCTTTTCTGTTAGTTTTTCAGCCCTCTGGTTTGCCTTTTCTGCTTGTTTCTTCCCTCTGTCAGCCATTTCCCACCTCCGAACATTTCTCTCCTTCCGCCATCCTGCGCCCCACCCTCCCAACAGGACCTACTTAATGAAGGCGGCAGCGCGACCCCATTGAGCAGGTCCTCGTACCAGTTCCCCCTGCAACAGTCCTCCTATCCAGCTTGCCCGTAGTCCGCTACCCTCTGCTGCCTGTCTACATGCTGCCCTCTGTTGTGCCTCCTCTGCTCGTTTCTTTCTGTTCTGCCTTTTCTGCTAATTTTTCTGCCTTCTGTTTTGCCTTTTTCCGCTGGTTTTTCAGCCCTCCGTTTTGCCTTTTCTGCCCTCCTTTTGGCCTTTTCTGCTCGTTTTTCTGCACTCTGTTTTGCCCTCTTCTGCTCTATTCTGCTTGCTCTTTTTTCTGCCCTATTTTACCTTTTTCTGCTTATTTCTTCCCTCTTCTCGCCGTTTCCCTCCTCCCGTCACCCAGTGCCCCGCCCTCCCCACAGGACCTACTTAATGGAGGGCGTAGCGCGACCCCATTGAGCAGCTGCTTATGCCAGCTCCCCCTGCGATACTTCTCCTGTTCAGCTTGCCGCAGTCCGCTCACCTCTGCTGCCTGTCTACCTTCTGCCCTCTGTTGTGCCTCCTCTGCTCATTTCTTTCTCTGTTTGGCCTTTTCTGCTAGTTTTTCCGAACCTCTGTTTTGACTTTTCTGCTTGTTTTCTACCCTTGGTTTTGCCTTTTCTGCTCATTTTTCTGACCTCTTTTTTGCCCTGTTCTGCTCTGTTTTGCCTTTTCAGCTTGTTTTTATGCCCTCGGTTTTACCTTTTCTGCTTGTTTTCTGCCCTCAGTTTTTCCTTTTCTGCTGGTTTGTTTTTCTGCCCTATGTTTTGCCTTTTTCTGCTTGTTTCTTTCCTCTTCCTGCCGTTTCCTCAAGACCTATCGCAACGAGAGCTGCAACAATGGAAACCTCGCACCCCAGCACCGCCATACCCCAAGGGGCTCTACAAATGCTGATTGATTAAAGGCTGGACAGCTTGTTTGCGCACGGATAGCTAAAAATCCATTTAAATGGGAACAAAATTCGAGTGAATAAAAGTACAGGACCCAACATGAACAGGCATCCTAGCCAAGCTAGTGGTGACGTTTTGTGATCTGAATACACCAGTTCATACTAATCTTGCAGTCACAGTCCAACTCAGGAAGATTGCTGTCACTAGAGCTAGGCTGTTACCCATAGTGTGTCACTCAGGTACAAAACGTCAAGTCAAGTAAGTATTTTGAAACTGGCATGTCACTGTTGGCCTATTTCTCTACTTCCTTACTTTGGAAAGGTACTTGAGTCCGTCGTCAACAAACAACTAACAACCTATTTAGAAAGCCACGGACTGTTGGACCCTTCTCAGTCAGGCTTTAGGACTGGCTACAGTACTACAGTATGGAAACATCTTTGGTAGAGGTAGTCGACAACATAAGACTCCGCCCGGACATCGGGCAGTCAGCAATGATAATCTTATTAGACCTGTCAGCAGCCTTCGACACCATCTCCCACAGTACATTAGAACAACGATTATGGGAGATGGGAGTCAGAGGAATGGCCCTAAAATGGCTAGGAAACTACCTAATAGATGTAACTGCCACTGTACAATTAGATACTCTGGTTTCTCGCAGTCGGTCGGTAGACAAGGGAGTCCCCCAGGGTTCAATACCCATGCTTTTCAACCTCTATGTGGCACCCTTGGCCAAGGTAATCAGATCTTATGGGTTCGATGTAGTGTCATACGCTGATGACACCCAGCTGTTAATCACTCTCGGTCCCAACCCAACATATACTAGAATCAGATTTAAAGGCTGTATGACTCACATTAACACCTGGATGCTAACCAACCATCTTCAGCTTAATGCCAGTGAGACAGAGGTTATTCTATTTGGAAGAATACATGAACTCTGGTCTAACGACTGGTGGCCCCAGAGCCTTGGCCCCTGTCCATCTCCTAAACCCATGGTATGCAACCTTGAAGTAAAAATTGATGACAAGCTGTCCATGAAGGACCATGTAAACCACATTATGAGCATCTGTTATGGCATAATGCGAAGCCTGCGTAAGATCTTCCAATGGAATCAAGAAAACCACTTGTTCAGGGTCAAAATATTAGTCATCTGGACTATGGAAACGCTCTGATGGCCTCTATTAACGAAGAGCTTTTCACCAGACTCCAAGTTTTGCAGAACACCGCCACCAGACTGGTGTTAAACCTTCCATCACGGTCTCCATCTGCACCCAGTTTGAAAGCTCTCCACTGGCTTACAATTAGGAAACAAATTTGTTTCAAGATTATCTGTCTGGTACATAAGACCATGCATGGAAAGTGGCCGAGCTACCTGGCCAAGAAACTCAACTGGTATCTACCTTATAGGAATCTCAGGTCAGGAACCAAACATTTACTCACTCCTCTTAGAGTCCGCACCGCCAGGAATGATGGTAGATCATTTTCTCATCTAGCTCCCCTCTTTTGGAATGAATTTTCAATGCTGCTGCATACGATCATTGATCATAAACAGTTCCGAAAGAAGCTTAAAACCTGGCTCTTTTGACTGCTCTCCCTCCTCCTGTTCAGCCGTTAATCTTCTCCGTCATTTCTATTCGCTACAGCTCTTTGCGACCCCTCCGGGTGATATGTGTGCTTAAGAAAACCTTACGACTTATGACTGTCAAAATGTTCAGTTGGTGAAGGCACTCATGATTACAGAGGCACAAACTGGACTGAGTTTCTTTAGCTTGGACTGTGAATCTGAAAGAGAAAGGGTTACGGTCAAACATTATTTCCTGATGATCTCCACCAAGGTAAGGCCAAAGATCTAACTTCTATGTATCCAACACAACATACCCTAAAGCCGATGGTGGAGATGAGAAGCCTCTATGTCCCTTTACTCCATAAAATGGCACATACAACCTTCTACAAAGTAAGGGATGCCATGGACAGATTAGGACAGCACAGGCTGACCCCAATTATAGTCCTGCAATGCTTTCTGTAAGCCCTATTACTTTTGGTCAAGTAAATGCTTCTTTAGTGAGTCCTGGAAGCTTGGTTGGAAGGTTCTAAAAGCTCTTGAGTGACTCATGCCCCGAAGTTAGCCAATACACTTAATTCAGACAGTTGAGCCTTGCTCTTTTGTTTTTTTGGTTAGGGGCCTACTCTCTTCCTTTTCCATGGCAAGTTACAAAACAAGAGCCTCTCCAGAGTCTGATCTATTTCTACCCTTGAAGGGAACATCAACAAGTCCTGTTTCTGGCAACTATTTGTCTAGGCTGATGCATTTCCCTTCCTAGGTCCAGATAAAGTACACATACTTCCTGAATTGGACCAGTTTTGCGGGATGAATCCTTTCAGTATTCACATGCTGTGCATCTATTCCGACATCTAGTGGTTGGGTCCAGAATTGTGATATTTGTCTTTTTTCTCTGGTGGTCTCGGACCACCATTTAGTGGTAAGTCCATCCCCTGTGTGACATCAGATGTGTGCCACTGAGTTCCTGTGCGTGGTTGACATCTTCAGATTCTTTTTTCCCCTTGGTGACATCAGTAATTGGAACCTTCCTCCTTGAACTGTTGTTTACCACACCTGTTTGTTGCTCCACAGTTCCTTCAGATTCTTTTTACCGCCATTGGGTCTGGAAGCATGAAGGAGTTCACCGAGGGGACACGAAACGTTTGTAGGATAGAGACATGGAGCCTTCTCAACCTTGATGGGGGACCCCGCCGGAGAGCACCATGTGGTTGGAGAATGCAGAGGCATGGAGAACACCCTTTTTAAGTTCTGCCCCAATGGCCACCAAAAGTTAGCCCAGAGACACATCCTCAAGATGTGCAACTTATGTCTCCCGAAGGACTACAGTTCTGAAGACTTTGAGGCTTGCACAGAAATTGTCCTGAAGATGTTGAAAGCGGGACTCAAACAGCTTCTGCTGCACTATGCCATGGCCAATGCCCAGAGAACACAGGGGTCTCTGAAATATCTTGGCCTTTCCAGTGAGGGAGAAGAGGAGAATGTTGAAGAGGCGAGCTAGTAGAGGGATGAGGGGGGGAAGCAGATGAGAATGTAATTGACGTCAAAAGGGTGGAGGTCACAAGGAGGGTGGCGAGAGATGTAGAAAGGAAGTAGCAGCAAAAGATAACCAAAGTGGCAAAGGGCGTGGACTTCGTAGGCTACATCGTTGTCGATGTTGAATCCCTTGATGACCGTAGGTCGGCATAAACAAAGAGCTGCATGGGTCCTGACTAAAGGACACCAATGGGGGAAAACCTTCTAGCCAACACTTGCTGCCAGTAGGCACACAAGAAGGGGCGAAGGATAGGGAGCCGAAGACCAAAGAACTGCCGACCTCGAAAAGGAAGGCAACTTCGATGACCGAGGGTGAATGAACGCTCAAAATCGAGCACAAGAAAAGTCAGCTCGAAGTCAAAGTGGTGGCTCTCCTGCAGAGCAAGAAAGACTTTGACGACTCTTTAAAGACATTCTGCATTCCACCAAAACCCTCAAAGCTGAGAGAGAGGGAGCCTGACCAACTAGACATCTTGGCACCCTCGAAGCCGGAGCAACATGAGGAGAAGCAGGAGGAATTGTTCGACTAAGATGAAGTTGAATTCAACACAATCAAAGGCCAGGGGCAACTCAGTGACATGTGGCAGGATCTCAACACTGATTCCCCCGAAGAGGGTATTGACAAGTACCACTCTAGGACCTCACCACCAGATGATATGTCCATGTACGATGGGCTCATCAAGAGGGTGGCAGACACATAGCAGTCCAGTTCAAGGAAAAAAGGGAGTATTCAATGCTCCTCCTCGAAACACTCATGTCATCACAGAAGGCAAAACTTTATTTGTCAGTGCTCCCAAGCATCCTGGACAATGATAAGGAGGCATTTCGAGAGCCAACCGCAGCAAGGGCTGTAACCCACCAGAGTGGAGAAGTATAAACACTCCACACAAGACCCTCAATACATCAAGGGAAATGTGCCTGAGGATTCCATAGTCATAGCAACAATCAGGAAGAGGAACAATGCACCCGCATCAACCGAGCCACCACCAGAGAAGGAGGATGGATCTGGTGGGCAGAAAAATGGAACTGTTTGCGGCTAAGCACTCCAGAACTGTAACGGCCACCAGCAGTCGGAGGAAATGAAGCACCTCTGAGAGGAGTTTAAAAAGAGAGCCAAGACATTCATCCAAGAAGGCAAGAACGTTACCAACTCCTGGCTCAATTCAGCGTTAGACACAGCAGACATGGCCAGCAAGCAGATGTTCACTACTCTCAGGAGGCACACCTGCCTAAGGGTCTCAGCAGTGCTTAATTTGTAAAAGAAAGAGTGACGGTGCCTGAAGCTCTGCTCAGAAAACAGAGGGCGGTGCAATTAAATGTTGACGCGCCGAATGCAAAGGCTGGTAGTCTTAAATCTATTTCATGCTACTATAGTCTATCAACAGACAATCCCTGCCCCTATATCTCACTCTTGATGGCTCCTACTGTCTCATTTTGTGACGGTTTTGCCATCTTTCTCTTCCTCCTTTGTTCCTATCTGTGTGTTTTTCCCTCTCTTGCTCTTGGTAAATATCTAATGCAGAAAAAAAGTGCTGGTCCACAAAGATAAGTGATGGTGGCACCCACTGGCAACCACCGGCTCAAATTAAGCACTGGTCTCAGGATTTAAAGCAGAGGTACAGACATGGGTGTTCAACATGCTTTTCACAGGAGAAGCCCTCTTTGGAACTGCTGTGGAAGTGGCAGTACATCAGATCAAAAAAAAAAATGACACCAAGAAAGTAATGGGCATATTGCAGTTCAGGAGATCCTTCAAGAGAAGAGGAGTGCCCACCAGGAGACCGTCAAGCAGAGGAGATTACCACCAGCCTCACAATAATACCCACAGCAAGGTTCAGCCAGCAGATTGCACACCAGCCCTCCCACCAGCAGTGGCAACACCTAGGAAGACTGTCATGGCTGGTGTCGTGAACTATTACCTTGTAATTCATGACGTGGCCTTGCAGAGACGATATAGATCCAACTGCTTGTCCTGACTGTTCCTACTTGTGCGGGTACAAATACAACAAAGGAGGAATGATCAGGATTGAGGAAGAGGATCTTGTTAGTGGTGCCTTCTATTATTTCACAAGCTTTTGACCCTAAAGAAGTAAGGGGAAAGGAGATAGAGAGCACCTGGTTATTTTTGCTTCTTTCTCCCAAAGACTAGCCTTATTCCACTTCCGCTTGGGTATCCGCCTCCCCTTTCTGGCCTTTCACTGAAGTACTTCCAAAGCAGTTTTTGAGTTTTCAGCACTAGAAAAGAGATGTGAGGATTAAGGATACTTCAATGGTCAACTGTTCTTTGCACAGATGCATGTGGAGGTAAGCTTAGTTCCTAATGGAGACATAAAATATTCCAATTACTTCAAGTGCAATTTCAATCTCATAAAACCTACATGCACACATCAAATATACTTCCCACCTTAGCCTTCTCTGTACCTTGTGCTAAATCTTTTAATCTTTCGAATTATTCCCAAAATGTTACGGCTTGTAATCTTTCAAATGTTGCCTCACATTTGTTCCACTTTTCTTCTTGACCTTTTGCTTGGTAATGTTCTCTGTCTCGCAGGGTGCTGCGTTTAATCTTTGTGACTCGCTTTGCTGCAAATTGTTAAAGGTACCCTGCATGTTGCATCGATAGATGATGTGTCCTTGCTTGGACCCAAGTGGTTGTTTACACCTTTCCGATATTTTTCTTTGCAGGGTTGCTCGTTGGGTCGGGATGTAGGAACTGGCTGGGATAGTGGATCCAGATGTGGGAGCCAGCCAGGATCGTCGAGAGATGGAGCGTCACTGCGCTCAATAATGCAGATGAGTTCACGAGGGATCCTTCCTCTTCGCTACTCTCGAGGCAAAGCAATGGCCGTTGTGCAGGGCGTAGTTTAAATATCCAAGATAGCCGCCGAGAGTTGCCAAGATCTTGCGAGACCCCGGCAATACTCTGCGGTAATGTTTTAATTTAAAACCAACCCCTAATGCAAGCGCTAATGAAGCGTACAATGAGAAATAACATCTTTCAAGGTGCTTGGGGGGCTAAAATGTATATAGGAATATACATGGTGGCCTTAGGTGCTCAGGGGCTGATATATATTATCCCTAACACTTCATCGCAGTATACAGTGCTCGTGGGCTGAGATATAATATCCCTAACAATGCACCAAGGTAAACAGGTGCTCAGGGGCTGTGGTGGCTACCAGACACTACAGGGGCAGGATCATGACAAATACAGTCATTTGGCAGGAAGCCGAGAGGGAAAGGTCAGCCTGCAAGAGGGAGAAACCAAGCAAACAAGTGATTAATTGTGTCCATAATCCCCCACATAACACCAGTGGGGTGGGGGGAACAGGGGGATTTCTCCAGGAGTGGAGGTCAATCACCGAAGACAATTGGATATTAAATATAATAAAGCACGGTTACTGCATAGAACTCATCAAGAGGCCGCCACCCATTCCCCAAAGACAAGATCATTAAGGGAACAAGAACTCATACAACTGCAGCAGAAAATAGTCCCACATAGGGAGACAGGAAGAGGCATCTACTCAGGGTACTTCCTAGTACCCAAACAAAACATATGGTCAGAAGCCACATAGACCAGGGAAGATCTAGTGGTTGTCACTGCAAAGGTTCAGAAGGAAGTGAAAGGGTGGAATACAAGGAATATAATGATAAGGAAGCAATTCCGGCTAAAAGCTCCCACAGTGACCATAACAATGAACGCATCCCACAAGGGATGGGCAGCACACATGGACAGCCTGGAGGTCAGGGGCCTATGGAGTCCAGTGGATGCAATGAAGCACATACACCTACTGAAACTCAAGGCGTTTTCCTAGCATTGAAATCCTACCAGGTGCACGTAAATGGACAGTCAGTGCTGATTCAGATGGACAACACAACAACAATGTTCTTCCTCAACCAACAGTGAGGAACGAAGCTGTTTCAACTTTCAAAATTAGCACAGGAGATATGGAAGCCGGGACTCCAACAGAACACAACTGTGGTCGTGCTACATCTCCCAGGAGAACAGAACATAGAAGCAGACAGACTAAGCAGGTAAGCAAACACCTCCCACGAGTGGGAGATAAAACAAGAGGTACTGGATAACATTTTCAGACAAAGGGGTACACCAAGCATAGACCTGACTGCAAGCCCAGAAAATGCAAAATGCTAAGACTTTGCGTTCCGATTTCCACACCACCAGTCCAAAGAAAATGCCCTGTCGATAAACTGATCAGGGAGATCTGCATACACCTTTCCACCGATTCCCCTGATCCCAAGAGTATTGGGCAAATTCAAGCAGTCAAGCCCCACAGTTGGCCAGGCAGACAGGTACTCATACCTATTAGACACATCCAGAGGAGAGATCATACCCTTAAGGGCATCACATGACTTGTTACCAATGCAAAACTATGTCACCCAGAACCAGTCACACTCAATCTAGCAGCATGCCTCCTGAATACCTAGAATTCGTCCACCTTTATCTTTCCTCCAGGACAATGTAATTCCTTGGGGAAGGAGGAAAACCAAGCAGACACAAGTGCTACACAGTCAAGTGGATCAGACAGATCAGCTGATGCAGTGGCCACAAGAAGCTAGAGGTACAGACAGCACAGCACGGTGCTAATATACTATACCTCACCCACCTATTGGACAACTGTCTGACCTACGTATCGTTATAGGCCCACTTGTTCCACTTCTGCTTGGGTGAAGGGAGCAGCTGGGGTTTTTAGTTGGCCGACACGAGGAGCTTGTCTGCGGCGGCCATTTTTCCTCTTTAGGGCCAGCTAGAGCGGCCATTTTGAGAGTGCGCTATCTAGCTTCCCGGGCCTCCCACATGCATTTAAGCAGGGACGCTTTGCGGACGCGCCGACGGCGTGCCAAAGGCAAGCCCGTCTGTGCCCGTCAGCATCCCGGAAGTGGCCAGCCACTATGCTGAAGCCACCACAAATGGTATGCACTGTCTCTCCTATAGTCCTTCTCAACTCCCCGATCTGGCCCCTGCCCCTACCTCTTAACCCCTATACCCTAGGTCTCACAGAAAATAAGTGTACATCCTGTAACTTTGACATTAAGTATAGTGAGCAATCCTCCATACATCAATCTGAGCTGCACCCCCCCTTACGGCAGTCTTGATCAATTCCCGCTCCCTCCCAAAACATGCTGATAACATTCATGACCTAATATGGGATGAATGTTTTGACACTTTGTTTGTAACAGAGACGTGGCTCACAGATTCCTCTGGCCCGGACATCTGGTCAGCAGTTCCGAAAGGATTTAAAATTGTAAGGAAAGACAGAGATAAAAGCAGAGGGGGAGGACTTGCTATTATCTATAAGGAATGCTTTACCCTGACCCAGCTGCCCCATATGGAATTAGAGGGGGCTGAGATATTAGGGTTTACCCTGTCCCTCTCATCTAAACAATCTATATCTGGGGCACTTATATACAGACCTCCTGGCCCCTCTGGTGGGTTTGTACCCTCTCTATGTGAAGTCTTCTCTCCTCTGACCCTCAGATACGCACATTGTATCCTGTTGGGGTACCTTAACTTACACATGGATTGCGAATATGCAAGAGAAAGCCTAAAACTCCTGGAGAACTTAGCGGCAACGGGCCTTACTCAAACTATTCTTGCCCCTACTCACTTGGCCGGCCACACGCTAGACCAAATTTTCACTTCTATACCTCTCAAAGTTGATTCTCCTCTTCCTCTGGTTTGGACTGGCCACTATATGCTCAGGTTTAGATGGGCAAAGCTTAGCAATGTCCCTCCTAAGAAAGGCAACTTACCCCGTACGGTAAGAGCTTTCCGAAAAATTAAACCGGAATTATTAGGCAATAGACTTGATGCAGATAAGCCCTCTCTCACCGGCAATATCAATGCAGATGTATATAAAATTGATAGTTGGATTGAGTGTGCCAGCCAAGCCTTGGCACCATAAAGCAGCATCCAACAACGTCGCTCGAAAGTGCCCCCGCCCTTGGTACACCTCTTCCCTCAAAAAACACAAAGCAAGTCTGTAAACGCAAAGAGAGGTTATGGAGGGTAAGCTAGTGCCAAAAAGCAAAAGCAGATTATAAAGCAGAATTAGAGAAGTACTATAAAGAAATCAAATTACCTAAAAAGCCTACTTTGAGTCCAAAATTTTAAAGGCTGGAAATCACTCCAGAGAAGTCTTTAAAATTGTCAAATCTTTTCCTCTCCCAAAGTAGGCTCTAATCAGAACCTCCCGTCCGTGGAATCGTGTGAGGCACTTGCCTTGTTCTTGCAAGAAAAAATAGATACTATTCAGGCTAGCCTCCCACCTCCTAGTGCCGGAGGTGTTATACTGAGCTCTGGCACAGATGCAGTCGTCCAAAATGTGATATGAAATCGGGCAGAGCCTGGCCATGATCCTTCCCTCTATATTTCATTCATCAATGATGAAGTCTGCTCTCTGAACTCTTTCTCTCCTATCCCCTTGGATGATTCCCTGCGAGCCTTAAAATGCCTCAAATCAGGCTCCCCGTCGGACCCACCCCCCCTCTTTTATTCTTGCCCGGGGGGCAAAGGTTATTAACCCGCTGGTGAATCAGCTTCTGAATATCTCTCTCTAATCAACCACTGTACCTGCCAAATGGAAACAACGGAAGGTTATCCCGTTGCTTAAAAAAACCCTGGCAGACCCCTCTGACCCGACCAACTATAGGCCGATTTCCCTCCTCCCTGCTTTCTCTAAAGTACTAGAGAAACACGCAAACCATCAGATATCATCATATCTTGAAAGGAATAGCCTACTGCATGCCAACCAATTGGGCTTTCGCCCTAATTACAGTACTGAAACAGCACTGTTGGAGATTGTTGAATCCATCCGACTTGGTCTAGAAGTGGGTGACATGGCACTGCTTGTCCTTTTAGATCTATCGTCCGCTTTCGATACGATCTCTCACCATATTCTCCTGGCCCATCTCCATTCGATAGGCATTGGGGGGCAGGCCTGGAAATGGCTGGCATCCTTCCTAGAGGGGATGGGACAAGAGGTATGGTGCTAACCCCTACTCGGCCAATTCCCGCAAGCTGAATGTTGGTGTTCCTCGGGGCTCTGCCCTGAGCCCGACTTTGTTCAATATTTACCTCACGCCTTTGGCTACTTTGGCAGAATCTTTAGGGGCAAAAATTGTGTCTTAGGCAGATGACACCCAGCTGCTGCCCAGGCAATAAAATTCGCAATTGGCTTTCGGCAGTGTTTGGGTGGTTGTCCATGAACCAACTTAAATGTAATGCGGGAAAGACAGAGCTGCTTTTTTGGGGGTTCAGATGCTGAGGCACCCTTGCAGTCCTTCTGGCTATCTGATGCCCCCATCCCTCTTATCAAAAATCAGGTGGTGAAAAACGTGGGCTTTAAATTTGATAGTCAACTGCTATTCCACACCCAAGTAAACTCGGTAGTGGGCACCTGTTTTGCCTTTCTTCGACTCCTTTGGAAGTTTCTGTTCTTATTGCCCTTGGTGGCCAGACGACAAGTGATTCAAGCCCTGATCATCTCGTGTCTTGACTATGGGAACGGTCTTTACTCAGGAATGCCTAAATACCTGATTGATAGGCTGCAGCTGGTCCAGAATGCAGCAGCCCAAACTATTCTCGGGCTCTCCCATGACGCACACGTGTCAAGACTTCTTAAGAGTCTTCATCGGCTGCCAGTAAGGAAAAGGATTATCTTTAAGATACTGCCTGTGACCAGGAAACCTCTAGGCGGTACTGGCCCAGGCTACTTAAAAAACAGGATTATGTTCTATGCCCCACAGAGATATCTTCACCCTGTGAATCTCTTCCTGGCCAGAAACCCGCGAATCACGAAGGCTAGGTCAGGGGGGATAGGCCCTCTCTTTCCTGGGCCCCTGCCTTTGGAACAAACTGCCGCTGACCCTTAGAAGCATCAAGGCAATGCCCGTGTTTTGGAAAAAGCTGAAAACTTGGCTTTTTTCCAGCCCATAGTCCCTTCTTGCCCCCGCTGACACTCTTCGGCAATTAGCGCCAGGACACTCCTTGGGGTAGCAGTCGCGCTTTATAAATATCCCTACATAGACATAGACACACAGACTTGGCCGCCATAATTGCATACACCAGAGGGCAATGGGAAACCGCTTCTTCACACTATCGGTGGTGAAAAGATACCTGAAAGGATCAAAAAACGTTGCACCATCAAGATCTGCATGAACACCAAAGTGTAACTTGAACATAGCACTCACACAGCTGATGACAGAGCCGTTTGAGCAAATATACAAGGCAGAACTAAGATTCCTAACCCTTATAACTGCCTTCCTAATAGCGATCATGTTGCTTCACAGGGTGAGCAA
The DNA here is from genome assembly GCA_963921515.1 of Calotriton arnoldi. NCBI lineage: Eukaryota > Metazoa > Chordata > Amphibia > Caudata > Salamandridae > Calotriton > Calotriton arnoldi. The sequence continues at coordinate 123,672 of CAWUFW010004042.1, forward strand.
GCTACCAGCACTTACCATCCTAGAACCCTACCTTCAAATCCATAAGGACAGAGTGGTATAAGAGCAAACCCACAGTTTCTACCAAAAGTAGTATTACAATTCAGGTCAACCAGAACATCCAAGTACTGGCCTTCGTCTAAGAACCCAAGACCCAGGCAGAAGGAGAACTCATTTACTACCCACAATACAAAAAGGCACAATGAAAGGGGAACAAACTCTTTGTTTCATTTGCCAGGGCAAGCAAGGGTACACCAGTAATGAAGCGAACCATTGCACAGTGGATAGTAGAGACAATCCAAACCTGCTACACATGGGCAGGGAAAGTTTCGCCTACACGGCCCAGGGTGCACTCAACAAGAACAAAGGGAACAACCCTGGGACTCCTAGCAAACGTGTCCATCAGCGACCATTGCATGGCTGCAACGTGGTCATCCACACACCTTCACAAAAAACTGTGTGGATATCCGGATAAACAAGGAAGCACAGGTGGGACAGAGAGTGGTACAACACCTGTCTGCAAACTCAAGCACATTTCTACCTGTCCTCCATAAGGATGCACAAAATTGAGAAAAGGATTCATGCTGCAAAATGGAACGGTTACTTACCAGTATGAGTAGTTTTGCAGTTTGAAGAGTTTTCTAGATTCACATGTCACCCATACTTCTCTCCGGAAATGTGGGGGGAAAAACAGGTAAGGTGGACACCACCTCAGTAAGGAAGAAGGTTCTAACTACTGGAGGCGCCAAAGGGAAAAAATTCCGAAGATGGCGACCATGCACAGGAACTTCCAGGGCACACATTTGACGTCACACAGGGGATGGACTTATCACCAAATGGTAGTCGATGATGCCCAGAGAAAAAAAAAGGAAAAGAAAGACAAGAAACACAATTCCGGACTCAACCACTAGATGATGGAATAGAATCACAGCGTGTGAATCCAGAAAACTCTTCAAGCTGGAAAACTACTCCTACTTGTAAGTAACCATTTAGTTTTCTGTATGGGCATTGTGTTAGATGATGGGAGGTAGTAACTTGTCAATAGAAGGTTGATTTTCACAAAACTCCCTCAGCCAATGTCTTCCGTTGCTAGGTGATGCACAGCGCAACACAAAGGTAATGGAAAGTGTTCTCTAGTACAGTGATAGGCAGGATCTGACTGGTATGTACACAGATGTTTATTACCTCAGGTTGTCATACATTTACAGAGTCCCAAGGACAGCAGCATGCACATTTTCATGTCCACAGATAAGGGCAAAGGAAGCCTCAAGGGTATCACCATTATGTGCAGGCATTCTTTGTGCCTTTAATTGAACACCATTGAAAATGCAGACAGTCTAACAGTCACAGAACACTTGTGTAACACGGTAGATGCAAAGTACTCAGTACACAAACATTGGGGGGGTTTCTGGTCCTAAACATGTAAGAATGTCATGTCTTTCCTCCATAGGTAGATTTTAGAAGTGTAAGAAATTACTAACCTTGCAGTCTGGTTACAATGAGGTTGTTGAATATTTCCACACCTCTCCAAATCACATCCAACCATACACAAGAGGAAATTGTTGGTTAGTAGTAGACCTGCAGAATGGGATAAGATAAGACAGTAAGCAGTGATACAGGACATCACCTGAGGTGAGGAGAGCCCTACTACTCTCTCACCTGGTCACTCGCTTTTACTGGGGCATGGCGGAGATCTAACAATAAGATTAAGATCTTTAGTATTTCAAAGTGTTATACTGTCTAATACTTTCTATTACAAAACAATATATGTTCAGGATATCGCTGTTTTTCGGACTTTAAATAGTGGTGATGGAGCAGGATTTCGCGAAAGAAACCTGTTCAACCAAACACCCCTATAATACGGACTAACAGTAAGTAGTGTTAGAACAACTAACTTGCACATTTACACTACACGAGGGAAGCTATGCTTTGCAAAATGCATGAACTAACCAGAATTAATGTGTAAATAACCAGAAATGTAATAATCTTGTGTATAGTATGAATTAAGTAGGTTTTGCATGGCAGGGCCGCATGTATGTGTAGTAAAAGCATGATGTGTACTGCTTTATCCTAATAAATAATGCTGCTTTTCTGCTTATGCTATGCTAGGAAAACCGATAACATGAAGTAGAGCTAAGGTGGGTGGTAAACAGTGAAAAATACATTATCACATAATTAATAAATGTCTGTTTTCCGTTCTTTCAGTGATGAACGAATCCTCCATCTTGCTAAGTTGACAACATAATGGGTGGGTGGAACTTTGTGCGCGAAGGGAACCATGTGACCACATGACTGAGCTACTGAACGAGCTGAGAAAGCGTGACCTGGTGAAGGACGGAACATTTGACAGGCGGCCAAAGTCAGTGTCTTCGTGTGACGGAAACCAAGTTGTTGAAAATATTGGCTGTTAAATAAAATGTTGCATATGTACCCGTGAGAGAGAAGCTGAAATTGATGACTGTATAAAAAATTGTCTAGAACAATAGCGTAGTCAAGAGTAGGATGATTTCACCATGGGGTGACATCCCACCCCCAGAACTTAACCAATCACTTAGCTAGAAAGTACGGATATAGCAACTATTGTGGGACGGGCGTGTAGTTTTAGGGTATAAGAATAGGTATGATAGAGCGAAATGTATTTGTGAATTGTAGGGGTGCATCATAATCACTGGTAGTCTGCACCCGCATGTAATCAGACATATATTCGTATATATTCAGTTGTGTATTCATGCATGTTTAGTAAAGAATGAATAGTTCACTGAGATAAGGTGAACTCAGTAGTATAATTGTGTTATGATAATCATGTAATGTAATGCTTATTGAATTGTGTGAACATAATGCATAGAGAAATTAGTTTGTGTGTAATTCAATTGCAGTAGTTTAAACGTGCACCATATTAAAGTTGCACATGTAATTCATTTTCGCATATGAATTGTAATGGAAATGCTTATGGGGAAAAGTAAGATGTGTGTTTAAAAGTTATATGTAAAGGCCTGACTACATATACGCTTAGGGAAGGCCTGGTTTATTCTTATGTTAGCTTATTTTGTAGGCAGAGAAAAGTTTCTCTTGGTAAGGCTCTCTGGGCACAAACGGTAGATTTAATTAGCACAGTAGAAGGTTTCTGTTGAACGTATCTTTTGTTGCAGGTGCAAGGACACATGTCTCGTTAGTAAAGACTAACTCTTTGTTCTCAAAAGTTAGAGAGATGGGAGGCATGGTACGGGGAGTGAAATGGAATTTAGGGATGATACTTTCAGCGGAGAAGGTGCCTGGGACTCAAGGTCATCGCAACCGTCCAGGATGAAGTAACCGTTTCGATGGAAAAGTACAAGAAAGAAGACCTGGCCAAGGAGGCGTGACAAAGGCGTGTACAATTGTATTGGGGTTTTGTATTAGGGATAGTGCCCTGAGGGAGGAGGCCAGAGAAGAGGTAGGGGAGACCAGAGAGGAGGACAGAGCTGAGCATAGGTACTATGTGATTGCACTTCTGAGGAAGTCTTCACAGCTGACACCTTTTATTCACTCTTGCCTATGAAAATCGTTATGCAGGGATGTCACTAAGTGTTAGTGTAGGGACAGCAATTGATTTAAAGCTTGCTTAGATAAATGAAGAGCAACGTAGAAATTGGAGCAATCATAGCTTGGTTGATCCTTCTAGAACTATCTATTCTCTTTATTCTGAGTCGGATGAGACTCCTGCGTAGGTTATTATTTGTATTAGTGCCCATCTATTTCTTTAACCTCGTGTTGAGGTGCCTGCATGTTCAGTTATTTTTGGCGATAATAAATTCTTAAACTTGAATTCGGAGTCAGTGGTCCTTTCAGACAAAATGAATGCTGTTATATAACCAGATGAGATTCTCTCCTTTACACTATTCAACAGGTAAAAAGATCTTGGCGACCAGAAGGTTCTTATAGATAAGAATCGGCGTTATCAGTTGGTAGCAGAGTAGGATGGTTACCTTTGATGGTAAGGGGAGATCTAGAGCAAGATAGGAGATTAAGTTGCCCCATAGAGCCCGAGTGACGCAGATCCAGAGGACCGCGGGAGAAAGATGTCGGAGGTCGGAGGTCGTTGAAAACTGACGGAGAGTGACGGTGCGGCGGAAGTAGCAGTTCGTGGTAGAGTGAGTATGAAAAGAGCGGTGTTTGGTAGATTGCGGTGTTTTATTGTTGTGTGATGTCTTGCGGAGTTGGAACGAGAGTTGTGTGATTGAGAACCGGACCGTGAGCGCGCGCGGAACCGGGAGATTTATTGTGGTGTAGAATACACCCAGAGTTGAGAACGTTGACCAGAGGTTGTGGGGGTCACGAGACGTCATTGACAGACCCACTGAAGATAGGGAACACATGTGTGAGTGTGTGAATAACCGACGCAGGTCGTAGGTTATTGTGTGCAGAACATCGAGTGATTGAATCCTATCGAGTGTGTTAGAGGCGATTGTCCGGTCGTTTCGCGGACAGACGGTTGCCAGATTGAGGTCAACAAGCTCAAGAGGCTGATCGGTCATTGGTAAGACTGACGGTCAGAGAGGTAATTGTTCGGTAGGACGGACATTAATCAGAGTATGATTGGGACAGGTGCGAGAGAGAACGAGTGAATTAGAAAGGAGGGGAACTGCTGCGAGCGGAGGAAAAGTGACGTCAGACGAGTGCTGCGCTGCGATAGGCCGGTTGGTGTGAGCCGCGCTGGCATTGGTGGATTGAGATCAGGAAGTAAAAGCTGACATTTTTGAGTGCAAATACAAAGTTGATTCATCATGAAATGTTTTAAAGTTTTACGGGAACTTTGTAGAGGTGATCGACATGTGGTTACTCGGGAAGGAGAGGAAGCTCCTCCCGAGGATACGCCAGCACATTATATGGCAAAGAATGTAGGATTGCATACTATAATATGGCTTGAGAATTGGCATAAAATAACAGAAGGAGAAGGAGAACTGTCTTTTCCACGCTATGGTACTTTTAGATTAGAGGTGTTGTACCAGCTAAAAAGTATGATGGCTTCTTTACGACCACTACCTAGACCGACACAGTTTGAGGCGCTACATGCGTGGATTAGAGCAGCGTACGATAGGAGGAAAGACAAGAGCCAGGAAAGGGTGAAGAAATCGGTCAGGGCATTTCAAGATGCAAGGTGGGATGCACTGGAAAAAAGGTGGAGAGTGGAAACAATCGAGGGAGATAAGTTATACCCATTGATAGTGCAAAATGGAAAGATTATAAGAATCGATGAGGACGACAGCGATACAGATGACAGCCTGTTAGATAGGTTGCTGGCAGAGAGGCCACCACCATTTAATCCAGATTCAGAAGAGGGAAAGCCGACCCCAACAGTAACAATTGATGGGAGCCAGAATCAGACTAGCATGAGAGTAGTGGGAAGGATTTCCACAGGAACGGAAGGGGCAACGACGTCTATGATAACACAGCCTCCTGTTGGGAGCACAAGATTACCGGACTCCTTGACAGTACCGGTTACCATTGGCCCTATAGTACCGGTATATGACCCAGACCGAGTGAGAGAAGGGAGCTCCGCACAGATGGGAAGGGAAGAAGTAACCAGCGAGAGCGGGAACGGGTTCGGGTACGAGTGGTTCATTTCCCAAGATCCGTGGAGACAAGTACGCCGTTACCGGCTACGGCAGACTCTTCCTTTAGACAGGAGGAGGAGAGACCGGTCAGACCGAGATCTTTGCAGGAATCCAAGTCAGCTTTGAGGATGTGGACACCAACAGTAACAAACCAAGAGGATAGGATGCCAGGCGATAGGGCACAAAACATCTCGGAAGACAGACCAAGTTCCAGGAATATGATGGAAGGGAATAGGTCACAAGGACAGAATGGTGACTGTGATGAGCGAGATGGTTCAACTTGTCGAGAAGTACTGAGGAGTGCAGTACAGGCAAGGTTGCTAGACGTAGGAAGGTTGAAAGCAGAGGTAGACGAGATGATCAGTGGGGGTCTGCCTCTGGAAAGGATAGAAATTTATGGATCAGATGAGCTGCTGTTTGTAGCAAAAGATGTGACTCGAAAAGCTAGAATGGCACATGATAGATTGAAGGAATTGGCCAAAAGATATGAGGTAGACCTGAACAAAACTAAAGCGTTGCAGGGACCGCATAGATTACAATACAGTGACCAGAGACCTGATTGTAGGAATGAGAATATGGATTTTGTTGGACAAATGGGAAGAAAGGTTGTCCAAGAAGAAACCAGCAAAGAAAGCTGAGGGGGAAACGCCGCCTCCAGGAGGGGGGGCGACGGGTGTTGGAAATTTTCCTTTACGGGAAGTACAGAATGGAGGGTATGTGCATGTGCCGTGGAATAGAGGTGATTTGGCTGCATTTACAAATGATTTTCCTCGGCTGAGGGAGAAACCGGTAGAGTGGTACAAGCAGGTTGAGCGGTTTGTTAAAATTTCAAAAGTACTATGGATTGATTTGAACACCTTGTTTGACATAGTGGTACCGGGAGATTTGTGGCCAGCTTGTAAAGTCGCTGTCGAGTGGCCGACTTCGGAACCTGAAAGGGAGGCGGTTACAAATGGTCCATCACCCTTAGTAATGAAAAAGTATGAGCAGGTGATTACATGGCTAAAACTGAAGATTTCACCCCAAGACATAGATTGGGTTAAGATAGATCGGACTGTACAGGAACCCAAAGAAACGGTGCATGAATATTATGAAAGACTTCTGCAAGCTTTTAAACAGTATAGTGGGTTAGATATCTTGGATCCCAAGGATATGGGACAGTTTGTCTCAAAGTTTGTACTGGGTCTGAGAATGGAAATCAGCCTCATGATACAGCACCATTTGATCTGCTGGCAGAACAAGCCGTTAGATGAAATTTTGAGGTATGCGCGATACTGTAGTGATGAGGTGGAATCAAAACATCGGAAGCTAAAAGATAAATTGATGCTTGTCCAGATGCAGACAGCACAGGGTCAGCCTAATGGAGGGATCTTAGGAAGAAAACAAGGAAATTCCCAGGGGAACCAGAATGGGCAAGAACAGGGAAGGGGAAAACCAGTAGACCCCAAGACAGGAGTGGACGTAGCCACACTGAAGAAGACCACGGCGTGTCATCTTTGTCGCCAGGTCGGACATTGGAAACGCGAGTGTCCTTTGAACCCAGTTAATCAGTTGCAGGAAGAAGAAGAGGGGGCTCAGGCACCCGCGCAAGAGGTAGTTAACACAGTGACGAGGCCTAGGACGATGAAAGGGGGGTATACAGCTCTCACGCCCAGGTTCCCCAGGCTCCAAGGATTTCACAAGGAATACGAACGTATCAACAGATGCCCTTGTTCGAAGACTATGATGAGAGTAGCTGAGACCCTTTATCCTGACGGTGCCTGAGGGGGGGAGGAAGACTGCACGCTTGGAGCGGTCTTGGAGGTAGACCAGAGGGGACCTTTTGTGGAGGCAGATATTGAGGGTCATCCTGCCACACTTTTGGTTGATACTGGTGCTACCCGGTCTACTGTAAGATCAGCAGTAGTCCCTAACCTACCCCTCTCGGGACAATCAATCCAGGTTGTTGGAGTAGCGAACAAGAGAATAAGCAGCCCATTGACGGAACCGATCTTAGTAAAGATAGGTTCCTTCCAAACTAGACATCAGTTTGTAGTGTGTGATACGAGTCCAGTTTGCCTTTTGGGAAGAGATCTGTTGTGCAAGTTGAACTGCACGATTTATTGTACGCCTCAGGGAGTGGAGGTCCAGACGAGAGATGACGATGCTGACTTTAAGGTTACCAATCAGCATCTATGTATAGATCTGTACCCAATGGTGACTGTGGAAGAACTTCCACCTGATTTGAGAGACGCAGTGTCATCTGTGGTGTGGGATTTCGCAGGCGATGAAATAGGTCTAATCAGAGGGGTTGAACCAGTGCGGATTGAGGTGAAACAGAATGTTGATTTCCCCAGGACACCTCAATACAACCTGTCGCCAGAAACGATTGCAGGGATAAAACCTGTGATCGAGACTTTCATTGAGAAAGGCATTCTGAAAGAGATCAGAGGTAGCCCCTGTAATTCACCTATTATGGGACTACAGAAACCGAGCGGGAAATACAGGATCGTGCAAGACCTGCGAAAGGTCAACACGATAGTTGTCCCTTGTTGTCCAGTGGTACCGAATCCATCAGTAATACTGTTCCAGATCCCATGCGAAGCTGAGTGGTTTACGGTCATCGACTTGTGTCAAGCCTTCTTTTCGATACCGCTCCATGAGGAAAGCCAATTTCTTTTTGCGTTCAGGCTGGAAAATCGCGTGTTAACATGGTGTCGTATCCCTCAAGGGTATACGGAAAGTCCATTGATCTTTAACCAGATCCTGAAAAAGAATCTCGAGAGTCTTGTGTTGCCGCAGAACTCAGTCCTCGTGCAATACATAGACGACTTACTCATTGCCTCAGAAACAGAAGATGCTTGCAGAATTGACACTGTAGCCCTGTTGAACCACTTAGCAGAGAATGGACATAAGGTGTCCCCGAACAAGCTGCAGTACTGTTTGAATGAGGTACAGTACTTGGGACACAGATTAGAAAAAGGCAAGAGGAAGGTGTCACCAGACCGAATCGAGGCAATAATGAGTATGTCAGTACCCACTACCCAGAGAGAAGTTAGGATGTTCCTGGGAATGGTTGGCTACTGTCGACAGTGGATTCCTAGTTTCTCCTTGAGAGCAAAGCCTCTGCAGAGGCTTACCCACAAGGATGTGAGTGATCCGGTACCATGGGACGAGGAGTGCTTGATGTCATTCCTGAAACTGAGAGAGGAATTGTGCAGTGCTCCGGCACTGGGAATGCCAGACCACAACAAGGCCTTTTCATTGTTCTGTTATGAGAGGGAAGGATGTGCATTAGCAGTGTTAGCTCAGAACCATGGAGGTGTCCGTAGACCAGTTGCCTATTTTTCAGCTACTCTAGATCCAGTAGCTTCTGCGTTGCCCGGATGTCTAAGATCCGTTGCTGCAACAGGTGTCAGCATTGAAAGATGTGAAAGCATTGTTATGGGACATCCATTGACTGTACATGTGCCACACTCGGTTGAGTTATTGATGACCAGGACCAAGACTCAGCACCTAACGAACAATAGGTTAACGAGGTACGAGCAAGTCATACTTGCCGCAGAGAATGTGACTCTGAAGAGGTGCTCTGTCTTGAACCCTGCGACATTGATGCCTACACCGAATGCAGATGATGAAGATTGTGCGGACCATGATTGTCTCGATGTGACCGAGCTTTGCACCAAACCGAGACCTGACATTGTCGATGAACCATTGGCTGACCCAGATGAAATTTTCTTTGTCGATGGTTCATGCTTAAGAGACAGTGTGGGGCAATTGAGAGCAGCGTTTGCTGTATGTACCATTTCAGGAGTGGTTGAGGCTGCTTGCCTAGAAGGAGTACGCTCCGCGCAGGTAGCTGAGATCATTGCCTTGACCCGTGCCTGTTTGGCCGCTGATCGAATTCGAATAACGATTTACACTGACAGCCAATATGGGTTTGGTGTGGTGCACGACTTCGGGCAGTTATGGTCTCAGAGGGGATTTTTGACATCATCTGGCTCACCCATTCGGAATGGAGAATATGTAAGACAACTGTTGGATGCATTACAGCATCCGAAGGAAATTGCTGTTGTAAAGTGTTCCGCCCATGGGAAAGGGGAGGACTTTGTGTCATTGGGTAATAATTACACGGACGAGGTCGCCCGCTTCTGTGCAGAACAAGGATGAATATTCACAGATAGATACGCAGGGGAGAGCCAAGAAAGAACCGAGCTCAACATAATGTTGGCCATGGCAGACACTTGGGAAGAGCTTAAGCGATTGCAGGATGAAGTTTCAGCCCAGGAGAGAGAGGGATGGATCAAAGCTGGTTGTGAGAGAGGAGATGTGGATGTGTGGGTATCCAACGATGGGAGAGCCGTATTACCAGAAGAATTGTTGAGTCCGATGGCAAGGCTGATACATGGACAGGCACATCTTGGTAGAGACGCAATGATGAGGGTGTTTAGACAAACGTGGTACAATCCACGATTTCGAGCAATGGCTGAAACAGTGTGTCAAAGGTGTGTTACGTGTCAGCAGATGAACGCTGGAAAGAAAACTGTAGTTACATTGAGTCACATTGGGAGGTCAGGTGGGCCTTTCAACAGAATACAGTTAGACTTCGTGGAAATGCCTAAGTGTAATGGGTTGAGGTACATTTTAGTGCTGGTATGTGTATTCTCACGGTGGGTGGAGGCTTACCCAACACGCAGGTGTGACACTCTCACAGTGGCTAAGTTATTGTTGAGGGAGCTCATCCCTAGGTTCGGGATCCCGACCTCTTTGGAATCAGATAGAGGAAGGCACTTCCACAGTGAAATCATGAAGTTACTTTGTGCTGCATTGAATATTGACCAGAGACTCCACTGTAGTTACAGACCAGAGGCTTCTGGGATGGTGGAACAAGTTAATGGAACTTTGAAGGCCCGGATGGCAAAAATGTGTTCTTCAACATCCCTGAAATGGCCCGACGCTTTGCCGCTCGTGCTGATGAGCATGCGAAGTGTCCCAGACAGGAAAACCGGGTTGTCCCCCACGAAATTCTAATGGGAAGGGCAATGAGGTTGCCGGCAGTACCAGCTACAGCTTTGATAAGCATCACTGATGACTTGATTCTCGATTATTGTAAAGGACTCTCTGATGTGGTCCGTTCTGTATCCCAGCAGGTGCAAGCAGCAGTGGTCCCAGCCTCGAGTGATCTGTGCCACGACTTGTGTCCCGGAGATTGGGTGCTCGTCCGGAAGCACGTGAGGAAGAGTTGCTTGGATGCCCGTTGGCGTGGCCCGTATCAGGTGATACTCATCACAAACACAGCAGTAAAGTGTGGAGGATTGCCGAACTGGGTGCATGCCTCCCATACCCGCAGAGTTTCAGCACCCTTGGAAGAAACAGCTCCTCTCGGAAATGAAAATCCAGCTGATGTGGCAGGGCCACATGAGAGGACAAGTCAAGCTGTAAGGGTCGCTGACACAGCTGGTGGTGCACTAGAGCAAGCTGAAGGGGGTTTCCACAGTTCGAACCCTGACTCAGACACCGAAGACAGAAACGGTGCAGTGGGCGGAGAAGAGTCAGATTCAGCAGAAAGAGGAAGTAGTGCACTGGGTATAGCAGGGGAAGGCAGACGAACGAACAGAAGTGCGGAAAGTTGGCCTGAAAGACAGAGGAGACGGAACCTGAAGTTAGCACCCAAAAGAGACCTTGCCCCAGTGTCTGAAGCATCTGAAACAGAGGCAAGCGACGAAGACCAGGCTCAAGATAGTCGGCGAAGGTCGAAAAGAACTAGAGTACCTTGTCGCAGATACTCTACCCCTGAGTGGACTTACACAGTGTTTGATGCAGGGCGTGGTGAGCACGGGAAGGCTGAGGTCAGTGCTGGTGGTCCGTCGGAGCCCGAATGTAGTGGTGAAGGTGGTGCTGCAGTTGCCAGGGCTCGAAGTAGAAGGAACACTGACCCTCACGGTTCCGAATCCCCCGCTTCTGAGTGAAGTTCGAAACTTGGTTCTGCATCGACTCGAATTTCCGTCTTTTGGGTTTGAGCCGTCTTCACATGAAATGGTAGTCTTGCGTCTTGAACTTTTGTATCACGTTCTGGTATTGCTTAATGAGGATCTCATTGTGGATCAACAATAATCTGTAAATAAAAGTCTGAAAGAAGAAGATAACCTAGGTCCGAGTGGAAGAAGAATAAACTTAGGGACTTTCCACAGAAGAGGAACGAAAACTAGGGAAGTCTTTTTCTGGACTGTGTAAATAAGGTTGTGATCGAGAAGGGGAAATCCGGAGATTTCATGGTTGCCCGAGCTGGTTAAGCAAGTCACGAGTAAAGGACACAGAGACTTTTTCAGGGTTCATTGCTATAACCAAGACTTTTGAGAACTTTCGAAACCATGGAGCCGGGAGATCCCAATCGTAGATCAAAGTGGATTGTAGGCGTTCTTATAAGTAGTGTGATAGTTTCTATAATCATAGTAATTATAGTCTCATATACTGGTTCGCATGAGCTAGAAGTGCAGGGGGTGCCAGGGACACCTACACCTACTACACCTAGCCAGAAGGGGGTAAACATGGGAGCTGACAGAGCTTTGCTATTAGAAGAAAGTCGTAGGTTACATGTAGCTTTATCTAGGAGTGATTTTAAGCTTAACGCATATGCTAAGCTGCTATATGAGTATGTTGATGTGATGGATGCGAAAGATTGTTATGTGTGTATGCAGTTGCCTGCTTCGGTGGACGAGGGTATTAGGTACCACCATCTTCCACTGACTTATGGAATTTCATGTAGTCTGGTGCTTAGTTTATTTTATGAGAGAGATCAGTTTGAGTATTTCTTTTCCAATTTCGACGCAGTGCTTCCTGAAGTCCCAGCTTACAAGCATTTGAATAAGTATGATTATTATAAGACCGAGGAAAGACTCAGGAAGTTCTTCATTCCGAGTTTGGAATTGGATACAGCATTCGCTCACAGACACAATCTGACCTGCTCAATGTCAGATGTGGAGAAACAGTTTGTAGATCAGGTAGAGGACAGGTATAGAAAGCTGACTCACTCACGGGATTTGGGGCATCACAGGCTTGATTGGACAGATGAAGAAAAGTTACATAAGACTAAGGGAAGCTATGGTCCTATAGCGTTAGACAAAGAGCAGAGGGGTACGTTGTGTATAAGGCGTTATCAGACTTACTACGAAAAGGTTGCAGTGGGACAAAGCACTTGTGATCACGTTTTCACCATGGCAGATGCCAAAGATTTTCTCCAAGGTCCGGTACAAGTGATACCAACGGTGTATTATGTGTGTGGGAAGAATGCATATGTGAGGTTGCCTGCAAATTGGTATGGAACATGTTATTTGGCAATAATATTTCCAAAGATTTACCATACAGAGGATTTGGATCTTCTAGAAGGTGGGGAGCATTCAAGAGCGAGAAGAGCGGCAAGTGCAGGAATCGTTGTGGGAGATATCTTTGGAGCTATGATACCCAGTCTGGGAGTAGTCTTGAATGATGTGAAGATCCGGAGGTTAGCGACTGTGGTGGATGAATTTTCAATGAATACAGCAAAGTCATTGGTGTTGGTGGAAGGAGAGATGTTGTCAATAAGGGGAATGGTTTTGCAGAATCGCCTTGCTTTGGATGTCTTATTGGCAAAAGAGGGCGGAGTCTGTAAAATGTTGAAGGTTCAAGAGTGCTGCACTTATATACCAGACCGTAGCAAGGATCTGGAGAAATATATAAGTAATATCACTACAATCCACACAAAAATAGCGGATTTGACCGAAGAGGGGCCTGGGAGAAAGTTGGTAAGGGTTTTGGTCAAGTGGGAGGTTGGTTTGCAAATCTAGGAAAGGGATTCCTTGGGTACTTCCTGAGACCCCTCCTTATCTTGGTGGTTTGTGTGGTTTGTTTGTGGATTTTGATCAAGGCCTACAAGTGGTATCGGGCAGGCCGAGTCAAGAGAGCTTTGAGGGAAAATGAGATGAGATTGGCAAGACTGCAGGACAGTCAGTATCAAAGGCTCAAGAGCATGGAGAAACTAAGACCAGGGAAAATGGTAACGAGTTCTGTTTAGGTCGGTTCTTTCTCCAAGAAAGTAGAATGAAAAATGATGACAGAAGTCATCAAAGGGGGGAACTGATAGAGCGAAATGTATTTGTGAATTGTAGGGGTGCATCATAATCACTGGTAGTCTGCACCCGCATGTAATCAGACATATATTCGTATATATTCAGTTGTGTATTCATGCATGTTTAGTAAAGAATGAATAGTTCACTGAGATAAGGTGAACTCAGTAGTATAATTGTGTTATGATAATCATGTAATGTAATGCTTATTGAATTGTGTGAACATAATGCATAGAGAAATTAGTTCGTGTGTAATTCAATTGCAGTAGTTTAAACGTGCACCATATTAAAGTTGCACATGTAATTCATTTTCGCATATGAATTGTAATGGAAATGCTTATGGGGAAAAGTAAGATGTGTGTTTAAAAGTTATATGTAAAGGCCTGACTACATATACGCTTAGGGAAGGCCTGGTTTATTCTTATGTTAGCTTATTTTGTAGGCAGAGAAAAGTTTCTCTTGGTAAGGCTCTCTGGGCACAAACGGTAGATTTAATTAGCACAGTAGAAGGTTTCTGTTGAACGTATCTTTTGTTGCAGGTGCAAGGACACATGTCTCGTTAGTAAAGACTAACTCTTTGTTCTCAAAAGTTAGAGAGATGGGAGGCATGGTACGGGGAGTGAAATGGAATTTAGGGATGATACTTTCAGCGGAGAAGGTGCCTGGGACTCAAGGTCATCGCAACCGTCCAGGATGAAGTAACCGTTTCGATGGAAAAGTACAAGAAAGAAGACCTGGCCAAGGAGGCGTGACAAAGGCGTGTACAATTGTATTGGGGTTTTGTATTAGGGATAGTGCCCTGAGGGAGGAGGCCAGAGAAGAGGTAGGGGAGACCAGAGAGGAGGACAGAGCTGAGCATAGGTACTATGTGATTGCACTTCTGAGGAAGTCTTCACAGCTGACACCTTTTATTCACTCTTGCCTATGAAAATCGTTATGCAGGGATGTCACTAAGTGTTAGTGTAGGGACAGCAATTGATTTAAAGCTTGCTTAGATAAATGAAGAGCAACGTAGAAATTGGAGCAATCATAGCTTGGTTGATCCTTCTAGAACTATCTATTCTCTTTATTCTGAGTCGGATGAGACTCCTGCGTAGGTTATTATTTGTATTAGTGCCCATCTATTTCTTTAACCTCGTGTTGAGGTGCCTGCATGTTCAGTTATTTTTGGCGATAATAAATTCTTAAACTTGAATTCGGAGTCAGTGGTCTTTTCAGACAAAATGAATGCTGTTATATAACCAGATGAGATTCTCTCCTTTACACTATTCAACAGGTAAAAAGATCTTGGCGACCAGAAGGTTCTTATAGATAATTAGATAAGAATCGGCGTTATCAGGTACATTGGGGGTGTGGTTTGCGAAGCTGCTGCAGGTCGCATAGGCTGACGGTGTCCGAGTGAGGGTGCGCCGCTGATCGTCGGGTTGCAGAGAGGCCTAGCTATTCCTGTCCTGTCCCTGTCCTGATTCCTGAATCTTTGATCCCTGACTCTTGGTCCAGGGGTCCCCACTACTACCTAGGCCTGGGTGGTGGTTTTCCTTACAGATCCCTTGGGTTTGTATTATATCTAATCTAGCATTGCAGAATAATTTTGCAGTCATATTTCTTGTCTCTGAACCTTTTGTCTCTTCACCTATCCCTCTGAATTGACAGTTTAAAAATCGATATATATTTTACTTGCATCTGATGTCTCTTCATCTGTCCACTCTTTGCAACGTATATTTGAAATAATAGTTACGATATTTGGGATGCTTAAAGTTTTGCTCTCTCTCACGAGGTTTCCAGTATTTGAATTTATGAAATAACCAAATATGAGCATTTAATATTACTAGATAAAATTATTAAATCCCACCGAGAGTCTGTGATTATTTTAGTCAAATTTATTTAATTGGATGTTTCCTTAAAATTTTCCATTGCCATCAACTCTTCAACTAGTTGGTCCATCGACCAAGTAGATGAAAAGTCGATTATGATTATTTCAGATTGCACAAATAATATAAATGTTTGAAGCTTAACCTGAACAGCGAGAGTAAAATTTGAGACGAGTTAACAAACTTGACCCCAGCGCATCAGGGATCTGGGTGAATGTGTATGGGCCAATGTATATGATTTATTGAATATTTATCCCTGATCAAATTATTGGGTTCGCGCTGGATCAGTTTCTTGGTAGCAGAGGACGGTTTATCTATTGATTAGTTTGGTAATGGTTATTGAATATTGATTATTTGTCTTAACATGAAGAGTTAGTGTCTCGTTTTATGTTGTCTAGATGTTCAGGTACGGAGTTGCCTTAGGAATCCCGGGAAGGAATTAGCTTGAAGTAGGCAGAAGAAGAGTGTGGTAAAGAAATCACACTGCAGAAGTACTTTGTCTGTTGTAATAATACTGAAAAGCTACGTAGGGCTGTCAGTATTATAATTAGGGAACATTTTGTATATAAGGAGAGTGTCTGAAATAGCGAAGGGTCCCTTTTTGAAACTCTGATAGTATCTCTGAAAAAGTAACAGGACACCCTTTTTGTATGTCAAAAGGTCCTCTTGTGATACCTCGGTTTTATCCCTAGAGGCGTAATAGGTCTCCCCGGAGCTCGTTAGAGAAGTGAGATAACGCTGGTCGTTATTATTACTTGCAATGTAAGGCTCTCTTGAAAAAGCGTAAACTATCTCTTTATTTAGTGGAGCAGACAAGGTAGCATTGTCTTTTATGTTGTCACTAACAGATTTTTGAATTAAGAAAAAACTCAGAAAAATATTGTCGTAAGATTTTGTAAAGGAGGGGTCAGTAGAAGGAGTGATACTGACGTCACAAAAGTGCCGCGCTGGGATTGGACAAAGCAGCGGTCATGTATCGAGAGCAGATTGTAAAGGGAGGGTCAGTAGAAGGAGGAATACTGACATCACAAAAGGCAGCGCTGGCATTGGTCAGATAGAGGGTGTGAACCGAGTAGTGAGTGGGTGGAAGGAGCGAGACGCGCTGACATTGGTTAAGACTGTAAGTTACGTAGTGAGCAGTAATTGGTTGGTTGGTGTGAGTGGCGCTGGTATAGGACAGAATTTAGCAAACACGAAAAGGAGAATTACGGAAATGTTTTTGTCATTTTGTTTGTTGAAAAATACTAAGAGAAGAGTCTGAAAATGGGTTTGATTAAGACAATAAAGAATTTCTTTAAGAAAGCTAAACCAATTGTGACTAGAGAGGGAATTCCGATTCCACCCCCAAAAACGCCTGCATCTTACATGATGATGGAGCGAGGTTATCATACGTGTGTGTGGTTAGAGAACTGGATGAAATATACGAAAGATGATGGGATGTTAGCTTTCCCTGAGTTTGGTACATTTAATGTAAGGATTTTACTGAATTTGAGAGCCAGGATGAACTCGCTAGAGCCAAATCCAAGACTTACTCAGTATGAAGTGTTGGAGGAATGGGAGGTAGAAGCGTACGAGCGAGAAAAAGATCGAAGTGGTAGAAGATATAGAGGCTTTATGCCTAGATTTCCAATTGAGAAACGTGAAGATCAAATGAAAGATGGAGAAGAGCTGTAGTAACCGAGGGTCTATATCCAGTTTTGACAGTAGGGAGTCAGACAGGAACAAAGTGTAAGGAGAAAAAGAAAAATATAGAAATGTCTGGAGAAGGTTTGGATGAATCCGATGACGAATTGTTGGAAGATATGATGACTAAAAGACCTCCGCCATATGAAGAAAATTCAGGGGAGGTGATTCCAAGTGCCCCACAAATGGTAACTCCATTAACTCCCCAAGTTACCGAAATAGCTAGAATAGTACGAGAAAATGAAGTGAGTTTGTTAAATAAGGCTAGAATGGAACAACAGGTCCAGAAAATAAATCAGCTAAATCTAAATGCAGAAGCTTTGACGGTGCCTGTGACAATTGGTTCTGTGGTACCATTATTTGGAGAAAAATCGACTCTGCCAAAAATGCACACATTGTCAGTTCCAAGAAGTAGTGTAAGGAGTGAAGTAGTGTCGGTAACAAATGAGAATAGACAGGATGAGCAAAATAATACATTGTTAGACCTACCAGTTGGTGACTTATTAATAGAAACCCCGAAAAGAGGCATTCAAATAGACCCAAGGAAAATAGGACCACATTTTACTCCAATAGCATGGAGTTCAGCAGGTCCCTCCCCAGAAGATTTAACCAACTGGATAAAGGAAATGACTAAGCCAAAAGCTCAACCACAGAGTTTAAATGTGAGTCAATTGAAGGTAGATTTGGAAGAAATGATTATCGGTACCGTAAGCCCAGATAGATTGGGGACATACAGTGATGAAGAGCTATTGTTTTTGTGTAAAAGTATTACTTGGAGAGCGAAGAATTTTCATGAAAAACTATCCGAAGTAGCAAGTGAGTTTGGTGTAGATATAGAAAAGTCGAAAATGTTGCAGAAAATGTACTGAATGGCTTTTACTGACAAGGATCTAGAGCGTTTAAATACGTCAGGGAGTAGACTGCAGATAAAGGAATTAATGAATATCTTGAAGAAATGGGGAACTGTAGAGCGGTGGAGGAGTAAATGGATGAAAAAGAAAGAAGAGACTACTGGTAAAGGAAGTTCCATGTTTCCGTTAAAAGAAACCGAACAAGTTGAAAGGGCATGTCCCATGAGAGAAGTTCCAGGTGGTGGATATGTTCATGTGCCTTGGACTAGATAGGACATATTGTCATTCACAAATGATTTTCCTAGATTACGAGAGAAGCCTGTTGAATGGTATAAACAAGTGAACAGATTTGTAAAAGTTTCGAAAGTATTGTTGAAAGATTTAGATGGTCTGTTTGAAATAGTGGTTCCCGCTGATTTGTGGACAGAATGTAAAATTACTGTTGACTGGCCAAATGAGGAATATCCCAGAGATGCAAAAACAGGTGCACCATCGGAAGAAGTAATGAAAAAGTATCATCAGGTCATTACATTTTTGAAAGGAAAGATTTCCCTAAAGAGACAGATTGGGTTAAAATTGACAGGACGACCCAAGAACCCAAAGAGTCAGTGCACGCATATTACGAGATATTGCTACACGTGTTTAAGCAATATAGCGGGATGATAATATTGGAGATAAATATATGGGACATTTTGTGTATAGATTTGTATATGGATTAAAACCAGAGATTAGTGCCATGATACAGCAGCATATGCTTTGCTGGCAGAGTAAGTCAATAGACGAAATTTTGAGGTATGCAAAATATTGTAGGGATGACATTGAGTCAAGGCTTAAAAAGCTATAAGAGAAAATGATGTGGGCACAAGTGAAAATGGCAGAACAGCAACAGGAAAATGGCAATGTACAACAAAGTCAGAATCAGGCTGGACAGGTAAACAGTGGAGGTAGGGGAAAATTTAGAATGAATAAGGAGGAAGCTAAAAAGAAATTTCCTTGTCATGCGTGCGGAAAGATTGGACATTGGAAGAACGAGTGTAGATCTGGACAAAGGGGTAATGAAACAAATCAAAATTTAAATCCACAGATGCAGAATGAGGTGGTTGGGAGTCAACAGCAGCCGCAGCAGGTAGTTACTCCACAGTTACAGGTGCCACAACCACCTATTCCCTGTAATGTGAATGCTCATATGCAGATGTACAGTGCAAGTTCTGGGTTCCGAGGAGAAGAGCAGTTTGGTAAGAATCCACTGGTTTCTCAGTATTTGGTGCGTTGCAATGAGAGTGATTCAGATGCATCTCAATGACGGTGCCTGAGGGGGGAGGAAGAGTGCGTACTTGGTGCATCTTTAGCGGTAGATCAGTCAGGTCCATTTGTTGATGGAAAGGTAGAAGGTAAAGATATCACCTTCTAGCTGGACACTGGTGCTACCCGTTCTACTGTAAGAGCAGCAGAAATTCCAAACCTACCCCTCTCGGGAGAAACTATCCAAGTTGTTGGTGTTGCGAATAAACATATCAGAACCCCTGTCACAGCCCCCATAGAGGTCCACATTGGAAATTTCAAAGACATGCATAAATTTGTGGTATGTGATACCAGTCCCGTGAATCTCTTGGGCAGAGATCTTTTGTGCAAAATGAATTGCACTATTTATTGCACACCGGATGGTGTTGCATTTATGACACCTGATGAAGATGTTGAATACAAGCTATTGATGGCCCAATGGGAGTCAGAAGTGAGTGAATTATATTCAATATTAACTGAGGAAGATTTGCCTGAAGAGTTGAAAGGTACAGTGAGAACTGATGTGTGGGATTTTTCAGGAAAAGAGATTGGGTTAATGAAGAATGTAGATCCAATCCAGATTACAGTGAAAGATTGTGTTATATACCCCAATACCCCCAGTACAAAATGAGTCCAGAAGTAATTGCTGGAGTCACCCATGTGATTGACCAAATGATTGAACAGGGAATTTTAAAGGAAATAATGAGTAGTCCCTGTAACTCACTCATCATTGGAATCAAGAAGCCTAGTGGAAAATATAGAATAGTTCAAGACCCGAGAAAGGTGAACAAAATTGTAGTGCCATGTTGTCCAGTAGTGCCAAATCCAGCAGTAATTCTTTATCAAATTCCCTGTGATGCTGAGTGGTACACTGTCATTGATTTGTGTCAGGCATTTTTCTCCATTCCCTTGCACCCAGAAAGCCAATATTTGTTTGCATTCCGGTTCGGAAACCGTGTCTTGGCATGGTGCCGAGTTCCTCAAGGGTACACTGAGAGTCCCTCGATCTTTAATCAAATCCTGAAAAAATGTTTGGAAACCTTAGTCATGCCTGGAAATTCCATACTGGTCCAGTACATTGATGACCTACTGGTGGCATCAAAAAAACGAGAGGCATGTGTGACAGACACAATTGCTTTACTGAATCATTTGGCAGAAGGAGGGCATAAAGTGTCACCCTCAAAATTGCAATACTGTAGACAGGAAGTTCAGTATTTAGGTCACAAGATTGAGAAGGGGGTCAGAAAGGTGGCACCGCAGAGAATCAGTGTGATCAAGAAAATGAATCCATCCAGAAATCAAAAGGAAGTGCGAATGTTTTTGGGAATGGTTGGATACTGCAGACAGTGGATCTGGGGTTTCTCATTGATTGCAAAACCTCTACAGAGATTGACATGAAAGGATGTGAAAGATCCAATTGTATTGGACGAAGAGAGCATGGAATCTTTTTCTAGATTGCGAAATAGTCTTTGTCAAGCACCTGCTTTGGGAATGCCAGATTACTCAAAAGAATTTGCATTGTACTGTTGTGAGAGAGATGGATGTGCGCTTGCAGTCTTAACTCAGAAACACGGAATGGCGAGACGTCCAGTGGCATATTTTTCTGCTACACTGGATTCAGTGGGTGCAGCATTGCCAGGCTGTTTAAAAGCGGTAGCCGCCACTTGTGTGAGTCTGGAACAAAGTGAAGCCATTGTGATGGGCTACCCTGTAAAAGTATATGTACCACACTCTGTTGAGATCCTCTTAACTTGAACTCGGACTCAACACATGACCTCTAGTCGGCTGACTAAATATGAAAGAGTGATCCTTGGTGCTGAAAATGTGACGGTGGTAAGGTGCACTACCGTGAACCCTGCTACTTTGTTACCAAATTCAAGATGTGAGGAAGTGAAAGAGGAAGCAGAACATGATTGTCTGGAAGAGACAGAACTATGTACTAAGCCCCGTCCTGATATAGAGGATGAACCCTTGGAAGAACCTGATTGTGAGCTGTTTGTGGATGGATCTTGCATGAGGAATGAAAAGGGTGAATTGTGTGCTGGTTATGCTGTCTGCACATTAGCAGGAGCACTAGAAGCATCTTGTTTGAAAGGGGTCAACTCCGCTCAGGTCGCAGAATTGATTGCACTGACCAGAGCATGTAAATTGACAAAAGGTCTAAAAGTAACAATTTACACCGACAGTCAGTACGGATTCGGAGTCGTACATGACTTTGGTAAATTATGGATGCAAAGAGGATTTATGACTTCCTCTGGGTCCCCAATTCGGAACAGGAAAACTGTAAAGGAATTATTGGAAGCTTTGCAGTTACCAAAAAGAATTGCAGTTGTAAAATGTGCTGCACATCAATCAGGAGATGATAATGTGACAAAAGGCAACAGATACGCAGATCAATTGGTGCATTTCTTTACCCAAAATACGATGGCCATAAACAGATCAATCGAAAGAGGAAATACCAAATGCCACCTTATGCTCACAACCACATTTGAGACTTGGGATGAGATAAGGCAGATGCAGGAAGAGACCAGTGATAAGGAAAAGGAAGAGTGGAGTATATCAGGTTGCAGGAAAAATGCAGATGACGAGGTATGGGTCTACTTTGATGGAAGGCCAGTATTACCAGATTCCTTACTTTCTCACATGGCCAGGATGTACCATGGACTGACGCATGTTGGAAGAGACGCCATGGTAAGACTCTTCAAGCAGACATGGTACAATCCAAAGTTCGGGGTCATCGCAGAAAGTTTATGTCAGCGATGTGCCATATGCCAAAAACAGAATCCAGGAAGAAAGACAGTTGTAAGTTGGGGTGTAATTGGGAAAGCAGGGGGTCCTTTTACCCGACTTCAGATCGATTTTATCTAGCTGCCGCCATGTAATGGGCTGAAGTATGTCCTTGTCATTGTCTGTTTGTTTTCTCGCTGGGTAGAGGCCTATCCGACGAGAAGGAATGACAGTCTCACTGGCTAAACTGTTGTTGAGAGAACTGATCCCTAGGTTTGGTTTTCCAGTCACTTTGGAATCAGATAGAGGATTGCATTTTAATAATGAAATAATTCGGATGATTTGTGCAGCATTGCAAATTGAACAGAAGCTGCACTGTGCCTATCAACCAGAAGCATCAGGTATTGTTGAGCAGATAAATGGCACAATAAAATCGAGATTAGGGAAAGTTTGTGCATCCACAACACTGAAGTGGCCTGACGCTTTACCCCTTGTACTGATGAGTCTTAGAAGCATACCTGACAAAAAGACTGGATTAAGCCCCCAGGAAATACTAATGGGAAGAGCCATGAGACAAGCATACATACCTGCGAACAAACTGATGAATATGTCTGATGATCGTGTGCTAGATTATTGCAAGGGACTGGCTGACCTGGTACATTCTGTGTCCCGCCAGGTTGGAGGAGATGCCACACCAACACAGCGGAACCAAGCACACGATTTGAATCCTGGTGAGTGGGTACTAGTCAAGAAGCATGTGAGGAAAACATGCCCAGAACCCCGTTGGAGCGGCCCTTACCAGATCATATTGGTGACGACCACAGCAGTGAAGTGTTTTGGCTTGCCAAATTGGATACATGTAAGTCACACTTGTCTAGTCCCAAGTCCAATTGAAAGACCTGAAGAACAGCAGCTGGAAAATCAAAATCAAGAACCAGCAGCTGAGGTGTGCGAAGCTGAAGAGTCTGGAGTGACAGATTCTGATGAACATTTTGACAATGAACTGCTGAGCACTAGTCGATTAGAATGGGCACCAGATACTGGGACTGAAAAGACTGCGGTTGAGTCAGAAGAAGGTGAGGTTGCCATTGTGCCAGAGGAAAGTGAAACAGCTGTCGAGACAGAGGGAAAAGAAACAGCTGATGAAACAGAAACAGGACCAGAGGAAGGTGAAGCCACAAAGGAGCTAGAAGAAGGAGAACTCACTGATGAATCAGAAAAGAGTGTAGAACATAGAGAAGCAGAAGTACAAGAAAATAGGGTAAAACAAATAGAAAGAAGATTAAATAAAAGAAATGGTGAACAAAACACAGAAGGTGAAAGCATAATACAGAAAAAGAGACCAAGAAAAGGAGACAATTGGCCAAGTGGAGCAAGAAGACTAAAATATAAAATAGTAAGGAGAAAATTGAGGAAAAGACCAGAACAAAGTAACGAAATCTCAAGTCAGACAGAACAAGAAAACTCAAGAAGAAAACCCCGAAAATCCAAAAGAGCAAGAGTTCCATGTAGAAAGTACAGGTCTCCAGAATGGACCTACATTATCTTAGAAGAATTTTAAAGTTTAGGTTTAAGCGAAGAACACGACAGTAGTGACATTGAAAAGGAAGATGAGAACCAACTGAGACCACTCCTAAAAGGAACTGTAAACAGTTGAAGGTGAAAAATTTGTCAGATGAAAATAAGTTAAAAAGACTCACGAGAAACAAAAGGGACTGAAAAGAAGAAGAGGTGAAGAAGAAAGTATTTAGGTGTTGGATTACACAAAACCCTTATTTTTTTTTTTATATTTAGAAATAGAGTTCATAATAGATTTTCCCTTATTTTTTCATTAGAATTATAAACTTAGAGATTTTTAGATTTTCGTATTTTTGTAGTATAACAAAAATGGCAGAAACAGAAGTGACTGGACAACCAAAATCGAGTTTAAAACGTAGATGTTTTAAAACCTGTTTATGTAGTATTTCCCTATTAACAATTATATGGGTCCTATTAATTGTTGTCATACCCCTTTTAATGTGAATAATATTGGAAATAAAACTAATGATGTGTCAATTGAAGGAATGAAAGATGTTTCTAAACAAACGGTGAATACTAACAAAGAACAATTGGATGGAAGTATTCGCCATCATGACAAATCAATTAGTGATTTTTCATTAAATGTCTTTACTAAGCTGTTGTATGAATATACTGACACAATGAATGTGAGTGATTGTTATGTCTGCATGAACTTATCTTCATCTGTTTCTGAAGGTATAACCTATCACCACCTGTCACTAACATATGGTGTGTTTTGTAGTGTCCTTAGCAGCCTATTTTACCTTACAGGTAAACTAGAATATCAATATACTGATATAGATTTAGTATTTTCAGAAATGCCAATTGTAAGGGAATTAAATAAAGTAATTAGTGGTAAGAATGCACGCTATATGGGAGAGTTCTTCATATTACTAAACCATTAGATATAGAACATGCTTATAAGAACAATCTAACATGTAGCTTTCATGTTGAGGAAAAACTATTCCTGAACATGGTAGAAAATAAAAGAGTAAGTTTCCAGAAGAAAGCTGATGAACAGAAATCAAAGACACCACCGTGGGCATTTAGAGAGGGAAATTATGAGAAGGGTGAGACATACGCTGCGATGTCCCTGGACTGGTCACAGAAAGGGAAACTATGTTTATTTAGATCAAAGACTAATTATAACAATTATTTCATCGGCACTAGTGAATGTGAGCATACTTTCCAAATTACTGGAGGTTGGGGATTAAAGGGTGGAACGGATCCTGTATTTCCTGGGATATATTATGTGTGTGGCAAGAAAGCATACTATAGGTTACCTGCACATTGGTACGGGAGTTGTTATTTTGGGATTGTCTTTCCAAAAATTTACCATGTAGACCATGAGGATAATAGTGTCAATGAAATAAAACAAGGCCTAATACGAAGTAAGAGAGCAAGTTTTTCGGAAATAGTAGGTGATATCTTTGGTGCACTGATACCCTCAATTGGAGTTGTTTTGAATTCGCACAAAATTCGAAAATTGTCCACAGAGGTTGATCGTTTATCAACAGATACTGCTGGTGGTTTCTTGATGATTGATACCGAAATGGTGGCTATCAGATCAATGGTTTTGCAAAATCGAATTACCCTTGACATTCTTTTGGCAAAAGAGGGTGGAGTCTGTGGCATGTTGAAAATTCAACACTGCTGTACTTATATCCCGGATAAAAGTAAAGGGATAGAAGGATATATTAGAAATATTACACAAATACATAAAGATTTAACCCAACTGGAGGTTGACGGTGTTTCTCTATGGTAAGTAAGTGGTTTTCAAACTTGGGAAGTAGTTTATTAGGAAAAATTATAATTCCAATACTTTCTGTAACAATAGTAGTTCTGGTGATCTTAACAGCATATAAGTGTTGTAGATGCATAAAGGCAAGAAAAGAAGTAACAGACAAAAAGTATAAAAGAAAAGGAATAAAAATAAAGAGAGAGGAGATAGAATTAGAAGAAATAAATGAAGAATATTATGAGAGAATGAGAAAGCTAGATGAGGGTGCCATAAAAGAAGAGATAGAAAGTAAGATTTTGAAAAATTGAAAGGTGGCACTCGGTATGGTGAGCATTATGATGGCTCCTAAAAGCCATCAGAGGGGGGATTGATGGAGCAGGATTTCGCGAAAGAAACCTGCTCAACCAAACACCCCTATAATACGGACTAACAGTAAGTAGTGTTAGAACAACTAACGTGCACATTTATACTACACGAGGGAAGCTATGCTTTGCAAAATGCATGAACTAACCAGAATTAATGTGTAAATAACCAGAAATGTAATAATCTTGTGTATAGTATGAATTAAGTAGGTTTTGCATGGCAGGGCCGCATGTATGTGTAGTAAAAGCATGACGTGTGCTGCTTTATCCTAATAAATAATGCTGCTTTTATGCTTATGCTAGGAAAACCGATAACATGAAGTAGAGCTAAGGTGGGTGGTAAACAGTGAAAAATACATTATCACATAATTAATAAATGTCTGTTTTCCCTTCTTTCAGTGATGGACGAATCCTCCATCATGCTAAATTGACAACATAATGGGCAGGTGGAACTTTGTGCGTGAAGGGAACCATGTGACCACATGACTGAGCTACTGAACGAGCTGAGAAAGCGTGACCTGGTGAAGGACGGAACATTTGACAGTGTCTTCGTGTGAACGGAAACCAAGTTGTTGAAAATATTGGCTGTTAAATAAAATGTTGCATATGTACCCGTGAGAGAGAAGCTGAAATTGATGACTGTATAAAAAATTGTCTAGAACAATAGTGTAGTCAAGAGTAGGATGATTTCACCATGGTGTGACATCCCACCCCCAGAACTTAACCAATCACTTAGCTAGAAAGTACGGATATAGCAACTATTGTGGGACGGGCGTGTAGTTTTAGGGTATAAGAATAGGTACATTGGGGGTGTGGTTTGCAAAGCTGCTGCAGGTCGCATAGGCTGAAGGTGTCCGAGTGAGGGTGCGCCGCTGATCATCGGGTTGCAGAGAGGCCTAGCTATTCCTGTCCTGTCCCTGTCCTGATTCCTGAATCTTTGATCCCTAACTCTTGGTCCAGGGGTCCCCACTACTACCTAGGCCTGGGTGGTGGTTTTCCTTACAGATCCCTTGGGTTTGTATTATATCTAATCTAGCATTGCAGAATAATTTTGCAGTCATATTCCTTGTCTCTGAACCTTTTGTCTCTTCACCTATCCCTCTGAATTGACAGTTTAAAAA
The DNA here is from genome assembly GCA_963921515.1 of Calotriton arnoldi. Classification (NCBI taxonomy): domain Eukaryota; kingdom Metazoa; phylum Chordata; class Amphibia; order Caudata; family Salamandridae; genus Calotriton; species Calotriton arnoldi. The sequence goes on from CAWUFW010004042.1 coordinate 150,538, forward strand.
TCGATATATATTTTACTTGCATCTGATGTCTCTTCATCTGTCCACTCTTTGCAACGTATATTTGAAATAATAGTTACGATATTTGTGATGCTTAAAGTTTTGCTCTCTCTCACGAGGTTTCCAGAATTTGAATTTATGAAATAACCAAATATGAGCATTTAATATTACTTGATAAAATTATTGAATCCCACCGAGAGTCTGTGATTATTTTAGTAAAATGTATTTAATTGGATGTTTCCTTAAAATTTTCCATTGCCATCAACTCTTCAACTAGTTGGTCCATCGACCAAGTAAATGAAAAGTCGATTATGATTATTTCAGATTGCACAAATAATATAAATGTTTGAAGCTTAACCTGAACAGCGAGAGTAAAATTTGAGACGAGTTAACATACTTGACCCCAGCGCATCAGGGATCTGGGTGAATGTGTATGGGCCAATGTATATGATTTATTGAATGTTTATCCCTGATCAAATTATTGGGTTCGCGCTGGATCAGTGGTAAAACTGAGATTCCTGAAAAGTGAAACATTCATTTTTCTTTTTAAACTAATCCAGAAGGATTTGGAATTATCACAGAATTGTCTTTCACTGATAAGTAACTACCTTCTGTTTTGTGAAAACGTATACTCAATAGCTTTAAAATGGCTTCCGCCATTGGCAAACTTGGTGAGAGCTCATTGGAATAATACCAAATGTAGTTTTCTTACTTATACTAGACACCTCTTTGAATTTGTACTTCATCAACATTCTGTACATACCACCAGCCTTTCCTTCCTCTAAAATGATCACACTGCTTGCTAGGTAAGAGTCCTGCACTTGTGCACCTTCTGATTGTGAAGAGATGAGACCAGGCCACAGATCATGACAAGAAGAATATTGTTGAACAAGCTATGGTGCTTTCTGGAGATGCTAATGTCCTCAAAATAACTGACTGTTGTGCCGCAGCCCGCATTTCTGCCAGCGTCCTGCCAAATGACAGCTCCCAAGTTAATCTCAGGTGGGCAGGACGCATGGCACGGAGACAAACAGGGCCTTGAACGCACCAGCAGACCGCTGCGCTTCCTCAATGGCCTTACCTTACGGTAGCTGTTCCCATAATTCTCTAGTGAGGATTCCTGATATATAAATTACCCCCATCCAATATGGCGGTCATTCCATTATTCCCTGTGGCAGGTTCCCAATCTATAATGGTGCACCACAGCTTGTGACATAATTTCTTGTTTTTTTGGGTATAAAAGGATTCCCTATCTTCCTTGTGATGCAACACTTCTTTATTTCCTGTTGGTGTGTTTCTTCGCTCCTGATAGATCCAGGATCCTCCTATGATCTTCAGTCTATTGTGTATTCCAGTTTTTGGGTCCTTCTGTTAATTATGACTTCTCCTGCTCTTGTAATTTGCCTTCTTCCTGGGCAGCTTTTCATCCTTTAGGAGCCTTGTTGCCATCTAGGAGGTTTTTTATATTTGTCCTCTGTTTGGGGCTCCTTCTGGAAGGCACCATCTACTTAGGTGCTTTCAGGTGTTGGTGGCATCCTGGCTACTGGAAGGGTTAACCCTTACCTCTGGCAGACCAAGACTGTTAAAACCTGGGCTTCCTGATCTACCTGCAGGCAGAAGTCTCTTGCTAGACATCCCTCTCCTGAGAAATCTGAGACTGACTTGCAGATATCTTTATGGTTTTACATAGTTGCACCATTTGTACTAGAAACCGTAAGGACTGTTCAGCTTGATGGCCAGTAACCATTGACATATCTGGTAACCAGTAAGACTAGTATTCAGAAGGAGAACCTCCGTCAGAAGCTTCTATATTGTTTCTAGATGATTCCCATTCACCTTGTACATTAACTGATCCATCCTCCTCCTGAGGCACAGGAAGCGGGCCATGAAGGCATGCTTCGAAGGCCTCTTATCCTCTTCCTGTTACTCATTTACCAAATTGAGAGTCCTAGTGATGGGGTGACCAAACAGAAGGTCAATGAGGATAAACTCTGTGGCATGCATGGGAGGAGGCTATCCCACTTCGTCCTGAAGAATTAGCCCAAGGCACACATGCTTACTAGTGTTTTGTTGGAATGCCCTATAACCTTTTATGTCTGCGGTATTAAGAGGTGAAGAAATGGCTTTTCACCCTGCAATCATCTCACTTTGCCTGCATATTGGCAGACTAGTAGTTGATTCCTCAGTTATAAATCACCATGTTTGGTAATCCAGCTCAAGATAAAATCTCACCGACAGTCCTCGCAACTAAAGGTTCCATAGTGCTTCTTAGTTATTTGGCTTCAAGGTTTGACTGATGTCAACATAAACAAGTATGTACATGTTCCTTGAAATCATTTAAGGTTCCAGAGACCAACAACGGCAATCCCCACCTTCTCAAAGGAAACACCTGTCTCTAGCAGTGCTACACTAGAAATATGGTTCATTTGGCATGCAAGGCAGCGTTGGCAAAACCACTCCATATCTTGTCTTATCACAGACAATAGAAAAGTGAATACATCAATTCTCTTAGCTGCTTGATGCCAAGGTGCACTTGTAATAGTACTTCAATTGCTAATTGTATCTGGATGTTCCTTTGCCCCTGGGGAAACAATGTGATTGGCTATGTCTAGGCTAGGAATAGGAGGGATCACAATAACGCACCCATTCTTTCCATACAACCAAGATGAGTCCAGCAGCCTTGCCTGCAGACTCCATCTTTTCCATCTCATGTAATCTTTTCAGAGTTTGGCACTTTGCCTGGAGTTTAGATAGCTTAGCTTTCCTAAAACAGACCCCCTCATAGCCTTTTTATTGTAGCACTAATCGGCTCCCGGAATCATCTCCAGTGTACTCAGATTTCTTTCCTGTAAGATCACACAGTTCTGAGATGGGCACTGGTGTTATTTTGGAGTAAGTATCAACTGGATCTTTGGTATCGAAGAGAACTCTATCTTTCAACACTACCTGTCCTGAGATTCCTGCATGTGGCTATCCGAGAAGGATGCCAATGCCATCCACCATCTCTAGATTAACAAGATCATTTACAAACATGCAGTCAATCTTGTAGCCAATACTTCCTACTACCCAAACCATCTCCATCATGTCTCCAATCTGCAGATAGATTTCAGCAATGAGATACATAAGAACTCCCACTATAGCTCATCTTGCAGTATCTGAGACCTCTCCAGATGTGTTTATTGGGCAACACAAACTAGTGGGTGATCATGGTCATAGTCACCCTAGAACTCCTGAGTGTTGTGACCCTCTGGTCAGCCACATAGACAATATGAAGTCATTGTGGCATATTGAGTGACACATTGGATACAACATAAGGGTTTGTCTCCAAAAGATTGTCAAACTCCACTCTGTCTCAATGTGCTACGTCTCAGAACAAGACTCACAGTTGGTGACAGCATGTTCACTTTGCTTCGAACCTTACAGGAAGAAGACAACGGGTCTTTGATTCTCGCACTCAGGGACAAGTATTTGCCACACAGATCAGCTTGCAGCAGCATCTCCGCAGTCATGGCTGCTCAGCGGGGAGTTTCATGTGCTGTACAAAGTTGTGGGTGGAGAAGGTGCCTGGTAGGATCCAGCAGCACAAAGGCATTACACATGGGGTTATTTCATCTGCCATTTCTTGGAACTGCCATTTTCCTCGAAGAGTAGGCATCAATCGCTTCTAACTAAGCCTATCCAAGATGGTAGCCTCTATCAAATTTTAAATGCAATCAAGTGGCAATCACAGCTGAAACTCTATTAATGATAAATTCATAATTTCCTTGACTAACTAGCAGACGAAACAAGAATAGGCTGCCAGTTTGATCATGGGAGAAAGTATATATTACTATATGATTGCAGTTTTTCTCGCTAGACACTTAGGGGCCGATTCCGATCTTGGCCGGTAGTGCTCCGAATCGGATTCGGATTTACCGGATCCGATTCGGAGCCCTGTTTCCCGACCGAATCGTACGCGGGTCCGGCCGAGCGAGTACGATGCAAGCTCCCGCGAAATCGCCGACCGACTCGTACGCGGCTTCAACACGCTCCGATCGACTCGCACGGACACGACTCGCACCGCGCTATGGAGACGTTTCCCGGCCGGGTAAGTACGATGCGCGCCGCAAGCAGTCCGACCGACTCGCGCCGTCCGGCTCGAAAAAGCTGTCGGAGCCGGACTTTGGGGGTCCGCATTGGACCCCCCTGTACGCGTAGGTGCGCGAGTCGCACACAGGGGGGACCCATGGGTCCCCCCTACCTGTGCATGTACGCCGCGATGCGCATGGACGCGTACCCGCTGTAGGGGGCGCCCTTGTTCGCCTCGCACCCATTGAGTCAATGGGAGCCCGCGTACGCGTTGTACGACCGGCTCCCATTGACTTCAATGGGAGTCCGACCGAATCGAGTCCGATAGCATGCGAATGCATCGTACTCGTCCGGTCGGACTGCTAGGGTCCGATTCAGTCGGAATTCTCTTTGGGTCCGGCTCGGTCGGAGAGATTTCCGGCCGGAATCGGAATCGGCCCCTTAATGGAGGTTCTTTCAGGGTGGTCAATGTGTCAATTGCATAACCTCTAAGGAGGAACATTTATTTGCTCAACCTGTGTATGTTTTATGTGGTCTCGTTGTGGGTGCGCTTGGTCACTATTGGTGCTATTTATGCATGTGACCAGCACACTTTTTGTAACCAAGTTTTAGACCTAGGCTCTAATTATGAGTAAATATGTGCGGAAATTCTAGGTGGGTGAGAAATCTGTTTCTGACTTGTATTGCTGCACACAGTTACTCCTATTAAGAGTTAAACCTGGGAAATAACTTGTGGACACAGTTTTTACAGCCGGAAATCCACATGGAATTACCAATTCAGTGTGATTTAATGTACAAATTTAACACCTGATTTAGGCCGGTGGTGTGTGTGTGAGGAGGGCTGGTATTGGGTGGGGTTGTGGTGATGGAGAAAGGGTAGGTGGGTGGGAGAGAGAAGTGGAGGATGTTACCTGGCACATGAAGCATTACAAGTTCCCCTCCTGCCTTTGGAAAGGGTCTTTATCTGGAGATGCTCACACATTTCAGTAAGGCTGAAATTTGAGGTAGTGTGACAAGGATTGGAGACCTACTGGTCTTGTTAGGCTTGCCGTGGGTTTTTAAGGAAAAAGGGGCTAAGTAATGGTCGGACACCGTTAATCGAAGGGGGCTTTTTGTTGTTAGAGATGGGATGTCAGAAAAAATTTGGTCTAACTGATGTCCCTGTGTATGAGTAGAGTCACTGCCTTTTAACACTAAATTTAGCTCAGCCATCGCATCCACTAGTCTTTCTCCTCACTTACAATCAGAGACATGTATATGCAATTTAAAATCTCAAAAATTGCAAATGAAAAAGATAAGAGGGGTTCCAAAACTGTGTTTTTGTACCAATGCATTTTCTATAGACTTTTGTATCCAACACAGCGCGTAAACAGCTGAACAGATTTCCATGATATTTGGAACATTATAGTGCGTACAGGATTCTTTTGGGTACTACGTTTTTATTAGTTATAAGGCATTTTAACTTAGTGATATCTCTTGTTGCTGTACTTTCGCAAATGTTTGCGGTATTTCATCGGAAGTACCGCGGTACACAGTTATAACAAGGCAATATGTGAATGGCTAATGACTGCCTTTGCAAAAATTAAAGACAGCCATGTAGGTTTTTAGATACACTTTGGCTGTTTTCTGCTTTATGCTCTTAGATATAGGTAAGTATTAGGTTTGATATTTTCCCCTTAGTTAATACCACTTTATTGATGTGGTAATATGTTGCAAAAAACATTTCTAAGTTTCTATATATTTTTTACAAAATTACAGAGTACTGCGGTAATTTCTAGGAAGTACTACGGTACTTTAAAAAAAATGTAAAAATTAAAAGTACACTATAGTACACTATATTTTACAAATATGGGGGTGATATACTAACAGTTTGCTCTGACTTTGCATCATAAAAATGATGCAAACCAGCACAAAATGTTTTTTTTATTATTTAGTTTCCAGCGCAAAACTTGTTTTGCGATGGAAATTTGCTATAATGAAAATGTTCCTAGCTAACGTAACGGAAAGTTTTAATTCTATTAAGGACTCGGAGGTGAGGATTATGCTTAGCTTTCTTCACTTTATTTTTCGTAGCAGCCATTTTAAAGATATGTTTTTTGTTTTGCCAATTTCCCTGTGTTTCTGGGAAATGTGGTTCTTGGTATCTTTAAAATGGCTGCAATGAAAAATAAAAGGAAGAAAGATAAGTATAATCCGAGCCTCCAGTCCTGACACAGAATTAACAGAATGCAGCGTGGAGCGCTGCTTTACATTACTTAGCGTCAAGGGGGCATTACATGGGCGGTCCCATGCAACTACCCACACTTTTTGACGCAAAACCCTATCTACCAAAAATGTGAGACAGGGTTTTGTGTAAAAAAAATACTACCTTTTGACACCAGGCATTAAAAGGAGAAATGTTTTCATTTCACCTTTCTTTTCCGACTTTGCATGTGTACTGCACTGTACAGCACACATACAAAGTAGGAAAAGTTTTAAATGTTATCTAGGCATAGTATTTTGTACTGGAAGCCACAAAACCTATGCTAGGCTCTCACACACACCCTTGTGTCGCAAAGGTGTGTACGTGGCGCACAGCAGCAAAAATCTGCACCGTGCTAGTGAGAGGGGAGGAGAGAGCCATATCTCTGTAGATATACCAAAGGGGATGATGGACGGAGCGTTTGAGCAAATCAAACACTCACCCCCAGTCAACTGATCGGGGTTTAATTCATCATCATTCTTTAGCTCACTCCACCACCCCAGTTCAGACATGGCCATATGCAAATCAGTCTGACCCTGTGCCTCATGGGAACAGTCCAGCCCGAACTGCCAAGCCATGTCTTCCCTGGACCGGAAACAAGCATCCCGGGACCGGTTTCGGGTTCATAACCCTCATCAGCCAGGCTATCTTGAATCCAGTGGCAAAGTGAGCAAGGGACCCACGTCTGGGCATAACCTGCCAACTTAGGGCGAACAAAGCGATACCAAAGGGGATGATGGACGGAGCGTTTGAGCAAATCAAACACTCACCCCCAGTCAACTGATCTGGGTTTAATCCATCATCATTCTTTAGCTCACTCCACCACCCCAGTTCAGACATGGCCATATGCAAATCAGTCTGACCCTGTGCCTCATGGGAACAGTCCAGCCCGAACTGCCAAGCCATGTCTTCCCTGGACCAGAAACAAGCATCCCGGGACCGGTTTCGGGTTCATAACCCTCATCAGCCAGGCTATCTTGAATCCAGTGGCAAAGTGAGCAAGGGACCCACGTCTGGGCATACCCTGCCAACTTAGGGCGAACAAAGCGATACCAAAGGGGATGATGGACGGAGCGTTTGAGCAAATCAAACACTCACCCCCAGTCAACTGATCTGGGTTTAATCCATCATCATTCTTTAGCTCACTCCACCACCCCAGTTCAGACATGGCCATATGCAAATCAGTCTGACCCTGTGCCTCATGGGAACAGTCCAGCCCGAACTGCCAAGCCAGGGAGGACCTGGCCTGGCAGTTCGGGCTGGACTGTTCCCATTGGGCACAGGGTCAAGACTGATTTGCATATGGCTGGGTTCAAACTGGAATGGCATGTTGAGCAAAAAAACGATGGATTTAGGCCCAGATCTCTGTACTGGGGTGAATGTATGACATTGTTCTGCATTCTGTCCATCAATTGTTGTTTTTGCATATCTCTGTAGATATGGCGCTGTCCTGCTCCCTCCCTGTCACGCAACACAGCGCAGCATTTTTGGCAGCTGTGCTGCATTGGGTGACACTTTAGTAACTCTGCCACATAGTGTACTACAGTCTATTTTCAATTTTTAGCATATTTAAATCTTCACAAAAAAACTCAACGGAGTATCGCAATAATACCTTCAAATTACTGCGCTAATTAATTCTTTTTTTTTTTAAATGCACAGTTCTACGTAAATTACTGTAAAATATATAAAAAATTATAAATTCATTTCTCTAACTATTTTCACTTTCATAAAGTGATAATAAGTAGCGAGCAACTATAAAAGCTAATACTTATCAGAATGCAGCGAAAGTGTGCTGAAAATAACATGGCTTCCTTTTATGTTTTGTAAAGGCAATCATATACTTCTCTCTTGTCAGCATGTACCGCGGTATACGGCAAAATTACCATGGTATACCGCGGCACAATGTATTACTAAGTATGTTAACAGTTATAACTTTAACACTACTTACACTATTTACACCTACTACCAAAAGTTAGCATTCACACCTCACAATCTATATTCTTGACACATTACATGCACATCAATTCACTTACTTTCGTGCTTCGTCTGTTTCAAGTACCACATTCCACTTTACCCCACTCTACGCAATTATACTCTACGCCACTCTACTCTACGCCCCTCTACTATACACCACTGCACCCAACGTCAATTCACTGTATGCCACACCACTCTACGCTAATCCACTGTACACCACTGAACTCTAAGCCACTACAGTGTACACCACTCCACTTTACGCTATTCACTGTATGTCACTCCACTGTACCCCACTCCTATCTATGCCACTCCACTGTACGGTATTAAACTGTACACCACTCCATTCCATGCCACTCCACTCTACCCCACTCCAGTGTATGCCACTCAACTGTATGCTACTAAACTCTATGCTATTCCACTGTACAATACTCCACTCTACGCCACTTCACTCTACGCTATTCCATTTTATGGCAGGCCACTCTACGTCACTTCACTGTATGCCACTACACTTAACGTTATTCCACTCTATACCACACCACTGCATGCTACTCCACTGTATGCTACTCCACTTCTTTGCACTTCACTCGACACCACTACAGTCTGCGTTATTCGACTGTATGCCACTCCATTCTATGCCATTCCATTCTATAACACTCCACTGTACGCCCCTCCTCTATATGACCCTCCACTGAACGCTTTTCCACTCTGCACTATTCCACTGTATTCATCTCCACTTTGACACTACACTCTACACTATTCCACTCTACCACTCCATTCTATGACATTCCACTCAATACCAGTTCCCTGTATGCAAATCCACATTGCACCACTACATTGTACCTCACTCCACTCTACCCCACTCTACTGTACGTAATTGAGCCGCACCAAGAGATGGGGTCCCCAGGCCCTTAATAGGCTCAGGGAGGAGAGCCAAGCTTCCCTCCACCCTTTAATGTTCACTTCGGCCCCGGGGATGGGGTCCCTGAGGCTGCAATCGATTGGGGAGGGGGGCACTCCCCAACCCTTAATTAAGGTACCCAACCCTTGTGGATCGCATCCCAGGGGCCCAAATTGGTCTCTGGGATTTGGGCCCCACTCACAAGCCTCTCCCCAAAATCTTTTTTTTAAAATGGCAGACCACCATTTTCTTTTTTTTCCTGTGATCCTGTGGGAGTCCTGCAGGATCGCAGCAAAAACTGATGTTTTTGTATCATTTTGGCCCGGGGGGAGGTTCCCCCACAAAGGCTAGGGGAGCAGGGTATCCCCATCCTGGCCCCTTTCGTTTTGCTTTTAAAACAAATGCAGGACAGGTGAGTCCCCAGGTCTTGTAATAGATGCTTGCAACATTTTTCTTCATGTTGCAGGCAGCTAATCCCGGCGTTCGCTCCCACTGGAGCATGTCTTCCATGGGAGTAAATTGGCCCAAGTGAAAAAAGCCCACTGGGGCAATTAGAAGGCTCTATTTTTTTAAAAATGGGTTCGGGTCCCTTGAGCTCAACTTTCTAGATAATCAAATATTTTTCTTCCTGAATATCTCAGAAACTACTGAACAAATTTACATGAAATCACAAAAAGCACTCCAAGATCTAGCTTCCTGACAAACTTGGTGCAATTTTGTTCAGATGTTAAAAAAAGTCTATGGAAAATGCTTGGGGATTTTGGGTTTTTGGACCCCCTTTTTTTCTCTGCCCCCACTTGGATAATCCCGAAACTTTCCATGAAACTTTCCATGCCCTTAGTAGGCAACAAGTAGCACTTTTTAAGAAGGTTTTGTGGAGATTCACCAAACGGTGCCAAAGTTATTAGCAAAACAAAAACATTTCCTACGACCCAAACTATAACACCTGCCACTGGGTGGTATATATATATATATATATATATATATATATATATATATATATATATATATATATATATACACGCCAAGTAGACATCATGTACCTGCTATGTTTTTTATGATAACCTTTTTAGCTTAAATCCTATTTTTATATATAAGATTGTCTGATGCTTTTATATTTGTTATCGAAATAAAGCAATTTGACTTGATATATATATCAACACCGGTGCATCTTGGAACCTGGAGTGCCAGTATGAAGGTCACATGACATGTTAATTGAGCACTTGCATAATCAACCTCAATGATTCCTACCTGTGATCAAGGCTTTATCAAGCCGAAATGCGTATTAGGACCGAGTGGCAGAGTGGAAATAAAGGGTGTGAAATGTTTTTAAACCGGGCTCGGCTACCCTTCTTTTGATATATATATATATATATATTTCCAACAAATGCCACGGAATGCTGCCAAACAACTTAGTGGGCGGGTGCCTCCTCCGTGACCGTGGCTGTCACGTAAATATTCACACCAACAACATGCCCCCGCCATGGAGACAATGGAGCACTCCCGGTTCAATTTCTTTATTCATTTGTCAATGGCAAACGCGTTTCGGCGATTCCGCCTTTATCAATGCCTTCATTAATATAATTTCATTAGCTCCACATTTTATAAACATCATTGCCCTTTTCCCATTGGACAGTCAAAAATGTTGTGATGGAGGGCGGACTACGAGTCAATTGCGCCGCTATTCATGCCTGCGTCCGCCATCTTACACTGGCTCTCATTTTGTCTCTTGGGAGATTTTCTGCCACAATTATGCATATCAAATTCACAACGCATCTTAGTAGAAACATTATAATGCAGGCAGAAAAGTTCTTGTTTCCAGGTAAGTTCCATCACATAATGTGGGCTAGAACCCTCGCCCTGCCGTGATCCGACCTACACATGCGTCGCGCTCGTTGGAACAGGAACTTCCATCTACTCAGCAGTACCGACCTTGTGTCGACGAGTGCTTCGCTAGGGTGGTCGGCAGCGGTTCTGGCAGCCAAATTACATAATTGTGGCAGAAAATCTACCAAGAGACAAAATGAGAGCCAGTGTAAGATGGGGGCATGTTGTTGGTGTGTAATATATATATATATATATATATATATATATATATATATATATATATATATATATATATATATATATATATCGCTGCTCCCAGGGTGCCCACAAGGCAAGAAGCACTCTGACATCAGTGTTCAGCTCCAGGCTTTTAATAGGTATGCACGCACCGTGACAAGTCGATACAAATTGCAGCTCTGCCGTGTCAATGCCTGACGCATTTCGGAGTGAATGAAACTCCTTCTTCAAAGGCTTTAGCAGTTCCCATGTGCATGACACTCCCCTTAATTTACATACTTAATTGTATGTCCTGAATGGACTGCTCGGCTGCGTCGAATATCCAGAGCATTATGGGCATTGTAGTGTCATTAGCATTATTTCCACAAATGGTTGCGCGGGTAATATTGCTGAAAGTTTACAAGCCCACAGATTGGCCTCAGGTTGTCGATGAGTGCTCAATCCTCACTGGTGCCCCACAAGTGTAGACCGAACGATATCAGCCCACGTGGCCCCTACCTCTCGGTGTGGTGCTCCTCGGCGGCTGGGCTGCCGCCCAATATCGCTGCTCCCAGGGTGCCCACAAGGCAAGAAGCACTCTGACATCAGTGTTCAGCTCCAGGCTTTTAATAGGTATGCACGCACCGTGACAAGTCGATACAAATTGCAGCTCTGCCGTGTCAATGCCTGACGCATTTCGGAGTGAATGAAACTCCTTCTTCAAAGGCTTTGGCAGTTCCCATGTGCATGACACTCCCCTTAATTTACATACTTAATTGTACGTCCTGAATGGACTGCTCGGCTGCGTCGAATATCCAGAGCATTATGGGCATTGTAGTGTCATTGTCATTATTTCCACAAATGGTTGCGCGGGTAATATTGCTGAAAGTTTACAAGCCCACAGATGGGCCTCAGGTTGTCGATGAGTGCTCAATCCTCACTGGTGCCCCACAAGTGTAGACCGAACGATATCAGCCCACGTGGCCCCTACCTCTCGGTGTGGTGCTCCTCGGCGGCTGGGCTGCCGCCCAATATTGCTGCTCCCAGGGTGCCCACAAGGCAAGAAGCACTCTGACATCAGTGTTCAGCTCCAGGCTTTTAATAGGTATGCACGCACCGTGACAAGTCGATACAAATTGCAGCTCTGCCGTGTCAATGCCTGACGCATTTCGGAGTGAATGAAACTCCTTCTTCAAAGGCTTTGGCAGTTCCCATGTGCATGACACTCCCCTAGGCCTGCTTTTCCATAGGTAAAGCATTTGTGATTTAGTGCCTGTCAATTCAGTAGTTTTTGAGAAATTAAGTTTGAAAATGCCACAGATCCATCACAGAGGATTTGTGGTTCATGGCAAACAAAAGATGCCCTCAACAATGAGGAGTTACTTTATCAGAAGGTGCTCATGCATACATTGGCAGGTGATAGAGTAAACCATGATGTAAACCTTATATATATTTCATGAGTTCCTTTATTCCACTGGCTACCAAGAGCTGGTATTATATCAACCACACCTTAAACTAAGCACATTGAGTGGAACATTTGGCCAACATATTATGATGGTGTTATATATTAGATTCTCATCTACCTTTTCCTCCAGATCAACTCAAATAAAAGGAATGCAGTCCTGTTATGTAAAACAGATACTTCCAATTGAAAGTAAATTCAAAATCAAGTGGGAAAATAACTTTGTTGTGATAGTAATAGATACTTCTGCATTGTTCATCTATCCTAAAGTAAAATCAAGTACAATCACGTTGCTCCTCCTTGTCCACAGTAAAGTTCAGACTTTCATTGTGAATATGTTGTTCCTGGATTATTTCAGAAACATTTTCCTATTTGTCCTAATTATCTAAACCCATAGTCCAGGTGATGCTTCATGAATTGGATGCCATGCTAAAGATGAGGCCTCCAGAATTGGACTCAAAAGCTCCAGGTGAGGCTTTACTAATGATATGAATAATATAATTAGTTTTTAAAACAGAGTTATTCATCATTCTCTCACACAAGATTCTAAATTGGCTTACCCTCCCCCTCACTAAACTCACTTCTAAAGACGTAGGAGCCCTCTCTTCCTGTGTGTCCTTTGTTGTGATATTCACTTTCTGTAGAACTTTGGCAATCCCAGGTCTACATTTAGGGTGTGATAGAGCAGAAACCCTACGGTAAATTGGCGGGTCCCCTACCACGCCAAACCCATGGTTCTCCTGCCCCATTTAGCAGTAAGGGAATCACCATGCTTCAAGTGGCGGTGTCTCCGCTGGCTTCACTGTCTTAATCTTTGACCTGGCAACTTGCCCGCCACATGGCCATCAGTTCACAGCAGCAGATAGCCCACCCTGTATGGGCATAAATGAGGCTCTTCAGCGCTGAAAGCCTTAAGCAACTTTTAGAAGGCTTGTTCTAGTCCCTTAACAGCAGGACTTTACTAAGGTAGTGAGTGTGTTGCAAGTCTAGTGTGTCAGTCAGGTTTTACAGTCATAGCTAAACATGTATTATTCTGCTGAGTATTAGCCCCTTAATGCTTTTTCAGTTTGTCTCTCCTTATGCTATCAGGCTTGGCACAGGGTTTAGCTCGTTGAATTGTTTGGCATGATACTTTTTGGGCTGGAGAAAAGTCAATTTTATGGCTCTGGAAAGTGTGCGCCCCTACCTTGACATCCCTGTAGCAATCTGTAGTATTTTTGAGCCCCAACCCAGCACACGTGATGACCATGCATGTGTGCTGAGGCATTTCCGTGACATGAAGTGAGAACCAGAGCAGGGCTCTGTGGTCGGAGTGCACCTTCCTCTCCCAAAAAAATGACTACTCTCTCCTTGTCGGCTGTGGAGGCACCAAAATGTTTATAAATCAGTATGTGTAGAGCCCACACTGTTACCCCTAGGGACATCTGGGCTCTGAGGTGCCGTGTCTCAGTCGAAAATCCAGGTCTTGAGCTTCCTCCTGAACTCTGCCAGGATGGGAGCTGTATGGAGGTGAAGAGGTTGGGCGTTCCAGGTTTGGGCGGCAATGTAGGAGAAGGAGCAGTTGCAATGGATACAGGAGCTGTGTGCGAGGGCGAGGGTGGCGGAGCGCCAGTGTCTTGAGGGCAGGTGAAAGTTCAGTCGATGGTTGATGTAGGAAGGTCCTTGGTTGTGTAGAGCTTTGTAGGCGTGCGAGAGGATCTTGAACTGACATCTCTTCTGCATGGCTGTATGGAGAGCCAGTGGAGGTCTCTGAGGTGGGGGTGATGTGGGACAGTTTGGGGACATCCAGGATGAGTCTGGTTGCGGTGTTCTGTATGGTCTAGAGCAGGGGTCTTCAAACTGGGGGGTGGGCCCCCCTAAAGAGGGCCTCAAGTGATCCCGGGTGGGGGAGAGGAGTGGTCAGGCTCTGGCCAAAAGAAGCATAATTCTGATAACAGTGCTTTGTTTTAAGCTAAAAAAACATGAGCAGCAGTAAGCCGCTCTGTATTGGGCCACCACTAACATCTTTTGTTATTTATATTCTAGCTGGGAGTGTGTCAAAAGGGAAGAGACTCCAAATATTCTTCAAAACTCCCTTCCCCATTTCTAATAATCACACTGTGGATACTTGTAGGCATTAGTAAGGCCTGCCTGACCAGAATAGTATGTTTGGCAACATGTATTTGATTGCATTTTTAAAACAATAACAGAAAATAACTGTAATGTTTAAATAAGTGTAGACATATTTTAACATTGCCAATTTAATGACATAATTGTGAAAAAGTCTGAGGGGGCCCTGATGATTTATTTTTTCCACTGGGGGGGCATGGCATTAAAAAGTTTGAAGACCACTGGTCTAGAGATTGTTGAGGAGTTGGTTAGAGATTCTGGTGTAGAGAGCGTTGCCGTAGTCTAGACGGCTGGTGATGAGGGCCTGCGTGACGGTCTTTCTGGTGTTGATGGGGATCCAGCTGAAGATTCTGCAGAGCATGTGGAAGCACAATGAGGTGACTGCATTGACTTGTTGTTTTATTGTCAGTTGGCTGCTGAGGTTGCGTGTGTGTAGTCTATCTGTGTGGGCGTTGGTCCGAGTTCTGCTGGCCACCAGCTGTGGTCCCATATGGAGGTGTTATTCCCAAAGATCAGTACTTCTGTTTTGTCAGAGTTGAGCTTGAGGCATCTGTCTGTCATCCATTTGGTTATGTCAGTCATAGCACTGCGGAAGTTGGTTTTGGCGCTGGTAGGGTCCTCTGTGAGTGAGAGGATGAGTTGAGTGTCGTGGGCATAGGAGATAATGTTGAGGACGTTGGACCTGACAACGTCGGGGGGTCAGGTACATGTTCGAAAGGGTGGGACTGAGGTATGATCCTTGGGGTACACTACAGGTGATGTCCTTGGGTGTGAAGGAGAAGGGAGGCAGTCGGATGCTCTGTGTGCATCCTGAGAGTATAGAAGAGATCCATTTGATGGTGTTCTCGTGTATGCCGGGGGTGTGGAGTCCATTGATGAGGGTTTGGTGTGAGACTGTGTCAAATGCAGTGGAGAGGTTGAGGAGGATTAGAGTCACAATTTCTCCATGGTCGAGGAGAGATCTGATGATGTCTGTGGCGGCCTCGGTGCTGTGGTTGGCATGGAATCCAGAATGTGAGGCGTATAGTAGTTGGTTGAGTTTTAAGAATTCAGTGAGCTGTTGGTTGATGGCTTTCTCGAGTACTTTGGTGGGGAAGGGGAGCAGGGAGATTGGTTGGTAGTTTTTGAAGTCTCTGTGGTCGCCTGAGGGCTTTTTCAGGAGGGAGTCTGACCTCCCCATGTACGCATCCGTCTGGCAAGGTTGCTGTAGAGATGGAGGTGTTGAGGATGCTGGTGAATTCCAAGCTTTCAGGGTTGGCTAGGAGGTTGAAGAGAAGATGGGGAAAGGGGTCAATGGGTGCCCCGGAGTGGATGGATGACATGATGGTCAAGATGGTCTGCGCAGTGGGTGGAGACCAGTTAGTTAGTATTCGGCTGTTAATTACTGGTTGCTTGAGGTTGTTGAGGCTGGGGGTGGTGGGTTGAGGTTCAAAGTTGTTGTCGATCATGGCTATCTTGCTGTGGAATTAGTCTGAGAGGGATTCGCAAAGTTCTTGGAAGGGGTGGATGGTTTTCTCTGTGGCTTGAGGGTTAGCAAATTCCTTTGACAATCTTGAATAGTTACTTTGTGTGGTTGGCCCCAGTGATGATGCAATTGTTGATAGCTGCTCTCTTGGCTTACTTGATGGACCGGTGGTAGTCCCTAACGGCTGCTTTGTGGGCGGCTCTGTCGGAGGGGTCCTTGGAGGCTCGCAGGCACTTCTCTAGTCGTTAGCAGTTGCGCTTGGTGATTCTGAGCTGTGGGGTGTACATGCTGGCTTGTTTAGAAGCTTAGTTGGTTTTGTCTGGTTTCAGCTGGGCAACTTCGTCGGCGCAGGTTTTGGATTGTGTGGTGCTGAGGGATTGGGTCTTGGTGACTTTTCCCCAGCTGCGGTGGGTGGCACTGTGGTGCTTGGTATTGTATGTTGAGCTCTGCCCGAGATGGTAAAGTGGACGATGACGTGGTCAGCCCAGGTGAATGGAGGGGGATTGGAGTTTGTTGCTGGAGGTGAAGATGACGTCGAGCGTGTGTCTGGCTTTGTGCGTGGGTTGGGTGAGGCCGATGTTGTTGAGGTTCTCTAGGAAGGGAGCTGGATTGATGTTGTTTCGGTTTTAGATGGGGAAATTAAGATCACCAAGCAGGATGTAGTCGTGGGAGTCGATGGGCAGGGGGGCAATGAGGTTGGAAATGGCGTTACAGAAGACTGGTCGGGACCTGTTGGTCTGTAAGCAAGGGTGCCTTTTATCATGGTCATATCGTCGGTTTGAAGTTGGAAGTTGAGGTGCTCCATGAGGGGTGTGGGGTTGTCGTTGGTGATGGTGCCTCGGATGGTTTCCTTGAAGTATATGCCAATGCCTCCACCTTGTCTGTTTGCACGGTCTCTGTGTATTATCTTGTAGCCGATGGGCATGGGGTTGAGCCACGTTTCAGTGATGAAAGCCATATCAGGGGGGTGACCCAAATTTCTATAGTGTATTTTCAGAAGGAGCGGGCATTGAGCACGATGCATTGGAGTGTTGCTGGGTTGTGTGTAGTCTCTTGTGTGTGAGGTCTGGTGCGGGCCAGTGGTTGTGTGCAGCATGAGACGTGGCAGTGGTGGCAGGTGAAGGATCCCTATGGGTGATCGTGAGGAGGCAGTGAAGCAGTTGTTTTTGCGGCACCCAGATTCTAGGGGCAGGAATTCCTTGGCGGTGTAACAGTGGATGGTGGGATGGCCAGTAAACAACAACAGCGCAACTGGACAAGGGGAAGCCAAACAACGAAACACCAGCACAAAAGCAGTTAAACTACAAAATTAAATGAGAAAAAGATAACCTAAAATTACCAGTCAATTAAATAGTGGGAGGCAGTGGGCAGACTGCAGCGGGAACAAGAGGCTGTAGGACTGGGAAGCCTAGTCCCGGTCTCGAGGAGCCAGGCAGGGGGAGCGGCCCAGAGACCACTGGTCAATGAGCTACTACTGGGGCCACGCAGCAGGCATATAAGTAGTCCTGGGGGTGGGAGATCAGGCGAAAAACGGCAGGAGCGCGAAACGGCAGTAAACAACAACAGCGCAACTAGACAAGTGAAAACCAAATAATGAAATACCAGCACAAAAGCTGCTAAACTACATAATTTAAATGGGAAAAAGATAACCTAAAATTACCAGTCAATTCAATATTGGGAGGCAGTTGGCGGACTGCAGGCGTGAACAGGAGGCTGTGGGACTGGGAAGCCGAGTCCCAGTCTTGAGGAGCCAGACAGGAGGAGCGGCGCAGAGACTGGAGGTCAATAGTAACCCAGGACCTTTTACCTGTTGTCTGCTTGGAGCAGCAGTCTACTGCCCTGTTATGTTCCGGCAGTTCCCTTCTACCAGGACCTTTGCTCGTCCATGTGGGACTTGGATATTGTGAGCATGTATTTATGTATGTAGGGGAAGCATGAGGAGAGTGCATGTTACAAGTGGCTGTGGCCACACTAGATTCCATTTTGTATATGGATTGTTAAGTAAGGAAGCAAAGAGTCACTTTGAAGCTAGGTAGTCCCCCCGCCCACACTTTTTCCTGGCCCATTGTTCTTTGGAAGGGGACACTCACCACAGGATAACAGGTAGTTCAGTGGGAGCAGCCTCCCTTGTCTTTTTGCTCTTATTTTGTGTTGCTCTTCTGAGGAGACACCCAGTTCCTTACTGCCTTCCTGCGCTCGCTTGTGGCAAAGGCCATGAAAGGACCAGTCTGCGTGGAAATAGCATGATATACGTACATCATAACTGCCCGAAACCGGTCACAGAACTGAACTACTGGACTACACAAACATTGCTGCAACTTGGGTATAAATATGGGATAGAACCTTCTAATAGATGTGGCCAGATTTATTTTCTGAAGCCCAGGTCGTCACACCAGTGGGCTAAAGAAACTCTTTGAGTTCCAGCGTTGGGATGCCCACTGGTTTGACACCACAATTCTGGGGACTGGGCTTTGATCTACCAGGACAGGCTGCCTGGACTCCACTTTGAGGGAGAGCGCTGACCAGCTTTTCAGAGAGGACACTAAATGTGTCCTGACAGGAAGAAGATGCTGCTCAGAAGAAGTAAGAGCCATGAAGGAGCCAAGGCGGGGCGGACCAACGGTGTCTACTATATTAACAGGGAGCACCTGCACTAGTCTACGAGGTTGAAGCCCCATTGTCCACAGAGTATCCGATGTATCCCTGCAGTGTGTCTGCCTTAGTACCCCGTGGACAGAGGGTAGGGAGGAAATCAAGGTTTTCTGAGTTTTGGTGCTACGACCAAGCACACCTCCTTGAGTAAGCCTTAGACTGCTCGTCTCACCGTCCCTGAGGGTCAGGTGCTAAAGGGGTGTATTTGGTACTCACTTTTGTATCCAATAGTAAGGGTAAATGGCTTTCAATGATACTATCTAAGTACAATAACCCCTGACTGCCCATAATGTTCCTAGAGAACACGCAATATCCTCTCCCTGCTTGGTGACCTCTAAGACCTCACCTCCTAGCTTGCACTACTCCTCAAGATTCTATCACTCTGCTTGGCTGCATTAATTATGAGTTGCCGCCCCCTTTGACCACTTCCGATATCTCTATGGCTGGCTAGAAAGAGCTTGAGCGGAGATCACGCCATAGATAAAAAAAAACAAGTGAATGAAGGAAGGAGCATGATGGAGGTGCTTGGGCTTTGATCCATGGCTGGTCAGCATGTGATCAGCCAGTAGTTGCTACTCCACTGAAAGTGCTTTCATTGAAGTTACCATGCACTCCCGTTGAGGCACACCGATCTGAGACAGACTTTGCCTGTAACAGCAGGGCTGGTGAAGCCCCTAGCGTTGCCCTCCATCAGCAGCCAAACTCCGGCCCTGCCAGTGCCACCCACTACCAGTGTGCTGCTGCTGAGACCTGCTGGAGATGAGCATAGAGACCAGAGTACAGGAGCTCAAGGAAGGAACTCTATTGGTTAGAGATGGCATCCCCCACGCCTAAAATTGACCCTGTGTAAGACAGTAAAGATGTGGCAATGTGCACAAGCATGCAAACCTCCTTCAAACCATGCCACCACCACGTGACAGCCTGGGTGTGCTATTTTCTCCCCATGCCATTGCTTTGTCCTGTGTTTTCTGGTGTTGTCCCGTGTGATGGGAGCAGAAGTGCTGAAGGGACTGTGACAGAGCCTCGGCCGCAACAAACTAGATTCATTAACAGTGCACAAGCTAAGTGCCCCATGTCCAGCCACTCCAGGCCCTAATTCAACCCTTCCAGAGGGCTTGTATTCACTTGTCCTCCTGTATAGTGTGGTGCACACCTCTGACACACCACCCACAGTCTAATTGTGCTGCTTGCATTGGGTCTTTCACTGCCAAGATGTGTTACATCCTACATTTCGGTGATGTTTTGTGGCATCAGAATTCAACAATAATGGAAGTTAGTACATCATCTAGTGATGGTTTTGTAGGTTCAAGAGTTTTGATAATTAAATGTGTACAATAGTTGTGAGTTGTGTGTGCTACTGTAGTGCAAGGCACATCAAAGATTATACTATAACAAACAATAGAATCATCCACATGGTACATAAAGAAAAAAGAAAGTCCTCTTAAGATAGAATTTGTAACAAAATGTACTTTTCTGAGGTGGTCCCTCTGCTGTGCAAGCTGCAGCCACATCACTGAGGCATCAACATATTCTGCCTTGGGAAGAGAGGGTCCTCTGCCTGATTTGGGAGTGAGCTCCCTTGACGTGAGTTACCCTCAGAGGAATCTCTGGTGTATTTTTGACAGTTTTCGACCGCAGTGCACATGTCAATCATGCGCGTACCCTTCGGAATCCTATTTTTAGTGACTTTGAGATCCAGAGCGAGCCTCTGTGTTCTGGAGGGGTGCATCAACCAAGCTCTCCTTAATAAGTGTTACTCTTTACTCATGCAGTGAATGATTGGTTGTGATGTGCCACGCGTTATTACCCGTGTTGGCGGATGGCCATGGGATCTTCTGGCCCGCAATGGTAAAGGTTTGCCCAGCCTCATGGTACCATGTACGGCTTGTGTCTGTAGTGATGGTGTGTGATAACATGATCCAGGATTGTATAGGTTGCGTCGGTCTGTGAGGGGCATCTTGAATTGCAGCTAGAGGCATGCATTAAAAATATGGAGCTGAAGTTAGAGTGCTGGAGAAGCATAGTGTATTGCTTGCAATCCTATAGCTTTTGAGTGGGTGAGATGGAGTCAGTTCACTCTCTAGAAATGCAGGTTAGACCCTGGGGACGTCCTGCCTTTTGTCCGTCCTTAACTGTGCTCCCAATGGGTGTGAGTAAAGGGTGTGGGGAGCCAGATGTGGTGGTCTCTTTACGAATGCAAGACCAGCTCTGCCTCAAGGCATCCTTTTTTGTTCCTCTTGGGGTGTCACTCCAAAAATGTTGATGGGCACAAAATGTCTTGAAGCAGATGACTCCAAGCGCCATCCCTTCCTGCCCGTCATCATCAGAAGCCAAAAAAAGTATTTGACTTGACCAAGGATAGATGCACAAAATGGCTGATACGTCCTCCTGGGTTTTCAAAGCGTAGATGAAGAATACACAATTCCCGTCTGGAATATGAAAATAAGAGGTGGACTGAAGCATTGTTCCAGGAGTTCTCCTTGACCAGAGATGGTGCTACCTTGCACGTTTTTGGAGGGATCTCTGAGGACCAATACTGGTGTTGCTAACAGTCAGCTCCCCAGTCAGGTGAGGGAGCATCACCTCAGAAGTCTGCAACCTGCTCCTGGAGAACCTGCTTTGGGTTAGGTTTCAACTGCTCTATGATAGAGGGGCACTGGAATAGTCCTCACAAGTGGAGCCACCCAAGAGAAGAGATCAGCTGAGACTGCACTGTCGTGTTTTGGGGAGGAGCAGAGCTGCTGGAGCCCATGATTAGCTCTGTGACCCTGTCCTTGATTGCACATCCTCATTCACTTTCACTGGGCCTTGCGGTGATCCTTTCCCAAATCCCTTGGCTGGAAGTGATCAATGAAGCTGCTGGTGTGAATAACGAGGAGTTTTCACTGTGTGACCCGCCAGTCACTTGTTCTAGGTTGAGACAGCATAAAGATTTCCTATAGAATTAAGCACTATTAATGACAAATCTGCCTTGGGCTTCAGACATAAAAATGCATTTTAAAACGTAACATGCAGACTTTTGGTTCTGGAAAATTACAACATGAGGCCTTTAATCAGATGCTTTCCCCTTAATAAATCATGTAAAACAGGCACAATTAATTTAAAGTTTGATTTGAATGTGACTAGTTTAGATTTTGTCCTCACTAAAGAATGTGGTTTTAACTTACAAACATGTTTAAACATGACTGCAGTGTATTGAATTAATACAACATTTTTAAGTGTAGAACCACAGAAAGCAGCTTATGATTTAGCTTGCTCTGAGAGCTCCAACTTCACCTTCTAGATAGCAGAGGAATGTTTCTTCTTGTGTGAAAGAAAGAGGCTTCCTGTAATTTACTGCATGTAACCTACCTTATGGTATTTAGTTGCTGGTAAAATGTTTCAAAACAAATCCTCAATTATTTCTTTACCTTAGAGAGAATAGAAAATCACACATATTTTAAATGTATTACCATATTGTGTTTTAATTATTCCTGCGTAAATAATAAGTTCTTTTGCGACTAATGTTACATGTTTAGTTAAAATAAAATGTTTCTTTAATAGAAGGTTAGATGAAGTCATTTTAAATAAGAGTCAAAATGTGCTGTGGGAAGGATTTTGCTTGCCTGATTGATGACGTGTGCAGACAGCAGAGAATTGAAGATGTACTTTTGGAGAATGCTGTATTATAATTGG
Organism: Calotriton arnoldi; assembly: GCA_963921515.1. Lineage (NCBI taxonomy): Eukaryota > Metazoa > Chordata > Amphibia > Caudata > Salamandridae > Calotriton > Calotriton arnoldi. Next base: position 173,123 of record CAWUFW010004042.1, read on the forward strand.
ATGAAGAACGAAGATCATGCCACGTGCTTTGCAACATTTTTCCCTGATTTATACACGTGTTCCTAGTTTAGGAGTTTCAGATATAGAGACCTGCAGAGAAGGAGACTTAGTCTTAGACTTAGAGATGGAGATCTGCAGAGAAAGGAGGAGAGGGCTGGCTTTAAATAGAGGGCTGGAGAGCAGAGCAGATTCAGACGAGGGCAGATTAGATGCAGGCTCTGTTCCACTGTTTATGCTTTGACTAACTGGCTTTGCCAAGGCTTCCTTTCTCTATGCTTTATTTCTCTTTATGGGAGATTCTGCAATTATTAATTACTGATTTAGCTTCATGCTAATCTCACTCTTGCTTTTATTCTTGAATTCTTCATGAGTTCTGACTCACATCATTTGCGCCTCATTTCTTAGAGTAGGGATTCTTTCCATTATGGAACGCGCTGTGTGCAATTTATAATATGCTCTGCACTAACTTTATTTTTCTACTATCAATTCTGTAACCTGATTGATATTTAACTAATGAATGAAAAATCAGAGAATCTTAAACTTTAATTAGAAAATAAAACCCTTTAAAACTACTCACAAGCTTTCATTATTGATTAAAATATTAATTTGCATTTGATTATTTTCCTGTGTTTATGAAGGAACTCTTTTGGTCAAAATATAGTGGCCAAGATTCATCACCTTGAGAAAAGAATTTGGCGGGGAAAAAGGGTAATGACAATTAAAGGAAATTGTGCCACATTTACCAAATTTTCCAAAGAGAGATTACCGCGAGATTTCGGCGCTAGCAAGGTCTTGTCTGAGTCTCGAGGGCTGCAACGAGGCAAGACTGAGCTGCATCCCTTAGTTGGATTCTGAGACTGTACTGCACCTGGCATTTGTAAATTGACCTATTACACCTGACCTCCATAGTCCCATATACTGGGGATCCCAGAGGGTGGGATCTAGGAATAACTGTAATTCAGCAATGGAATACTGTTATCTGCTGAAAGAACCTGAGGGTCGGCTGGACTCTATGTTTAGGAGGGGGTGAGATTGCTTCCCAGTGAGGCTTAGACCTTAGATGGCTCCTCAGCCCGACTGTTACCATCTGCGTTCCCCTGACCAACTCTAAATGGAGGCTGTAGGAGGCTGGCTCAGTATATAATGTCCACCTATGGTCAGGCCGGGACCAATCTAAGGACACACCCTCAGGGAAGCCATTAAGTAACCCTAACAAGGAGAAGGGCCTCTTTGCTGGTGACCCACCTATCAGATGGGATCAGGGACGCTACTCAGCTGTCTTAGCCAGTCAGATGCTCCGAGGGGCAAAGATCCAACATGGCAGAACCAAGTGGCCACCCGGAGGAGCTCTGGGCACCTCCCTCGGGAGGAGCTGGACAGGTGGTCAACACTCCCCTGCCCTTTGTGTGGTTTCACACCAGAGCAGGAGCCAAGGGCTCCTGAACTGGACCAAACTGGTTTATGCAAGGAGGGCACCAAATGTGCCCTTTAATGCAGTCTGAGGGTGCTCGGAAGCGCCCCCACCCTACCTAATTCTAAAGGAGAGGTGGTCACACCTCTTCTTCACTGGAAACTCTTTGTTCAGCTTCCTCTGCCAAGTGAAGCTCATCAACAGGGGACAGAACACTGTTTAGGGTTGGCAGCAGCGCGGGCTGGCAGGCAGACCCTGTAAGGCTGCACAGGTAGTTATTGGGGGGTCCTCTAAGGAGCCCCCAGTACATGGATTCATACAACTAACACTGGAATCTGTGTAGTTGCATGATTCCAACATGTTTGATACCAAACATGACCAGGTTTGGGGAAGCCATTATGTAGGTGGACATCTCGACTTACCAGTGTCCACTACATACCTTATAATGGCTATCCCACACTTACAAAGCCCAGAAAATGGAGTCCGGGGTTTATAGGCATACCTCTGCTTGTGCAGGGGTACCCACACAGTTAGAACCATGCACCCTGCCCTTGAATTGAAGGGCCTACCTTAGGGGTGACTCATAGGTTAAAAGTGCAGTGATCAAGATATAAGGGAAATCTTATATCAAAGTGAAAGGTGCAAGCACCATTTCACGTAGACTGCAATGGCAGTTCTGCAGGCACAGTTTGCCAGGGTTCCTATGGGTGGCATAATGTATGCTGCAGCCCAAAGTAGGCCCGCGGTGTGCCAATGCCCTGGGTATCTCAGTGCCATATGCTAGGGACTAATAATGGTACCCTAGTATGCCAATTGTGGGGTGTACAAAGTATTTACCAGGGAATTTAGAGTAGAGAGCACTGCCACTGGGGTCTTGATTAGCAGGATCCCAGTGAATTTCAGTCAAAACACAATGACAGCAGGCAAAAATTGGGGGTATCTATGCCATAAAGATCCGACTTTCCTACAGAGACGGAGATAAACAATGGTTCCTGATGGTTGCTACAGATGGTAGCAGCTCACGACTGAAGCCGCTGCACAAGTTGAAGGTAACACACAGGCAGAGATTGGGGACTGTACTTTGCCAAAGCCATCTTTAAAGGGGCCAGTAGAGTATGGGAGAGAGACTGGCCAACGGATAACCATAACACAAAGACACCTATCACTGACCTACAAGTGAACCTGCGCCTATCTAGACCTCCCTGAGTAGTCGTTACCCTAGGAATTAGTAGCATTGTCTGATCTTACAGGGATTACACTTGCCTTCCATAGTATCTATTTGTGTGGTAGGGGAATGAAGTACTTTTTCTTTAAAATTAAAGTATTGGCTAGACAAGCCATTATTGGGTGGAATTGTGTGCACTATTGGGTTCTGATTCTCAGCCCCACACCACCACCTCAACTCCACACCACCACCCTCAGTAAGGCTTGGACCGCTCGTCTCGCGAACCTGAGTTTCAGGTACTGAAAGATGCTCAGTTTAGACAACAGGAGTAGGTCAACCCCAGGACTCCTTCACCTCAACTGCGACCTACTAACCCCTGAATGCCCTGTGGTTACGAACCAGTCCTGGCTCCCTGCAGGAACTGCATGCAGTTGTTTGCTGGTCTGGTCACTCCTTTAAGAGCAGCCTGAACGCTTCACTGTTGGATGTGTTTGTTCCTGCTCAGGTGTCACTTTCACTCAGCAAAAGGGTTGTCTGCTTCTGGTGGACATTCAGCGCCCCTAACAGGTGGTGTGGACGGTGGGAGAGTCTCTGCAGGAGCTCACGGTCTGTTCCTTCACTTAAACCTCCAAGAGGCGGGTTTAGTAAGACAAATGCACAAGCTCCACCAATGACATTGAACGATCAAGGATGCTAGGGTTGGTGCAAATGTGCCCAGATGGTGTTCAAGCTAATTACAATTATGAGGAGTCTCGTGACGCCACACGACTTAGGACATGTTTAACTTGCAAAACTTTTCATTAGCTGAAAGTGAAGCACATTGATTTGCACTTTTTCTGCACCTTTCTCATTCCGGAATTTGGTGAGCAGTAGTGGCCCGTGGTGGGAGTGCTGCCGGGCGGTGACGTGGGGCGGGGTGGGGGTAGTAAACTACGGAATACGGCCGAATAGAGGTAAGTAAACATATAAATAAATAAAACAAATTCCGTTGCGCGCGCTGCATCGCATTTGGCGATGCAGCACGTGCAACGAAATTCGTTTTATTTATTTATATGTCTACTACTCTATTCGGCCGTATTCCGTAGTTTACTACCCCCCACCCTGCCCCTCCCCCGCCCCACGTCACCGCCCGGCAGCACTCCCACCACGGGCCGCTACTGGTGGTGAGCTGATTTTTCCTAATTAGGAATTGACAAATGGTGGCTGTAATGTGCAAGCACGTGCAAAAAAGCCTTTATGTATGCCTGTGTTTGCGTACATTAGCACTTTAAAGCCAGACACTTGTTGTTTCTATTGCATCTAGTGCAACACGTATGGGGCAGATGTTGGTATCACCCAGTTTACCTACGACTGCCTTCCAAAAAACATCAGGTTGTGTAGTGATCATCTGTGTGGGGCACATGAAGGACTCTATTCCATTTGATTCATTCATCTGCTTTGATCTCCTTTCCTGGTCACCCACCCAAAGACCACCAGACCACCATATCATTCATCAGTCAGGACGTTAGCCATGCATCGATGTATCATTGAAATGTGCACTAAGTCACAATACACAACACCCTTGGTCAGCTACCTGCGTCACTCCTGAACAACCCGGAGCCCAATGGAATGGCAGGTGAAATGTCTCCTTTCGTTTGATTGGCCACTGACAGAGCCAGCAGTTAAGATGGGTGTTATATTAATTTTAATAATGTAACGCTTGGGGCTGGATGACATGAATATCCCTGGGTGCTCAATGGAGCTTTGCTCCAGTTTTTGTGCTCCTGAGGCAAATTGGTATCACCAACGGGGCCACACATATCTGTGTGGGTTCTTCTTTAATGCCCACTGTGGGGGCACGAAGCTTCCACCTATTCAGGCAAAGTGGGTGTGTTAAGTAAACGTCTCCACACAGGTTGAAGAAGAGAAGGACGTTTATTCAGCTAAGATCCTCAAGCACCAGCTGACAAGTGAAGTACACCAACATTCTAAGGTGAGCTTAACACCAAGATTCTACTAGAATGAAATGTACTACTGGGAAGAAAGAAGAGGGGGGGAAACGGGTGGAAGAGAGGAGGGGTAAACCAGGAGAAGGAGAGGGGTACAGGCAAAGGGAAAAGCATTAGTTACAACACATCTCCTTTTGCATGAGGGAAAACTAAGGATAAAACAAGGTAAAGGTGAAAACATTCACAATGGAGAAAACAATGCTATAAGTCCTGGAAATGCAAAAGATTACATTTTGTAATCCGCCAACCAAGCTGGTGGTCGGCGACATCTGAACTCTTTAGAGCCTTGTGAGATGGAGGATGACTCATCTCGACTTTCGTCACTGGAAGACGATGAGGAGTGTACCTGTCAGGAATCGAACCAGGAGGCTGCAAGAGACTAGCCTAGTGGGTGCCATCACTACTTCTGGCAGGGAAAGACATAATCTATCTTGGACTGAGCTTATTCATTTGCGCTCCACTAAGATGGCTGAGGGTGCTGATGTCAGCGCTTCAGCCTTCCTGCTTTGAGCGCGAGACCCTGAACTTCACTCTAGGCGCACGCTCCCCTGCAGCTGCTTGCACTTCACCAAAGCCGTTGGAGAAGGAGGAGCTTCTGCGTCACCAGCGTTTAGAGTTAGTGTAGAAGAGATATTTCGTAGCGTTTTACGGCGGTAGCTTAGGAAATACTACGCGTCGGGCAGAATTAAATATTTCCAGAATCCAGAGACTATTGTCCGTGACTCCGTTTGACCTTCCAGTCATTCTCGGAGCATCCTGTCTTCAAGAGAAAGAATTTCCAGACACACAAGTACTGTTTAAAATAAATGTTAAAAGCGAGTCTCACAGAATAATTTACTCACCAGAAAGTCTTGTGTCAGCCCAAGCTCTCCGCAGTTCTTGGCACCTGTAAAAAGAAGAAAAGAAGAAAGTTTAGTTTTCAGTTGTTATAAAGAAATATTGTTTCGCAATTAAATATACTTACCAAGAATTCTTGTGCTAACCAAGCATTCTGCATTCCTTGAGTTCCTGTAAAAGAAAAGAAAGAAGGTTTAGTTACTCAAATAGTTTAGCTCTCGCTAAAGATTTGGTTTGGTGTAATATAAGCAGTCAAGTTAGTTTTCTATTAATAAAAATTACGCATTGAACTAGACAACGACAAAGTGGCAGAGTCCAGTTAAAAGGGTATGAACGATAATTACAGAGAAAAATACACAGCTAATTATTAAGAATTGCCTAATACTGAGTGAATGTTGTTTGTATTTTAAAGGTGTTTAAATAAAAGAAAGCTCATCCTTTAACACTATAGAAGAGAGGCATAGCCCAGTCTAAAAAGGGTACGTAAATCAAGGAACAGGAAGTTCATAGATTGAATGTTAAAAAAGATTGTTTGGACCTGAATAATTTGTTTATTTATGTTACAGTGTCCATATACTGAAACGCAAGAAGAAAACTAGAGGTAGCGGTTCAGAGAAGGCAACCAAGATAGAAGACGAGGCTGTCTCTTCTTTATCCCATCCCCCTTTCCCCCCTGGGAGTTTCTTCATTCTTCCTAAGAAAAACTCTTTAGGAGCGTGGAGGGAAACTCAGGAAGGCATTGGGAAAAGTCATCATTCTGCTCCTGTGAAGTACCGGGGAAACTTCAAGTAAGACTCCTGACAGAGTGAAGTGCCCACAACTTTTTACTCACCCGAGCAGAATGGCTGAGGGATTAGACCTGAAGAATTTAGGATGGGGTTTTAGAGGCCATTCAGAAAGAGTTGTTAGCTGTTAGAGAGGAGAACAGAAGCTTAAGGCAAGACTTATTAGCCTCCAGGAGAGACAACAGATTTAGCTAACAAGATGGACGGTTATTTTTCAGGCACCAGCTTTGCAGGCCTTTCTCAGGATGCACAGACTACTAGTACCACCCCTTTACCACACCCAAGAAGCAGTACACAAGTAATACACTCATTGTCCCCAGTTATTCTGCTTGCCCCACCAGAACGTTTTAATGGTGACCCAAATTTTCCTTACCCAATGCTCTCTACACTTCATGTGTCGGCCCGCCATTTTCCCTGATGCACAGTCCCGGGTAGCTTTCATTTTATCGTCCCTTTGCCCCCTCCTCTTTAACATTTATGTTACCCCGCTGATATATCTAGCGGAGGAGCTGGGGGCTAAGGTGATTGCCTATGCGGATGACACTCAGCTTCTGTTTACTTGGGAGGGTGCTGATGCTGATGTTTCCTCTGCTCAACACTGTCTACTCTCGGTTTTCTGCTGGTTGGCGCAGGCCCAGCTAAAATGCAATGAAGAGAAATCCGAAATACTTTTGTATGGGAAATTTCCTTCTAATTTTAGAGAGCTATTGTGGCCCCCAGGGTTTCCACTGCCGTGCTTGTTGGGTGCTGCCGCTAAAAACCTGGGCGTTTGGTTTGAGGAAAATTTAACTTTTGCCACCCATATCAAGAAGCTGGCGGGGTCCTGCTTTGGGATTTTAAAATCTTTGAGGAAGTTTCTCCCTCTGCTCCCAATGGCAGCTAGGGAAACCATGGTCCGGGCTTTGATTTTGTCTCGCCTGGACTACGCTAATGCTCTGTATGTAGGGACCCCCAGCTATCTGCTGAACAAGCTTCAGGTGGTGCAGAATGCGGCGGCTCGCCTCTTACTTGATCTTCCCAGGAGGAGTAGCGTTCGCCTCCATCTGTGCTCCTTGCACTGGCTTCCGGTGGAGGCGCGGATCAAATTTAAAGTCTTGTCAATTGCCCATAATGCCCTTTATGGCCGGGGACCTAGCTACCTGCAAAAGAGGTTCTCTTTTTATGCGCCGACAAGACAGTTGCGCTCCTCTTCGCAATTATTGGTCCAGGTTCCACGTTTTTCTCGGCAAAGGCTGGGTGGTTGTTCCCTTGTTCGTAAGGCGGCCCTAGGCTGGAATACATTGCCTCTGGCTCTGCGCAGCATTTCAGATTCCCGCATCTTCAAAAAAAGTTGAAAACCTTCTTGTTTTAAGCTCGGACTCATGATCCGCTCAGGTGACCGCGCCGGGACACTCTTTGGAGTAGCCGAGCGCGTTACAAATGTATATAACATAACATAACATAACATCATACCTAAGTGGAGACGCTGCTGCCTGGTCCTTGCCTCTGGTCTCCAAATATTCGGCTATCCTGTATGATTTTGATAAATTTAAAAAATAATTTTTGCGGATCTTTGATCGGAGAAGAGTTTCTCAAGCCATTGACAATGAGTTGCTGGAGTTAAGGAAAGGTAATAAGGAACTAGTTGCCTACCTGGCCCAATTTAATAAGCTTATTGTAGAGACAGACTGGCCAGAGAATAAAAGAGCTGCATTGTTTTATAGAGGCTTGAAAGACGAACTCAAAGATGCCTTGTCCCAAATACCCAATAGACCCACAGAAGTTTCCGCCCTAATCGATTTGGTCCTAGAATTGGATTATAGACAGACGGAAAGAAGAGGTGAGAAAAGAAGGGAGTTTCGCCCGAGTGTACCCAGATTTGACAGAATGAGGTCCGAAGGAACTAGGTCGGCAGAGAACCATCAGGCGGTAGAGGCTATGCAGATTGGGGTGGTGAGCGGCCCTCTTTCCAAGGAAGAGAAGGAGAAGAGGAGATTGAATAATCTCTGCATGTACTGCGGGTCAGTGGCCATTTTGTTAAGGTCTGTCCGAAGAAACCAAAGACTTCGCCAAAGGAAAACTTGCGGCACCACCAGTAGGAGGGGTTGGACTGGTGGATGCTAAAGAAATCACAACTCCAGATTCTCACCTGTTGGCGAACACGTTGCAATCGTCTGCTCCGCATCTAACTCTACCAGTTACCTTGAAATTTAGAACATCTATCCAGTCTGATGTTCCGGTGATGATAGACTCAGGAGTAAGGGTGGGCGGAATTTGCGTAGTCGCGTTACGCAAAATTCCGCGAAACGGTAAAAAATCTCCGCGAGCACGCATAATTCCGCGAGCACGCGGAATTGCTTGTTCCGCCCGTTCGTGATGCATTTTTCCTGTTCGAGGACGCTGGTTGCGTGCTCGGGGGGAAATATCTCGCGATCTTGCCCATGCGGTCGCCAATTGGCGTGGCCATCTTGTTTCACTTGTCCCAGCCGCTCGCGATGCATGTTTCCTGTTAGCGAACGCAAATGGCCGATGGCGCGTCCGAATGACGTGTTCGCGATCGCACACACTCGCGGGATCGCGCGAATGGACAGGAAAACTCGTCGGCGAACGCAGGGATCCCGGTAAGTCGCTACCGCGCGCAAACACGCATTTTGAAAGCACGAACAAGGAAAAAATTCTGATACGCCGCGGATCGCGGAATTTTTGGCAATTCCGTGTTCTCCGCGGAACGCGGAATTGCCAAAATTTCGCAAATTCCGCAAGCGGAACGGAATTTACCGCCCAGGCCTACTCAGGAGCCACCGGAAATTTCTGTGACATTAAATTTGCCTGAAAGATAGGATTGCAAGCCATACGAAAGACCAAGAGTGAATCAGTGAGAGCGGTTGATGGCACAAATCTTTCTTCTGGTCCAATCGTTAGTCACACTGAGGAAGTGGAACTTGCTCTACCAGATGGTCATCGAGAGAGCTTACAGTTTAACTTAATTGATGCGCCACAGTTCCAACTAATCCTAGGCCTCCCATGGTTAACGGAGCACAACCCTCAAATAGATTGGGAGAAAAGATCTATCAAGATGAACTCCGATTACTGTAAAGAGTCTTGTTATCATGGCGAGGACCGAGTAAAGGAATCAAGCTTAGCTGCTTGTTTATGTGAGAACGGAGCGTCGGTGTGTGTGATACGTACAGAAGAAGTTCCAGAAATGTATCAGGACTACAAGGATGTCTTTAGTGAGGTCGATGGCGAGAAACTTCCCCCTCATAGGCCTTACGATTGTAAGATCGAGTTGGAACCAGGGGCAAACCTTCCGTGCAGCAGAATCTACGCTCTGACGGAAAAAGAGGATAAATATTTGAAAGAATATATTCAGACCTATTTGAAGAACAGGTTCATCAGGCCTTCACAGTCTCCCGTCTCTTCGCCATTACTTTTTGTGCCAAAGAAGGAAGAGGGCGATCTAAGGCCCTGTATTGACTATCGCGCCCTCAACAGAATCACTGTCAAGAACCGATACCCCTTACCTTTGATTTCTGTGCTCCTGGACCAGGTTAAGGGGGCTCAGATCTATACCAAACTCGACCTCCGAGGGGCATACCACCTGATCCGGATCAGAGAGGGTGATGAATGGAAGACCGCATTCAGGACCAAGTTCGGCCTATACGAGTACCAAGTAATGCCTTACGGTCTCTGCAATGCCCCGGCGACTTTTCAGTATTTTATAAACGATGTTTTGAGTCAATATATTGACAAGTGTGCCATCGTCTACATTGACGACATTTTGATCTATTCGGCAACGGAAGAAGAACATCAAGGACATGTAAGAGGAATATTAGAAAAACTGCAAGAAAACTGCTTATATGTCAAGCTTGAAAAATGTGCATTCGATGTCCGCTCAGTAGATTTCTTAGGCTTTGTCCTAGCTCCAGAGGGAATCACCATGGATACGCAAAAGATCAAAGCAGTTTTGGACTGGCCATCCCCAACGACTGTAAAGGAGATACAGCGATTTATTGGATTCGCAAACTTTTACAGGAGATTTATTCAGGATGTCTTCCAAAAGGTGATTCCAATTACTCGTCTGTTAAGAAAAGGCGTTCCATTTTTCTGGTCTGAGGAGGCGGAAGCGGCCTTTCAGTCTCTGAAGGAGAGTTTTACTTCGGCACCCATACTCCTCCACCCCGATCCTACAAAACCCTTTTATGTGGAGACGGATGCATCTGACCAGGCTATTGGAGGAATCCTATCTCAGAGGCATAAGAAGACCGGTCAACTGCACCCAGTGGCTTACCATTCTCGAAAACTTCTCCCGGCTGAGATCAACTACACGGTCACAGAGAAGGAGCTGTTAGCAATTAAAGACACCTTTAAGGAGTGCAGGCACTACCTAATGGGAGCCAGACATAAGGTAACTGTGTATACATATCACAAGAATCTGCAATTCCTGAAATCGGAAAGAACTCTAACGCCGCGCCAACTTAGATGGTCTTTGTATTTTGCGGATTACAATTTTGTAATTACCTATCGTCCAGGAAGCAAGAACGGCAAGGCGGATGCCTTATCCAGAATGGATAATGAAGAACAAAGGATGGTTATAGATGATCAAAAGATCATCCCAGAATCAAAGATTGTGGGGGCCATTACCAGTGAAACCTTTGAAGAGAAAGTAAGGAAGTCTCTTACTCCAGAAGAACTTCAGCAATGGGTTTTGGCGGATCCATCTCGAGAAGTCCCAAATGGGTTGCCCTACCATAGTGGAGTCTTGTTTGTACCAACCCTGGATTTGTGAGATCACATTTTGTACGATTGCCACGATCACCCCATGGCCGGTCATAAGGGAATTAACAAGACTGAAGAACTGATTAAGAGACACTTTTGGTGGCCTAAAATGACAAAAGACATCAAGCAATATGTGTTAGGTTGTGGAATTTGTGCTCAGGGAAAACCGACACGGCAATCACCTCAGGGGCTACTGCTACCAATGCCTACACCCCCTTATCCCTGGCACATGGTGACCATGGATCTAATTGTAGACCTACCTTCTAGTCGGGATTACAGTTTGATCCTGGTTTTTGTGGATGCCTTTACCAAAATGGCCCACTTCGTTCCTTTGCAAGACATCCCCAGTGCTAAGGAATTGGCCAGACAATTCGGTTTACATGTGGTGAGGTTACACGGAATCCCTAAGGTTCTCATTTCAGACCGTGGCACTCAGTTCCTGTCCCATTTCTGGAAGGCCTTTACACAAGGGTTAAATATAGAGACTAGGTTCTCCACTAGCTATCACCCAGAGACTGATGGACAGACTGAGAGGGCAAACCAAGAGCTGGAGCAGTACCTGAGATTGTTCTTGTTAGATCAGGAAGGGGGCTGGCCGAATCTTCTCTGGGCAGCAGAATTCGCACACAACAACTCCCAAAACAGCTCTACTGGTCATTCTCCATTCTACTTAAATTATGGACGACATCCAAATCTAACGATTAGTACTAGTGAAATTTCAGTTCCAGCAGTTAAGGATTTCATCCAGCATTTAAGTGAAACCCATGAGGCAGCTAGAGGAAAGTTAGAGAAATCAAAAGAGACGTACAAACACCATGCTGATAAAAAGAGAAGATTAGAGGATGATTATCCAATTGGGCGTAAGGTTTGGCTTAGCACCAAGAATTTGAAATTAAAAGGGAATCGGAAATTCCTGCCCCGTTTTGTAGGTCCTTTTGAAGTTGAGAAAAAATTAAATTCTGTGACCTACAGGCTAAAGTTACCTACGCAATTGAAAGTTCATCCTGTTTTTCATGTCTCTTTACTGAAAAAATCTTCACCATGCCTCCGACCCAGAGCACTTCCTAAACCGACCCAAACTGTAGATGGAGAGGAATTTGAGGTGAAGAGGATCCTAGACTCTAAGTGGAAGAAGAGAAAACTGTAATATTTAGTCAATTGGAAAGGTTATTGTCCGGAGGAATGGTCTTGGGAACCATCCTCAAACGTTCATGCCCCGAGATTAGTAAAGGCTTTTCATGACCAATTTCCCCTAAAGGCCAGACCTGGGGAAACCCCCTTGCGGAGGGGTACTGTCAGGAATCGAACCAGGAGGCTGCAAGAGACTAGCCTAGTGGGTGCCATCACTACTTCTGGCAGGGAAAGACATAATCTATCTTGGACTGAGCTTATTCATTTGCGCTCCACTAAGATGGCTGAGGGTGCTGAGGTCAGCGCTTCAGCCTTCCTGCATTGAGCGCGAGACCCTGAACTTCACTCTAGGCGCATGCTCCCCCGCAGCTGCTTGCACTTCACCGAAGCCTATGGAGAAGGAGCAGCTTTTGCGTAACCAGCGTTTAGAGTTAGTGTAGAAGAGATATTTCGTAGCGTTTTACGGCGGTAGCTTAGGAAATACTACTCGTCGGGCAGAATTAAATATTTCCAGAATCCAGAGACTATTGTCCGTGACTCCGTTTGACCTGTAGTCATTCTCGGAGCATCCTGTCTTCGAGAGAAAGAATTTCCGGACACGCAAGTACTGTTTAAAATAAATGTTAAAAGCGAGTCTCACAGAATAATTTACTCACCAGAAAGTCTTGTGTCAGACCAAGCTCTCCGCAGTTCTTGGCACCTGTAAAAAGAAGAAAAGAAGAGAGTTTAGTTTTCAGTTGTTATAAAGAAATATTGTTTCGCAATTAAATATACTTACCAAGAATTCTTGTGCTAACCAAGCATTCTGCATTCCTTGAGTTCCTGTAAAAGAAAAGAAAGAAGGTTTAGTTACTCAAATAGTATAGCTCTCGCTAAAGATTTGGTTTGGTGTAATATAAGCAGTCAAGTTAGTTTTCTATTAATAAAAATTACGCATTGAACTAGACAACGACAAAGTGGCAGAGTCCAGTTAAAAGGGTATGAACGATAATTACAGAGAAAATACACAGCTAATTATTAAGAATTGCCTAATACTGAGTTAATGTTGTTTGTATTTTAAAGGTGTTAAATAAAGAAAGCTCATCCTTTAACACTATAGAAGAGAGGCATAGCCCAGTCTAAAAAGGAGTACGTAAATCAAGGAACAGGAAGTTCATAGATTGAATGTTAAAAAAGATTGTTTGGACCTGAGTAATTTGTTTATTTATGTTACAGTGTCCATATACTGAAACGCAAGAAGAAAACTAGAGGTAGCGGTTCAGAGAAGGCACCCAAGATAGAAGACGAGGCTGTCTCTTCTTTATCCCATCCCCCTTTCCCCCCTGGGAGTTTCTTCATTCTTCCTAAGAAAAACTCTTTGGGAGCGTGGAGGGAAACTCAGGAAGGCATTGGGAAAAGTCATCATTCTGCTCCTGTGAAGTACCGGGGAAACTTCAAGTAAGACTCCTGACAGTACCTTGGAACAGTGAGCTACATTATCCATGCTCCAGGTGCTTCCGTCTTCCAAAACAACAGAGTTGCTATTGACTCGTTTTATTCTCAAAGGTTTAGAAAATGATGAAACTTTGGCTCGAAGAACAGTAGGTCTTTTGACGACCACCCATTGACCTTACTGCCAGTCCTTGTTGACCGTACCCCATTTCTGGTTGTATCTGGATTTGTAATCTTGTTGAAGCCGCCCAACTTTTTCCAGAACAGACTTCCTGTCTACCCAAACCGGACACCCCCCATTGAGCCAATTGGGTGTAAGTTTGGAACCAGGATTTCTCCCTTTAAGGGAAACAAAAGGAGAAACACAGGAAATACCATTAGGCGTGATGTGGTATGACCATAGCATTTGTCTTATGGCTTCATCAACAGGTTCACGAGATGCCAAGGCCAATTGAATTGTGTCCTTTATCATCCTGTTGGCTCTTTCTACCAATCCATTGGCTTTTGGATAGTAGAGTGATGATTTGAGATGAGATATAGATAATGTGGTCATAAAGTGCCTCATTTCATCGGAAGTGAATTGAACACCATTGTCTGTGATTAATGTGCTGGGTACACCCTCTTTGGAAAATGTATCTTTAAGGAATTCAATTAATGAAGATGTAGTGATAGTGGTGACCATTTTTGTAGAAATCCAATGGGAATGGTAATCGATAAGTACGAACATGTATCTTTGAGAGTAGTTAAGCAAGTTTAATGGTCCTATAATGTCCAGGCCTAATTTGTCCTAAGGTTTAGTGAGGATGGGCACCGGGATGAATGGAGCTTTGCGAATGACTTTGGCTTTGTCACTGGATCCACATGCAAGGCAGTCTCTCACCATTCTTTCTACCATGGAATCCATGTTGGGGAACCAATAGTCTTGCCTGATTTTGCTTTTAGTCATGCTCCTGCCCGGATGGCCTTCATGGGCTATCTGAATTATACGTTCGTACATATCTTCTGGAGGAACAATCCTATTTCCTCTGTAGATGTTGTCCTTTATGATTGACAACTCACCCTTCACTACCCAGAAGAATTTAAGATTTTCTGGTAATTCTTTAAGACTTTCAGGCCACCCATTGCAGATAGTGTTTTTCAGATTAGTGAGAACAGTGTCATCGTTCATGCATTTTTTACATTCCTCCTTGCTAATGGCAGGGATATCCACTGAAAGAATGGTCTCATCAGGGGGGTAAATTTGGGGGTTCTCATTAGTGATTGGAAGTCTAGAGAGACAGTCGGCAACAGGGTTTTCATTGCCAGGTACGTAGCTTATTGTGTAGTTAAAGCCTTGTAGACCTAAAATCCATTTGGAGATGCGGGGAGTAGTTTTTTCCAAACACTTGGTTGAGAACAAGGGAAGCAAGGGTTTATGATCTGTTTTTAGAGTGAATGGAATCCCCCATAGAAAGAATTTAAAATGATTTATAGCCCAATAACAAGCGAGGGCCTCTTTTTCAATCGTGGAGTAGTAGCGTTCTGGTTCCTTCAAAGTTCTGGATGCAAAGGCTATCACCCTTTCTTGTCCTTTTATGTATTGTGTAAGTGAGGCTCCTAACCCTTTCATGCTGGCATCAGTTGTCAAAGTGGTTCTGGCATTGGGGTCGAACATACTTAAAATGGGTGCTTCTACTATAGCTTGCCTGATCTGTGTGAAGTCATTGTGACACTGAGAGTTCCAATCGAACGGGGTACCTTTTTTGAGTAACTCTCTTAGTGAGTGAACTCGTTCTGCAAAGTTTTTTACGTACTTGGACATATATTCAACCAGGCCTAGAAAGGATTTAAGTTCCTCTTTATTTGTAGGAGCAGGAGCAAGCTTGACTGAATCCACCAGGCTAGATTTAGGTTTGATTCCTTCGCCTGATATGGTGTGACCTAGATAAACCACAGATTCAACACCTATTTTGCATTTGTCCTTATGATTGATGAAACCAGCTTTGTTTAGTTCCGTTAAAACTTCCTCTAGGACCTTATTATGTTCCACTTTAGATACTCCATAAATCAGGATGTCGTCCTGAAAACACAGCACTTTGTCTGTTCCTTGTAAGATGTGTTGCATTATGCGTCGGATGCTAGACCGAACGGCATCCTGGAAAACTGGTATGCCCCAACTGGAGTTATGAAAGAGGCGAGGGACTTGGAATCAGGGTGGAGAGCTACCTGGTGGTAAGCTGAGGAGAGGTCGAGAAGGCTAAAGAACTTTGGGGCTCATTATGTTCGCGGAAGGACCGCCACTGCCGGGTAGGCAGTGGCGGTCCTTCCGCCATCATACAGAAAATTCCCACCGCCAAATTAGGATGGCGGTGGGAAACCCAATGGTACCGTGGCGGACGGAAAGTCCGTCCACCATGGTACCGCAAGGCGGTCCTTTTACGCCCGCCTTGCAGAACCCGGAACCAGGCCAACATTGCGGTGGTGCCGTGCAGGCACTGCCGTAGGGATTACGGTATCCCTTTCCGCCTATCTTTTTGCGGTGGATATCCCGCCGCATGAAGACAGGCGGAGACTGTCTTTGGGGGCCCGTTGCGGGCCCCCTCTGTGTGTGTGTGTGGGGGGGGTGCACTGGGTGGTACCCATGGTACCTCCCTGCATTTCCTGGTGCCTGCCACGTAGTGCAGGGAAATGCTCAGCATGGCCTTTTAACATTGCGGACGGTGCTGCAGCCAGCAGCACCGTCCGCAATGTTAAAAGGCCAGGATGCGCCCGCCAGTATGGCAGATGCATCCTAATTGGACTGGTGGGACCGCCGCACGTCTGGCGGGCGGTCCCAACACCGCTATAATGAGCCCCTTTGTTCCCTGAATGACACTGAGCATCTCGTTGATATTAGGGAGGGGGTGTCTGTCCACCCATATGTTTGAGTTCAAGTCTCTAAGGTCAACGCATAGGCAAATGCTCTTCCCTCCTTCCTTAGATGCCACCACAATGGGAGCCAACCATTCAGAGCTCTCAATACGCTCGATCACACTGCTGGCTTCCAACCTATCAAGTTCTTTTTTGAGTAGGTCTCTTATGAGTTACAACAGGGTGTTACTTGGCACCATGCAAATAAAGGCAAGACTTTCACCCTATATATGTCCCACATTGCAGACTGGGGAACAGTTGCAAAAAGGTCCTTGACGGCCGGAAAAGGCAGTGGTGTTGGAACAATTTTCAGAGGAAGCGTGGGGGGTTCTAACGTCAAGGTTTCATCACTGAAGCCATAAGGATTATGCCATATCAAACAAAGAAGATGTATAGGAAAGGAGCCACACCCATTCAACAGGAGAGTGGTAAGAAAAGGGTTTGTTCTCGGTGGTGCATTTTAAAGCACTTGGTCACAAATATATTACTAAAGCATCGAGTGGTAGCGCACTGTCATTTACAGACAGGACACTTTCCATTGAAATGGACACTAAATTTACACAGGCATGCAGTTGTACTGATAGAACTATACAGCACGAAAAAAAGAATGTGTGGAATAATATGTGGAAATTGGATTCAAGTGAATATTTATCATTTGCGCATTACCAAGTGCCTAGATTTTTTGATCCGATTAAAACCTTTTTTTTCTATCACACTTCAGAATTACAATTACAAAGAACGTGTTTAATTTGTGCTTTCTTAACTGCTTATATATTTTGAAATATTTGTGAAGGTCATTTACAGACATTTGCATTTTCTTTAACTCTACCTGAAATCCAACAAGAAGGAAGGTGGCAATACTAGTGACAACCCTCTTCTTCAAGGGTTCCTCTGTGGTCTCCCTGGACGTTCTGGTGCAAACTAAACAATTAGACAGATCAGCAGGGCACGGTCACTCTCTGCTTCCATGCTGTGCTGCCTGTGGCGCATGCGCTAACCCTTGCATTTAGATCTTGCACGCAGTCATTTTGTGTTTTTTTGGAATAACTGTGTGCACGCTTCGCTGGGCTCAGCAAGGTAGGGGCATGAAAGTACTGCCTGGGGCCGTCCACCCATTGGGCAATAAGGAACCATACAGGTTCAGTAGGTTTACCACCCTGGGTTCAGAGGCTTCAGATGTTACTCACTGATTGAGCAGACCAGGCTGGTGATCCATTCCAGGAAGGTTCTTCAGTTTCAGAGAGGTACCCGGGCTCCTAGTGCATGTGTTGAGCCAGCTCTGTGTGTGGTGCACGCATATGTAGCTGCTGGGTTTACTCCCAAGGGCCTGTAGCTGGTTCTGTCGAAGGAAGATGGCCATTATCTGCACTGCATATCACTGGGGAAAGGAGCCTCAATGTGTTCTGCATAAACCTTTGGGGAAACATCTTCTGATTTCCCTGTTCCTGTTTAGCAAATTAAGAGAAGTAATGACTTAAGGATTGTACATTTTCTGAAAGCCTTGGCCACCCACTTTTAATGCAGAGTTATCTCGTCACTGTCAGAGAAGCCCCCCACTGTAAATGCCTGTTTGGCCTCTGCCGTGGAATCACTCTTAGGGTCTTCAGTAGCGGAACAGAAGTACAGGCATGTTTCTTCATCATAGTCCAAGTCGCGGAGAGCCCCCATCCACTATTGGCAGGAGTAGTTTGTGTGAAAGACAGAGGAGGCTGATGTAATTTCTACCCTCCCCCCCACTACCCCTTCTCCCTCATTCATACGAATGTGCCTGGACTCTTCTCTGGGAGTTCACATCCAACTAAGGCACAGAGTGGCCATCTCCTAGTGAAATTCAGAAGTTCATTCTTTTGTGACTACCATCTTGTTTGACCTTTAGAGTTGCATACCTAAGAGTGAACATGTCATTCGCTTGTGGTGCTCGTTGGTGAGAGCACCGAGTTGTACAAGGTTGAAAGCTATGTGCAAATGCCTTTTGGTGCTTTTTAACCCAAGAGCTCAGGGGAAAGAACTAAGGGCCTTAGTTCGACAGAGCAGGATATCTACCAAAAACCAGTGGATTATCCCTCCATGGATTTAGAGTGCCATTGACATTATGCTCCCTTAGAATGGTGGACGGGACAACCACCTCTTTTTGGTGGATGTCCCACATCCACCCTTCTGTAAATGTGGCCTTCAGACCTTGGCCTTCCCAGCTGAAAACCATATGAGGAACTCCTAAATGGTGAAGGGCTTTTTCTAGGGCTTCCAGACAATCCTCCATTGGGTACCTTACCTAAGTGCTTCTGAGCCCTGCTGATCGAGAGGCTTTCAAAGTAAATGTGGATGCAGTAAGGGGGAGGGGCTTGAAAAGTTCTCCCCTTGATCTTGAAGTATTTCTGGAGAACTGATCATGTTAGGTTGAAGAGCATTAGCCCAAATTGTTTCTGTTCAGCCCCAAAGGACCTTCCAGCTGTTCCTTCTGTTACAACACATCCCTCATTGTCCATCCTGGAAAATCTGGTTTACGATCCTAGATTGAAAACAAGCTGTACAATCAGCACTGTCTTCCCATTACTATACGCTCTCTTTGGGTGCAGCCCCCTATTCGCCTGCCCACTTAAGCTTTGATCCCAAGTTGCTATGGTACTGATGTAACAGTAAAATCTTAAGTGGTTATAGTCTTCTTATATGGTAAGTTCATACAAATACCATGGAATTACGAGTAAGATTTAATGGAATGGGGAATTACTGTGTGAGACCAATTTTTACAGTTGCAAAACCACATGGAATCGCTATTCTATTTGGATTTACAATATACATTTACCACCTGCTCTGAGCAGGTGGAAAATGTATGCGCAGGTCAGTAGGTGTTGGAAGTAAGGGAGGGAAGAGAAGGTTTTTGTTTAACACAGGAGACTGTGGTATGCTACTCCCTGCTAGGAAAATAGCATTGAATCCAGTGTGGCTACTGATGCAGCTAAATGCTCATACGATTGCTTCGGCTGAAATTACCTTTCAGAAAATAGAGGTGTAGTACTTCTACACCAGGTAAAACCAGGTGTGGAGAAACGATCCACTTGGAATCAGGCAGAGTGGAAGTCCATGAGATAAATCAGCTCATTAGAGTGATAGTAAAAATGAGACACTGGATAATGTAGTGATGAAGAATTGCTGGTGCAGCCAGTGGCCATATCTAATTTTTTTTTTTTTTTATAATTCTTTTTATTAAACATACATCGGTTCCAATAAACATTACAGAGGGTTAGCCAAATCATACATTACAGTCGGTACAGGAGGAAATACGTCGGATTTCTACATGATAGAGGAATGCTACAGGGTGTGGGGGTCATTTTGTTCGGGACAATCAGGAGGCACACAGATCTCTCCCCGGTAGGTATTCCAGGGGCTCCATATCCGAGACCATTTTTTGGGGCACCCTCTTGCCAGATAGACTGTTTTCTCCCGAAACATGCACCAGTCAAGGTTCTTCTCCCATGCTGCCAGTGTGGGTGATAGTGTGGCCCCCCATAGTTGAGCAATGTTGCGTTTTGCCAGCATGAACCCCAGTGTAGCCCACCGTGTCTGATTTGTGTTGAGATCCGTAGGTTCCCACAGATTGAGAAGGCATCGTCGTGCCTCTGGGCGGAGGTGAACCTGTAGTACCGCATTAATAGTGTCATGGATCTTGAGCCAGAAGGATATGATCTGTTCGCACTCCCAAATTATGTGTATGAATGTCCCCACGTGACCACATTGCCGCCTACAGTTCCCATTATCTGACCATCCCATGTGTACCAAACGGGGTCCTGTCATATAAATTCTGTGGAGGATTTTAAGCTGTACCAGCCTCAGACGTGCCGGGATAGCGACCTCCCTGGGGGAAGACACCGCCAGCTGCCAGTCCTCATCATCCACCTCCACCCCATCCTGCGTCCATTTCTCACGGAGTGATTGAAGGGGACTCTCCATGTTGTTGATTAACTTTTTGTAAATCAGGGAGATGGTTTTCTCGGGAAGGTGGCCGTCTAATATTCTGTCCTCCAGCGGAGAGGCCTCTGGAGGGAAAGTCCCCTTAGGCAGCAAAGATTGCAGTGAGTGCAGGACCTGCAGGTATCGGAAATACTCGGTGGCTGCTAGATCGTAGTCCGCCTGGAGCGTATCAAAGGATTTAACCCCTCCAGCCCCCAAAGGTCCCTAATGTGCGAGATACCGATAAGGTCCCATCTGTCAAAACCCTTCGATTTCCATAAGTAGCCCAATCTTTCTGAGTCCCAAAGTGGAGTGGCTAATGTCAGCGTGTTTTTCCATCCCAGTGAGGCGATAACATCATGCCAGATCTGGACAGAATGTTTGGTGGGGCCAGTCAAGGTGTATCGTCTGGGCCGTGAGTATAGCGCCCTATTATAATTACCACCTGGGAGGAGCCATTTATCCATGGCGTATCCGGGATCGTCTGCACGGCCATACATGCCGTGGTTGATGGCTGCTAGGTGAGCCGCCCAGTAGTATTTCTTAATATCTGGGAGGCTAATACCACCGTCATACCAATTCAGTGTTAGTTTGGTCAGGGCGATTCGAGGTTTTCCATCCCACAACAGGTCTCTCTGCAGGCCCTCAATTTCCTTGAAATATTTGGCGGGAACAGGATCCAGGGTGTTTTGCAAGGTGTATAGGAATCTAGGCAGGGACATCATTTTGAATAGGGCGGCTCTACCCAGAAGGGAGAGGGGTAGCGACCTCCAGCTGGCAATATCGCTTTTAAGTTTACGAAGGGGGGGGAGAAGGTTTTGAATATACCGGATTGCGGGATCTAGCGAAATGAAAATCCCCAGATATTTGAAGCCTGCCGTGTTGATTTGTATGGGGCAGTTCTTGGGAGGGACGGGTGAATCGCCCCACAGAGGAAACAAAGCGACTTACTCCAGTTGATAGAGAATCCAGAGTATCGTCCGAATACTGCCAGGATATCTAAGACCACTATAAGGGATTTCCTAGGAGAGGCCAAATAAAGCAACAGGTCGTCTGCGTAGAGGGAGATTCGGTCCTCCCAGCCGGGAGACCATTCTAATCCCCGTATCCTGGGATCTCTACGGATCCAGGCTGCCAAAGGCTCCAGGGCCAGGGCGAAGAGGAGGCGAAAGCGGGCAGCCCTGACGGGTTCCCCGACTCAGCTGGAAGGTAGCTGATAACTTATTGTTGACCACCACTTGGGCTAGGGGTCCGTTATACAGAAGTCTTACCCAGTTTATGTAGTTAGGGCCGAAACCCATTTTGGCCAATACTGCCCAAAGGTAAGGCCATTCAATAGTGTCGAATGCCATGGTTGCGTCCAGAGACGCGATCATTGCTGGCTCTCGGAGAGTATGTGCTCTAGCTACTACCCCATGGACTCGACGTAGATTCAGGGCCGTGTTCCTGTGCGGCATAAAGCCGGATTGATCTGGGTGCACTAAGGCACTAATGACCTTGACCAAGCGATTGGCCAGGAGCTTGGCGAGGATTTTTGGTTCGGCGTTTAGGAGGGAAATTGGCCGGTAGGAACTGCAGTCTGTTCTGGGTTTCCCGTCTTTATGGATGGTAACTATGGTGGCTATCCTCTGTTCCCTGGGCAGCATTCCCCTCTCCCGTGATTCCTCAAACATAGATTTTAAGTAGGGGGAGAGTTTATCGGGTCACAGCTTATAGAGCTCGATGGGGAGTCCATTGGGGCTGAGTGCCTTTCCCGATTTTAATGAACGGATCGATTGCGCTATCTCATCTGGGGTCAAGTCACTGTCCAGGAAGTCCCGATTTTCTAAGGAGAGGCGGGGGAGTTTGATGTCATGCAGCAGTTCTTGAGAGTCCTCCTCCGTATAGGGGGCCACTGTCGTATAGACCGTTTGGTAATGGCTGGCAAAGCTATCGACTATCTCTTGTGGATTCGTGACGGGTATGTCCCCTTTTACTCTAAGCTCTGGCACCAGCCTGCTCGCCCATTCCCGTTTATCTAGCCATGCTATAAGCTTCCCTGCTTTGTCACCCAGGTCGTAGAATCTACCCAGCCGCTCCCTCCCCAGGTTTTTGGCTTGGTCTGTGACTAAGGCCTTATAGCTGTGCTGCTTCAGGCTCAGGAGGTGAAGCTTCTCTGGCGTCACCCCAGACTCCAGGTCACTCTCCAATCTATCGATTTCAGCCTCGATGTCCAAAACTTCTTTCTGTTTTTCTTTCTTTGCACCCGCGATCAGCGATAGCGCCTGTCCCCGGATTACAGTCTTAAATGCTTCCCATAGGGACTTGGATGAGGAGACCGTCCCTTCGTTATCTGAGAAATAATTATCCATGGCTTCAATAAGGGCTGTGCGGATTTTGGGATTGTGGAGATACCAGGGATTGATTGGGGCTAGTCTTCCTACTTTGTTCTGATGGAGGACCATGCGGAGCCATATCGGTGAGTGATCGGAGATGCCTCTCGCGAGATGTTTGATTTCGTGTATGAGGGATGCTTGTGCAGCTGGCAGCAAACAGTAGTCTAGGCGGGAAAGGGTATGGTGTGCCCCGGAGTGAAAGGTGTGCTGTATCTGGTCTGGATGGTAAGTTCTCCAACCATCAACTAGCCCCATAGTTTCTAGGAAGTCAGGTAGCCAGCGGGAAGCGGACCCCACCTCACGCGGGGATGGCGGTCCAGGGTGCCCGAGACCACCGCATTGAAGTCCCCTCCGAGGACCACAAGGCCGTCTGGAATGGAGAGGAGGACCCTACCCAGGTCCGCAAAGGTGGTGCCCTGTAGGCCTGGCGGAACATAGATGGACATGAGAGAGATAAGACGGCCCTCCCAAGTTCCCGTAATACCAACGTATCTGCCCCGGTCATCCGCCCATGTGGAACTTATAGCGAGGGGGAGTGTGTTTTTCATCATAATGCCCACCCCTCTGGAGCCAGAAGTGAACCCCGCGTGTGCCACCATTTTGTATCCTCCCCTATGCATTGCTTTACACAGATTACCAACCAGGTGCGTCTCCTGGAGCAGGACAACATCTGGAGATCTCTGT
This sequence comes from Calotriton arnoldi, assembly GCA_963921515.1. Lineage (NCBI taxonomy): Eukaryota > Metazoa > Chordata > Amphibia > Caudata > Salamandridae > Calotriton > Calotriton arnoldi. The sequence goes on from CAWUFW010004042.1 coordinate 196,525, forward strand.
TTTAGGTACTGGAGAACCATGCTCCGCTTAATCTTGTCCCCAAGCCCGTTGACATTCCAACTTAATACCTTAATTGTCCCGTCCCCCATAACCTCTGTCGTACAACTTGATAGATTTTAAAATGCCAGGAGGAACAAAGTCGACATCCCCTCTGTGAAAGAAACCATAATTGACACCGATGCAAAATTCCCAACAAATTATGAACAAAAATTCCCCCACCCAACAACCCCCCTCCCTGCTGCCCTGCACTCTGGGCGTAGAACTGCCCATTTCAAACTTGCAGAGTGCCTGTCGCCCTAGCAAAAAACTAAAGGTAGAAAAAATAGGGGTGTGGCTGTCCGTATCTCTGCCCCCTGTAAAAAGTAAAGTCTGTAACCCCAAGGAAAAGGCACCCCTCGAGGGTTGGAGTTTAAACAGTCCCGAAGAAGTCCCCTCCAGATCAAATGCACAGCCGCCCAGTGCTTAACCTAGCTCGGATAAGGGCCAAAATGTCCCAGTGACATCCACTCTCCACCACCGTGTCTCATCCTGTAGGGGTCAGCGAAGTCTCCTCTCTGGGATGACTATCCGGTGGGCCCGGGATCTTCCTGCGTTCAAGCCAGTCAGCTGCCTCTTCAGGATGCTCGAAAAACCACGTCCGCCCCTCCGCCTCGACCCGCAAACGTGCCGGAAACAACATGGAGTACCTCAGGCCCCGCTCTCGAAGCTCCCTCTTCACCACAAGGAAGGTGCGCCTCATCTTTTGCACTCTCTGAGTAAAGTCTGGAAAGAAGGTGATGCCTGCGTTTTCATAGTGGAGTGGAGCTCCTGTCATATCTAATTTTCAACTCAAAACTGAGAGTTGGCATCTTCTTTTGAGAGTAGACATGGAAGTGTTACCCATCCGCTCTATGTACCCAATGATTAACTTAATTTAATTATTTTAAATAAAAGGAGTAGATAGATCATCTTATAAAATGTGTAGAATTTGCTTACTTTCAAGGAAATAGGCTTGCCACCATGCAGGCTTCTTCCCTATCTTAATTCCAACTATTCACAGAGAGGTGAGCAAAGCTTCTGAGATACCCTAAATCCAAAGTTCATTTTATTCATGTTCGATTAATTACAATTATTACATGTACTGATCCATACAGTGCGGTTACATATCGATCATTAATAAAAGATTATCAAAAAGGTATCAAATACAGTCAATAATATTTCTAAAATGAGCACAGCTCCTTATGAGTAGTATTTTACAGTTTTTGCTGTAGAGGTAGCATCCAAGGTACTGGAAGTGAGGGTAAGGTGCAATTAAATAAATTTTCTATTGCACTATTGCTTAAAATCATTACAAATGGGAACTTTATAAATAGTAATTAAAAAAAAAATACACTATTACTCATAAATACCTCATTATTAAAAGCTCAGTAAAAAAATGCCTGGAAAGAATTAAAATCTAATGATGGCATAAGTTTTTCGGGTCTGTCTCTCTTAATGATGGTCAGTCTCCAACAAGGCTGCTACAGCGTTCATAAATTTCATAAAGCGAGCTGCCAATTGCACAGTATGGTTGAGGCAGAGGCGACATTGCTTGTCCTTCTCCTCGAGATTCCCCCATTCGTACCAATATGCCTTAAACGGGACTAAACCAAAGCGCAGGCCCATTAACTGACTCTTCATTATCAAGTTAAGGGGTGAAGAAAGGTAGGATGTCAGAGACCCGGAGTCATAGAGTTTTGCAGCCCAACTGCCGTGCCCCAGGTTTTTCACTGATTGTGCATCTCATTCTGCCGATATGACCTTATATTGTTTTGTCAGTAGCTTGACCACCACAGGGGTAGGCAACCAGCTTGTCCATATTGACTGTGTGTACAAAGCCTCCATGGAGTGCATTAAGAACTTGTTCCAGTTTGTTACAGGATTGCTTATTAATGCCCAGATGTGGCTTTTTAAGGTACTATCCTGGGCCTGCTTGGCTTTCAAACAGTAAGCTACAAACCTAACTTTTAATACCCATTGCTGTGATGTCAACCTGAATTCTGAACGAATTTGAGCATGGGAGCGAAAATGTGGCAGCAGGAACACTCTACGATAGCAAGATGATTGCACTCTGTCCAGCCAGGTTGGCATTCTGCCTCTGAATATCATCGCCCCATAAGCCAGTGTAGGAAGGAATTTGCTGCTTATTGCCTTAAGGAGGGGAAGGAAGTCTGGTGTACTCATTGATTTTTTTCACCTTGCTAAAAGCCCCTTCTAAGGAATTTGCTACCCCCTGTTGTCGGTGATGTGTACGGCTAAGCACCCCCTATGGTCAAGCTCGACACCGAGGTATTTATTTGTGGTCACCACTTCTATGGCTTTTCCCTCGTTGAACCAGGACCCTTTTCTTGCACGTTGCCGAGTAACTATCATCACCTTTGTTTTTCCTATAATTCCATTCAAAAGATTGGCCTTGCAATAAGTGGTCAGTGCAGTAAAAAGTTTCTGCAGTCCCACCGGTGTTTAGTCTAACAGTACAGCGTCTTCTGCATACTGTATTGATTGGATTTTGACTTCTGTAAACTTGGGTGGAAATGCCCTTTATCGCACTAGATACTCTGGGAGATCTGCCAAGTACAATTGAACAATAAAGGTGCCAAAATGCACCCTTGTTTTAGTCCTTTGTTAGTTTCAATTTTACTTGTAGTAGCCCATCCGGAGGTGACCCTTTTTTTCACCCAAGTGCCTGAGTAGAGGGCAATGATTGCTTTTAGTAGAGGTTGGAGAATGCACCAATTATTTAGTTTTTCCCACAGCCCTGGGCGTGATACACTGTCAACGGCGGTCTGAAAGCGAATGCATCCTAAGTACAGGCCGCTTCTCTTTCCTGCTAGTGTATCTTCTATCAAATGGGCAAGGCAAATAAGATTATCTTCAATGTGGCAGCCCCTTTGGAAGCCGGTTTGAGTTGTGGGGGTGCTCAAGAGCCTTTTTTGTGGATGGGGAACAGGAGTAAGCCTCTACATGTCTCTGGAATGCTTCCTCCTAGCCGGTACTCCTGGAACAAAGGTGCAATCAGTGCCGCCCCTCTCGGTGTTGCCCATTTAGATACTGCGGCCGGAATGCCGTTTGGGCCAGGTGCACCCCCTACTCGCATTCGCTTCATAATTTGTACTACTTGAGCTGATGTTACTTTAGGGGTTTCCGCGTCGTCTAGCGCCACTGGCCTATTGTCATCATTGTGTTCCATGTGTTTCACTGGCTCATTATTTTGCGTCTACGAAGACCACCCTAAATCCAGCTATTCATAGACATAGATGGGGCAGTCACAGCTAATGTTCCCTTTGCTTTCCTTTTGGTTGCTTTGACTGAGTTAAGGGCGTGTCCTTGACTAGAGACGTTAGGAGATGCGAAATCCTTTATTTAGTTAGTAATAGTTTACAAGTAAGTGCAATAAAGTCAATAGATAAAGAACAAGAACATAAGGATAAAGGTTGATATTATTATCATTAGTCACAATAATTCTATTAATGCCAATAATACTAATACTACTACTGCTAATAATAATAATAATAACATAAATCTTCTAGAAGGCATAGTCTTTACCGCTCCCTTGTATTGGCCAATTTGGCTTCATTAGAAATATTTTCAAAGGACTCTATTGTATTCTACATTCAGACAGACAGAATTGCACTGACGTTCTACTTTGTGTCTTGATAGGTATTTATAGGACAGGGAGAAATGAGCAGGTATCACTGTGAGCCCACTTGATGGGTATTTGGGTGGGCATAAATGGGAAGAGGAGGGATTGCTGGTGGGTCCGAACTACAAGAACCACAGTCCCTTGCACAAGAGGGGCGGCGCTCTTACAACTGCACTATAAAACACCACCAGGAGGCCCACAGCACCAGTGGCGCGCAGGACATGCCCGCGCATCAGCTTGTGTGAAGACCAGACCAAGAGCGGTCCCATCTGCGCCCATCTGTGCCACTTTGAGACCAGACATGGTCACCCTTCTTGGCTGTTTTTGTTGATCTCCCACAATATGGGTAGGTGCAAATGCTCACCTATACTTAATGCTCAGAAGGGGGTCTGTAAAGGGTCCAACATTTTGTCATTTTTAACTTCTGCAGTAGGGGACATCACTGATGAGATCACCACAGTTGAAGAAGAATTGGGGTTAACTTCAAGCACTCCTAGTGTTCCAACTAATCCTAGGAGCCCTCTTATAGCAACTGAAGTTAACCCCACCATTCCCCTAGCCATGGCTTGTCGTCAACCGGCAATATCCACACTGTTGAAGCCATGGTACAGCCGCCCTACTATTCTATTTCGACTGATACTTCTGTTTTGGCCAAAAAGAAAAGCAAAACCAAGGGTCACAAGCCTGCAAAGGTATCTACTGAGAGGCAGGGTGATTTCAGTCTCAATAATGAGCCTCTGGTTATTCCAACAAGCATTTTATTAGTTAAACTAGAATCTCATGTTAAATCTTTTGCATTATGCAACAAGAGACTCACCAAGCTTGAAGAGACTCTTTCCAAGTTATCTACAAGATCCCCAAAGCTTCAACCGTTTCCGCAGAAACCTCTACTGTTGATCCTGTCTCCCTGTGACTCGTAAACATACTGTGACTGGCCAGGATTCTGACAAGAGTTGCAATAGTCCCACAATGGGAGCTTCATGGTTTGAGTCTTTTTTGCGGGGCAGCTGTATGTTCTTGAGGCTGGAATATTGGGACCGGAGTCTGCACAAAACTGCAGGTGTTTTTCTATGCCAAACTTGAGCAGTCCTACCATTGATATGGATGTGCCTGGTAGGGACACGGTGTCACCCCCATGCACCATAGACTTACCGTCTGTGTGACTCAGTTTGTTGTAGTTTTGGCTAACTTTCCAACTCTGCAGGCTGAGTCTAAGTAGGATTATATTTACCTGAGAAACAAGATTGTTCATTCTTTTGAAGGACACTTGGAATATTCGCCCCATTTGTTCAGCCATATCTATATGGTCGTTAGGGGGATGTGTGACGGAACCCCGCGTGCATTTACCACACGTCTTTCCAACACAGTTTCTACCCTGACTGCGACGTTACCACCCGCTCCTTTACCATGCAAATCATTACAATGACTTGCCTTACGGGGCGCTGGACTTTGGAATAGTATGACTTACTATTCCATCTCCAGTCTACACAACAGTAGAGAAGGTGTTGGACCTAAAACTCAACACCAGTCCAACAACGCGCCCCCTGAAGCAAGATGTTGTAACGACTTGTGTGGTAAAGGAGCATGTGGTAATGTCACAGTTGGGGTAATGACTGCGTGGTAAAGGATGTTTCCCCCGTAGGGGATCATGGTAGCGCAAGGCTCCTAAAACCCTGGAAAGTAACTGTATATTGGTCATTTTTAACAATCCACACTTTGCTAGTTATTTGTTAAGAGAGCTTTCTACTAAGGACAGAGTCTCCACTAGTATTGTGCCTCTCCCTTTGGGTTTCTTCTGTAGGCATTTACAATCAAATATACCTGTGACTTATCAAGTTTTCCCAGCCCCAGTGTATTTTACCAGTATTCCACAACCTACTAAGGAATTCTACAATATCTCTACTAGGAACACTTTGATCCCTTGAGTAATCTGGGTGGAAATGATTCATTGTCCCTCCTTTCTTCCAAACATTTGGCTACTACATCAGGGGAAATGATTATCAAGGATGGATCCTCTTCCTCCCTTGATATTTTGTGTTGGAACATTGTGGGATGGTGGGCAAAGGGATGACATCAGTTGGCCGTCATTTCTGTACAATTATAATATTATTTACCTACAAGAAACTTGGGAAGTTCCCAATAGCTTTTTATTTAGATGGCTACTTCAGATTTTATGTCCTGGCACGTAGTTGACAATCACAGAGGGCACAGGGGTGGTCTCTTTCTTTTAGTAGCCCTCAGCCTACACCGTAAAACTCAGCAGTTGGATACTGGAATACCTAATTTGCTTGCAAATTGGTTGACATTTTCTAATTTATACAGACACTTAGTGATTAATTTTTATAATGTCAGCAGTACTCAATACACTGCATGGTTAGTTCCCTAAGAGCTCTTTTGGATAGTCATCTCAATTTCCCTGGGGGGTATAATCCTTTTATTTTATTTTATTTTGTTGGGCAAATTTAATTTACATCTGTGTTATAACTGTTGCTTTCTGGATAAGGGTAATCTCCCCTCCCCAACTCCTGCTGACTTACATTTTATTCACTCTACCGAGGAGGAATTTATGAACACAGTCATCTATGATTATAAATTTTCTTTGTTGTATCAGGGTCATGTTGAATTTGGATCTATCGTGGATACGCCTACCTTTACTGGCAGACAGTGTTCTGCAGTGCAGTATTCTCTTTTGGTTTCCTCTCTACTTAATTATAAGGTTCTTTGAGACTCACATTTACTGCTGCTAGGTTAGGGCAACTATGCTTGAGATCTGTAAGGCCAAGTGTGTGTCTACTGCAGTGTATGGCAGCGATATTTGGGGGTATGCAGACATTACTGCTTTATAAACTGAATAAAACATGCTCTTGAAACGTCTACTCTCGCTCCCCAACAGAGCCTCCATGTTGATTATTTACAAAAATTTGGGGCAAGGTTTTGTGTAGGACATGATTCAACTGAGGCTACTGATATTATGATTGTCTGTCTAGTTAAAACCAGGTTTACAGTTTGATTGTTAGTTCATTAAAGATTGTCTTAGTCTTGACCTTGCCCTCAGGATATCATGGCTCAGATATGTTCTGGCTTGTTTTTCAGAGTGGGCGTCCTGATTTGTTTTCTAAACCGGAGTGTATTGTTAAAGCGGATCTAGACTGGGTTAAACATGGTTTTATCTCTCAGAATGTATGAGAGGGAATCATACGCACTGCTGAAACTGTCTATGAGATCCTATATTCTTCTAAATACTACTATGTCTGTTGAACCATCTCTCTTATGTGAAATGTCCAACACCCATCATTTTTTATTAATCCGTTTTAGGCTGAACTTGTTTCACCATCTGTTGCGAGTACCTAAGGGTTGGATTAGTGATGTGGACTGTGTCCCTTGCTAGTATGATTTTACTTCCAAACAGGATACATTGAACTTTATTTTGATTTGTTCTTTTTATAAACATCTGCGGAAGCGCTTTTCAAAACATGTTTTGATTGGAATTAGTCTTACCCAAGCTAGAACAGCCTGCTTGTATTTCCAGTTTCTAAATGATGCCTGTATTGGTTGGCATGTTGCTTGTTTTTTAAACTGCTGTTAGATTAAAGAATTCCATGATCTTAGATTGATGCAAAGTTTTTATTTGTGAATGTATGATGCAAAGAAAATTTAGAGTTTTATGGTTTTATTGTTTTTAAATCAGATAAAGGTAATTGATTGATTGATAAATGCTTCCTTTGACTTTAAACAATTTGTCAAAGCTCGTTACATAGTGGCCCATCATGGTAATGTCATGTCTGCAGCATGTTGCACAGCTTTGGAAGACTGTTTGCTTTGAAGAAATATCTGCAGAAAGGAGAAAGCACCTCTAGAGAAGGAGAATTCGTTCCTTCAGCAGGACTGAGTCACAGATGAAGGCTGAAGAGGGTTCAGTCATTCTTGGTAATGCTTGATGAGAGTTGACAGTCGACTTTCACAGTTGAAGAACATGCTCTGAATGTAATCATGCACTACAGGAGACCAACCCAGAATGACAGGATGGACTTGGCATGCTTGCTTCAGGGTGGTTCCTTGAGCCTGAGTTCTATGAGCGAGTGGCACTTACATATCAGTCAAGGCAAGTTAAAGCATTTAAATTGACTCAATGGGAGCCCTAAGTGAAGAACTTGGAAAAGAGACCAATCTGAAGTTAGACTTTTACTTGTGAACTTTCCATTCACCTTAGTGATGGATTTTCCTCCTGGGCCAAGGTGCCATCTGAAATGTAGTGAATGTAGATTTATCCCCCACAGTGGAAGATGGTTCCCTTCTTAGGTAGCTGAGTATACCTTGGTCAGAGGTACTCTGGAGGGAAAACCTCGGAGGGAAAACATGCCAGTGCCAATACCATTTGGTAGACTATCTACCCCCCCAAAAAGGGCACTGAAAATGTATCTACATGGTCAATGTCTAAATATCTTTCTCCTTAACCTGCTGTGGGTGTATTCCAGCATGCTACGAACACTACTCTCAATTTTTCTTGAGAATGCTCCATTTGCTCCTGGTGGGCTTTGAGAGGGATAACTTCGTCAGACATGGCGGCAGATCAGCCTCTCTTACTCAGGGGGTTTAACTGTCACTGTTTAGGCAGACATGCCACCCAGGCTTGGCAGAGTGCACTTCAGAGCCTGAGGAAGTCCTGACAGTAGGACATAGCTCACTCCTTACATTTAGGATATGGTAGCTGAGGTGTTACTGGAGAATTTGCTAGTTTTGAGATACATTATCAATGACTCCCTTCCTATAAGTCAGGCTAATAGTCTTTTGAATTGAGCTGGTTTTGATCCGGATCATCGGGGTGGAAAGTAGTTTCACACACTTTGAACTGGATTGAATGCAATTTTGCTTTTCTTGAACTCTGTTGACAAATGGCGAAGCGGTCGGAAACACCACATAAGATGTGGAGGGATTAGGAGCAACATCAACAGGTGAGAAGCATGCAAGTGGCTGCAGGTGGTAGCTTGTGCCGTTCCTTCTACTTCTTGTTTTCTTCCTTCTGATATTTGTTTGTTGGAATAGAATGGAATGGAAGTTGGAAATGAGTAGCTGTACTGAGTCCTAACCGTCTAAAGTTAGTCTGTTGTCAGATGCCACACTCTACGGAAACCTGCCATCCGTGGTTTGCATTTCAAGAGGTTGCTGGAGTGCTGCAGAAACCACAGGAACATAGCCATGTACAGCATATGGACTCAATGCAAAGGGTTAATGAGCATGGGAAAGCAGACAGGCTGGGAACACCACCAGTTTCAGCACCATTATTCTGTCACACTTCAGAGGGTGGCCGGGGGCAGCGATACCACCTTTCTGCGTAAGATAGTCTTACATGGCTCTGTTTCACCTTGCCCTGTCAATTCTTATTGCGTGTGGTTGTAAAGGTGCCAGAAAGTGTACACCTTTTGTTGAGGGTCTGCCTCATCCACTCGTGATGCTTCTGGTGCATGTTTAATTGCCTCTAAACTGGGATCTGCATGGACTCAATTAAACCAAAGGGCAATCATTTCCTATTGCCAAAATGAATGAAGACAGGGGAATGATGTATTTCTCTAATAGTTTTACATAATACCTAGACTGGACAAGACTCTGTATTAAGGGACACATTGTACACACTCTGCATTGACTTTGTTTGTGGCGTGAGGCTCTTTAGATCACTTGGATTCTTGTCTCCTATGTTGTCTTCTCTCACTTGAAGCCCCTATGTTCCATGTTTTTAATGATTTTATTTTTACCTTTAATACTTGATTGTGGCTTTATACTCAACTGTTTGCTCGCATGAGCTAAACATTTTGTATTTCTCCTTTGTATAGAGTATCCGATTTTTATTTACTTATGGCACGTGGCACTTTGGAACTGGATACGTCATCTCCTCTTGGCTATCTCTTGCCTTCACGCCTACAGTGTTTTTATCGCAACATTTCAATGTGTGTTTTTAATACAAATATTGTTTCCTTGCATTTTGATGACATTGTAAAGATTTTAAGTAATCAGACAATAAACTTACTACTATACACACAAGGAAATCCATATACAAGTTCTGAAATTTGAGGCCCTGAAGACTGTACATATCCCACTACTTGGACTCAGATGACTTCATAATCTATCAACGAATCCCCAATTTTCTATTCTTGAGGAAAAAACGTCATGACAAATTCAAGACAAAGTCATTCTGCAGAATTACCACTCTGGTTTAAGGCCACATTACTGCATAGGACAGTTGCCATCAAAGTTACCAACTATGATATCCACAGATCCAGAAGACCCCTGCCGCCTTGTCCTGCTGGCTCTCTCCACTGCGTTCTACAATGTTAACCACCAGGTTCTTTCTATCATTCTGACTCATTGAATGGTCTTCGATAACACCATCTGATTAATACAACCCAACCAGCCCAAACAAACTCATGCAGGTCTCAGCACATCTCAGTAAATTCCACAATGTTTCATCCCGTCGCCATTGATCTTCCACGTCTATGCATAGCTTTCAAGAGTTCTGCTGGCCAAAGGAGTATAGCCCATGCCTGGGGGGCAGGGAGAGCGCCACGGGATGGAGACTGGATGGTAGATGTGGATTGGTGCTGGAGAACAGAACAAGTGGTCTACCAGAGCAGGGGATGTCCAAAGAAATGGGAGAGAATCTGGGATATTTGGCGCAGTTACAGAGAGGAGCCAGAGCGATAGAACGCAATGAATTGAGATCTTCCTCCCTGAGACTTAAAAACTGCACAATTCCACCTCCCAATATGCATGCGAAATCTTATGGTAAACTGCCAGTCCCTATGTCATGATGTAATACTCACCTTAATGATGTTTTATGCACAATGTATTCATCTCAATGGAAGTAACATGTCTCCATGCTTTTGTATCACTGAGCAACTGTTTAATAACCTTGCGAGCTGGTGTCACTAATTCTCACGTCAAGCTGTTGAGAAGCATTATGCATGTGACAGCAAGGCCTTTAGAAATTCAGCTAGACATTGCCAGTGCCACCAGTGCCTGCCCCTCTCACATGCATCACCTTCAAGATCTGCTGCCTGAGCTTTAAAAGTATAAACAAAGGCACCACGTCATACTGGCCTTCAAAGATAAAGATGGCAGTAGCAATATGCAAAACGTGAAGAGTCGGAATCTCCAGCTGGGATCCAAATATGTAGTAAAGAAAAGACAGAACAGGCCTTCCCCTCCTATGTGCCAAGAATAATGTACACCATATTCGTCATAAACAACTCTACACCCTCCTCTCCAGACAAAATTTAGTATGTATGTATGTATAAGCTTTATTGGACAGAAAATGTCATAAAAGCTATAGATAAAAAATACATTTTTTTTAAAAAGAAATACAAACGTGCGAAATCTTGAGCTTATATAAGCAGGCCGTACAACATGGTAATCAATTGGTCCCTTGGCATAGTAATACATGTATCATATTCAAATGATTAAAAAACAGTACAACAGATACAAATACGCAATTGATAAATCGAATGCAGATCTACAATAAAAACAGGATAAAAACAGTAAGCACTTCATCTTAATAATAGATCATTAATATACTGAAACATTTTGAATTTTTCCTGACATAGCAGCAGAAGTTAACAGATAAAGTGCTTGTGGATGAGGATTAGAACAGATTTGGAGTTGTGGCAAAAATTTGTCACAACCTTATTTGAGTTAAAACTATGCCATTCTTGAAAGAGCTTTCCACCTAATGAGCCATGCTTGTCCTAAAAACTTTGCTACGCAGCATGCAAAAAGAGGTCTAGAATCGGACCTGAGAATACGCAATGCTGTGTGGTAATCCCGTGTGCCCAATTGCTGGCAAATCAATTTCAGCCATTTAGCCCGGGAGGAGTTATATGCCGGGCAGGCGAACATTACATGGGCAATACTTTCTGTCGGGGCTTTACAGCATGGGCAGTCTTTTCCATTGCTTGAGTGTCATTTCGCAGTCGTCTCGCAAACAGGGAGGGTTCCAAACCTAAAATGTATGTACAACATCCTGTCCCTAGAGATCTGGATTAAGTCGAGGAAGGGCTCAAGATGCCTAGTTTGTTTATGAGAATAAAATTCTGTTGTTAATTTGCCCACATTAGGTTTGCAATTCTCCCTTTGGTCCACCCATTCCCAATATAGGCGTTTGAGCTCGTCTCTCCTTGGGGGTTCCTGGCTATCCCAATAGGCTCGGAATCCAATGGCTGTCAACGTTTTTTTTACATTGGAAATCCAGCCTATTTTGCAGCCAGTGTCTAGGCGGATGATCTCAGTGAGAGCTTCGGCATAAGAAAGAAGCTCAGGGGTCCGCCTAATGCGAGCCCAAAAGAGTAGTGGGCGTAACCTGGCTACGTCGCCAATCGACCGCCTGCCCATGCAAAATTTAGTAAACAAATAAACCTTACGATTATTTAACTAGGAAGGGGTGGTCTCTGCAGAAAATGACCTTCCAACGCTAGGTAGGACCCTTGCTGGGCACAAACGTTTTGTGAGAAGTTTGGGGGAATAGGGCCACGATTCTGTTACCTCTCAGACATACAAAATAGGAGGTTAAATAGAAGCCACAAAATTGGCCTGGGTTGAAGAGTGGGACATGTCCTGTGTAAAATGAACCCAGTCACCTGATCATAATACAGTGATCGGAAGTCCGTTAAGCCCAAGGACACACCAGGAAGAATTTTTGGGTATCAGAGATGCTCCAGATGACACGGAGTGAACCTTTTACCCTTGTCGAAAAGAAAATTAAACTTGGACACAACCAGTTTTTAAGGGTTGCATCTCTATTTGAGCTAACCTTAAAAAAGGGGAGGCCTTGGGTCCAGTGCACCCCTCTGTGGGTGTCATGCTGGGGGGTCAAATAGCAATACACCTGAAAAGACTCAGGCATGCAATCTGGATCCAATGTAGCCCCACAAATTTACACTTGGGCTCATCGGGTAATCATTTATTAGTAAATATATATCGTATTAATTTCAAAAGAGATTATTTGCGTATTTTTGGTCAGTTTGAAAACCAGACTTTATTTTACTGTGCGACAGGCCAGGTACTCCTATTCCGTAGAATAAATATTCTCTCACTTTTTCCATATTATCCAAAGCATGTAAGCAGGAGTCATGGTGGACCTTCTGGACAAAGAAAACTTGACATTGTTCAGGAGGGGATAGTCCTGTGAAAACAAAATGCAGGGATAACATCAACTTCATGACATTACCTTCATTTTTTCATGTAACCCTGTACATTTTACATTTTGGAGAAGGTTCATTTCTAAGCACATGCCACGTAGGTGGATGTCAGTGGTTCCTCCTATCGGTCTCCGGTGAACTTGGCATAGATTTAGGGGTGCCAGAAAAGAAGTTCGACTTTCAAATGTCTGACTCGCCTATGGTGCTATAACACCAGTGTCCCTCAGCCAATCATGTCACCTACACTGTAGTAGGGACACATTTAAACTCAGCTCTTCATATTAAATGTTACTTACAGGCACATGCATCAAAGCTTTTTGCGATCGCAAACGGTGCGATTCGCAAAAATCGGCCGTTTGCGAACGCAAAATTAGCTTTTGCGATGCATCAAGGGTCAAGGCCCTCGCAATTTGAGAATTCGCAATTAACTGCGAACTCCTGGGTGTTGCTCGTGTCGTTTAAGACACTCAACCAAGCCATCGGTTGAGTGTCTTAAACGACACGAGCAACACCCAGGAGTTCACCCCCTGAAGAAGGGCGGAGTATCTGCCCGAAATGCATTGGGGCTAATGCTAATGTGTTTAAAACATTACGGATAACTATCAATGGATTTATGAAAATCATGTAAAGTGCTCATGAAAATAATGAGTATAAACCATTGCATAATACATTAAAGAATGCACTGATTGCAACTTTGGATTACTTTGGATTATTTGAGCAAATTTGCCACTTTTGGACCTTGTGCAGTGCTCATTGAGGGACACTTCCCAGTGGGGAAGTGCAACTGCAGTTATTTTGACACGCCCGGGTTTAGGGGACGATACCTCAGCGCACGCCCACGAACTTGATAGAAATTAAACACACCGGTGTAATTTGAATACCATGGAGTGCGTGATTCAATAACTTTTGATCATACAACATTCAACATAATCAAATATTCTGTAACATAGGTCATCCCACTACGGGAAGGGCTGGTCCACAAATTGAGAGAAAAGATTGACATTAGGAGCAATTTTTTTTCCTGATTCGTTAACGTACTCCATCATATGTCGTAAATGTATTATGCATCTTGTGCTGTCTATATAAGTCATGCCAACCCCAAATTTTACCATTCACCCCCACCCCTCCCACCCTCTTCCCATCTCCCGTACATACCACAAAATCAAGTTGTAATGTGTCTCTTCGTTGCACCTCCACAACCAGACCTGATCCCTGCTACATGTCCTACATATAAACAGTTGTACGTTGAAAATGGCGCTGCTTTATAATCCCTTAATCACATCAATACCTATTCAATATATATGGATCTAAGGAAGCGCTGTCAATCCTCTTAACACAGTTGTTTCTACGAAATCAACAATGCCAGATCCATATAAACATTCAAATAATCAAATGGAACTAAATCTAATTAAAAATGTAATTGAAAGAGTTAAGGAGGATGAATTGTCGACGTTTCAGTCTCTAGTAGCCCACTCGGTCCGTGAGACCATCCTCAGGACTCAGGGTTGAGATGTAAAGAATCCTGCAAGTACTAACATAAAATATACCAATGAAAAATTAATCCAAACAATACATCCAGTCAGTGTATGCCTCGTCTGCCCACAACCAAACAAAACACCTACTTAATCCAGTGCATAAATCAAGTGAGACCATAGACCACAAACCAAAATCCCAGTAATATACTATAAAACCAACAAACACCCAAGTGAGGTGTACAACAACATGCTTGAACAAAACACCACTGTCAACATCAATTCTATTCAGGTACCTTGCTTTTGGATAGTTTGGTCCTACAATGGATACAAAGACCAGCTTGTCTTGCTGCAAGCTCAGAAACACCATATATAGTTACTCCTCAGGAAACATCCTAAACAATCCAGAAGAATGCCTCACCAATACTAAAAAGTCTTACCGACATCCAATTCAGCTATGGGCCAATTTAATCTACAAAACAAGCCAAGTAAATAACATGTAGTTATGGTCTTGTGAACGTCTATATTTTCATTATTTACAATATATAGTACTCCATATTACAGTCTCTTTCTGCAGTCAGGACATCTGTTTTGTACAATAGAATGAGGAGAAAACGCTTATCTTAAAAACCTGCCCCTGTTAGGTCACATGGACGTGCCCGAGAAGCGGCGGCCATCTTAGAGTAACACGGGTTTGGAATAATCAAATCAAGAGTCTCTGTTTAAAAATGTAAATCAAGAACTTCAATTCACAAGATGCAATATAGGGCCAGTATTCAATACTTAAGTCCACTTGTAAAAGGCTAGCAAGACGCATACAAATATGCGTCTTGTAATCAGTTCATCCCGGTCAAATACACAGCAGACATCTTAAGCTAGCTTAGTGGTGAAGAAGGCCCCAGACTACATATAAGAATATTCATTTATGAAAAAACATTTTTTACAAAAGACTCTAAAAAAATAGAATAATACTCAGAATCAATGTAAAACTGCCATAGGAAAAAGAGGAACAAATTTCCTTCTGGCGCTACAATATTTTTATTAGCCCACTTACATCCGTTCAAGCATGTCTATGATGCATGTGACGGCCATCTTAGAGTAATCTGTAACCAACTAAGCACAAGCTAAACTCACATTTTTCAGTATACTTATATATTCAATCAACATCCTGTCCACACAAGTTACATCTAGCAAGAGTCCAAACTATACTTAACATGCAAAGTGGTTCAATGTCAAGCTTATCATTACTCATAATGTTGCACCAGCCAGAAATTATATTGCCGATCCAACACTGATAAAGCTTAGACTATTTCATTAAAGGGCTACTCTCAAGCCAAGACCTAGAACATGGATGTCTACCTACACCAAAAAAGGGGGCATTAGAGTGTGACTTACCACAGATGCCCTGACCCAAGTAGTACTGGCCTTAGTCATCTCTCACATTTACAATGCCAACTCTCTTTATTTTGGTATACCAGCATACCAAGCCAAAAGACTGCAACTGGTGCAAAATCAGGCCACTAGATCAATTTATCACCAGCCCAGATGGCACCATGTCACCCCGATCATGAAAAAGTTGCACTGGTTACCGGTTGCTGAACGCAGTGCATTCAATTTGGGATGCATCATATTTAAAGCGCTCCATGGCAAATGTCCAGCGTTTGTTTCTTCTCGGGTACAGGGATATTCCCCTACCTACCCAGAATCTTAGGTCTTTCCACCTCAACCTTTTAGTTACTCCTTCTTTCAAACATAAGAAACTGGGGGGTCCAAGATTCACAGTCCTGGTCCCAAAATTCTGGAATTCTCGTCCTCATGATATTAGAGCGACAACTTCGTACTCTCAATTCAGGAAGCTTCTAAAGACCTGGCTCTTTTGCCAGGCGTACGAATAACTTCTCAACTGCAGCACTCCCTGGATCTTAGCACCATGGAAACCACTTGGTTTACGTGCGCTCAATAAATACCTTTAACATAACATAACTAATGTATGCCATATACTTAATATGTTGATTGAGCCCTTTATCCACTACCTTAGCCAGCCAGATCCACTTATTTTCTTTTATTGTGAGCAGTCGATCTACATCCTGTCTGCCTCTGGAACACTTGACAAGCTCCTAAACAAACAACTTCATTTCATTAGGGGCATGTGCCAAGCCTATATAATGATCCACTAATGGTGCATTTATCACTTTACAGCGTATGCATGATTGATGTTGGATTATAGGTGTCTTCACTTCCTGTGTAGTTTTTCCTATGTTGTATAATGCACAACGACATTCATCGCAATAAATCAAATTTTTTGAACAGCAATTAGAATGATGTTTCAAAGTCCATGATTTTTCATTAAGTACACGTGTTTTAACTACAGCTGTTGTGGCACATGCTGTACAGTTCCCACACGGATAGTGTCCCACTACTGGCTTCAAGCCCCAAAGCTGCTGTAAAGACATAGGTTTAGGATCATTTTAAGCCCTAAGCAGGCGATCTCTAAAATTTGTACCTCTTTTGAAGGTAAACATCAGTCTTTCCCACTTAGTTTCGGCAGTGTCCAGTAGGTGCCAATTTTTCAATATGGTCTTTTTTATCCTATTGGACTCAGTTCCAAAAGTCGTTATGCAGGTCAATCTTTTTTGTTGCTCTTGCCAATCTTTTACTCTCAGTAGGGCGTCACGGTCATAATTCCAGGCCCATTTCAATGAGCGCTTCACTAAGTGATATGGGTAACCTCTCCTATTGCTGGCAGGCAATTTGGTCCCTTAATTGCCCTATTATAGGGCACACACCTCAAGGAACAGTGCGTAACTAGCCGGCATCCGAGCCCTGCCCCCGTGGAGGAACGGAGATCTCAGGACTGGCTCGCGGTCGCACCCAAGATGGTGGCTGCATCGTCGGAAGTTTGAGCAGCAGGACTGATACAGAGCAGAGTGGGTACACTGGGTGGGCGCAAATTCCCCCCTTGTCCTTGCTACAGAGGCCAGAGGCAGCTCACTCTCAGCACTGGGAGGCTGGTGCAAGTGAAATCGTGCCACCGAACCGGCTGGACGGGCCCTGCAGGCTGGAGGCGGAGCGGCAGTAAAGCGAGTCGTCCGGATTATATGAGGTGAGCAGGAGGGGGCACCTAAGACTGGCAGTGCAGTGAAGGTGCTGAGTCAGGGTGCTGCGTGAGGAGCAAACACACCCCCGGCAGTGTGCGCAGCCTGAGGCTGTGACAGCCTCCAGAGATATGCAGTGGTGGGGGAGACATGGTGCCTGACTGCTGGTGCTGCCTTCTGGGCTAGTGGGCCAGAGCCCTGCCCCACATTCCAGGACAACTAAGCCTGCAATAGCCCTGGGTCAGTGTTCGGTGTCTGCGAGGGCCATTGAGGGAATGCACTCAGACTACCCATTTTGTGACTGCCACCTGTCTGCTGTTTGACATTATGGGACCGGGAGCAATCTGTTGCATTGCGGACAGGATCAGGTCTCTGCCTCAAGAGACCCTTGACACACCGGTCTGCATGGACAGTCTTTTGTGTGCTGAAGGGGCCACAGCAGCTGTTCGTGGTTGGAGTGCCTGCTTAAGCTGTGGTGGAGAAGGCCCACCATCTTCACAGGCTCAAATGAAAATTGATAAATACATGCCCCCCCAGAGACTGGTGCTACGGGTGGAGATGGAGAGACGTCTACCTCGCTTTTCGGGACCTCGTGTGCGATAGACATCTTACAGGCGATACAGGTATTGAGTACCGCCCTTGAGACTTGGATGGGGGAGGTCGGAATGGATGTGGCACTTCTGGGTAAGGGTGGTGGCTCCGTTCTACTAGAAGAGTTTTCGGAGTTTGGCCCACTCTGCTTGGAGTGTGGAGTTCATAAAAAACTCTGCTATGCAGAGTAGCAGAGCTTACCGCCCACCGCCACCTACTTTAAATTAAAAACTGCTGATGCGATACTCTATTTCTCTCTAGCCCATGCGTCTTACCTGTGAATTTGGCATGAATGAAGATCAGAGAGTCTGAGGCGGGTGTGGCCTGGAGCTGTCCCGTATCTCCTGTGTCCCGATTGAGGCATCAGCAACTTCCACTTTCCCTCTCGCGAGATCTCTAGTACTTCCGTGAAGATGGAAGCGGTAGGCTGGAGGCTGAGATCAGACCAGGGAGCCAGCAATGGTGTCGAAGCCCCATGGTGGGTGGCGTTCAGCTCGGCATGGGAGTGTCTGTGGTGGTGTGATTTTGGGGAGGAGAGCACAGGTAAGAGGCAGAGCATAGAGGCTAACACAACTTCCCGGGGACCAATGGTTTGCAGTGTGTCAGCGAGGAGCTACACTGCACAGCACTACTCAGTGCACACACACCTGCTATCCGAGCATGCACTGTTAGGCAAACGAGAACCTGCAGTACCTGAACCAGACAGGGCCAGGTCCTTCACTGTTCAGGGAAGCTTGTCTTCCAGCTGTCTGCTGGGGCCGCAAGCCCCAGCCCTCACAAACTCTGCACGCTCATGGAACTCCACGGAATCTCACAGAGTTTTCCAGCAACTCCACAGAATTACGCGGAAAGAAACTCCGTGAGCTATGCCCAGGCTTACTTCAGGGACAAGACTTGTGGAACACGGTGGACAGAGTATCTGGAGCAGAAGGACGCATATCAGATCTGGAGGACTCAGTGATGACGTTGAAGCCAGAAGTGGGCCAACTGACCTCCGCCTCCCGTATCCTGGAGGAGCAGGCAGAGGATTCCGAAAACTGCGCACGTTGGAATAACTTACGATTCATCAAATTTCCTGAAGGTATGGAGGGGGCTGCTTCATAAGAGTTTCTGGAATGATGGATTCTCACGTGGATGCTGAAAGAAAAGCTCTCTGCTTGTTTTATGCTGGAACAAATGTATCACTTCCTGCTGCGAAGCCCCCGCCGGGTACGCCACCACGCCGTTAATAGTTAAAGTCCTAAATTATAGAGACAGAGATGGTATACTGAAGGTGTCAAGGAAAGCCAGAGATGTGCTGAATCAATCCTCCTGGAACCTTGTTTTCCTGGACTATACACGCAGAGTTCAGCAGCCATGAAAATCATTTCATTCTGTCAAACAGAAACGAATTCGCTGAAGTTACAATATATGCTCCTGTTCCCGGCGCGGCTCAGCATCATCTATGAGTCTAAGTCATACTTCTTCGACACACTGGATGGAGGCAGTGTGGACATGGACGATTGAACAAAGACCACTGCGCAGTAATCCTTTCCCCGGATGGAGGGAACACAGCCACGGACAAGGAGAGATATCTGGTGTGCGCATGCGGAGGTGCAACTGAGAGAGAGGCCAACACAGGAAATGCGGTGGTCTCAGATGACTCTCTGACTCGTTGGATAAAGAGGAGGAGCAATATAGAAGGGTCTGCTCGACATCCCCATAGAGCCTGATTCTGACTCTGATGATGAGTTACCACCACTACAGGTGAATCAGGAGGACACGTGCAGCACTGGGATGTGCACGACGCACAGAGATGACCAACAACTATTTCTGAGGTAAGAGAAGTCAGAAGATTCAATAATGAGACATCACACATGATGGTAATGTTTGGTGCATAACTGTGAGACCACCTTTATTTCAAGTAGCAACACAATTGTTTCACTCAGGATCAACTGTATCCTTGTGGATGTAACATTGTTAAAAAGTAAACAACAGAGTAGGTAATGCCAAACAAAACAAAAGGCGACTCATTCCTCTGAGTGTACAGTCGTTCACTCCATTCTGCCTCTGGAGTTGGGTGCTTTGTCAGCAACACTGGGCTGTGAGACTGGTGACATGTCAGTCCCAGAAATGTGTCTGCATGAATTCCTGGTACTGCATGCCTACTGAACGGATGTGCTACTGAGGCTACAGCCCTCTTTGCTTTCAGGTGGGAACCCAGAGGTTTTGGGTCTGGATATTTCCAAGGGTTCTGGTCACTTGCACTAGCCCGTGTGCAACGTCCTGTACTGCCAGGCGGTTGATGGACCGGGTGAACAAATCAAACCTTGCCAGGTATTGCCTGGGCCTCTGTCTCTGCACACGGTATGCCCTCTCCATTTCCACTAGCCACTGGTCCTGCCCTTTCTCCAAATTCTGCAGTGACTTAGAAATTTGTTGCAGCTGCCTACTGACAGTCCATATTTGTTTTGTCTGCAGGCCCTGTACGGGCATGATGGACCTCTCCGACATGTTGTCTAACACATTCTCGGTACGGACTGCTGATCTTTGCCCTCTGCGCTGTCTGTGTGTCTGGCTTCCAATGCTGTGGGGTCCCAGCTCTGTGATTGACCCTCATCACTGTCCACAAACTCTAGCAGCGGTGAGATGGTTGCTGCCCTGCCAGTTGGAGTTGGGGTGATGGGCTGAGGGGATGGTGGTGTTGTTTCCTCAATGACCAGATCAGTGTCAGTAGGCCCTTTGGCTGCAATGGTATCTGACATGTCCGGGCTGTGATCTGTGTAAATAGTTAGTGTAAATAAATGGTTAAAGTTTTCCCACATTATTGTTGTGACTCTGCTTCATGTGTTTGTGACATGTTTATGTTGTACAGATATGTTCGGTGTAGTAATCAGCACAAACTTCAGCAAGCAAATGAAGCGTACTACAACTACCATAATGGATTGGCAGGGTGGGGCAAGCATCTCAAGGGAGTTATTCATGCTGTTATGTATGATAAATGGATTTTCTAACGTTATGTTTTGTTAGGTAAGTAAAGGGAAGGTAATTTACCCTGGATGGTGCCTGTGGATTGGAGATGTCGATGTCAGCTATTTCCGCCAAACTCTCTGGTTTCAGGGTTTCCTGTATGAGTGTCTCAATGGGAGTTGGAGGGGGTGTTTTGAGGGTCCTCTACCTGTTCCACTTCTCTCAGCCATCCTGCTGGGCACCTTTTGCTTTGTAAGAGACCTCAGGCCGTACCACCTTTTGCAGATCTCAGTATCTGAAAGAGACCGTAGTTCTAGATTCCTTACCTTAGAATTACCCCCAGGCGTTAGACTGGATCCGGAGAAATGTTTTCGTAAGAGTACCCCTGCGCATCGGTAGGTGGCGTCGGTTGACTCCGTGTCCGTCTTCGGCGTCGTGGTCGCCGGGATGACATTGCAGTGTCTACTTAGATGCTGCCCCTGCACACTGACATCAGTTCTTCCTTTTCCGCCCCAGCCAGCGCAGATCCGGAGAGAGCGTGCCCCTAGTCACTTTTTTACTAACTCTTTTTTGACTTTTATCAACATCTTTTTTAAGTCTATCGATCCCTGGTGCACGAGGGAAGTCCAGCCGTTGGCCTGGTTTCAAGCCTTGTGACTCCTGTCACAAGTTGATGTTGGTCACTGATTCGCACCTCGTGTGCCTTTGGTGCCTGGAGCACGACCACGACCTGAAGTGGTGCTCCGACTGCCGGGCCCTGGCCCCGAAGTCTTTGCAGGAGTGGTCCCGAAAGCTTTTGGATGCCCGGCAGTCCGTTCCGCGCCGCTCGAGGTCCCGGTCAAGGGGAAGGTCGCGGGACCGGTCGCAGTGCCATTACCACTCGTCATTGAAGTCTTCGCACTCGTCGGGTAAGTCGAAGCATAAGAAGAAGGCGAAGAAGCACCGTCGCTCTTCGCCTTCTCCCCATCCATCGGCCGACGCGATCCAGGATCCAGAGCGTCGCTGCTCCCCGGCTCCCTCTCCGGGGCACGCCGGGACGGCTCCACGCTTCCCTCCCTTTTCCGGGGGCTGGAGCCTCCCCTGCCCAGCTTCGAGCCTTTTCCAAAGCCCTCCATTCCATCTTTGGGCAGCCCGACTCCGCGGACGCGCCTTCGGGCCCATCGGACTCGGTTGGGGGCCCTAGGCCTTCGACACCACCGCCCGGCCCCGGGCAACCCACTTTTCCTCTCCCAACACCCTACCCCCAAGAGCTTGGTGGTCCAAGCCTCAATGTCCAAAGGCGCGTTCCCTACTGCTCCCCCAGATAGGGAATCCAAGAAGCTGGATCATCTTGAGAAGAAGATGTTTTCTTCCTCCAGCTTAGGACTGCGGTCGGTGAACACCACATGTCTCTTGGGCCGTTACACACACTCTGTGTGTGACACGGTTGCCCAAGTGTTGCGACAGTGCCCGGAGGAGACCTGGGCCGTGCTCACCCCCGCTGTCGCAAAGGGTAGAGACGCAGCAAAGTTTGCCATCCAGTGTGGGCTGGATACCGCGGACTCGCTGGGCAGGACGATTTCAACGTCAGTAGCCCTGAGGCGCTACGCCTGGCTGAGGTCCACTGGCTTTTCGGGGGATGTTCAGTCAACCCTTTTAGACATGCCCTTTGATGACCGTTGCCTGTTTGGTGACAAGGCGGACAACGTGCTCGAACGCTTCAAGGATTCTTGGGCTACGGCCAGATCCTTGGGCCTCGCTGCTACCTCTCACCCCATGCAGTCTGCCTTTCACCCCTTTCGTGGCTACGGAAGGGGTGCCCCACCACGCTCCACCCAGGACCACAGGCCTGCACAAGCTACCCAGCCTCTGCACGGCCGAGGGTGTGGGACCCAACGTCGTGGGTCTGGGGGCCTGCGGGTAGGCCAGACCACCAATGACCCCCCTGCAGCAGCCTCCAAGCCTTCCTAGTCTGACTTTTCAGGGCCACCAGTTGCCAGTGGGCAGCAGGATCCGCCATCACCTCCCCCACTGGCACAACATCACATCGGACAGGTGGGTTTTGCAGATAGTCCGAAGGGGCTACTCCCTCCCTTTCGAGGCTACCCCTCTCTCCATGCCACCAACACTCCATCGCATGTCGAGGATCACTCGGCCCTTCTCCACCAGGAAATTACAGCTCTCTTGGCCAAGGGAGCCATCAAATGCGTCCCTGTGCCAGAAGTAGGTCATGGTTGCGACTCCCACTACTTCCTGGTACACAAGAAGGACAAAGGCCTGTGTCCTATCTTAGCCCTCAGGGACGTCAACCGCTTCCTCCGGAAGGAGAAGTTCAAAATGTTAACCCTGGCTCAGGTCTTGTCTGCCCTCGACCCTGGAGACTGGATGGTAGCGTTGGACTTGCCAGACGCTTACTTTTCACATCCCTGTTCTG
Organism: Calotriton arnoldi; assembly: GCA_963921515.1. Classification (NCBI taxonomy): domain Eukaryota; kingdom Metazoa; phylum Chordata; class Amphibia; order Caudata; family Salamandridae; genus Calotriton; species Calotriton arnoldi. Next base: position 219,891 of record CAWUFW010004042.1, read on the forward strand.
CCTGCCCACCGGCGTTACCTACGGTAGGCCACGAGCATTTTCAGTTCACCATGCTCCCCTTTGGCCTTACCAGTGCCCCTCGGGTATTCACGAAAGTGATGGCGATGGTCGCAGCTCATCTGCGCAGGTCAGGGGTTCCAGTCTTCCCCTATCTCGACGACTTGCTGTTGAAGGTGGGCTCGCCCCAGGCTGTCGTTTCCCACCTCCAGACTACGGTGGACCTCCTGCATTTGCTGGGGTTCACTATCAACGTGCCAAAGTCGCACCTGATTCCCTCTCAGAAGCTCCTTTTCATCGGAGCGGTTCTGGACACAGCGTAGTTTCGGGTTTATCCTCCCGAGCAGCGAGTCCAGGATATTCGGGCTATGATACCGATGTTTCAGCCTCTATCCCGGATTTTGGTGAGAATGACCCTGAGGCTGCTGGGCCTCATGGCCTCCTGCATCCTGCAGGTGGATCATGCCAGATGGCATATGCGGGCTCTGCAGTGGTACCTGAAGTTCCAGTGGGTGCAGCATCAGGGGGATCTTTCCGATGTCATCCAGATCTTGGAGGGGACTGCAAGTCAGTTGCAGTAGTGGCTCACGAACCGGGATTGGGTCAACAGCAGATCCCTCTCCCTTCCCCAACCAGAATTCACAGCAGTGACGGATGCGTCACTTCTGGGATGGGGCAGCCACATGGGGGGAGGCGGAGATCAGAGGTCTCTGGTCTCCGGCGGAGTCCGGGCTCAGAAAACAACCTTCTGGAGCTCCCGGCGATTCGTCTTGCACTGAAGGCATTCCTTCCTTCTGTCTAAGGAAGAGTAATGCAGGTGTTCACAGACAACACCACCGCCATGTGGTACTGCAACAAACAGGGTGGGGTGGGGTTGTGGACCCTATGTCAAGAGGCTCTTCTCCAGGGGGGAGAGCCTTGGTTAGATCAATTCACCACCGAAGAGAACGCGCAATGTCAATCAATCAATCATGTGTTTGTTGAGCGCGGCTACTCACCCGTAAGGGTCTCAAGGGGCTGGGGAGGAGGGGAGGTGCAGGTTCCAGTCCATCAAGGAGGGGGTCTGTCGAAGAGCCAAGTTTTGAGGTTTCTCGTGAAGATGGGGAGTGATGTTGTCTGTCTGAGGTTTGTCAGCAGTTTTGCGTGTTAGAGTTTCTAAGGCGGCCCTCGCTTGGTGACGCCTTTCGCCGTGAGTAGAATTGCGGCCTCCTGTACGCTTTTCCGCCTGTACCACTTCTACCCAGAGTGCTGAAGAAGATCAAGCGCGACCGGGCCTAAGTAATTCTTGTGGCTACGGACTGGGCACGAAGAGTCAGGTACCCGAGTCCTTGAGCATGGCCATCGATCCTCCGATCAGACTGCCTCTTCGGGAGGATCTTCTGTCGCAGCCGCAGGGGACGGTCCTCAACCCGAACCTGTCCAGCCTCCACCTCCTTGCGTGGAGATCGAGCGGCGACAGTTGACAGCTTTCGACCTTCCTTCCAAAGTGTGTAAGGTCATCTTGGCAGCCAGGCGTCCCTCCACTAAAACGGTATACGCCTGTAGATGGAGCTAATTTGTGGCATGGTGCACAGCAAAGGCTGTGGATCCCCTTTTTGCCCCTCTTTCAGAGGTCCTTCTCTTGATTCTTTCTTTGGCCCAGCAGGGCTCCGCTCTGGGTACTATAAAAAGGCTATTTTTCGGCCATTTCGGCCTTTCTTCGCCTTCCTGATCAGCCTTCTCTTTTCAAGTCTCCTATTGTCAATAGATTCCTGAAAGGCATTACTCATCTCTTTCCTCCTTCTCCTTTCGTAATCCCCCAGTGGGACTTAAATCTTGTCCTCACTTATCTGATGTGTGCTCCCTTTGAGCCACTGCATAATTGTCCTCTTCATCTCCTTACTCTGAAGACTGCTTTCTTGCTTGCCATCACCTCTGCTCGCAGGGTGAATGAGCTTCAAGCCTTATTTTCCAGACCTCCCTTTCTTGCTGTCCATCCGGACAAAGTGGTGCTCCGTATTAGGCCTTCTTTCCTGCCCAAAGTGGTTACCTCTTTCCACATAGGACAAACCATCACATTGCTCACCTTTTTTCAGCCTCTGCACCCTTCCAAATAGGAGGAGAGACTCCACCATCTGGACTCAAAACGTGTGCTGTCTTTCTACCTTGACCGCACTAAAGACTTCCGGGTGGACGATCAACTCTTCGTGGGTTATGTGGGCGATAAGAAAGGTCGGGCAGTGCACAAACCTACCATCTCTCAATGGGTCATCCTATGCATTAAGATCTGTTATTCTTTGGCTAAAAAGGGACCTCCAGTAGGACTGTGCGTCCACTCTACCAGGGCGACGGCAGCTACTACTGCTTTGGGACGTGGAGTTCCGCTGGTCGATATCTGCCAGGCAGCCACGTGGGCATCCCGGCACACGTTTACTAAGCACTACTGCCTGAATAGCCCAGTACGGAGAGACAGCTTTTTCAGCCGTTCTGTTCTCCAGGATTTTCTGGTGTGAACTTACTTTGCAGACCCACTTCAGGGGTTGGCATTGCTGGGGTATCTATTCTAAGGTAAGGAATCTATAACAGCGGTCTCTTTGGGATGAACAAGTTACTTACCTTCGGTAACGATGTATTTGTAAGAGACATTAGTAGTTATAGATTCCTTACCACCCCACCCATCCTCCCCATTCTGCGAACTGACTTCTAGGGATAGGGACTCCCGTACAGGGCCCTAGTTTTGTGCACCAGTGGTCAGTGTCTTGCATGACTCTGCGCTTCTGACGTGAAAAGTCGTGTCAGAACTGACGTCAGCGCTCAGGGGTGGTGTCTAAGTAGACACCGCCATGTTATCCCAGCGACCATGACGCTGACGACGGACGTGGAGTGACCGACGCCACCTACTGGCGCGCAGGGGTACTTCTACGAAAACATTTCTCCGGATCCATTCTGATGCCTGGGGGTAATTCTAAAGTAAGGAATCTATAACTACTAATGTCTCTTACAGCTACATCGTTACCGAAGGTAAGTAACTTGTTCAATGGTCCTCTGGGTGACTCCTAGGGAGTTAAACTTCTCCGGGATGCTGGTCCAGATCAGTGTCTTTTGGCTCTCTGGCACAGAGAAGGAGGCCTTCCCAAACAGTTGGTCCATATGGGCCACCCATTCCTCTGTCAGGAGCTCTCGCTTCTTCTGGGTAAATTTGACTGTCCTTTTCCTGCTCCCTGAGTCCATTAGGTTATTCAGTGGCAGTGGTGATGCAGGAGCACTCCGTACTTCCAACCTAGGCCTCTGGGATGTGGTCACACGCTGTATTTGTAAACTTCCTGGTCTGACATCATCATTTGTGATTTCCTAATTGCGAATGTGAATCCATAGAAATCGCAATTTGTGAAATTGGAGTGACATTTATGCTGTTTTGTGATTCCCAAAAACAGATTTCTACAGATTTGGTATTTGGAAATCGCAAATCCGGAATTTCATACTTATGGCCCTATGAGTGGGGGGATAAGTCCAGCAAGATACTCTATTTGCTGGCTACTCAGGGGGCAGTGGTGGCTGGTGGATTTTTAAAAGTGGTGGGCAGAAATTTTTAGATAGGAGTGTAATGCGCAAGCAAGTCTACTGAGTGAGTACTATCTGAGAATGGAGCTTGGGGGGAGTTCTGCCCCCGCAAGAAATTTTGAAAAAAATGAATTCAAATGGTGAATTGCACAACATAAATTTGTAGTACTGCACTACCCAGAGACTCACAATCACTCCTCCAGTGTCTGCCCCAATCTCTCAAATAATAGCATCATCCAAGATCTCTATACATATTGAAATCACCATCCTGGCCACAGTGGCACCAGAGTGGAAGTAAGTCGATGCTCCACACAAGTCCTCCCATCAACTGGTCCACTGATTCATTCATACAGGCCACTGCACAATCCAGTGACAGTGAAAGAGAACACCATCAACTCTGCGGTGATCCGACGACTGTGCAACACCACACCATTCCATCCGCAAACCATTGCACCTAGGGTGTGTTAGTCACTGAGGCTGCTATAACACCAAAGCATGAAAAGCTCAAGTTTAATTCTCGTCTACAGGTATCTCCATGGACAGTGAATCAGAGTTTTTTTGGTCTGCGGCGCTGTACCACTGAAGATTATTTATTCATTCACCTAGCCCCCATTCAGTCATTTCTTTAACAGTTTCTACAACACACACATCAACAAGGCATGCTCCAATCCCATCATGTCAGCTGTCATACTGTACAAAACATTGTCTGAACACAATGCAGTCAACAGAATTGCTCTGTACAAACTATTTATTTTATGGAAATCGTTTCCCAACTCTCTTTAACTGAAGCCCTTCTCTCCTAATACTTGTGCATACTGTGCCTTTCATTGAGAGACATACGGCACATGAGTTTCCTTTATCCCTTGCAAAATGCCATTGGAATGTTTAATTATGTGGTGTGATGCATCTGATGCAGTTCTTTCCTTCTCCTTGTGCATTTAGACTGTTTTATCTCTTCCCTTCAAAAGGAGACATCCTGTTGGATCCACCTCCAAGCAGAAGTCATCAACAGTGGAAGATTCTAGTCTAGAACCCCTATTGTTCATGATTATTAGAGATGCAGCAATGGGTAAAGCAAGACCCTTGAATGTTTGGTTGTTAATACACGTGATCCTTCTGTGATACTTTCCTGTGCATGTAGCATATTATGTTTGAAGGTGAGTTGTAATATAATGCATTTGAGTACACTCTGCCTGTCACTGACTGTTACAGTGTCTGATTATGTGTTGTTGCTCCTTCATGTCCCTATGTGGTTAGGTCGTATTATATGCTGTGATGTCATAATGCAAATGGGGTTCTTCGGTCCACTTTGGTCTGCTGTTGGATAGGTGGTTTACACCATCTCACAAACCCCATGCATGGGAACAAGTGGCCTCTATTGCATTATTCAGACTTTGCCTCGGTCTTACCCGAACCACCAATAATCCGCTTACATGAGGGGGCAGTGCACATACAATGCCTCAATCAGTGAGATAGTCAGGCTGGACTGATGTAACTCTTTTAGTTATCACATAGGACTGAGATTCATCCAAGGGAAGAGGCCTGGGTACTAGGAGTAGGAGCCCAATCACTGAAATGTCCAGCGCCAGGTCTTAAGCAGGGACAGAGGCGTTAAAGCCACTAGGCTTTCTCCTCTTTTGTTGGGGTGATAGTAGTGAAAAAGAATAAATTACACTTGGGGGGGCAGTAGCTGTGGATAAGTGCCACAGCACTACTGTACGGAAGGAATAAGCCTCTACAGACCTTATTTCCATAGTAAACACCACTCTATTCTTAAAGTAATGAACTCTGGTGCCCCTGCACCTGCTTGCCACTGCAGTGGAGTAAATGATCAAAGATGCACTTTCTGTCCCATGAAAAGAAAGAGAACGATTTCTGGAAGTGCCCAAGATCAATTCACAAGAACACTGGTCACAACAGATTTAGAAGGCCAGTGTTCTAAGAAGAATGGTCTTCAAAATCTATTGTGATTTCTTTTCTGACTTCTGTGTTTTTATATTTGACTGTGCTGAATGTGACTCAACCTCACTCCAAATGCAAATCGATTGCTGTGTCTGGCATACACATCTGTTAGTGCATATTTAATAAGGTCATAGGTTTAGGTTGTGCACTGCACCCCCTAAGCCTCACCTTGCTCAATGAGGTAACCATACAGCACAATGTTTTCGCTGAGCTACTGGTTTGTAGTGCTGTTTGCTGTAACCCACCCACAAAGACATTCCACTACAGTACCCTGCAGTAGCATTTAGCTCTTTTATTTTACCCCATTCTGTGTTCCCTTTTAAACAATGATAGATGAATGAATTTCAGAGTCTTCCCTGCTGAACACATGGCCATTACAATACAATACACTCTTTGTTAAACTTGCATGCCTCTAATGCACACTGCCCAGTGTCCAGTCAGCCCTCGCTTTCCTCAGAAAGACCTCCACTTGTGGCCCTGCAACCCTGGCGCATCAAGAGGTTGCTCGAGTCTGCAGTCCACCGCCCACAACCCTCCAGACTAGGAACTCACCTTTGTTACCTAGAAGTCCAAGAACTCCAGGGGGTAGGAGAGGTGTGTGCATTCCTACCAACACATTAGCAAAGGTTATTTAATTTGTGGCACTGTTGGCAGCCAGAGGCAGAGACTCAGAGGGGCAGCTCGGCCAGCAGTCTACCCCAAAGAGGTGGAAGGTTGCAAGTGGCTGGGGTAGACTTGCTATTAGGGGCCAGGAAGATGAAACCAGTGCCTGTTCCTTTCGTCCTCGAGGATCTGTCTGGTCCTTCTGCCCACAACACCAAACTCCAGTCCAAAAACAAAACCAGAGCGGACAAGGGCAGGCCTGGTAGGTGCTGGCAAACGGGGAAACATTCAATCTGCAAACTTTGGATCTCCAACTAGAAAATAGAGAGCGGAGGCCTCAAAACCGACACGCTAACTGGAACTTCCAAATTGCATGCCCCGATAAAAATAAATGCAGAACTTTGAACCAACGTCACTTGGTACCAGCTTTAATTAACCTGCAAGGGGACTCCTATGCTCCTCCTTTAGGCCATAGTCCACCTATCAATAAACAACGACAGCAGTTTCTGGGTTAGCATGACAGAGGCAGAGAGCACTGACACCTCACCCACTCAAACTTTGTACCCTTTGATCAGCCCCACCCCTGGCCCTTTTGCATAATACACTCCAGTAACCCTGCCCTTGGCCGTTGTTTCTAATGCCCAAAATTAAACCTCATACATAATGATAAAATCCACCACACCCACCACTATGACATCATTGCCCTAGTTTATGGCTCCAGGGCAAGAGAGATTTCGCTCAGCCAGTGCATACGCAGGAGCCTATAACTCCAACCCCTCTCCTCTCCAAAAATACACACAGATTCAGTACACTTTCTCACCCAGCAGCAACTGAAATTTGTTTTCAGCTGCTCGGTGCTCCCTATAATCCGTTTGTTTGTTCACAGGGGTAGTAGGGCGACGCCCATCATGCTCATCAACACCAGCCGTCCCTGGCTGTAGAGAGTGATTCCAGGAGTATTGGATCAGGAGGGTGTTAGAGGGTGGTTTTTCACCACACTGGAACTGACACGGAATGTGTTATCTGAAATAACAAGACACACTCTGAGCAGCAGGAATCGAGTCAGGAGTGGCACTTTTTATTCAGACAAGACAGTGACAAGTGTCAAAGACACATCGTTAATCAAGAATAAAACCATGCAATCTAACAACTATTAAATCACGGCAATTCAAAGAGAGAGTGAGAAAATGAATATCAAAATACAATGAGGCAGTATAACCTTATCTGATGCTAAATAAATCAGCTAGCTGGGAGCACTTCCTCATGAACTACACTGTGTGAGGTGATCAAATAGCTAGTCAGTGGACAGTCCTTTTATACAGTTTTAATGAGGAACTGGTGACCACAAAATCAAAACATTATCAGGCGTTTGACCGCAGAACATAACAAAAGTTGGACATTTTATCCAAAACAATATGCGTTACTTCTCGGAAAAGTTAAGAAGCAGAAGTTATTTATAAGGTACATAGTTCATCAAAAGGTTATTGTTTATTTTGAGCCATGCCACTGTCTTAGTTACCAAAGCTAGCAAAACATCAGGAGAGAAGTTGCGGAAAGTTGCGGTTAGATGACAGATGCATCCTGTTGTTTCTTCATCAACTCGATGTACAGTAAGATGTGCATGCAGAGGACAGGGGCCCAGGGACTTGTTTATCAGAAAGGCAGTAACCTGAGATTAGTGGCCTTCACAGGAGAGATACATCTAAAGGTACAGAAGGGCATGAGGCCTATTGCCTCAGTAAATGCACAAGGCAGTATGGACAATTAAGCACAACCTTATCTATTGGCTGGCAGGGACATTCGAGAGTCTCATGCTTCAGATGTGGGCAGAATGGGCCTGGGGCACTATATGGTAAATCTAGACCCTGCTTCATTTCCCTCCTCTTGTTCATTCTTGAACAAAACATTTACAGTATACTTTGCAGGCCCTCCTCCCAGTTGAGGTATCCAAGGGGTGCCATTCACATAGGAACATTGGCTCTCCTGCGGCTTCCTTAACTCTATATACTCTCCTCCAGGTATGTCAACAAGGGATGTACAGGGTGTGGGTGTAGGTGATGGTGTATCTTAATTTAAATCCTCTCTTAATTGGTATTTACTGGTGGTGAGTTGGGGGCTGTTTACCTGGCACTGGGTAATAGTAGTGGGCTGCAGTGAGTGTGGCCCTGACGTTGTGAGCTCTACAGCTTCTAGGAGCGCTAAAGTATCCCCATTCCCTGTTCTACCCTCATTCTTGTATATAGGCTTTCTGAAGCTTCGTGTTCCTGCATAGTTCATTCCTACTAATTTACTACCAGTATTTTTAGCACAATGACAGAACACCTGTACGGCACAATAGAGGAGCAACAGCACACCAAAAACCGTTAACAAAATTTTTAGAATGGCATACAGCCACAAAGACATCTAGTCAAAGTTCAATCAATCAGTGGCTGTATCTGCTATGGCTGGCACCTCCTTCAGCAATCATTTTCTTTTCTTTGTTGTTTAAGTCCTCAATGGCCTTAGTGATGGAGCCATTTTCTTCATTGTTGGCAGGCACGAATGAGCAGCATTGAATTGAATTGAAATTGAATTGAAATAACATTTTTAAAGCGCATGGCTACCCGGAAGCATCCCAGCGCTGGCAGTAACGGCAGTAGTGAGTTTCATCAGTTAGGGAAAAGCGAGGTTTTCAACAGTTTACGAAAAACTAAGTGATTAGATTCTGCACGTAAATGGGAGGGAAGAGAGTTCCAGAGTCTAGCCGCATTAAAAGAAAATTGCCGGCCCCCGCTTCTGGCTTTCCTGATCCTAGGGACGATGACAAGATTCATATTCTCAGAACGAAGGCTTCTGTTGGGCCGGTAAGACTGAATAGTACTCTGAAAAATGGCGGGGCCTATTCCGGCTAGAGACTTATGGGTAATGCATAGAGCTTTGAAATTAACTCTCTCCCGAACTGGTAGCCAGTGAAGTGTTCTCAGGGCAGGTTTGGCGGAGTGGTGTTTAGGAATGCCTAATAAGAGTCTTGCTGCCCAATTCTGTATTGTCTGTAGCTGGGAGAAGGTCGCAGCAGGGGCGCCCAAATAAAGGGCATTCGCATAATCCAACCGGGACAGGATGAGAGCCTGGACCATCACCTTCCTTGCTTGAAAAGGGAGAAGGGGAAGCAGCATGAACTCCTGATCCAACTGCACACCCTCCTCTTGGTGTTTCGAAGCCAGCATGCATTTGCCTTGAACTGGAACATCAGAATGATGGTGTTGAGAAAAAAAAGCTGGGCATCGTTGAATAGGCAGAACTCCTGGGGTATGTCTTTAAAGGCTGTCTACCCAAAGTACTCAGCATACCTTCGATGTTGGTGGAGCAAGGTAACAGAGCCAGTCGTTGGATGGGCATGGATTTGGGAGATGGCTGCAGGAACGACCAGGATATCTTCGTGCATGGTGATGAGTCAGCACAAGCCGTTCCATTGAGAAGGCAGTTGAAGATAGAGATGTTCTCCGCAAACCCAGTAGAAATCCATTAGGCTGGAGGTGCCATATTGGATGTCCAAATTATAGAGAGTAGTGTTACATTCAGAGTTGCGCCCAACAGGTACTGTGCCATTTCAAGGAAAACAGATAAGAGGTGAGTTTAGTTTGAAGTCTTTTTTGGTTTGGACATTTTCTCCCCACCCCAAATGTTCCTTCCACTATCCTGAGACCATATTTGGTGACACTCATCCTCAACCTCCCAATCAATCCCATCTTCATAATATGAGTCTACCCAAGGTGGCCCTAAGGACGCTGCTCTACACCTCAAGTAACATGGGGCACTCCATTTGTCATGGACGTAAATTCTGGCAAATACTCATAAAACAGTTCTTTTTTGGAATGGGCATGGTAGGGTGTGGGGTATAGAGTCATTACAGTCTGCTAAGGATGATCCTACTATCATAAACCCATTCTTCCTAACAAAGGCTTCCCTAACGTCTATATCAGGAACTCCTACCTTCCACAGCCTTGTTATCTCCTCCTCTATTCTGGTATTGTCAGTGGTAACCTCATGCATTATTGGGGTGTGGTCCCATATTGTGGTAGTTCCGAACACTTCAGAGATGTTGGCCTCAATAACCTGAACTTTCTCCGTATTCTGCAGAGGAACAGGTATAGGAGACATTTTGCAGTGCGTGGTGGTACTTCCCTAGAGGAAATCAGTCTATCTGCGCCTACTGCAAGGGGAATGAATGAGCACACATAACAGGTTTCATTACTCTTCTGCCTCCCTGCTATTGTCATCTAACTATACCACATGTTGTCCTGGAGAGATTCATGGACACCATGCTGCCTGTCTACTGGGGCACCCCTACGATGACAGAATGACTTAGGGGTGCATATTGTAGCATTAAGGGTGTCATTACATGCAATAGAGGTATTGAAACACGTTGTGTTATTAAAGGTGCCATTACTATTACTACAGGTGTCAGCGGGCAACAAGTCTTTTTCTCTAGGCACTAAGAAAGAACAGTGAACTAATAAAACATTGTTAGTGCCACTCCTACAAAAATATAGAGAAACACAGTGGTAATACACATCTTTCCGTAAGGATCTTTAGCATTGCTTGTGTTGCGGCTGAATCCGTAGACCGGCAAATGATCACCGTCATCTTCTCGGATAGTCAGTGGGAACAAGTTGCCCTCCTCATTTTCATTGTTTAGTGCTGAGGTGGTACAGAGTCGACCCCCATGTCACTCGGATGAATCCATGCTTTTCGTTCTACAATGCAGACAGCGGTTGGTGCTGAGTCTGTGACATTAAAAGGTCCTTCAACCTTTGGGTCTTTCCACTAACGTACGACCTTGTGGACAAAGATCTATGTTCCGGGAGGGATGAGTGGGAGCTCAGGATCAATGGGGCCCTTCTCCTTCCGCTTGGATATCTGAGTAGAAACCGTGCAGCGTGTGTTAACTCATACAGATATTCATACATTTCAGATAGAACTTTCAGTATCAGTTTTAGGTCTAGTTGCTGGGACTGATACATTTATTGATCATCCAGTGACAAGCTGATGGGGGTGTTAGGTGTTGGTCGGAACGTGGAGCATTTTTTTCCCCTATTGTGTCACTTATCTTGCTTATTATATTTTTAAGCAGACCGTTCATTGCTTTGTTGGTGGTATGCTGATCATAATTTGTGTTTAATCCCTAACATGACCTCTAGGAGCAGGAAATTGGCTGCTACTCTAGCATCACAGTGGACACATGGTCCAGCTTTGATCCAAACATGTGTGGGAAAATGTAGCTGGTCTAATGCTACTTGTAGTAGGGTCTGTGGCATGACAGGTTTTCCCGTTGCAGTCTGCTATGAATAATATCTGGGGGATCTCGTTGTACTCCCATTTTTTTTTTTGTGCACACCTGACCCACCTGTCGGACCAAATGTGTGGTCTACTCCTCACCAAACATTCTCTGTCTATGACCTGTGGCTAGGTGTGAAACTGTAGTTGGGTAATTGTGCGGGCACAATAGTCAGAAATATAAGTAGGTGGAACATCATCATTGAGCATATACATGAAAATATCTCGAAAACAGGAAACCTAGTACGCTGCGTAGGTGGGCGAAGGAAAGACCCCAAAAAATAATATTGTCTGCAGTGTGCAAAACCTCGAAACATCAATTAATTCTGAAAGCAAAAGAAGAACCAAAACATTGGACTATAAGTGCTCCCAACAGCAAGGCACATCTTAAGAATCTCCATCACAGTAACACAATTGGGAATCAAAGCTTCATGGTGGTCGAACTGCAAAACTATTTGCAGCTACCCCTAAAGTCTTTACCTGCAGTCTAAAAGGCATTTCTAAATTTTCACACATTAAATTCTGAAAATATTAGCATATTATGCATAGCTACTCAATGCATATTGTCCTTCTACATTAAAATGCACCTTACATTACCACTCACTATCCATTCTTTGTAGTACCTAGCGAATGTACTGCATCAAAATGCACCCTAGCACATCCTGCCTGCAATCCATGTCCATAAAAAAAAATATATATAGGAAAAGGGCACATTAATATGCCTATACATATTTACATGCATATCCAAGTCAATATACCTAGTACTAACCTATATATCCTTTTTGCTGTGTGTGTAATTCTGGAATAACATAAATCTAATGAAAAGTACCCTATTTTGCCAAAAGCCTTTTTATAGTCACCGGGGCATGTGTTGAGGAAGTCGTGTGCAGGGTGTGTGGCTCCATGGTAAGCTATTCCTCTGGACCTCTGGTGGCTCGTTGTGCCCTGTGCTGCTGTACCATGTATCGTATACTGCACAGAACTGCACATATCCCACAACTATTTCCTCCCTCTTGCCACAGCTGCACTCATTGTGCCCCTGTGTTAAGCAGGCCTCTTATGTGTCACAATTTAGAGCAATAGTGAATTAATAAAGGGATGTCCCCATCATGTCCCTTGGACAAGATACTGACCTGCTGTAGTGTGCCACCCTTCGTTGTCATAGCCTGCAAAATGTGTCACTATAGGACACACACACATATACACTCTTTTTGTTAATTGGTGTAAATCTGTTCAGTAGTTGCTGCGAAATGTAAAGAAATTCCCAATTGTATATCTACGAACGCAAAAGATCTGCTAATCCTCCCGATCACGTGCCTGAGATCTGATTGGCTGCCAACACTTCAAACCAGGTTGTGTTGGCAGCCATCTTGTGACTTGGTTGAACTGAGTCACATGAAAAAACTTTAAATAAAAAGAAAAGGGGGCAAGGTAGAAACTCTCTGACCCCCTAGGCCTGTTCAGGGGGTTCCACAGGGACCCCCAGGGCCAAAAGAAGCATTAACATTTTTTTTTAGACTGGAGTCGTGGTGGATCCACGAATCCAGCCGAAAATATTTAAAAAAACGAAAAGCGGTCTCCCGCGCTTTGTTTAATTTTGTGCCCCCAGGTGGGCCAGATCCCGGGGGCAATAAAAATAATGAGGGGGGGCCTGCTCGGGCCCTGCAGCCCCAGGGACGGCCACCTTCTCGGGGATGATTCAGTGAAATGTAGAGGGGCTACTCGGCCCCCCTGCAGCCCCGGGGACCGCCACCTCCCCGGGGCTATATTAAAATGTGTGGGGGGCTCCAGCCCCCCACGCAGCCCCAGGGACCACAACCTCCCCGGGGCTAATATAGTTAAATGCGGGGGGCCACGTGCTCCCGCTGCCCCAGGAACCACCACCTCCCTGGGGCTCAATACTTGTTGGAGGGGGGCCGCGCGGCCCCTCATGTTGAGCCATAAATGGCCCTGGGGACCGCCACCCCCATGGGCCAGCTCCAGCAATGTCTCGTGGTGACCGCCCCCTGGACATTGCAGCATGGCTTGGCAAGAGCACTGCTCCCACCAAGCAATAGCAAACTCTGCTCTGGTTCATGGAAGCGAGAACAGTAAAAATGCTTTTGCTTCCATGAAGCGGAGCAGAATTGCTTTTGGAGAGAGGGAGCTGCATGTGAGCCTTGAGGCTCCCCTGCGGTCCCCAACATGGTGGCCATACCCCGGAGGATGGGCTCCCAGGGGCAATATCGGCCCGGGGAGGGGGGCCACGCTGCCCCCTCCCCATTCAAAAAAAAAATTGTCGAAGGCCTGCCCTGGGGAATGGGGTCCCTGGGGCGTAAATCTGCCTCGGGATGGGGGCCCCATGGCCCCCCACCCTTTGTACTTTTTTATAAAAAATAAAGGCCGGGCCCCGGGAGATGAGGTCCCCGGGGCCAAATCAGCTGGGGGGCAACGCGGCCCCTCCTTCCTAAAAATATTTAAAAAAATTTAAAACGCAACTTGCAGGAGGCCCCGCTCCCTTTCTCCACTACTCTGCAAATGCGCCTTCTGGCGTGCACCTGGTTGGGGGATGAAGTTCCCTTGGCTGCTGAGGGTGCATTGGGGCCAAGAAGACCGCCTGTTACCTCCAGTAAGCCCCACATAGCGGCATTGCTGAAAGGTGGTCAGAGGCCACGGCCCTTTTTGCACCATTCTGCAAACGGGCCTCTCGGTGCACTGCTGGTGGGGGGATGACTTCCCCTTGCCTCCTGAGGGCCTCAGGACTAAAGTGAACTTGTTTCCCGAAGCAGCAGTGCTCCCGGAGGCGTGCTTGCAGAGAGGTGGAGAAAGAGGGCATGGCCTCAGACCACCTCTCAGCAATCCAGCTGTGTATGCCTTACTGGAGGTAACAGGAGGGCTAGTTGGCCCCCACTGACCCTCAGTAGCCAAGGGAACTTCATCCCCCAAATAGTAGTGCTCCAGTATACACGTTTGCAGAGTGGTGTAGAAAGGGGCCGTGGCCTGCTATCAGATGTCAGCTATCCTGTTGTATGGGACTTATTGGAGGTAATAGGAGGGTTAGTTGGCAACTGTTTGCTGCATGGGCTGTTGTATTAGAGGAAAGTAGGAGTAAATTATTTGGGGCTGAATTGCTTGGGGCTGTGGCTGCATGTGGCGTGCAACACCCTGCATGTTGCCTGCTACTGCATTCAGTGCAGTTTGGGGAAACTCTGCAATGGCAGTCATCTTGTTAACTGGCGCTGCGAGCATGACTGTGTCTGGTGCGTCTTTCTTTTTTTTCTCATTAAGCTTCTGCTGGACAAGCTTGGCAGCTGCATTTTTAATTGCTCCCTGCCTGTTCCTAACCTGCTCTTGCTAATTTTTACAGAAATGAATGATATGGTCTTGAATTTCAGGCTGCAGTTTGGAGTCCATGGTGACTATGCCATCACTTTTTCTGCACCTCTACAGTGTTAAAATTGAAACGTGTCACTGCCATATTACTCGTATTTTACTTGGTATTATGTTAGCATTTATGTAGCTATTTCATAATAATTCTTGTTGTATGCATACGCAATTAATAAGTGTAGACGCTATGTAAGTTAGGTTGACATCTGTGCCACCATTTTACCGTTAGTAGACGCCATCTTGTATTATAATCAAAACTGTTACTTGATCATTTACGAGAAATGGCCCCTGGTAAGTTTCGTTTCTCAAATGCTGATTCTTGGCTTCTTTCACTTGCAAGTGTTCTCATTAACGCATTCCTTTCCCATTAGACAGAGGCCTTCTCCCACCTGTCTGGTGGGGAGGCTAAGCCAGACAGCCTTGGGCAGTAGATAGCTTGTGCCAGGCTGTGGAATTGAAACTTATGTTCTGTACCCCCATTGTATTACGACACCTACCAGTGCTTTTCCATAGTAGGCCGGTCTTTGTGGGCTCCGCAACATACATAATGTAACTTTATGCTTGTTAGAGTCAGTCCCTCGACAGCCAACCTATAGGGCTGGTCAGACTGGACTCCGCTGCAGTGTACTTTCTGAATAAACCAGCTTGATTGCATTCTCTACTGCATCATCAACTCTTCATTTCTTGGAAGGCTAGGGGAGGTCGAGAGTGACCCGGGTGACCCTAGTTGGGTCACTTCTTTCAGTTGGCGCCTGAACAGAGACTCCACCAGGTGACCCATCCCGCCCGTAGTTGGGTTGAGGGGGCTGGGGTTGCGTCCGGTCGGATTGGCGGATCGGGGATCCCCACATGACAGAGCCTGGTTCTCGTGGCTGCCCCGCCTGTCTGCTCGGGCGGCTCCTTGTCTAGTGGTCATCTCGGCTGGGGTCCTGAAAAGGCGAAACCCTTGGATCTGACTGTTTGGTCCGAAGAGTCGGCAGTGGAGAATACTCTTGTTTGACCTGTGTGCACCTGGTGAGTTTGTCTTGATTTTTGGTTAAAAAAAAATGGCGCCATCTTGGTTAGCTTGGTGGGTCTGCGGACCCTTGTGATACGGAGCGTTTTGAACGTTCTGCCAGGCCACTTGTTGATTTGGCTTATTCTTGAAAAGGCCTGGGGCTAAAGCCTGTCTTGTCTTGGTGCAGTCTGTGGACTGTCTCGTCTTGGTGTAGTCTGAGGACTGACTTGTTTTGGTGCAGTCAGTGGACTGCTTTTGAAAGTTCTTTGTTTGTGTGTGTTTTATTGTGTGTGTGTGTGTTGATTGTGTGGATAGTGAATGTGTCTGATGCTAGGATGCCTTGTTGGAGTAAAGTGTGGTGTCTGAGGTGCCGCTGTTGTTCTGTTGAACATCGGCTGGAGGAGAAACAGCCTGCGCCTCCAGAAGGCACTCCGAATTTTGACATGTATGTGAAGCACGGTATTGGCCCTATTATGTTTCGTACATTATGGCACAAGTATACGAGGGACAATACTGTGCTTCAGCGGCCACTGGATGGTACCTTTGATGAACAAAAATTGAATTATTTGCACGACAAATTGTTTGCTAGAAGAAGTAGGCAGTCGATGTTTGACACTTTACAGGTGTGGCAGAAGGAAGCTAAGCAGAGGCGTATACGGGCCGAGAAGGAGTCTAGGAAGAAGGGAATGCAGACAGTGGTTCAGAAAGCTGTAGCTTATGATAGAGAGCTAACAGAAAAAGGTATTGAGTGTGCTGATAGGAAGTTTCGATTACAATGTAATAAGTCCTATGTTGTTCGAGAGGATGATGATCGCTTTGTGGAGGATCTGTTGGAAACTCGTCCCCCACCTCCCTATGCCCCGCAGAGAATATATCCTGTTGTTCCGTCGTCTCAGTCCCCCATTGCTCCTCCGCCTCCCTCCGGTCTTGTCGCGGACTTGACTGCTTTGGCTCCTGCCCCGACTGTCTCCCCTCCGGTTTCGCAAGCTGCGAGTGTGGTGACTGCAGGCACCCCTGCAGTGTCTGCTGTTTCTGCACATGTTTCTTCTTCTTCTCTTACACCTACAACCCAGTCATTGCTAGCTTTGTCACCTGTGTCTTTATCTCTTGTGTCTTCTCCAGATATTTCATCCTCAGTGTCGCGTAGTGTTGGGACACCGGTGCGCGGGTCGGACGAGGGGAATTGGGCGGCAGCATGGGAGCGAATGGAGCAGGTATTGATTCGATCTGATGTGGGTGATGAGGAGAAAAAGATGGTAGCAAATCAGGCAGCGCAATGGGCTCGGAGTCCGATTTATAGTGTGGAGGATGTATGGAGTGTGATGAAAGATTTTGAGCCATTCGTGCAGCAGCATGCCCTGAAGCATATGTCAGCTACATTGATTAGTTTGTGGGAACAGTGTTTTGGTGGTACAGCTCCCCAAATAATTTATGACATTCGAGACCGTGTATATTCTGCTGGTATGGCCCCTAGAGATGTTTTCAGTAATGTTGGGACACTTCTTGGTTATCGAGATAGATTGCATCACCGAACTCCGACCAGTGTGTCCCAATTTCCGATGAGGGAGGTGCATCCTATTTTCCATCCCGAGATCCCAGAGCAGCGTAATCAGAGAGGAGATGTGGTTCAACCGCGGGTAGAGGCTCACTTTCAGGAACAGTGGGTCTATACTCCATGGAAGAGAAGTGAGGTGCCAGCTCTTAAGAGTCAGCTACCGGATCCTAGGAAGAACCCTACGGCATATTATAAAGAGTTAACGGAGGCCGCCTCCTCGTCAGTTATGACGTTAGCAGATATTGAGATGTTTTTCGGGCTGTTGGTGCCGGTGGATATATGGAGGCAGGTGCATAGGCAGGATCACAGGGTAGAATTGGGTGGCACATGGGATGAGATTAAGGCATGGGATATGGAGCGAAAGCCCGGTGAGAAACCTAGGGCTGAGATTTTGGCTTTGCCAAGTCGTATCATCACCTATATGCATTCTCTTATCCCACCCAGACGAGTAGATTGGGATAAGCTGACAGCATGTTGTCAAAAGAAAGAGGAGAGTGTGTCTGATTTTTTTACTCGGTTTGACGGGGTGTTCTTGGATTTCAGTGGGCAAGATTTGTCAGTCGAAGGTGGTGTTCGTTTATTTGTTAACAGGTTTGTTACGAATTTGCTTCCGGAGATCGCGGCTCGGTTGCAGGCTTCTGAGAGCACTTGGACTACCTCCTCCCCTTCGGTGATATTGAGTATGGCTCAGTACTAAGAGCATCGAGAGAATGAGGAAAAGGACAGGGTAGAAAAGAAGAGTAAGGATTTGAAGACGAAGGTATTGATGCAGCAGGTAGCAAGGGGGTCCGGAAGGGGACGAGGCACTGGTCCAGCTCAGAGGTCGCGGGGTGCTGGTAGAGGCAGCGCACCTTTGGGGCCGAATCAGTGTGCGTATTGTAAAACGGAGGGACATTGGCGGAGTGAGTGTCCAGACTTGTTACAGAAAATTGCAGTACCCAGAGGGCGGGGTTCAAGTGGAAGGGGCCGTGGTGAGGTTGGTCGGGATGAGGCTCAGGCTGGTGCATCCTCGTGAGGTCGCTCTGATCACAACTATTTTGATGACCCCCGTAGAAGGCAGTACTATCATGATGATTATGATATGGATGAGGCTACAGGGATGTCCTATAGCTAGGACAGCCAGGGACAGGGAGGGGGACCAGTTCAAATTCCTGTAGATCAGCGTGGTCCTTATGTCACAGCAGATTTGCATGGTTCGGCACAGAGATTTTTGGTGGATACAGTCGCAATGAATAGCTTTGTTTCTCGTTCGCTGGCCCTGTGTGGCCGTAATAATGTTTCGGTAGGTTTTTCAGGCGTACCGGTTGTGAGCCCCATTTCCTAACCTCTTGCTTTGACTGTTGGTCCTTTTACTGTGGACTCACCATTTCTGTTGACGGCGAATTGTGGGGAAAATTTATTAGGATTGGATTTGTTGAAGAAGTTGCATGCTACAATTTATTGTTCCCCGGATGGTGTTTATATGACTCTTGGACCTAATGTGGTTAGTGCAAAACAGTGTTTGGCAAAGGATGCGCCGCTTCCTGTTGAATTTAAAGATGTGCCGTCCTCGTTGTGGGCAACAGGGGATACGGATGTAGGGTTGTTGCAGATACCACCAGTTTCTATTAAAGTTAAAGATAATGCCGTGCTCCCTCGCATTCCCCAGTGCAAAATATCACATGCTGGGGAACGGGCTTTGATGCAGATTATACAGGACCTGATCAAGTCGGGAGTGGTTGAGGGGACAGAAGCGAATGTATGCAATAGCCCTATTCTCCCTATTCTTAAGAAGGCACCTTGGGATTCCCTTGGTGCACAACCTGATGTCTATCGCTTTGTGATTGATCTGCGGGAGGTTAATAAAATTGTAGTCCCTCAGTTTCCTGTAGTTCCAGACATTACTGTTCTCTTGACAATGATTCCTTCCACAGCCAAATTCTTTTCTGTGATTGATTTGAAAAATGCTTTCTTAAGTATTCCTATTCATCCAGACAGTAGGTACCTTTTCGGCTTTGCTTTGGCTGGTACGAGCTTCCAATTCTGTCGAGCTCCTCAGGGGTATACTGAAAGTCCCAGTATTTATAGCCAGGCCTTGAAAAGTCAGTTGGACTCTCTCTCTCTTTACGCAGGTAATGTAATATTGCAGTATGTGGATGACATTTTGATAGCCTCCGATACTGAAGAGGGTTGTAGATATGCCACGGTCAAATTATTAATGCATTTGGCGCATCATGGACATAAAGTGTCCCTTTCCAAGTTCCAATATTGTCAACAGCAGGTCACCTATTTAGGTCACCTGAAGTCGAAGGAGGGTCGGAGGCTAACACCTGAACGAGTTGATGCCAGTGTTAAGATGCCTGCCCCTGTGACTCAGAGGGATGTGCGTGCTTTCATAGGCATCACCTCGTATTGTCGACACTGGATACCCGCTTATTCTTTATTAATACAGCCCCTGCTTCACCTAATAACTAAAGATGTGCATAAACCCTTGCCCTGGACGCATGAATGTCAGCATGCTTTTGAGCAATTAAAAGTTGCGCTTTGCTCTGCACCTGTGCTTGGAAGCCTTTCGTGCTGTATGTACACAAAATGGCTGGGTGAGCGCTTTCGGTGTTAACACAAGCCTTTGGAGGTAAGCAGAGGCCGTGTGCTTACTTTTCTGCTACGCTTGACCCTGTCGCCAGAGCCCTCCCGAGTTGTTTAAGAGCCGCTGCGGCGGTCTCTATTCGACAATCGGCAGGGCTCGTCCTTAATCATGATCTCACAGTAATGGTTCCTCATGCTGTGGATGTACTTTTGAACAAGACAAAGACGCAGCACCTCACCAGTGCTCGTCTGACTGGCTATGAATTTACTTTATTTGCACCTCATGTTACTATCAAAAGATGTGCCACTCTGAACCCAGCCACGTTACTACCCCTCCCTTCAGAAAATGAGGACAAAGATGTCCATGATTGTCTGTTCCCCACTAAAGAAGAGACGAAGGGAAGGGGAGACTTGACTGATGTTCCCTTATCTGACGCACAAGGGGAACTATATGTCGATGGCTCTTGTTTTAAATTGTCAGATGGCGCCACTACAGCGGCGTATGCCATCACCACGCTGCGCACTGTGGTTGAGACATCACGTATTCCTTACCAATCAGTGCAGGCTGCGGAGCTGATAGCCCTTTTGCGAGCATGTGAATTGAGTGAAGTACTGACTGTCAATATTTATACTGACAACCAGTATGCCTTCGGAGTGGCCCATAATTTTGGGCGACTCTGGGCAGAGAGAGGATTCTTGACTTCACATGGCACCAAGATTCAGCATGGCCCGTTGATAGAGAGGCTTTTGACAGCCTTCCCAAATGATTGGCAATAGTGAAGTGTAGTGCTCATAAAGCGATTACTGATGATGCGGGGATGGGAAATGCGTTAGCAGATCAGATAGCTAAAGAGACGGCCAGGTCGAAGATAAAGAAAATGTTTGTGGCAGGTCCTGCTAGATGGGTACCAGAAGTTACTATGTTTGAGAATACACTGGAGAGTGTCAGAGAAATACAGAGCGAGGCAACTATTGAGGAGTTGGCAGTGTGGCAGGACAGGGCGTTTAGATGACGAGGGGTGTTGGACTGATAAATCTGAGAAACAAAGATGGATGTTACCAGATGCATATGTATTTCCTGTAGTTACAATGGCACATGGTCCAGCTCATATTAGTGCAAAGGGGATTTGTAAGCTATTGGATCCTGTGTGGCGAAATGACAATATCCCAAAAGTTGCTGCCCACTTAGTGAAACATTGTATGATTTGTTTGAAGCACAGTCCTGGAAAAGGTACCCCTACAACTTCTGGTAATTTTGCGCCACCTTCCTTCCTTTTCGAGGTTCTCCAGATGGATTATATCGAAATGGAACGAGTCAATAATTTGAAATATGTGTTAGTGGTTGTTTGTGCATTCAGTAAATGGATTGAGGCTTACCCAACTAAGGAGAACACAGCTATAGCGACGGCAAAGGCTCTTGTTAAGGAGTTTTTCCCGCGCTACGGCTTGGCCCGTTTGATTTGGAGTGACAATGGAAGTCACTTTAATGCGAAGGTGATCCAGTTGGTTTGCGATGGTCTGCACATCAAGCAAAAATTTCATGCAGCAAACCATCCCCAGTCAGCAGGTTTAGTTGAGAAGTACAATGGTACTCTCAAGCTAAAATTGGCAAAGATTAAGAAAAGTACTGGATTGCAATAGCCAGATGCATTACCCCTTGCTCTATTGTCCACTAGAATGACAGCCCATTCTAGGATAGGATTATCGCCTTACGAAGTGGTCTTCGGCGGTCCCGCAAATGTGTGGGGCGTCCCTAGACCTAAAAAGTTATCCGAAATTGATTATCCTCTGCTTGTAGATTATTTGTACGATT
Organism: Calotriton arnoldi; assembly: GCA_963921515.1. Lineage (NCBI taxonomy): Eukaryota > Metazoa > Chordata > Amphibia > Caudata > Salamandridae > Calotriton > Calotriton arnoldi. The sequence continues at coordinate 241,608 of CAWUFW010004042.1, forward strand.
TGACTAAAAGCTTGCATTCTATTCACCAACAGAAACATGAAGCTTTGCCTCCAGCACCTGAGGGGCCCGGGCACACCATACAGCCTGGAGATTATATTCTGACCAAAAACTTCCAGAGACGAGAAAGTTTGGAGCCGAGATGGAAAGGACCCTATTTGGTGCTCATCGCGACAAGGACAGCAGTGAAAGTGGACGGCCGAAAGAATTGGATTCATTCATCACAATGTCGGCGAGTTCCACTCCCTCTCCCCTACGATAGTTGGGTTCACGAGGGGATAGGGGATCATGAGACGGAGAAGGTTCCACGTTTTGTCCCCTTTTCTGACGCCCAACTGACTTGGGCGCAGACGAAGGAGTAGAATGATGCTGCTCTGAATGCGGCAGTCCCCCCAGAAATAAGGGCTGCCCAGTCCTCCTCTTCATCTGGTCCACAGGAGCCTGAGTCTCAGTCCCCGACACCCCCTGAATTTCAGATTCTTTTTCGTGATGAGACAGTGCCTGGAGTAGCAAGGTACAATTTGCGTCCTCGACAGAAGGATAGTGCACCAAAAGAAAAGTGAGTGTAGCAGGGATGGACTTCACGGATAAGAGTAGTGAAAATGCCCCTTGTTTATGCTTTTTCTATTAGATTAGGGATCAGAAGATTGGTGCACTGCCTGTGACGCAGGACAGGATAAGCTGAGGGTATTTTCCCGAGGAGGGAGAGTGCCCTATCCTGAGAACAGTGAACATTTGCAGATGGTCTGCAACAGTGTAGCTCCACCGTGAAGTGCTCAATAGCACCACCGAGGATTGGACAATAGAAGCATGTCAGGGAGGCTTGTGACGGACCCTGATATTTTTGATGTTTTCTTTTTCTTTTTTTGTGTCCTCTCCATCATTGGCTCCATTACATGACATCTCTCTCTGGTGATTCTATTTGTAATTTTATAGTAAACATGTATCTGTTTGGTCGTCCCATTGCAGAAGATGAACAGCCTTTTGTTGCCCTGCGACCGGGGCAGATAGGTTTTGATTGGTTGCTCAGGAAGAAGATGTTCTATGTTGTCTTTATACTGCTGTTCCTATTGGCGGGAGGGGGGATGTTCTGGGTATTGGAGTGTTATGATAATACCCCATTGTGTGTTCTATATCAGATTGTTCCTTCAGATTGTAGTAAAAGAGCTATGCAAAGTAATGTTTTCTTAGACACGTACAGGAAATTTTTCGGAGATAGCACAGCTTGTTATCAAACTGATTCCGTTACATGTTTATGGACTGCTTATCCATTGTCATTGGTAAACTATACATACGTTCATCCACCCCACTTCATAGAGGTAAAAGGTGAATTTGGTATGGGATATCCTGGCCCCTGCTTGTACTATAGAAAACCGAGAGGGGCAGGGTACCCAGGTTGTACCCCTGATATGTATTGTGACAATCTGTATATGGAGAAGCAAAATATCACTCTAACAGGTTATCATTATCAAGATCTGACAGTTACTCGAGAGGCAGGTTATTATCCTGCGTGCTGCCCAATAATAAATAGTACTGACACTTACTTGTATATAAACTGTTTTGGATTAATATTGTTCAAAAATGCAATGCCCTTAGTGAGGAAGGATGATCCCAGTACGAAGGGAATGAATACCAGATATGCTCCAGTAGATTATCAAGGTCTGCTTTATACACACCCAGGTTTCTATTTTTTATCTAATGGTACATACTCCAATACATACAATGGCACCGAGGATGTGGCTTTGGCAATGGTGTTACCTCTTGGGGTACCTTGCAAGTACAGTAAAGCAAATACGAGATGGGTCAAAAGAACATTGACCAAAGAATTTTGTGAGGGTGTTGCAGATTTAGAGGTCAACAATTACAGTAACGGTATCACTTTTGGATATATACTTTCCTCCATTATTACATTTGGTGGTACCGCCATGGCCAGGGGTGAACGAGCTAGAGAGTACTTTGGGTGTAAATTGCAAATCCTGTCTAACTCTACAGTAGCAGCTTTACGTGACATCACCACTCAGTTAGAAAGTATGCGCATATACTCTGAGCAAACGAGATATGCGGTCGATTTTAATTTTTGCTAAGAGCGGTGGTGCATGCGCAATTGTAGGAGAGCAGTGTGTAGTTGGTATCACAAATATGGAAAGGAATATCACCCAGCATATTTTAGACATCCTGGAAAATGTTCGAGGGATGGAGAGTGGTAACCTGAGCTGGTCCTTGTTTGGCGGGTGGGGTTGGATTCTAGAAAAGGTGATATATTTTATTGTACTTCTGATTTGTTGCTGTGTTCTGATTCAGTGCCTTCCTTTATGTTGCTCGTACTGTGCTACTTACCTCTCTCCTAAAAGGATCTCAGTTCATGATACTAATTCGACAATAATGCTTCAAAAAGAGCTCAATACTATTATGTTATGTTATTTGAACTTGTAGCGCGCACAGATACTCCAAGGAGTGTCCCGGCGCGAGCCTGAAGAGAGGTAGAATAGGCACAGATAGAGTGGAGTTAGGTTAGACAAAAGATAGGTCTTGAATTTTTTTTTGAATAGACTGAAGTCTTGAATACTGCGGAGAGCCAGAGGAAGTGAGTTCCAGGCCGTGGCAGCTCTAACAGCAAGTGAGCTGCCCCCCACTCTTGTGAGCCGGAAACGAGGAATATGGGCCAAGAACTGAGATGATGAACGAAGATATCTGGCGGGGGCGTAGAACAGGAACCTCTTCCTTAGATAAGTGGGGCCGCAGGCATGCAAAGCACGATGGACCAGAGTCAAGGCTTTAAACTTGACTCGATTGGCTACAGGCAGCCAATGTAGTAATTGCAGATGCTGTCTGACACTGCTTCTCATCTGGATGTTAAAAACAAGTCTCGCAGCAGCATTTTGGACAACCTGTAATTTATTAAGAAGGTAGCCCGGCAGGCCGGCATACAGAGCATTTGCGTAGTCGAGCCGAGAAAGTATCAGGGCCTGAGTCACTGTTTCCTTTGCTGCTCTGGGGAGAAGCGGGAGAAATTTCCTAAGGGTTTTAAGTATCCCAAAGCAGTTCCCCGCTAGCTTCTTAATGTGGGTAGAAAAAGAAAGATTCTCCTTGAACCAGACTCCAAGATTTTTTGCGGGTTGCCCCGTCGAGGCTGGCAAGGGAAATTCCGCTGGCCATAAAGTTTGTCTAAACTGGGGGGGAAAGGTCCCATAGAGAAGAATTTCAGACTTATCCTCATTGCATTTAAGCTGTGCTGAGGAAAGCCATTGAAAGACTGCTGCCAAACAATTTTTGGCCGAAGACGTCGAGCATTCTGATTTTCCCCAGGTAAACAGAAGCTGAGTGTCGTCAGCATAAGCTATGATTTTGGCTCCCAACTCTTCAGCCAAGTAAATCAGAGGGGTGACGTATAGATTAAAGAGGAGGGAGCTCAAGGAGGACCCCTGCGGCACCCCAGTAGTCACCTCCTGAGGTAGGGAGGAGAACGGGGGAAGCCAAACTTGTTGAGTGCTCCCCTCCAAAAAGGATTTTAGCCAACTCAAGGCAGCACCTGAGATCCCCATGTCCGCAAGGCGGGTTAGCAACAGAGAGTGGGGGAGAGTGTCAAATGCTGCAGAGAGATCCAACAAAAATAATTGATTATTGATTGATGAGGGTGTTTTTGGTTCAACTACTTCTCTTGCAGGTTCTGTTCCTGATATTACGTGTACTGATGATGTTTAGTGTTATTTTCTCTATGCTTTCTGCTGAATGATATTCCAAATGATATTTTGGTTATTAACGATCTAATACTCGTTATTCTTTCACATGTTTGCTATGCACATATATATCCGTACATAACCTGTTGTTGCTTATATTTCTATATTGTCTCCTCCTGTAGAATTGTAAAGACCCTAACCTGATAGCGCAAATACATTAGCTCATAAATGCTAAAAGGAGGGTCTGTTAGAATTGAAACGTGTCTCTGCCATATTACTCGTATTTTACTTGGAATTATGTTAGCATTTATGTAGCTATTTCATAATAATTCTTGTTGTATGCGTGCGCAATTAATAAGTGTAGACGCTATGTAAGTTAGGTTGACATCTGTGCCACCATTTTACCGTTAGTAGAAGCCATCTTGTATTATAATCGAAACTGTTACTTGATCATTTACGAGAAATGGCCCCTGGTAAGTTTCGTTTCTCAAATGCTGAATCTTGGCTTCTTTCACTTGCAAGTGTTCTCATTAACGCATGCCTTTCACGTTAGACAGAGGCATTCTCCCACCTGTCTGGTGGGGAGGATAAGCCAGACGACCTTGGGCAGTAGATAGCTTGCGCCAGGCTAGGGAATCGAAACGTATGTTCTGTACCCCCATTGTATTATGACACCTACCAGTGCTTTTCCATTGTATGCAGGTCTTCGTGGGCTCCCCAACATACATAATGTAACTTTATGCTTGTTAGAGTCAGTCCATCAACAGCCATCCTATAGGGTTGGTAAGACTGCACTCCGCTGCAGTGTACGTTGTGAATAAACCAGCTTGATTGCATTGTCTACTGCGTCATCGACTCTTCATTTCTTGGAAGGCTAGAGGAAGTCGAGAGTGACCCGGGTGACCCTAGTTGGGTCACTTCCTTCAATGGGCAACCCTGTGTGGGCAGTGTGATAGAAGAATCTAGAGTTCCCTCCTGTTGCATTCCATTTCTCTCCTATTTCCTGATGTCATTTTCCTTCAGTCGTGAGTAGCATTGTGTTGGCTCTTCATTTTGTTGCATGGTCTGTGACATGGGGGACCCGATGTCTGGGATATCAGATAACTTGCAGCGTAACTGGGACCATATGATGGTGAGCATTTTATTAAATGGAGCACTGTCATATTTAGTTTCGGTTATTGTTACTCCTGCTTTTGGTATGTCTTTGCTTCCACTCCAATCAGGGAGGCGAGCAGGCTTTTAATGTCACCTACCGCTTAGGTGATACCAGCTGTATGTTTTTCTAGTGCTGTTATCCATTTACCAGCACCTTCTGTTAGCGGTGGTAGTTTTTATTCTATGAATTGTCTATGTCCACTTTGGGCCATGGGACACATTGAGGGGCAGCATCTGGGCTTTTGAACAGTAGGGGCATTTGATATGTCACTGTGGAAGTTGTTGTTGTGGGTCACGTGAGGTCAAATTGATGTGCATATTTCTGCCAGAATTTTAAGCTTGCCCTCATGTAAAGGTAGTCCCAATCTTCATCTCCCTCCCCATGTAAGATACATTCTTCTGCCGTTGCCTTGTTCTGTGGATCAAAGGATCCATCTCGTGGCCACGGAATCATCTGTGGTGCAAGACTTTCCTTCCAACCTGCCACATCATCAGTGAATGGGTTGACATAAAAGTCAGAACCCTCCCTGCGGGTAACTATTTCATTGGGTGTTAGAACGTTGCTCTGTAATGCAGTTTCTTTACTAAGCATCATGTTTCTGTAATTTTTCTGCCTAGTGAAACGTATTAGGGCTGTTAACAGAATGTCACTTTGATGTGCAGTAATTGGTGCTATTTAGTCTGTTTGACTGTTAAAGAAGGCAACAGGTCTGTTGTGCAATATGTAAAGAATTATTTCCGTCCTCTCTCTACCCCCATTACTCAAGTGAAATCATTTTTAGAGCAGGTTACCTGCTTCAGTGAAGTATTATTGAGAAGTTAATTGAGCTGTAGTTAAAGGTGTAGTATTGACTTTAACCTAATAATGTAGGGAGGGACTCTATTTTTATTCACGGTCTATGGGCCAATTGTTTTAAAGGAATTGTGTATTTTAAGTTAATGGCTGAAACGTTGATATTTTAATATTTAGGCTGCTAATCAAGGCTTAGTAGGCTAGATGACAGAGGTTACTTTTGAGCCCTTTTCACGCAGTTATTATCCTAGTTTTAGATCATTGTGAAACTAAGGTCCATAAATCATTTTGTTCGAAATCTATTTTATTAGTTTCCACATAACTGTGTACATAGTTATAGCACATACAATACTAATGATAATCACACAAACAAATAACATCCTGGTGTATCAGCAAGGACACTTCTGTCTTTACTTTAGAGTCCACAGGGCCCCGTCCTGACATGGCATTCGTGTACAATTGAGATAGTTCGTAGTTGAGCATACATGGCATAGTTAAGTAGCTCAGGTAAGTGAAATGGTTTCGCTGCAAAGGCATATTTTTGCCAGTGTTCAACAATAAAGAAGAACTTGTGAGAACGAGGGGAAGGCGGGCGGTTGGGGGAGAGGAAAGGATCCCATTGGGTCGCCGCTTGAGGCTAAGCTATAGCCCTGATTTTTCGTGGGCGCTTAAGTGGCACCAAAAGAGGTAAGAGTATTGTAATGAACGGGTGGTGTGTCTAAGTAATGGGGTATCACCTCCAGTGATATGGTCAGCTTCATTCTGGGAGCTCAGCCCCTCGCGGTAGCAAAGCATCTTCAAAGAGTTGCAGAGCTCGCAAGCGAGGAGAGAGAGAGCAGCAGTGCTCCAGTTTGCACAGGTGTAGCATACGTGGTTGCCATATTTGTGTAAATTTAGTATCAGAGTGTGTGATGCGGCGAGTCAAGAGCTCCATCGCCATGGTATACCAGAAGCGGGTGAGCCACACCGAAGTCGGCGGTGTCAGGAGTTTCTTCCAGTGCAGAGCGATAACCTGCTTGACTGTCCCTAGCATGTGAAGGACTACACGCCAGTCAGAGTGGGTCATGGCTTTAAGAGTTTGGGGTCGGATCCCTAGGATCGTTATCTGCAGCGTGCTCAAGATAGAGAACTCTAATACGTCTTTGATGTGAATCAGCACCTCCTTTCAGAAGAGAGTTAATATTGGGCAAGACCACCAAGTATGTATATATGAGCCGTGTCACCTTTGCAACACCAACACAGGGATGTGGAGCTGAGGAACATTTTCTGGAGGCAGAGTGGAGTGTAGTACCAACAGGTCATAACTTTATAAGCCGACTCCTGCTGGGCAATGCTTCTATATGTTCTGGGGATATCTCTCCACAGCTGCTCCCAATGCTCCGGAGAGATATCGTCGGCTATGTTTGAGTGCCATTTCTGCTGAGAAGGGTGAAGAGGTAGAGGTTGGGAGTGCTGCAGAACCTGGTATGTGCATGAGATCAGGCCTCGCAAGCCATCAAAGGAGCGTACAAGTGTTTTGAAGGAGGTGAGCTGGCACGTGGCCCTTGCGTATTGATAGGTGTATGTAGCTAGTGTCGAATTTGATCATATTGCAAGTGTGCAGTGGCTGGGAGGTGAAAGTCTTATTTGCATTGGTCGAAGGACTTGAAGGCATCTCCCTCAAATAGGTCACTAATCGTGCGACATTCCCCTTCTACCCAGGCCAGAAAAGAGTTGGGTTGTAGAGCCGGGGGAAGCCAGGGTTGCCGGCAAGTAGCGTGTTGGGGGAGGGAAAGGAAGTAAGACCCCGACTGACCGCAAGTCTATCCCATATATCCGATGTAGGCAGCCAGCCAGGTCCCAAAGGGGGCAGCATGTTACCGCCCTATCCATATGCAACCAATGTTTCTCACTTTCGCGGACTACCCACTCTGAGATGTAGCGCAGGTGTGCATCCAGTAGTAAACAAGGAAATTGGGACAGGCAAGTCCCCCTCGATCTCTTGGCAGCATTAGAATTCTGTTGGAGAATCGAGGTCTACCCTTACCCCAAATGAAGGCATTCACTTCCTTCTGGAGGCTTACAATATCCTCTTGGGGGATAGGCGTCGGGAGTGTTTGGAAGAGCTAGAGTACCTTTAGCAGAATGGGCATTTTTACTGTGTTAAGGAAACCTAGCCATGCTATGGGGAGTGATTTCCAGCGCCATAGGTCTTCCCTGACAGATCGCTTGCAATCTGGCCAGTTGGCCTGAGACTATGAATCCAGCAAGGCCGTGATGTTGAGGCCCAGATACCGAATTGCGTGAGGAACCCATTGAAACGGAGTGAGAGAGCTAAGTTCGAGGACCTTGTGTGGAAAGTGTTAGGTTCAATGCCTGCGATTTAGCTACATTCATTTTAAGTCCCGAGATACGTTGAAATTTGGAGAGCAATGCGAGTATCGCAGGGAGGGAGCTCTTAGGGTTGGTCAGGGTGAGAAGGAGGTCATCTGCGAATAGCGCTATCTTGTGTTCGCCGCCACCGAATGGTATGCCCTTGATTGTAACAGAATGGTGGATGGCTATCGCTAGGGGTTCTACTGCCAAGGCAAAGAGTATAGAGGATAGTGGGTGTTGGACTTGGCCCTTTTTGCAGGGTCATCCCTGAACCTTTTGCCTTCCTCCTAGTCTTTTTCCTGATCTGGTGTTGGTGGTTTTAAGACTCTGGGCACTTTAGCACTGCTGTCCAGTTTAAAGTGCGTGTGCTCTCTGTGGTAAACATGGTAAGATTGGTCTACATCTGTTTGGCGTATTTAATTTACCTATCAGTCCCTTGTAAAGTGGTATCTCAGATACCCAGGGCCAGTAAGTTAAATGCTACTGGTGGGCTTGCAGGGCTGATTGCTCCATCCACCAAAGTAGCCTTTCAAACCTGTCCCAGGCCTCTGCCATTGCAGGGCCTGTGCGCGCAGTTTCCTGCCGCTGTGACGTGGCACGCAAAGTGGTTGCCATGTCTGTGACCCCCCTTTTTACTACATGTCAGTCACCCCTAAGGTAGGCCCTAGCTAGCCCTATGGGCAGGGTGCATTGTAGGTAAAAGGTAGGACATGTACCTTAAGGGTGTGACATGTCCTGGTAGTGACAAACAGCCATTTTGGTTTCTCACTGCTGTGAGGCTGCCCTCTCATAGGAATGCATTGGGGATTCCCTGATAAGTGTTTCAGTGGTAATTACTGATATGAGAGGAGCAGCGTGGTCAAGTTTGGTATGTTTGGAATAGTAATAATAAATGCTGCGTAATGGTGTGCGCAGATTTATTATCACTTTTTTAGAAATGCCACTTTTAGAAGTTGGCATTTCTGTGTGCTATGTGTCTCTGCCTGACTGATGTGTATTGCATGTCTGGCTCTGGAGTGACAGGGGCTGGTGAGGTGTGTGGCTCCAGAGGGGCAGGATGAGTCAGCGCTAGGCTGAATAGGCAGATCTACATTTGGAGTAGTGGGAGGAGTAGTCCCTGACCCTGAATAGGTCTGTGCCTCCCTGGTTGAATTCTGGCTCTGCCCCCCTGTGGTGTGTCTGAGGGCCGAGCCCCTACCTGACAAAGGATAGTAGAAGCACTGTAAACAAAGTGCTTCAGTACCCCCCAGAACCAGTTGGGACTGGTTCTCCAAGCCCTGTGCCAGGGCAGAACAAAGAGAAAAGGGTGTATAAATATTGGGGCTGTGACCCCATGTGCGTGTGCTGTTCTTGGGTGCTGCTTGGACCTGCTGGGCCCCAGGAGGAACTGCCAAGAGGGACTGCCCCTCTGCTGGAGGGCCCTGTGAGCTGGCCTGCCTGGGCCCAGCTTTGCCTTTTGGGCTCTGGACTTAGCGCCTCGTGAGCGCTACATCTTTGTTGCTGAGAGCCCTGTTGTGGGCCTGATCCCAAAGAGTGGGATTCCACCTGGTCTGTGTGCCAGGAACAGCGTGAGGCCCGGCAGCTCTGTGCTGCCACCTTGAGCAGGAGCCTACCCCGCATTCCGTGCCACTTTAGGCAGGAGCCTACCCCACATTCTGTTGCAAGAGAGGAGGCCGGCGGGAGCCTACCCCGCATTTGTGCTCACTGAGGAGCGATCGAGGCCGCCCGTTGTCGCAGCGTTACGGAGCGGAGCCTCCAGCGGGAAAGCCGGAAGTCAGGAAGAGCCTGACCCTAGGCGGGGCCGGCGGGAGCAGCCAATCGCCCACGCGGCGGCTGGAAGTCAGGCGAGCTTGTGCCTGCTTGTAGGCGGGGCTGCTGTGGCTGAGGAGAGCCCCGCAGGTTGCCAAGTCCGTGGTGACCAAAGAGAAGTGATACGGAGCCTCGCGGGCTCCCCGGGCAACCAGAAGCGGAAGCCAGGAAAGATCAGGCCTGGTTGGGGGCGGCGCTCAGACCGCGAGAGGAAGCCTCGCCTCGTGGGCTTGTATCTGCTGTGGCCCGAGGAACAAGGAGAAGTCCTGGCTGAAGGCTGCGTGCTGCTGGAGAACAGCCCCGGTGAGTGGGGCTCCAATTGGGCATTGTTGGTGCCAGCGCTGATTCCTTTTGGGCCGCATAAAAGCCCCGGTGAGGGGGGCTAAGGAGGCACTGTTGGTGCCGGTTTGGGAAGAGCACAGCTGCACCGCAAGAGCACGGGCAGCTGCAACGAAGGGGGAATTGCATTTTGGCTCACCACGAGGAGCCCAGTGAACAGGGCTCACTAGGCACTGTTGGTACCGGTGCAGATCATTCACAGCTGCATCGCGAGAGTGCGGGCAGCTGCAACGTGAGGGGCCACTGTTTTGGCGTCTCAAGAGAGACCAGGGTGGGTTACACCCTCGCCCCATTTAGAGCCCTGACTTTTGGACAGAGGGCAGTTGGGAAGTACCAGATGGGCCCCAGAGGAAGGCCAGTTGGCCTGGGGTCATTTTGAGTACCTGCGGTACTGGTAGGGCGCAAGGCCCTAAAGTGATGCATATTGTGTTTATGCCTAATGTGATGCAGACATAATGCGTTTATGTTGCTTGGGATGATACTGAGTATAGTATTTTGCCAGTAGTTACTGGTTGCGTTTTACTACCTGTTCTTATGGTTCTGACAGTGGCCCGATTGGCCCTGTCATGTATATAATCCCTTGTAAATACTACCTGGTGCCAGTTGGCACAGTGTATATGTGTGGTTATGATCTAATGTGTTTATGATAATACAAAGGCTATTTTTGATATAACCTTGTGTGGAGTCTCTTTTGTGGTGTGCCTAGTGTGTCGCTGCTGTGTGTGTGTGTGTTGCGCAAACGTTTTACACATTGCCTCTGGGATAAGCCTGACTGCTCGTGCCAAGCTACCAAGGGGGTGAGCAGGGGTTATCTTCAGCGTGTAACTCCCTTGCCCTGACTAGAGTGGTGGTTTCTGCCTGGCTTAGGCGCATGCCCTAGCCAACCAGAAATCCCATTTCTAACATTGGTTGTCAGCGGTGAGGATAGGACTTGGGTTTGCGCAAAACCACAGCGACAACTGGTTGCACTGCAAACTCTGCATGTAGATAATCACAGGTTTGGGGATTATTTCTCCTGAGTTTTATTTCTCCTAAGAGTATCATTTTTGAATTGTGTACTCCTGTTGCACTGTGGGTTGTGTATCTTGCCAAGATGGGGTTAATCTATAATGAGGATGACCTATTGGACTACACCCGGGAGGAGTTAGAGGAATTCTGCAGAAAAAGGGGGATACCAATATTAGGTAACATCTTCAGGAAACTGTTCCTTTATGAAGCACTCCTTAGGGGAGAACCCTTAGAGCGCTGGGGGGACCTGTCTGATTATCCCTCTGCATACCTAAGTGGTGGTTTTGAGGGAGGGCCTGAGAAGTCTGAAGAGCCTGCGCAGGAGGAAGAAAATGACAGGGCAGGGATGCCAGTAGATAGTGAGGACCCCGTGGAGAGGGAGTCCCTTGCTGGGTCTAGTGCCAGGGGTAGTGCCCAATCCCTTTCATGGTCCCCAGAGGAGTTGGTGGACAGGCAGAAGGAGAGGGAGCATCAGCTGGCTTTAGAGAAGCTCAAATTGGAGCATGCCATGAGGGTAGCGCAGCTGGATGCGGGGCACATAGAGACCTGGACCTCGGTCACAGGCCTGCACTCTCCCCGACAGCTCCTGCTCTGAGTCACCGCCGCTGAGCCCCTGCCTTGGGGGTTCGAGGCTGCTGCCACCGCATTGTGCTCCCTGGTAAAACGTTTCTGCCTGCATCACTTCAGTCTGTTTTTCTGCTGTAATTTTTGTTAATTGTGTTCCATTGTTGGTAATCGTATTGTATCCCTCCGTACTGTTAGCCCCCGCGCCGTCCCCATCTCCCGCTTCCCACCGCTGCTGTCCCGGCCCCTCTCTTCTACCTGCGCCCGTTCCCGCCTCCCAGCTGAGCGTCCCTCCCCTCCCCTATTAATGCAGACCGCTGTGGGGGAGCGCTCGTGAGACCTGGACCTCGGTCACAGGCCTGCACTCTCCCCGACAGCTCCTGCTCGGAGTCACCGCCGCTGAGCCCCTGCCTTGGGGGTTCGAGGCTGCTGCCACCACGTTTTGCTCCCTGGTAAAGCGTTTCTGCCTGCATCGCTTCAGTCTGTTTTTCTGCTGTAATTTTTGTTAACTGTGTTCCATTGTTGGTAATCGTATTCTATCCCTCCGTACTGTTAGCCCCCGCGCCGTCCCCATCTCCCGCTTCCCGCTGCTGCTGTCCCGGCCCCTCCCCTCTACCTGCGCCCGTTCCCGCATCCCAGCTGAGCGTCCCTCCCCTCCCCTATTAATGCAGATCGCTGCGGGGGAGCGCTCGTGAGACCTGGACCTCGGTCACAGGCCTGCACTCTCCCCGACAGCTCCTGCTCTGAGTCACCGCCGCTGAGCCCCTGCCTTGGGGGTTCGAGACTGCTGCCACCGCGTTTTGCTCCCTGGTAAAGCGTTTCTGCCTGCATCGCTTCAGTCTGTTTTTCTGCTGTAATTTTTGTTAACTGTGTTCCATTGTTGGTAATCGTATTCTATCCCTCCGTACTGTTAGCTCCCGTGACGTCCCCATCTCCCGCTTCCCGCCGCCGCTGCTGTCCCGGCCCCTCCCCTCTACCTGCGCCCGTCCCCGCCTCCCAGCTGAGCGTCCCTCCCCTATTTATCCGTTATCTTACGTAAATCTGTGAGTGCTGTGCCTGCTTTTGTTTACTTTTGTACAATGTTAAAATTAGTAAAAGCAATAAAGTCTGGTGGAAAAAAAAACAAGTGAACCAGAATGTATAAAATAAGTGTTAGAAAAACCAATCAATCTTGCTTCTTATTCGGCGTGGCATAGAGACAGCATTTGTGTGTGCTTCTGCATGCATCTTCCCAATAAACCAGTCCTTGCTTGTATGAATCATGGGACTGTGAAATGTTTAGTGTACAATTCAGCCGAATAAACATGAGATGGGATCCCGTTATTAAGTAATTGTACCACACATTTCACTATGACATCAGTGCTGCAAACTGTGAACCTACATATCCACATGAACCCAGTACCCACCTTTCGTTCGCTCAAATTGGAAAGGTGGAATTACGTGTAAGGTTCGGAAAATCTGTACGGTGCCATTTGCTTGCAATGTCATAGGAATGTAGTCTTTGTTTTTGTGTGTGGCTGCATTACAGATCTGAATGTTCAATTGGATACCATGGTTCAACAGCCATGGTCTTGTGAAAACACCCAGGGGCATATTTATCAATCTTTCATGCAGCACAGTGTAGCAAGCCACCTTGCTGCTCTTGCCTGCGCCAAAGGGAAAGCACAGGAATGCACCGTATTTAACATTATACAGTGCATTCCTGTACTTTCCTAGCGCTGGCACACTTTTGGTTGCCAAGCACCAATGCAGGTTCCCTTGTGCCATGGGGCAAGGGTGTCTGTGTTACACTGAGGATTGTTTTTCGCGCAGGAATGGACACCTTCCTGGACGAAAACAATCCTTAGAGGCTTTTTCCTCTTTCTAAGTGTGCTGTGGAATGCAGCACACTTAGAAATGCGGAACAATGAGATAAAATAAAGATATTTCTCCTTGTTGAGCCTCTCCTGGGGAGGCGTAGCATTTTGTTGCATTCCCAAGTTTACTAATGTTAGCAAAGCAGGGAATGCAACAAAATACATGGGTGAATGGATGGGGACACCCACTCTCCACCCATGTAACACCTTCCCAACGCAGAGTACTGCAGTGCAGTGACTTGTGCTGCCTTGAGTTACTCCAGATTTACCAAGACAATCAGGCCCAAGCAAGATGGCTTAGTGTGACTTGGTAAAGCTCACTTAAGGCTTGTGTTGCCCTTGCACCACCCTGTGTGACGCATGGGCAATTCAAACCATTGATAAATCTTGGCCTTAATTGGGGAACATAAGGGCATGGAAAAAAGTGTTTTTGCTGCATGCTACCTTTCCATACAACAAGTTTAGAGCCTTGAATAATAGTTAACTTAAAGCAAAACAATGGGCAAGATGTACGACCTTTCAGTTTAGCAAGTCGCAAATTTCGCAGAATGTACAACAGTGTCTCAGACACTGTTTGCGATTCCCAATGGGGTCGCAAATTGCATGCCTCATCAATATTCATGAGGCAAGCACAATTTGCGACCCCATTGGGAATGGCTGGCCCTCACAGGGATGGTGGCCTGCTGGGGTCAGCAGACCACCATGTCTGTGACTGCTTTTTCAATGAAGCAATATTCTTTTTAAATGCAGCCCATTTTCCTTAAAGGAAGATGGGATGCATTTAAAAAAGAAAAATGAAACTTTTCAGTTTCAGTTTTTAAGGGCAGGCAGTGGTCCCTGGAAAAACTGCCTGCTCTTAAAAAATATTTGCGTACCCATTCACAAAGGGGAAGGGGTTCCCTGTGGTAAACTGCAAGTGTTTTGCGACCGCTTATGCGGTCGCAAAACAATAGTCAATTGCAGTCATACTAGCTATTAGAAAGGGAGGCCCTTGGCATGCCCCTATGCCCCTTCCTAATAGCGAGTCGCAAACCATATTTTGCGATTCACTATTAGGTTAGCGACTCGCAAAATATGGTTTGTATATGGGGCTGACCAATTTTTCGTTCACAAATGGGCCGAATTCCCGTTTGCAACCGCAAAAACGGTCGTACATCTGCCCCAATATCACTTAAATGCTTACTTCCAAATGATACAATTCCGGAGTTATTAATGTTCCCCAGCAACTCCCATCACAGCCTTGAAGCCATGACTGGAATCCCTGCCAGATTGCAGAATAGGGACATTTCCTAATCAGAGAGAGATTTATAATACTGAATTTACAAAACCAGAGGCATGTCCTTGGCCCTACAGAAAGAGAGCTACAGAATGTAATCAACACTCATCAGGACTGTTTACTTCTGTTCTTGGCACTACTGATGTGACCTCTGGGGCCTGGGTTTGCAAGGGCAGGTCCAGGGCTAATAAGAAAGGCCCCAGTTGTAGCTCCTGCTACCTCCAGTGATCCCTACACGAGGTTCATGGTTATTTGAGTTCAATCATTGTGCAACTTTCCTTCAAAAGAACACCAACATACCTAGAATATTATTAATATAAAATTCAACTGAGAATTCAAATGTTGGTTATTTTTCTTGGATTTTCTTAAACTAACAATAAACAGTATCAACTTTCACAAAGCACATTTCAAAAAATACAAATAACCTGAAAGTTTATTCTTGGATAGTGGTACTGTAATTTCATCTTCAGAAATGAACCTCTGTTTGAATTGACTTTTGAAGCACGTAGATGACTGATGGCTTCAGCATAAATTAATGTGCTTTTTGGAAGTACAAAAATGTACGTTTTAGATTCATTTTCAGGGTACAATCCTTTGGTTTGATGGAATGTCTTCTATCAAGATGCTGGACACATCTTTCTTACACAGATTTCATTCTACTAAATACATTTATGAGAGCTCCTTTAATGTCATTGTTTCTCAGACTGTAGATGAAGGTGTTCAACATGGACGTCACAGTGGTGTACACCATAACCACCACCCACTCCTGGTTTACTGCATTTACGTGAAAATGGGCTGTAGTACATTAATAAGATGGTCTCAAAGAAGTCACATATTGAATCAGGAGGATAAGGTGAAGAAGGCCCGCAGCCTCCCCTTTGTTGACAGGATCTTTAGAAGTGTGGAGATGATGGATACCTTAGAGGTGATGATGAACGCAAAGGGGCTCCTCAGTGAAGACCAGCCATTCATAGCAGGTGGTGAATAAACAGACCAGCTTGAGAAGAGGTGGAAGGTCACAGAAGAAATGTCGGATGAGATTAAAGCTACAGAACTTAAAGCTGGACACCACGCCGATGTGCAGCAAGGAATGGGAGGACACAAAGAGCCAGGAACCACACACCAAAAACATGAACAGGTGCTTGGACATCACAGAGGTGGAAGGGAGTGGGTGACAGATGGAAGCAAAGTGGTAAAAAGCCATAACAGCAAGAAGGTACATTTCAGTGCAGGTTGTGCAAAATGGTTGTATGTGATTCAATAGAAAAACAATTTCATGCAATTCCATTACTGAGAAACCCTTTCATCTAAACAGTTTAATGGAAATTTGTAAGATGAATGGCATTTACCATTTCAGAGAAACCAATTCATAGAATGTCTTTTTTTTTTCCAAAATTGACTTTGTCATGCATATTTTTAAGGTGTAAGTGTAATTTAGTTGTTGCAGATCTTATGTTAAGAAGCTTTTTTTGTCAGAGGACTTTCTTTCAGTGCTGTAGTTTAGGAGGCATTATTTCAGGTTTATATCTTTTAAATTGTGAAACAATTACTTTAAATGCTGTTAATTCGCTGACCCTTCACCACTCCTAAACACAAACCATCCTTGTCCCCTAAAAGCCCTTCACCACGCCTAAACTACATTCGTGCCTGATCCCTAAAGCCCACTCATCCATAAGCCTAAAAGCTGTTTCTACCTGTAAACTCCACCAATCCATGAACCATAAAAAACCCTCACCACCCCTAAACTGCACCCATTCCTGACCCCTGAAGTATATCCATCCCAGAATCCCAAGAATTCTTTTCTACCCCTAAACTCCACCTATCCCTCAACAATAAAAATAAACCCTCACCACCCATAAACATCATCCATCTTTGACATACAAAACCCTCACTACCCCTAAATAACACCCATCCCAGAACCCTAAAAACCCCTTATCGCCCCTAAACTGCACTAACCCTGATCCATGAAAAAACCTTTCTACCCCTAAGCTCCCCCAGACCTGAATCCTAAAAAACCCTTTCTACTTTTAATTCCACCTATCCCTGAACCATTAAATCACCTCACCATCCTAAACTTCACTCTTCCCTGAATCCTAAAATCTTTTCACCACCCTTAAACTCTACCCCTCACATCCTTAAGCCTGCCCATTCTTGAACCCTAAAAAACCCTCTACACCCCTGCACTCCACCTATCCCAGAACCATAAAAACCCTAAATTCTATTCATTTGTGAACCCTAGAAACCCCTCACCATCCCTAAAGTCCACCCATTCTTGATCCCTAGAAAACACTACCACCTCTGAACTTCACCCGCCCCTGATCCCTAAAAACAACCTGTTATGCTAGAGTGTCACCCATCCCTGACCTCTGGAAACCCCTTGTCACCCCTGAACATCACCCATCCCTGAACCCAGAAAACAGTCACTACCATTAAACTCCACACAATTGTAATGTAATTCTGGATTTTCCTTAAAATGATCTTTTCTTTAAAACGTGTCCTCAAATTTTTTATTATTTAGTATTTCCTTAAAAATGTCTTTCCTTAAAATTGTTGTTCCATGATTTGTTTTCCTCCAATGCGGTTTCTCAGTTTTTGTTTTTCTATTAATACATACATACATCAGTGCAAAAGAAGGCCTCTAGCTGGGCCATGCGTACGTTGAAGGGGATAGTCTTCATGTCTGACTGCATCTTCTGCAACATCTTTGGAGCAATGCATGGGTGTAGTAAGATGGCGGTCTCTAATAACTATGGTAACAATCTTGGCATTCCCCAGAACATGGCAAGGAAGAGTGCAAAGAGGCCAGTCTGCTGATTTGGGTGGTCCGACAGTCCCAGCAGGATGAAGTTCTTCACTGATGTCCAGTTTCTTTACATTTGTCTCATGGATGGAGTAGATGCGATCTGCTTTTGGGTGGGTTGACGCTTCCTGTGTGAAGCAATTAGTAGGAGGCCGAGTTGAGAATCACGTCAATGTAGAGAGAACATTGTAGCAGCAAACACACTGAGTCATTCATCACTCTATAGATTAACATTGGGAAACAGATTCCCATTCCCTTTGAGCCACTCAATGAAGCATAAATAAAAAGAATTTCTGATAATGGTCTACAGACCTATGTGGCCTTCCAATACAAATTTGCTAATCTCTGGCCGTTGCAATTCCTTCTCAGTCTGCCAGACATACGACGTCCTCAATAAGTCAGCATCCATGTTGTCTCTTCAGTACTGCTCTCACCTCTTAAGGTACCAAGTGGGAAAACGGGCAACACAGGCAGGATGAAGGAACTAATGTGAAGACAGCAGGGCTGTTGGGGAGTCTTGAGTCTTGATGTAGCGATACATGTTGAGCTGATGGGGTCACTTAGAGGGTATGGAAAAGATATGAGCGATGGAAGGGGTGACGAGGGGGCTCAAAGGAAGACATATAGTGCCATGGGGATATATCCAGAACCACAGGAGGTTATGGGTGAAATGGTGAGTTGTTTGGGACACATAATGAATGAGTGACACATTTCAGATTTTGGGGCCACTTAGAACTCCTCAGACAACAGGCAATCCCTGTAAATATATTGCCTGTTTTCGCTAAACCACAGGATCCACATATTTCGACAGGCTCATAGGTTCCTTATATTTAGGCTTTGTATGGAGGAGCAAAGTCATACTGTGAAGGCTTACTTTTGAAGGCTACTGTGGGGTAGAATTATACTGGTAGCACAGAGCTAACACATAATAATGGCAATGTCTAGTCAGTGATATATATTTCAGAAAGTAATTGAGATTTTATTCACATTATATTCAATAGCATAGTACACAATTAATAGCCCCACAGTTGAATGTTTCTAACGACAAATTAGGTTCCTCTAGATTTCCTTAAGAAATAGCAGAGCTTCAAAACCTGGGTACACTAGTGTTCTAATCTTTCATGTATTAGATACTGCATACCTTGTAACCCACTTCTTTCCCTTGGTTCCTTCCTCCCTGGTCCCCCCCTCCTTCCCTGTTTACAATGGAATGTTCCGCCTAGAGTTCATGATAGAATGTTGGAACTCTCTGCATTGAGGAGAGTGGATGACCAGAAAAAAGAACCTTACCACTTACCTCGTCTTGTCTTCTATGCCTTTGAATTTTAACACTGGCGACGATCCAGCGCAGGGGGCAGCTGGTCATCTCCCCTTTCAGTACTCTCTCCAAGCAGATATCTCCATCTTTATAACGAATGACGTGGGACTAAGGAGCGCTGCCCTTGCGGTACATTGTCTATACCGGCTTGTTGTGCAGTTGATCAGGTCAGCTGGTTTGCTGTTGTCCGTTATGTGAGGCGTATATTTTCCCTTGCGGAGTTAATATCTTTACAAGGGGAGCTGTCCTTTTTTCACTGTACTTTGCCAATTTGTTCCGGAGTGGTGTGTTTTGGCTGCCCCTCACACACACACCTGTGAGCCTTCTGTGCCTTTACCGATTCCCCATGACATCTGGCACTACTATTCAGCACATGCCATACTCTTTAGTGAGAGTTCCGCTGACGTCCAACAGCTGATCTCCTGTCAGCTGCTTCTACGGAGCCCCGCGTCTGTGCTGAGGAGCGTCTCTAATGCAGTAGAGCTCTGTTTTGCTTGTCGACGCTATTCTCCCCAGGGTAGCTCTACGTCCTACGAGGAGTCTCCTGACTAGTGTCTCTGGCCCCGGCTGACGACGCTATCAGCCTAAACGCATCCTGGGATTTCCTGTCGAGCGACGTGCTCTGGCTCCTGATTAGGCTGCCTCCTGCCACTCTTGACAACGCTATTCTCCTCAGCACAGTTTTGGGCGTGCCTTGAGGAGTTTTCCTGACTAACGTTTGCATTCCACTACAACACTATTCTCCTCAGCACAGTTGGGGCGTGCCTGGAGGAGTTTCCCTTACGAGCGCTCGCACTCCAGCTGAACATTGTATATCCTGTGAGCACCTCCTCAGTTTGCCACTCATGTGTGCCCCATATAATTGTGGTAAAATGTTATTTATTACAGTACCACAGTGTGACACGCACGCTATTCATCATGTGTCACAGTGTTATTCTGCCTCTGCAGCCTTCGGTGACACACTCACCGTGACAGTGTGTCATCCAACCCCGCTGACACACCCACCACTTAGCGCTTCTCGCACATTTGTATTTCCAATAATTTAATTATCTGGTGGCATACTCTTTTCCACCGTGTGCCATTGTTTTACGGTGATTGTGTCACGGCATAATTCTGTCTCCTTCAGCCTTCGGTGACACACTCAGCATTACAGTGTGTCATCCACCTTCGGTGACACGCACACCACTTAGCGCGCCTCGCACATTTTTTATTATCAGCAGTTTAACTCTCCGGTGACACACTCACCCCTACGGTGTGCCACTGTTTTACGGTGACATACACACCAATTACTAAAGAACTTCTACTAATTACTTATATCCTTATTGCTTGTTCCAGCTACTGTTGACATTATTATTGTCTTGTGTGTATATTGTACCATTTTATTCCCTCAAGGCTTACTCTGTATACCTTCCATCTCATTTAGTGGTATCTTTTATTGTGGGATATTGAATTATCTTTTCTATCCATTGTACTGTATATTCCTTTATATTATGGCAAGCACCGGTATTAGTCAACCCTATCCTTCTTAAACGAAAGTGGTGAGCCAGCAATTCATTGGAAAGATTGGACAAAATTATTTGAATCATATTTAATTGCCATGGGGGGACACAAATTTTTTGCATTTCGTAAGCAACATATTTTATTACATAACCTGGGAGTGCATGGTCGCAAAGTATATGAAACATTGCCAGAGCCTGAAGTAGCGGATGATGATGAACTAGATGTGTATAGCGTTACACTTTTGAAGTTAGAAAGACACTTTGGGGACAAGGTCAATGTAGTTCTTGAACGCCATAAGTTTTTCAGTCGTGTACAGGGCAAACACGAATCT
Organism: Calotriton arnoldi; assembly: GCA_963921515.1. NCBI lineage: Eukaryota > Metazoa > Chordata > Amphibia > Caudata > Salamandridae > Calotriton > Calotriton arnoldi. The sequence goes on from CAWUFW010004042.1 coordinate 262,386, forward strand.
GTTAACAACTATGTAGCAGCATTGAGGGGACTTACCCAACTCTGTGATTTTGGGGAACTTAATGACTCCCTTATAAGGGATCAATTAGTCAGATGCACTAATAGTAGTAGAATAGAAGAAAAATTACTTGCTAAGAACCCCACACTCAGGGAAGCGATTACTTTAGCGCAATCCATTGAGCACACAGTTAAATGTATGAAAGAAATGAAGGTTACTGAGGAGGTAGTAGCTTCTGTCCAAACAGAGGAAGTACACAATGAAGTACTCAAATTAAAAAACAAAGATGTATATGTCAACAAACCCATAAAGGAAAGTCATGGTTTGAAATGTTTTAGATGTGGCATAATCATGAACAATAGGGGTTCAAGACTATAATCTTCCACTATTGAGGATTTCTGCTTGGAGGTGGATCCAACAGGATGTCTCCTTTTGAAGGGAAGAGACAAAGCAGCCAACTGTGCATTGATATCACATATGTCGTCTAAATGCACAGAGAGAGGGACAAAACTGCATCAGGTGCATCACATCACATAATCAAACATTCTAATTGCATTTGGCAAGGGATAAAGGAACCTCATGTGCCTTATGTCTCTCAATGAAAGGCACTATATGCACAAGTATTAGGAGAGTAGGGCTTCAGTTAGTGAGAGTTGGGAAACTATTTCCATAAAATAAATAGTTTGTACAGAGCAATTCTGTTGACCGCATTGTGTTCAGTCAATGTTTTGTACAGTATGACAGCTGACATGATGGGATTGGAGCATGTCTTGTTGATGTGTGTGTTGTAGGAACTGTTGATGAAAGGACTGAATGTGGGGCTAGGTGAATGAATAAATAAAGAACCTTCTGTGGCACAGCACAGCAGACCATAATAACTCTGATTTACTGTCCAGGGCGCTATCTGTAGACGAGAATGCAACTTGAGCTTTTCATGCTTTGGTGTTATAGCGACCTCAGTGATTAACACACACTAGGTGCAATGGTTTGCAGATGGAATGGTGTGGTGTTGCACAGTCGTCGGATCACCGCAGAGTGGATGGTGTTCTCCCTCACTGTCACTGGAGTGTGCAGTGGCCTGCATGAATGAATCAGTGGATCAGTTGATGGGAGGACTTGTGTGGAGCATCGACTTACTTCAGCTCTGGTGCCACTTTGGCCAGGATGGTGATATCAATATGTAGAGAGATCTGGGATGATGCTATTATTTGAGAGATTGGGGCAGACACTGGAGTAGTGATTGTGAGTCTCTGGGTAGTGCAGTGCTACAAATTTATTTTGTGCAATTCACCATTTGAAAACGTTTTGTTTTTCAAAATGTTCTTTCGGGGGAGAAAACCCGCCCCCCCAAGCTCCATTCTCAGATCGTACTCACTCAGTAGACTTGCTCGCGCATTACACTCCTATCTAAAAAATTCTGCCCCACCACTTTTAAAATCCTCCAGCCGACACTGCTCTCTACTGCCCCCTGAGTAGCCAGCAAATAGAGTATTTTGCTGGACTTATCCCGCCCACTCATAGGTCCGTAAGTATGAAATTCCGGATTTGCAATTTCCAAATACCAAATCTGTAGAAATATCTATGTGGGAATCACAAAACGGTATGAATGTAACAGCCAATTTCACGAATAGCGATTTCTATGGATTCATATTCGCAATTAGGAAATTACAAAATAGGAAATCACAAAATAGGAACTGAGCTTTCTAGATGCAGAATGATGATGTCAGACCAGGAGGTTTACAAATACAGCGTGTGACCACAACTCAGAGGCCTAGGCTGGAAGTACGGAGTGCTCCTGCATCACCACTGCCACTGAATAACACAATGGACTAAGGGAGCAGGAAAAGGAAGGTCAAATTTACCAAGAAGGAAATTTACCCCGCCTCCAGCCTGACAGAAGAATGGGTGGCCCATATGGACCAACTGTTTGGGAAGACCTCCTTCTCTGTGCCAGAGAGCCAAAAGACACTGATCTGGACCAGCATCCTGGAGAAGGTTAACTCCCTAGGAGTGACCCAGAGGACCATTACTTAGATCTGCAAAAGGTGGTATGACCTGAGGTCTCGTACAAAGGAGAAGGTGCCCAGCAGGATGGCTGAGGGATGTGGAAGACCCTTAAAGCACCCCCTCCAACTAACATTGAGACACTCATAGAGGAGACCCTGGAACTCGAGAGTTTGGCGGGAAGAGCTGACATCGACACACCCTAACACGTACTTCTATGCGGTACACTATGAGAGCATGGAAAGCAGAGCAAATTGCAGTCTAGAGGTTCTTAGAGAGAAGAGATGCACTGCGTACCTTGTCGACAGCAAAGGTCGTCTTGATCACCGGAGGCGAGAAGACAGTGTTTCCTGCAAAGGGCAAACACATGCTGCGGTCTTTCTCCACTACTCAGCTTTATCAGCTTCAGGGGAGATGTAGCATCTGCGAAGTGTGACGTGCGCTGGCAGTAGGTGAGACCATCTCTTGCAGAATCTTGTGCGATAAACTCGGCGAAGTACCTCTCCCGAAAGGTGGTCAAGTGGTAGACCTTATATACTAAATCTTATCAGAAATTGGAATTTCTGACATAAGTTTAGGAATATCTGACATAGATTATGTGCTTCAGGGTGTGCGTCCCAGACGTTTCCTTATGAACATATAAGGTAACAGGACGTCAATTCAGATTACACTATTTTTGTTATATGTCTGTATGTGTTCTTTTTTAACCTTGACATGGTGAAAAGTAGACATTTCACCAAGACGAATGTCCCATCAGGTGTTACGTCTCTGTCATTAGTCAAATGTCTTGACGCTTTCAAATTCTTAGAAAGATTTTTTTTTTTATTTTAATTTTTATTTTAATGAGTTTTATATAGCGCTGGCTAGACCCGAAGGTATCAGAGCGCTTTACATTCGGTTAGACAATGTTACAGCAAATGATGACAATGAACATTACGTCAAAAATAAGCAACACATTGAAAGAGGAAAGAAAGGAGAGAGAAGAAAGGAGGAGGGGGGAAGGGGGAAGTGTGAAGGGGAGGATGAGGGAAGAGACAGCAGGAGAGACGAAGGGAAGTCTGCCCAAAGACCGACTGGGTAGATGACGTCCGAGGAGGGAATCCACGGCCCGTCTCCCCTTTAGCTAAACAAGGTAGCTCCATCGGGCATCAGTCAAATAGCTAGGTCTCAATGACGATGGAAAGTTCACATAAGAAAGTCCAGTGGATAAACAGGGTGGGAACTAAGGGCAAGGACGGGTGAGGGCAGGGGTCAATAGCTCGAAAGATGAGAAGAGTAGAGCAGTAGTGGGTAGGGTGAAGGGGGGAGGAGGGAGATAAGGTCAGGAGAGACGCAGGAGAGTTTGCCCAAGGACCGGCTGGGTAGGTGATGGCCAAGGAGGGAATCCGTAGCCCATCTCCCCTTTAGCTCGCGAGGTAGCTCCACCGGGCATCGGTCAAAATGGCTGGGTCTCAGCTGTTGATGGAGAGTTCAGAGAGTCAATGACTGAGGCAACCATCTTGAGGTCAGGCAGGGGGGGGATGAGTCCTTGATGTAAGAATTCTGAGGATCCCCATAATTCTCTATAATCCGGATGAAAGGGGGTGTAGACTAAGCAGAGGATCGGCATGATGAGCATAGCCAGGGATAACCACCACCTAAATAGCCACCGTGAGGAGAGCCACTCTCTCAGCTAAGTTATTCATAGGGCAGCTGCCGGGTGACATTTTTGAGGCTGCTTCTCGTTCCTCCAGAGTCGCTGAAATCTTAATGAGGGCTCCCCTTGTACCAGGTACGTCCGTTCACTTTTACTTTCATCTCTCAGGAAGGGACTGAATATTGGCTGCCCAGGTTCTCCCCCTCTGCGTTATAGTCGGCAAGGAACCCGTACATGGGTTATGATCACTGAGGCCTTACATCGCCTTCCCTTGTTTACCATCGCTGATGTGGTGAACCGCTACTATTTTACCCTAAGTGAGGGGTTCGAACTGCCTTTCTTTCACTGCTTGGCCCAGATCCTTTAATTGCTCCTTCCCTTCATCATCCCGTCTGCTTCGCATCGCTGCCTCTGGAACTCGTTGGTTCGAGGAAGCCATGCCTTTGTCCCGGCGGCCGCCATTTTAAAGTCAGGCAGACCGCGAGGGGGCTTCAGAATATATCCAATGTCTTCGGGGGGCCCTCAATCCTGCAATCCCCTGGTCTCCCAGTATCCAAGCTCCCTGAGGTGTCTCGGCTCACCCGTTAACACTGGCGGCATCGAGGCTCCTCTCCGTTGTGCAAGGCTTCACCCGCTCAGTGCTCCGTTCATCGTTTATAAGCTATCCCTTCCTCGCGGACTCATCGGCTCATTGTCCCCTAGTAGGTGACTTTCTGCTGTTGCTATGAGGCTTTTCCGACATGTTGGATAGGACGGAGTTCTGGGGGAACACGGAGATCTACCATTGGCATCAGGCGCGAGTGCTTAGCTCTCCGGGCACCATCTTAGCACATTCCCAGCACCATCTTAGCACATCAGATGACATCTGCGTCAAAGGGCAGACATGACAATGATTCTGCATAAATCGGTAAAGATGGTGACTTACATTGCCAAAGATTGAGAAGATGGCGACTTGCATTATCCAAGATAAAGTCGGGGCCTTCATAAAATGGAGTTTGACCTTAGGGGCTTTACGTCACAACGACACAACTCTAAACCATGTGCAGAAAGTCCGCACTCACCATGGGACATCTAGGGCATGAATCAGGTTTCGTCTGGTAAATCTGATGCAGTCTCATAAGTGGGAGATATGTGCGATGTAACACATGGAAGTGGGCTAATTTGAACCTAGCATTAGTAGACAGCTCCCACTCCCAATCTGAAAGAGGCTCTTGTAAATCCTCCTCCCACCTGTGCCTTGCCTTAAAAACAGAAGGAACCGTACCTTCTTTATATGCATCACAATGAAGACATGGGAAACCCGTTCAAATATCTTGGACCATTTTAGTGAGTTTAGCAAACTGTAGAAACTGGCCCTCACCCACTCCAAATTGTTTCTGTGCTCTCTAGAATGTAATACAGGTATGCCCTGGGAATAGATTGGCCAAGGTGGCACAGCCTGCTTCAGTCCACCAGGGCACGGACATTTTGCATCGAATATATATGAAGGACCGTAACCACCAAATCTGATTTTTCTGTGCGAAAGGGAGCTTCTGCAAAAGCACCTTAACCACCGACTACTATACCAGAGCGACCTGTCAAACCACATAAGGGCAAGAGCCCTCCTGTTTGAACCCAGACATCCAGGGTATTGGTAAATTGCCACCCCCTGAAGAAGCCTCTTTTCCCAATTGTCTTCACCCGAACACCAATGAGCTGCGTGTTGGAGCTATGTTGCCATGTAATATAGTTCTAAGTCTGGGAGTCCCAAACGCCCTTCCTCAGTATTCAACTTGAGAACTTTAAATCCTACTTTACTTCTCTTGCCTGCACATATTAAGGAAACCAACAGACTATCCGGTTTCTTAAAAGTAGCATGGGACACTGGGCACATAGCATTCTGTAAGGTGTAAAGGCACTGAGGACAAAAAAACATTTTCACTACTGCCAGCCTTCCATCACGGACAATTGAAAAGTGTTCCTCAAGTGCACAGAAGCCTGAAGACCCTCCAATACTCTGTCCAAATTATAGGCGAACTACCTCTGTGCAATGTGTGCCACCTGGATGCCCAAATAATGGAACCTATCCATCTCCCACCTTAGTCTCACTTCGGGCAACCTTTCTATTGGAGCTCCCTCCAGTCTGGCCAATGGAAAAAACAGAGATTCACCTAGATTAATATGCAGTCCAGAAGACTCCCCAAATGTCTGAAGTTCCTCAAGCAATCTCGGAACTGAGAGATGTTGCTGTTATAAGTTTAGAATGGCGTCATCCACGTATGTGGTGATGATGTGGGTACCATCTCTAACTTGAGTGCCCCATTCCTCAGAACACAGCGTAGGTGAACCACCAGTGGCTCAATGGCCAAAGCAAACAGGAGGGGGGACAAGGGGCACCCTAGTCTGGTCTCCCTCTCCACATTCCAGCTATCAGACGCAAAACACCTGAAGCAAACCCGCCTCATGGGGTTGTAATACTAAAGCGTAATTCAAGTAAGGAAATTGGGGCTGTACCCCTTCTTGCACAGAGCCGCCTCCATGTATGCCCAGTCCAGCGTATCAAATGCCTTTCCTATGTCCAAGGTTACCAGTACTGCACCCATAATGGAGGCTCAAACTGCCAGCACAACGTGGGTCAATCGTCTAATGTTCATGAGGGTGTTTATTAGGTATGAAACCACAACGGTATTCGTGAACCAAAGCACTGATCATCCTTTTCAGCCTATTACTCTGAGTCTTGGATAAAACCTTCACATCCGCATTCATCATGGATCCAGGTCTGTATGATCCTGGGAGTAGCGGATCTCTATCTGGTTGGGGAACAGAACTATGACAGCCTCCTGTATACACTGTGGCTGCCTGCCAAGACCTTTGGCCTCCAAAAACATCTGCAATAGGTGAACAGAAATCAGAGAAGTGTGCACCTGATAAAACTCAGAAGGCAGACCATCCGCCCCCGGTACCTTGTTATGTGGCATCACCAGGATGATCGCCTACAACACTTGTGAGAGATCTGCCTAGAATTCCATCCTGCTATCCTCACTAAGTTTCGGCACTTCCACAGCATCTATAAAGTTTTGAGTGGAGTTGACATGGGTCAGCTGAGGCCTCTTATACACCTCTACCAAATGCCCCCCAAAGAAATGGATTAATCACTATTTGTATAGTCAGCATTGAGCCTTCTGGGTCCATGACAGCCAATATCATAGGTGGAGGGGTCTCCCTCTTAAGCAGCCAGGCTACAAGCCTTCCCGGCATATCCTCCTCTCCATGGAGCCTGTGACTATAGTCACGGAGGGTGAACCTGTCCAGTGCAGCCATACCTCCCTTATTTCTTTTATTAATGTCCAGCAATTTCCTTTCTCCCTGCACATCTCTGGTCTCCCGCTTCTGCAAATCAGCCAACCTCTCTTCCTGACCTTTAAGGTCTTTGCAGTTGGGATTTAGTTCCATATATTTTACTAATGCAACAAAAACAATTTATGGACAGAATGCAGAACAATGTTATACATTCACCCCAGTACAGAGATCTGGGCCTAAATCCATCATTTTTTTGCTCCCCTTGCCATTTCAGTTTGAACCCAGCCATATGCAAATCAGTCTTGACCCTGCGCCCAATCAGAACAGTCCAGCCCGAACTGCCAGGCCAGGTCCTCCCTGGACTGGAAACAAGCATCCTAGGACCGGTTTCGGGGTTTCACCCCTCATCAGCCAGGATAGCTTGACTCCAGTGGCATGGAGAGCACGGGACCCACGTCTGGGCATACCCGTCCCACCCGGGGTGACAAATGCAACAAAAACAATTGATGGACAGAATGCAGAACAATGTCATACATTCACACCAGTACAGAGATCTGGGCCTAAATCCATAGTTTCTTTGCTCCCAATGCCATTCCATTTTGAACCCAGCCATATGCAAATCAGTCTTGACCCTGCACCCAATGGGAACAGTCCAGCCCGAACGGCCAGGCCAGGTCCTCCCTGGACTGGAAACAAGCATCCTAGGACCAGTTTCGGGGTTTCACCCCTCATCAGCCATGATAGCTTGACTCCAGTGGCATGGAGAGCACGGGACCCACGTCTGGACATACCCGTCCCACTCGGGGTGACAAATGCAACAAAAACAATTGATGGACAGAATGCAGAACAATATCATACATTCCCCCAAGTACAGAGATCTGGGCCTAAATCCATCGTTTTTTTGCTCCCCATGCCATTCCAGTTTGAACCCAGCCATATGCAAATCAGTCTTGACCCTGCGCCCAGTGGGAACAGCCCAGCCCGAACTGCCAGGCCAGGTCCTCCCTGGACTGGAAACAAGCATCCTAGGACCGGTTTCGAGGTTTCACCCCTCATCTGCCAGGATAGCTTGACTCCAGTAGCATGGAGAGCATGGGACCTACGTCTGGGCAGACCTGTCCCACTCGGGGTGACAAATGCAACTAAAAAATTGTGTCTTTTGCACATATTTTACTAAGACATCCCCCTCATAACATGCCCTTGAGCGCATCCCATTCATTGGACCTGGTGCAGGTGGTCTCCCAGTTGTCACCAAAGTACCCTTCTATGACAACTGCAATATCTACATGGAACACTGTATCCTTAGGGCCTCTGTTTAAAATGATGCCATGTGGAGAAAGAGGGAGGGCATCGACTCTAAGTATATGGGGCCATGACACTAATCAATCAAAGTGTAGCACTGTGTGCAACTGGACCCCAAGGCTTGTGAGACTAACAACCTATTAAGCCTGCTAAATGAACCATGAACAGGGGAATAGAATGTAAATTCCTTTTTCCCATGGGTTCAGAGCTCTCCACACATCAATACAATACAATCTATCCATAACTTTAGCCAGCACCCCCATCATCCCAGGCTTTATCTGAAGTTGTCTATCCTAGTCCCCATCAAAGACACAATTAAAATGCCCCACCCACAGGAGAGGAACCCCCATGTAAGGCATGACAACCTCAAGAAACCCCCCAAAAACCTCTTATCATCCCCATTGAGTGCATATACATTCAGTAGATAGATTTCTATCCCGTCCAACAAACTGTACACTAGAAGGTATCTAGCCTCTACATCCGCATGTGAAGCCTGGTGACTGAAAGGCATCCCGGGGCAACCCAAATGGCTACTGAGGTGTTCTGCTCAGGATAAATAGCAGGCAGGAGAACAAAAGTAGTTGAAGAAATAGAATAAGTTTATTGTACATCTCATGCAAGCTACCTCAGCCACCAACAGTCCAAGCAAACTGACAAAAGCTTTCCAATAATAACATTCTCTCTCAACGGGGGAGTTCCACAATAGAACACAACCTAGCAACCTCAGAAAAGAAGTTTGCGCAATACAAGGCACAGAAAGGAGAGACATAAAAGCAGAATACCACATACCTTCCCCCTTATAGCATAAACATGAAGCAATACAGAGAAAGAAAAACAAACAAACAAAAAAAATAATGAAATACTTAGCGAACACAATCTTGTAAGCGACTAGGAGTGGTCCTCAAACGAGAAGAACACCTCGTGGGCACTTGAGAAGTAGAGCAGGCAGCAGGAACTCCAGTACCAAAGGAAACACAAGGAGGACACTTGGCAACCCTACCCAGGTTCCAGGTCCTATGGTCACTGGTCTTGACAGCATTGTTGAATAATTTATTAATTTGCAAGGGATTACCAAACTTTGAGGCAGCAGCACATTTTCTTGGTAATTTCACTCTGACCCAGTCACCAACAACTACGGAAGTTTTCTTAGCAGCCCTCCTCACACCAAACAAATCCTTCCTCCTCTGCATACACCCCAACTACTTTTCCCTCCAACCAGCAGTATCTTCAGACCCACAGTTAGACATTTTCCTGCAGGAGGCCACCCAAGATGGAATTATATTAATAATGGCTGACCTACCCATAAATAATATAAAGGGAGCCACTCCTGTGGATGAATGAGGTGTAAACCCCTATTCACGAACCTTTCTTTTGATGGCCAACTCCCAATTATCACCAGAAACAACTGCTAGCTGCATAGCATCTTTCAACACTTTGACAAACCTTTTCACAGTGCCATTACACTCTGGGTGATATAAGGCAGCCTTTTTATGTTTTATACCCCTCTCCTCCAAAAATTCCTCAAAGAAATGCGAAGTAAACTGAACTCCGTTGTCAGACAATAAAGACATGGGAAACCCTTCACGCTCAAAGAGCTCTTTCAAAAATTCCACAACAACCTGAGATTCAACAGAATTGACAATTTTAATTTCAGGCCACCTAGAATATAAGTCCATACAAACCAAAACAAATCGATCCTGAGACCTTAACTTCACAGGTCCCAAAATATCAATTGCAAGATCAACCCAAGGACCAGAAGACTGTTCCCGGACGATCATTGGTTGCGTCCTGCACTTCAGCACCTTGTCACTCCCAGCACACTGGGGGCAATTGCGAACAACCCTTTCTATGAAAACATCCATCGCTGGCCACCAGTAAGCCTCTCTAACCCTTTCTTTGGTTTTTGCTATTCCCATGTGACTCACATGGGCATTGTCCACCAGCTTATCTTTCAAAGCGTCAGGAACTACCAATTTACTACCTCGCATCAAGATACCACTCACCAAGGATAACTCATCTTTGACATTACAAAAGCCTTTAAGATTTTCATCACAGTCATGCTTGTTGCCCCAGCCTTCACGAACGTTCGCCAACACAAGTTTCAATTCATTATCCTGATCAACATTTTCTCTCCACACTTCCTCTGAAAAGAAACCCTCAGTGATAACACAAACATTCACCTCTTCTTCAAACTCCTCACCAGAAAAGAACTCAGACTCCTCTGGCACATCAGCAATATCATTTTGACTACAAAGCCTGGAGAGACAGTCTTCCAAAATGTTTTTAGAGCCAGGAAGATAAGAAACATCAAATTGAAACTCTTGCAAGGCAACAACCCACTTCCTAATCCTGTGCGAGACAAAGTCAACCCCTTTCTTGCAGCAAACACCTCTAAGAGGTTTGTGATCAGAAACAACATGAAACGATTTTCCCCACAAAAACTTCTTTAGCTTGCGAATGGCCCAGCATACTTCCAGAGCTTCTTTCTCCACAACAGAATAATTACACTCGGCACCTCTCAAGGGTCTGGAAATTAAATGAATGATCTTTTCAGAACCACCAGCTTTCTGTACTAAAATAGCACCCAAACCTTTTGAACTAGCAGCCGTCATGAGATATGACTCTAACACGGGATCAAAGCTAGATAAGGAAGGGGCATCATTCAAACACTGTTTGATGACATCAAACTCTTCACTACAGGCATGACTCCACACAAACTCACAACCCTTTTTAGCAAGCTACGCAAAACTTCAGTTTTTTGTGAAAAATTGGGCACAAACTTATTATAAAACTCCGCCATACCCAGGAACTTTACTAATTCCTCTTTGCCCTTAGGGTATTCCAAGTTAGAAATGGCTTGTACCAAAGAAGGTTTGGGTTTAATACCGGAACCAGAAATTAAATGACCCAGGTACTCGATTTCCCTAACATTAAATTTGCATTTTTCAGACTTCAGAGTGAGACCTGCAGAAAAGAGCCTTTCTAAAACCAGAGTTAACCTTTTATCATGCTCTTCAAGGTTAACACCATGGATAAGGATGTCGTCTTGATATACTTCGATCCCAGCAATACCACTGATAACTCTCTCCATTACCCTCTGAAAAACAGAGGCCGCTGAGATAAGTCCAAAAGGCATCCTGAGACACTTGAAGGCACCAAAAGGCGTGATGAAGGTGGTAAGATCTTGTGAAGTTTGATGAAGCTTGACCTGATGGTACGCTGATGAAAGGTCCAATGTGGAAAAGTGTTTGGCTCCAGCCAAAGAGCACAACATTTCAGTGATATTGGGGAGAGGATAATGGTCCACGATGACTTCTTTATTCAACTCCCTCAAATCTATGCATAATCTAGCCTCCCCATTGGCCTTGCGAGCCATAACGACTGGAGAAATCCACTCAGTCGCCTCTACCTCTTGAATGATTCCATTTTTGATAAGCTTATCTAATTCATATTTCATGCTACCTTTCACTAGTAAAGGAACACCCCTGGCCTTTGCTACTTTGGGTACAGCTCCTGGTTTGATCTTTATGTGGTGAACATAGTTCTTGAGGAAGCCTAATTCCTTGCTAAAGACTTCTGGATATTTCACAATCCAGACATCAGCCCCATCATTTACAGCTTTAACAGCTGGCATATCCCTCAAACACACCGAGGGCGTTTGATTTGGATATAGGTACACGTAAAGATCCCGCTAGTGGAACCAACTAATCAAAGAATCCCCTCTCATAGAGATATACATTTTCCCAGGAACAATCCTGCCTTTGAATTCAATAGTGCCCCAGAAATACCCCAATAGATCAATAACTTCTCCTCCATAACCTCTGGGTTTGATGTCTGGCTTGACTAATTTGACCTTGTTACATAGCTGTTGATCATAAAAACTCTTAGGAATAAGCGTGATTTTAGCACCAGAGTCAAATAGCATTTTTACAGACTGATCATTTATCAATACATTCTCAAAAGGCCCCTCATTCCTTGAATCAACAACTTGACAAATCTCAACAACCTCACCATCTTGCTCGTAAACATCAACTTCCCTAACTTTCTTCTGCTCCCTCTTGGATCTACAGCAACACGAAAAATGGCCTTTCTTGCCACAATTGGTACAGGCAACCTTCCACCCAGGACAGTCTTTAAAGTTGGCCATATGCCCAGGATTGCCACACCTAAAACATTAACCTTGAAACAAAGTGTTACTAGAAGATGAAAAACGTTTAGAAGGCCTATCAGATCTACTCTTAGAGGGAAGTTTGATACTAACCTCTTTAACATCTTTTTCATCTTTCTCAACAGCACTGTTTTTTGAGCACTCCTTTCTAATGGTGTCAACACAAGCTTTAGAATGCTCATGTAACTTCAAAATGGTAATAACTTCTAGTAAGGAGGGATTATCTTTTTGCCATAAACTGTCCTTGGCTTTATCAATAAAACAACCAAGCATAAGTTGATCTCTCAACCTCTCCTCCAAGGTTGCACGAAAACAACAAGTAGAAGCTAGTTTTCTTAAAATGGTAATATATTGCTCTACAGTTTCCTCTTGTCTTTGCATTCTCTTCCCAAAATGATAACGCTCAAGAACCATACTTACTCTGGGAAGATAATGTATGTCCATCTTTCTAACACATATTTCATATTCATTTAAAACGGCAGCTTCACTGTCCGGAAGATCAGGGAGATGTGCAAAGACTTTCTGACCCTCTGAACCCAGACAATGCATAAACAAAGAGGCTTTCCTAACCGCACTTAAGGAAGTGCCACAGACCCTAGCATAATTGGCAAAGACGTTTTTCCATTTGATCCACGGAATTAAAGGATCACCAGATGCAGCTAGAAAAAATGGAGCAGCAGTGACATTCTGCATGTTTAAGAATTAAGGAGAGAGTTTCACACAGACGTAAGCAATTGTGACTATTTTAAGAAAGACAAGAAAATAAGTGAGACAAAGGTTAAGAAAACAGCTGTGTGTGGAAGTAAACAAAGAGAACTACAGCTGTGCACGTGAATACCTACAATAAATCGCAGCTGTGCACATAAGGTCAGGCAAACGTAGGCCTTCAGACAAAGTTAGACAAACGTAGGCCTTCAGGCAAAGTTAGACAAACGTAGGCCTCCAGGCAAAACAGGCAAGCGTAGGCCTCCAGGCAAGGTCAGGCAAATGTAGGCCAACAGGCAAGCATAGGCCTCCAGGCAAGGTCAGGCAAATGTAGGCCTCCAGGCAGAGACAGGCAAGCGTAGGCCTCCAGGCAAGTTCAGGCAAACGTAGGCCTTCAGGCAAAGTTAGACAAACATAGGCCTCTGGGCAAAACAGGCAAGCGTAGGCCTCCAGGCAAGGTCAGGCAAATGTAGGCCTCCGGGCAGAGACAGGCAAGCGTAGGCCTCCAGGCAAGGTCAGGCAAATGTAGGCCTTCAGGCAAAGTTAGACAAACGTAGGTCTCTAGGCGAGGCCAGGCAGATGCGAGGAGGCCCAAAGCGGCGCACAGCAGCGCATTGTGAAGCCAGCGGAGCAGATGCCAGAAACAGGAAAACCAAACCCTACCGTGAGACTCCAGGGTACAGTTCACCAACGCGCTCCTAAGGAAGACAGGAGCAGGGAGGCTGAAAAGTCATCAATGAAGAGTCCTCACGTTGAATGAAGCAAAGAAGACGTTAGTCAAGGGCAGCACACCTGATGAGCCCCACAAAGGATTTAAGGTAAAAGCAACATTATATCTTCAAGCATGGAATAAATCTTCCGAAGTGGCTGAGTTGGATAGTTAAGCTGAGTTGTGTTGAGGTCCCTGTTTGATTAAAGTAGGTTCACTCGTCGCCAAAATGAGGTGTTCTCCTCAGGATAAATAGCAGGCAGGAGACCAAAAGTAGTTGAAGAAACAGCATATGTTTATTGTACATCTCATGCAAGGTAGTAATCTTCACACTCCTCCCCACCATGACTGAGTCATGTTATAGTTGATGGGCATAAAACAGTATGATGCCCTTAAATGTAGTCCTATGCAATTGTCCACAAGTTCAACCCTGTTGTAGTTACAGACTGCTGAGTATCAACCACTTAGTATGCACAACTTGCATCCATGCACCAACATCCTGGCCTGCGAACAAGCATATAACCACCCCTCCATCCCGAAATGTAAACCTTCCCTCCATCCCCCCGGGGAAAACATCCCTCACATTGCAACTATGTTTCCCCATAGCACCTGTATCCTCGGCCCTCCCTGACTAACACTCATGCAACAAAACAAACATAGACTGGTTATTACTGCCTATACTGAACTACTCTTAAGCAAGGAGAGGTCCAATGATCCCCACATCCAGTGAGTCAGGGCTCAACTCAGACACGGAGATCAGTTCTGCAAACACCCACCCCCCCTTAACCCTACCTAATAAATTAACTGTTCCTACTAGACCCACAGGTCTTACTATCGGGCACAGATAGACTCTCTGTGTAACAAATGAACTGGTCTTGTGGCTCCCTCCTGTTATACTTCATAAGCTAGGCCTATATAGTAAGGCGGCCTTTCACCTCCTTTCGTCCTACCTTTCTCTACATAACGGTTTTGGCACTGACCTTTTGCCTAGTTATGAGTTGAATAAATGTTGTGTGGTTTTCTCTGAAAACTTCCCTCATTTGTTATGCATGAGGATTTTTAGTACCATATCTTAATCCCCTGTGCACTCTGTATAATAACTCCGTATACAAAAGTCACTGCCATCGTCATCCTTGAACAACAGGCCTGCTGTGCACAGTTGCAATTATTGATTCAGGTCAATTTGCATAATTGCAACCATAACATATCGATCGAGGTAGAACCCCTGTGGGCACCTTTTTGGTATAAAAGAACTACACCATCACTGGGCATACAGAGAAGACACTTCCACGCTGACACTGGGTCCTGCATGCTGAAACTTCAATACGCAGTGGTCTGACATCCCTCGCGGGGTGTCCTGCTCGAGACCAAGACGGGGTCCTTCATTCTCTCCCATCAGGTAATGGGGTTGGCTCTTCACTAGGGGATTCTTGGCTTCACACCCACATATATGCCTTACACCTACGTACATCTAGGTACGCTTAAATAGGGTTCGCATTAGTAGGAGTACGCTGAGATTCATGTTTTATATATGACTGCATATACTCATTGCTTTAGCGCCATGTTAGAAATCTACCTACTATTTACTCTTTTGGGGCTTGTAATCTTATACATTTGCAACTGTCTAATGATTGCTGCAGCACATACGTTTTACACTAGAGTGTTGCTGGTTCAATAAATACTTTTTGGAAACACCCCATCGTTTATTCTGTGTATCTCTCTGAGACTAAGGGGCTGATTTCGATGGCGGTCGTAGGCACCTCCGCGGTGCGGCATTGGTGGAAAACGTTGATTTAGTTACTCCGGAAGCGGTCATCGTGACCGCCATATTACAATGGGCAATGATAGCCCATTTTCCATCCGTTACGGTGTTTCCGGATCTGCCAGGAAGTTCGTTATGCAACGGTGCCAGAGGGAGACAATAGAGAAAGGCAGCCGTGCGGAAGGACATTCCGACTGCCCACCAGATCACGATGCGCCAATCAGGCCATCGGAACACGGCGGAAAAACCAGCTCATCGGAGATGGCCGAAGCACAACTACAGAGCGAGAAACTTGAGTCAGAGACACTTCTCCACATTCATGCATGTCATGGATCCTGCTCTACAAGCCCTACCGCTGCTCTACCTGATCCACTACCAGCAAATATGACTCCGTCGCGGACAACAGCAGAGGTAAGTCCAAAACATCTCCAGCATGCAACCCCTTGACAACAACAACACACAGCAATCGCTCAGGTATAACTTACCTGTCAACATCGGACACCCTGATGGACACAGGAACATAGACCACAGTTAAAGTACCCATTCCTCGCAGGAAGGTACATTGTCACTTCATCATCCGTGAAACCCACCTCGATAAAAATGATACCACCTAGCATGGCCTTGGCGGTCACGTCATAGCAGCGGTGAAGCAGTGGCCAAACTTACCCATATGGATGTAGAAGTCCAGCACATGATTCCAGGATAGCAAGATCCTAATACCATCCTCCAGCCCACACCCAATCAAAATGAGCCTCCAATTAGCAAAACATAGCTGCAGCAAGGAGTGATATGCAAGTACAGTATTTATAGTGACATCTCTGTAGGATCATTATAAAATGGATAGCAACAGGAGTGACGGATATAGCCAAGAGTCACCTGAAAGGGACAATAGTGATCAATGCAGTCAAATCAGGGTTAGACCAGATCCAAGGAGAAATAGAGGAGGCAAGAGCAAACAGTATGTGTATGGGGAGTTCACAGTAGTACAACAAGGTGTTGGATGAGTCAGAGAGAAAAGGCAGATGACATATTAAGAGAGCTACCACTGCCACATAATCACAGTTCAGCCCACACCCCAAGCAGACATTGCCAGGCTCATCACATTCAATGGCAGACCATACCACATAATGAGAGGCCATATGCAACACTGTAGAAAAATGTTTGACTTAAACTGCAAACTTAAAGTAGACACCAGTGTGCATTTGTTTCATTTGTGTACTGCTGCACTAAATGACCCCATGTGAGTATGTCCTGTACATCAATAACACTGACTACCCTGCAGCTTCACTGAACACCTCCAAACCATCACTCCACCTCTCCAAATGTAGCACCAACTAGAAAATATTGAATGAATGCCAAAGTGTCAGGAAGAGGCTATCTTGATAGCAGCAAACTCTGACCTAAGACCCATGACAAACCTCCTCTTTCTTACACCTGCCTTCCACTCATGTGAATAAATGTGAGTAATTGAATAAATAATGAGTCATTGTGCAGATTACAAACCTTGGAACTGGTCAGTCTGCATGCCAACTCCTTGATACAGCTCACAAACTCTTATGTTGCCTCCTCCACAAACTAAAAGTCACCATCACTGTATGAGAACAAGTAAACTATTCAAAAGTGGAGGGACCAGTGCAGGAAATGTAAAGAGAAATGAGTGGTAGCATATGTTCATGGAATTTAAGAGGTCTCACATATGACACTACAATTAGGACATCAATTAATCTATGTGTGGCACAGAGATTCTAATTGTATGAAAGATATCATCAGTGCAGTATCACCGTGATCAAACAATGCAAGTAAGGCATTGGACCAGAATGAGATGACCTGTCATTAGGCATACAGTGACCCGCACCTTATTTGTCTTAACTAACATGTCAGGTGTATGCCACTGGCACACCACTCATGCCTCACGGTGACCTTCCCTGACTGTCAAACTTAATAATAAACTTCACACTTAGCCCTCACCTACCCATCTACCGCCTTCCCTGCTCTACACCTGGGACAATCTCTGATAAAGGTGCAAATGTACTCCCATCAGTTCCCTGCTACACAATGCTACACCCTGGTGTGTATATCCAAATCTCTGAGCTCAGGTCAAGGATGTCTGATGTAATGCAGAACTCAACGCAATTGCCAAATATATGTAATCACAGGCCACACCAAAAGAAGTCCAACAAGCATGGCCATGTGCAGCAAAAGAGTGGATAGCCAATCTGCTCCCAGTCCTCCATGCAACAGATATAATTTCTCCTGTGGCCAACTGCACAGACTGCATAACCCATCTAAAGCAAATTCTCCATAAACAAATGACACATATAACCCCAAAGTGTGTGCATCCAGACAAATCTGCCAACACTGCCATAGATACTCTACCGGTTACAAAGGGACGATGGTGTCAATGTGCCACCCCAGCATTCCCAGGCACAATCCTGACAAGTGACTGCTCATAGATAGGGGGCCACAGCACAATTGTGCACACAAAAGCAGCAAATAAACAAGACTCCACATTGCCTTATGTGACATGCACACAAGAAATGCACAGTACCAAATACACACCCATCTGAATGCATTCAAATACACACACTCCTTACACACAATGTCCTGCAAAAACAACCTAACACACACATGTATTTGTCATTAGAAATAGCCCATACAGTCCAAAGACTGCATCCCTCCCCAACAACTTCATAACATATGCACATCCTAACACATCCCATAGCAATCTAAGCTCGACATCAGGGGGCCTCACACCTGTCAAGGACAATGCATCATCCACTGACAGCAGTGCATGCACAGTAAGCAGTGTGTGAACACCACTACAACCAGGGACAGACATATCTGAATTCACCACCATGAACAAGAACATCACAAATCATCACAGCACACAGATCAATTCACACACAGGATGGGTGGCAGTGCCTCACCAAACACCTACACACGTTTGCTATCACCTACTGCTCCACAACTCAGGCAAACACATATGCATGGGACAAGACTAGAGGACTGTGCCGTAAACTCATCTGTACAAAACAGGATTACCCTTGACTGCAATTAAGTAGACTCAAATAGCACATATCAAATTGTGAAACAGTGCTGAGGGACACAATGGTTTTGGACACAAATCATTCTCCCACAGTATAGTGTCACACTATGGAGTGGTGAGTAGGGTAAAACACTGGCATGGCATGGAGTGGAATATTGTTGAGTAAAGTGGAGTATTGTACATGTGAGGAGTGTACAGAGCAAAAAGACATAGTGGAGTACCTCACATTGTGTAGGCCTCAAATGTTCCTCTTGTGACTGTAGTGTCATACAGTGGTCACAAGTAGACTGTGCATACAACTAGAGAGGCGGCCCCCCTACCAAAGGGAACAGGGCACTACTGAGCAGTAGAGAATAAAGATTTCCCCTTGTAATCAATTTTGAAGTTAAACCACACACTCGCCTATCATTCTCGCAGGTTATATGATGCAATAATCAAACCCAAATAATGAATACCACTCTATAATATACCACCAAACCAGAAATCCAGCGCTCAAGGGTTATTTATTACATTTCATTAAAGCCTTATACCCTCAAACAGCGTATCTTCTTTTTCGAAAACAGAGATATTTAACACATGTAGACAAAATATAAAATTCATATATGGCATACAAAATTTAATCTGATCCAATATACAATAATATTAAAATCCGGCGAAAATTACTACAATCGTAAACATAATAATAATAAAACAAAAATACTATAAAAACAGGAGACCCTATCTACACAGTAGCAAACTGACTGTTGTACAGTTTGATCCGACACTATGCATCAAGTTCGTATTCGGGTAGGTGTTTCAATTTTGCTCCTTCCCCAAAGTTCTTGTGGTCGGATTCAAAATTTAGTTTGCGTCGACGCGTTTCGGTGGTACATCACTTTATTTTAAAGCCACCTTCCTCAGGACTCAAATTTTAGGGGACTGTTTCTGCATCAAATGTTTAAAACAGTAATCACTGCTAGGTTAGTGTTTCTTGTTTAAACCATGGTCAGGTTTGTGGCATGTTGAATGCTCACAACTGTCCCTTGTCGTCTTGATTAAAATCACTCTTGCATTGTTACTCCCAGGTATACTGATTATATTTTCCGATGACCTTTTCGTGTTTCCTTTTTATTACAGGGAAACTAGTTCTCTTGTTGTGTGGCATCCACTGGGTGGCGATACACCCTTACTTCAGTTTCATTCCACACGAGAAGTGGCCAATTATGGATAAAAGGTTTTGTCGCTTCGCACGGCGCGTATGCGTCCACTTCGGGATCCAGTGGAGTTACAGAGATTGGATTTGTGTACAGGACTGGTATGTATGTGAATACCACATAGTGGAGTAGATAAACTGTAATGTGACATCAATGTATGGCAAAAGTCACATATAATGTATGTTTGCCAGAGTCAGTCAGCACAGTGAGAACAAAGGTAAGCAAGAGCTATGTCTGATCCCAAAACTCCCACCACACACATTGGAGTGACACACTCTGCATACTCACAAATGATGTGGCCCACAAGTAGGTGTACCCTAGGACTGCGAGGTCACAGTGACACACTGCACATTGCTCCGGCAACAACTTCAACATGTACACACAACCTCCTGCAGCTGTCTGAGCATGTAAACAAACAGGCACTCATTAACTGGATCATACATGTGTGAAAGGGTCATGCTCAAGGGCACATACACAATAATAGATCAGCTTATTACATGACAATCATACTGCATGAGTAGTAAAGTGCACACATGTAAATGTACCCATGTGACTATGAAGCCATACCTATCCAAAATGACTATACACCTACACTGGTGTGTACACATCAAGATAGATCCCCCACATATGATTCACCCTGTCCACCCCTCAAGTCATCATGTAAATCTAGATAGCTGTTGTTGATGTAGAGGATCCAAATATGACATGTGTACAAAAGTAGAGCCCCGACAAATTAATGTAGAGGACAAGAGTAGACCATCACAGACAAGCATCATGGCCCCATTAACCCTCTGAGTCAATAAGCACATTAGTTGCTTCAACCTCTGGGAACACCTGCAATAGCCAATCAAGTACATGCCACTGTGAATGTTGCATTCAGAGCATGGAGCAGATGATCGTATACACATACATTGTTGTGCATCATTAGCAAGGCCAGCGACAAAGCTCAGAACATAAATATACATTTTAATACATAAACTCTGTATCTGTAATAAAAGTGCCAAACATAAAGGTCAACGGCCAGTCCAAAATAGAGTCCGCACTTATGTGCATGAAAACTTGCAACACAGTCCACTGCCATGGAAATCTCCCCAGAATAGGAGCATCAAATGGGCAGTTCAGGCACCGCTCAGGGAGGATTGGGGTGGGAAGGGGGAGTCTGGTTCAAAATTGGGGAGAACTGGAACTGGGAGGGGGATGACTGTCTGAGGTAGTCGGAGGACTGGACCTGGGAGGGGGAGAACTGGCTGACGCAGTGGGATCACTGGATGTGGCACGGGGAGGTGGAGAAATGCTGGGGGGAGGCTCAGTGGATGATGTTGCATGTGGAGGACTGGGTCTCACTTGTTTGGGTATCCGATATCCACTAAGCGTCTTGGGTCAAGGGAGAAGTGAGGTGGCCACAACAGCCTTCTTCTTCCCAGAAAGTATGATATGCAATACAAACAGAATTCATTTGACTTAAGACCCAAATTTTACTTGTACATGTACTGGCTGTATAAGCCCAATCTTTTGCCTGATCACATGATGCATTGACACATGTTTTTTGGGCGTTCATGCTCATGATGCGTTGCTGTGAATGTGTTTACATCTCAACATCACATCCTATTGTGTGTAGACACACCTACATGCCTTCAGTTAAGAGAGTTACACATCCAATTCTGTTGTGTTTCTCCCACTTAAAGTATGAGTTCACTGAACCCCACAGATACAAACTGACACATGACAATTGTTAAGTGACCTTCCATCCAACTATGTTGGTACTGCAGCACAACTACTGCTGAACATTGTTAACTGATTTGTAGATGCATCAATGACATAGAAGTGCACACCACAAATATCTCAATGCACCCTAACATGATGCTCACTACTGTTCACTGCCAGTTGATGTCTCTGAGACTTACACCTCTGCGTATGTTACATGGACACATTTTTAGAGATAAAGTGCTACGAAGCACCATGTACTAATGTTGACAAAAAGACAATGCACATTAGCATGACTAGGGCAATGTGACGCAAGGGCCTTGCATGTTGTGACATGTCACATACCAACACCATTTCAGTCTCGGGCAAGCCGTCAATGATCCACGGCATGAGAGTGCCTTTTGTAGATGAAGCTCTGAGTGGCCTCCATAAGGACAGCCAATGTGTGCCAATAGCTAGTGCCTGGCATCTGACATCCCTACGTTGTGCTGACTGCTGACATCCAGGACACATCAATGTTACTCACTGATGTAAACCAGTAGCCACAACTTGACCATGCACTGATGCATATGGACACCCCTCCTCAATGCACACATAGTAAGTACTGCCACTCAGAGTGACATTGGCTTTTTGCATCAAAAGTTACAGTACAACACTTCAAATACATCACAATTTGCCATATACACTGATCACATACAACCATGTTAAGCCCTAGTGCAAACACAATCTCACAATAGCCACGTTTGGCTCCATAGCTTCAACCTTCCACTGTCTAACCATCACAAAGACATGTTGCCATGTGCACAATGAGCAAATGCAGATCATCCAATACATCACTGCAATCATCACCATCTACACCATTAGCGCCTTTGTGCAGTTGCTGTCACTGTGGCAGGGAATTACTTCATGCGATGCCATGCTGCTGATATTTGGCTAAATGTGTCGCTGTGATGCTGTCATCTGTATAATTTTGCTGTACACCACCCATGGGACAGGTGTAACCTCTGCTAACTCACTGCACCCTGAGTCCACATTTATCCATGTCTCAATCCACTTGCACATCATCACATGATTCACAATATTGTGGGAGCCACACAGCACACACAAGGCTGACAAGTGTACTGTGCTAGACACTTCACACAACTTAGTTTCCTGTGTAGGAATGGCTCAGTTCAGACACCATTTTCCAGATGGTAGATGCAAACATGTCAAGATGATTTGCAATGACACTGTTCCTGTATTCCCTACATGAGAATCCAAATGTTGTACACATGCAGAACCTCATGCCATTGCCACTGAGGCTACTTTGAAGTGATTGCATCACACTAGAGATCTTAGAGGTTTCTGGGTTGCTCATGGCTGATATTAATGAAGTCAGTCATGCACCAAGTCACACTTAGCCCAGTACTCACCCCCAACTTGCTGCTGTTGGGCCCTCAAGCGTCCATCCAGCTCTGGCTGTGTCACTGCCAGGATGTGGGCCAAAAGTGGGGTCATGCTCCGGGGCGCCAACCTGCCACTTTGAGGGACCAGCCCCAGCGTAATTTCCGCAACGTTTCTGCTGAGGCGGCAGATGTCATCCCACCTCTTGTGGCAGTGAGTATGTTGCTGGTTGGAGACCCCCAGGGCCCGCACCTTGCGGGAGATGGCCCTCCATATTGCCTTACGCTGATGGACCTTGAGCTGTAGGCATGGGAGACAAGATGAGAACTTTTTAAACAGTGTGTTATGGACCATTGTGTGCCCGTCCAGAAGCATTTATACACATACCACACACATAGATCAATGGACAGCAGAGTCTATAGACCATGTCACATACTACACTCTGACCAAGCTTGATGAGTACAATGTAAACATCTATGAGGATGGACCGATTACCTGGCCATCTCATACACATGCAGAGGGCATGCACTTAAATCAAGGGGACACAGGGTCTCATCTGTGATGCATGATGTGACTGAGCCTGACAGACAATACACTGTAATTGATACCTAGTGGTCATACTCACTGTGTCTAACACTACACACCCCTTAATGTCCTTTACCATTGCGTAGCTACACGGGTCATGGAGGTCATGATAAGGTACCTGACACTACATTCTCTCACTCATGTGACTAGGTTGTAGTGTAGTTCCTATTTCCCTAATAGGCTCCGCGCATTGGAATAATATACCCTATAGATTTGACATAGGACTGAGGTCAGTATGTCCCTATCGAGTATATTAAACTTAATTACTTTGTGCCAGCTAACTCAGAGGCCACTAGAAACTCCTTGTAAACAAGAAGGGAGTAGTTTCTGGCAACCGCATAAACATGACAACTTTGTTTCCCTTTAGAATCGGAACACTCTCAGAATCGTGGAAACAATAGATAACAGTTTCACTCAGCTAATCGTGCATGCTTAGTTTCTTCAGAGTTACACAGAAAGAATAGACAGGCGTTTCAATAAAAGGATTTATTGAACAGTCTTGTTTCTCGTGTAAGAGATATGAGCTGTTATGATCACAAGACAGTATGCGAGATATTTAATGTACAGCGTAAGCAGTAGAAAGAAATAATACTGCGCTAGCATTATCTTTTAGCTATGACACATATATTCATATACATAAATAACATAAGCTAAAAATGCGAGTACTCATAAGATGCTTCTCTAACTAGTTCTACCCCAGTGTACCTAACCTAGCCTAGGTGTAGGGCAAGGTAAGAAGTAGGTGAAGTATTCTATAGTATGGTATGGTATGCTATAGTCTAGTATGCCAAGTCTAGTATGCCAAGAGTCCCTCTAGGTTCTAGTCAGCTCCATACCTTGAGAATGAGAGAGGTGGGAATCTCCTTCCGGGTCTCGAACTCTAACACCCCGCGAAGGGAGTCAGAACGCTGGGAGCTGGATTCTCTGCGAGCAGGGATGACAGCGTCTCTTGTCAGTGCGTCAGGCCGGGACACGGGCTCCTCTAAAGTCGAGGTCTCCTCTTACTTGCTTGGGCAAGGGAAGGTATATTTATACCTGGTAGGTGCCTTGGAATGTCAGCATTGATGTAAAGTCGGGCAGAGGAAGACGTCAGGAATGAACCCTTAAGGTATAGCGGTTCATGCATAATAAATGAGTTCTTGGAGAAATCAATAATCCTGTGCTAGGGGAACTCCCAAGAGCTTAAGGGTCTGGTTTCTAAGAACCCGTTGTGATGTTAGGGTGGACGGATGTAGGTGACCATGCCTGTATTTGGACAGCATGGCTAATGCCTAAATAAGGACTGGGATCTTATGCCTATATAAGGGCAATGCGAATTGTGCCTATATAAGGACATGTTTCAGGAAAACCTATATACGGACACCTAAAGCGGAATACAACACCCACTCCACTTTCGAATGAACGATAATACTAAATGCTAAACATTAAATGCTAAACATTAAACTGAGTACCACATGTTGCTAAAAACATTTCTAAAAGCATATTAAAAGAAGTTTAAAATAAACTGTTGAATGCAATAGGTACTGTACATTTTAAAGCATTTTTTCATTCTAAGCATATATTGGAAATAAATGCAACATGAATGAATAAACAGAAATATATACATATGACAAAATGGTTGACAATTTTTCAAAAATCAAAGCCATTGCATATCATGGTACTAAATGAAATTGTGGTAAGTAAGGTGACAATGTGTCCCTGGAAGTATTCAAAGAAGTCCGTTTTATATGAATAGTTCTACTGTAAGCAGATTGAGTTGCCATGTATTTTCAAAAAATAAAGAAAAAGAAAAACTTCAATTTTAGGAAGAGTTCCAAGTTTTGAAAATATGAAGGCCAAATTCATTGCGTCCCTGGTACACTGTGAGCCGAATCAAAGTCAGTGTATGGGTCTGGTGTAATCATGAAATCATCTATTTTTGTAGAATAAAGATCGTCTACCAATGTCGGTGACAGTTGGAATACCTCATTTAGAAGGTTAACTGCACAGAGATGTGAAGCATCGCCTTCAGCATAGGATGCCGCAGCAATGTTCGCGTCCGTTGTTACCTGTGTGCCTGTTGATCCATCTCGTACCTCAGCAGTAGCAGGAAGCGTCTGTGAGATCTCAATGAATGCCGTCATCAGGATTGGTAGCCTTTGGGGACAACACAGAGCATGGGCCGTTATCGGTATCGATATCCGATATCCGTTGGCATGACTGATGGGAGTGTTAGACAGATGTCTAGCACGCATTCTTCACCGCAAAGCAGGCAGCGTAGAACAGGTAAGATGCAATCTTGCCAGATTGGTCTAAATGACAGGAACCATGTTGTATTAAGTTCCCGTAGATGAGGCATGCCCAAATGTTGCACTATGCGCTCACGGCACTTCCGTTCTAGGAGAGCTTTCTCCACATTGCTCGGAGTGACGCCGGTGGATAGGCTTGCCATAGTGTAGTAGTAGGAATAAAAACAGGATTCCCGCAACCAGTGCTAGAATTAATGGCACACCACCAAACACCGAATGTGCGAAGTTTGGGATGATTCTGAGGACTGCCTGGAAAGGTGTTAACAGTCCTGAACAGATGGTCTTAAATACATGTACAATTCCGCTCGTATCAGACATGTTTAAGATACGTCCCATAATTTTTATGAAATGTATAGGACAGTTTGTACGAATTAAAGCCTGTATCTCAGCCGAAGTCCTTGCAATTTGTAAATCATAGATTTCTTTGGCCGAGGTCAAAGGCACGGTCTGTTGCAAAAGCATGGCTTTCATTCTGCTTAAAGTATCAAAATGTATAAAAGAAACATTCAATGAAGGCCATAGAGGCGACTCCCTGACTGTCCCTATTGGGGGGAACAATACTTGCATACAACAAGTAACCCTGGAGCCGACCGTTACCAGATATGGGATGCCTGGCAACATGCCACAGCAACTCTGATCATTCAACATGAGGTAACTCCTGTTAGAAAGTTGGCCAAACGTTGGATTAATCACAGTAGCTGGTGTACCCTGCTGGTGGCAGGACAAATTTGCCACAGAACCATTACAAGCCCTGTGTAAAGAAATGTCCTGACATATGAGTGAACCGCTTAGTGCATTTTCACAGTGTGTACCGCTCAGAACCACTTCACGATCCCCACTCCAACATCTGTATTCGTAAGGTAAATCCCAGGATGTCTTAATGTATTCTTTACCCAACCTTTCATACTTGCCTGCTTGCATTTGTTTGAGGCAATACTGAAAATGAAAAGTAGTGACAGGCAGAGTTATTTTGCCATGGATAAGCCATTCTGTAGCTGGTTTTTCTGCTACCGTAAATGGTAATTTTTCCAGTTTTTCAATGCTCAACACTGTATACTTTGCTCCCCTTTGTGCCAGTTCGATCTGTTTATCCGTTAGATTGTATTCTGAAAACAGAGAAGACGTGTTGATAAAACGCCAAGGCACATAGCCCGCACGCAAAGATTGCAGAGTCCAGCCTAATAACATAATAGAACGTAACTGAGATTGGCCTTGTTGTAACATGGCTAAATCTTGTTCCAGTATGTCAATAGCAGAGGATACAATGTTGTCCAATGAATAAATTCTGGATGACAAAGTTGTTAACCCATTGTCGACCACAGAGAGAGATTTCTCTAAGTTAATACGATCAAGCTCACGTATTCGTTCTACGGCCCTTGCCTGTGAAACCTTCCATATTTCATTATAAGCAGCATAAATGCCGGCATATATGAAACGTTTTTGACGCGGTTTTCTTGGTCCTAGCAAGAATTCCCTAAGGTCTGCGTCTTCTTTAAGTAAAGACAAGTGTTGTTTCACATCCTCGAGTGTAGATTTTTGTAACCAGTCGAGGCACAATTTTCCTACACTGTATGTTGTTACTACCCCCGGATGTTGTCGTTGAACATATCGTGGGTCTGGCCTATGGATAGTAAAGCCCTGTATTCTATTCAGGAATCTTTCTTGACAGATGTTTGTGTCTGTGGGCCAGAGTAACCATTTTTTCCAATCAGGATCTGATCTGTTGTTTTGTAGTATTGTGTCTACTGTGACCGCTCCCTGTGTAGTTCTATTACTTGCAGGTGTTGGTACAGAAGGTGTGTTCATGTCTTTGATCTTGGCTAAATCAAGGCAAGACGTTTGTTGCACAGTGTCATTCAAAAACATTATTTGATGTGGGATGATACATGCTCTAAACAAAGCTTCTAACCCCTGCACTTGCCATTCTTTAGAACCCCAGACAGATTTTGTGTCGATTGTGTCTTTCCAAAAGTCAAATCCTTGTCTAGACAGTTGGGTAATAAAGGCTGCAGAATAAATCTGTTTTGTATTAGTTAACATAATTTTCTGTTCTGTTTTGTTTACATTCTTATAGAAAAATGTTTCTGGATCAGATGTATTGTACCCTGAAAAATATGGAAACTTATTAGCAAATGTTTTTGAACTACCTTTTGGTGGTGTAGGACAATGTTCCCATTGGTTAAACATAAAAACATTTCTAGGTGTTGCAGATTTATGCAAGAAATGATGACCATATTGGTTGTAACTATAAAGCTGTTCGTAGTCTGATGAACCCTCTAAGTATTCATTGTTAGAGAATGCAGCAGACCTTTCTAGATCAGACATCATATCATTTACAGTCTCAAAGTCCCAATCATCAGAATAGGTACTGGAGGTAATAAAGTCACTTAATGAAATTTTAAATAAATGTGGAATGTTCAAAAGTTCTGTCGGGCCGAATATATCGAAATCGGTTTTGTCCCACACTATACCATCCTGTATAGGAACGGCTGTGATGTTCACTGCTGACAAGTCTCTTGCTTCACGATGGGATGATTTGTGTGGTTTCAAAAGTAAGTTCACATTTTTACTTTCAGTGTCCATTTGGATGTATCTGCCATTTATAAGCACGCTGATAGTCATAACCAAAGCTAGCCAAAGCAGAAAGAAAAATATTCCAGAAATAATCCATAGTTCAATCCATGATGAAACCAGATAAGTCTCTTTCAGGAAATGAAAAAGGTCTTGTACTTGTTGCTTGAAAGTTTTTGTGGCTGGCGTCAGTTTCAGGCTCACTCGGATCCTCAGAAAACGTATCAAAGTTAATGAAATAGCCAGAAGCAGTTCGGTCAATTGTTGAAATTGCATCAGGATTCGTTGAAATCGCTGGAACCAGTTGATCACTTGTTACGTTGGTGTAGACAGGTGTATCTGGACGAACTGTTACTTGAGTTTCAAGAGGGATGAGTTCCATAGCATTGTTGCTTAGTCCTTCATCTGTTACTGCTGAATTCTCGATGGTTATGAGTCTTTCAGTCTGAACCTCTTGGATAGTAGCGAGAGGAGTGCGTCTGCTACTAGGTTGGAGTCCACGAGGCCTACTATTTAGTATTGGCCACATACTGTGGTTTGATGAGGTCGATTGACACAAATCTTTTCTCCTTTTTTCCAGCAAGGGGCAGCAGAAGTACTGTTCTGGTTCCGTGGACGGCTAGGACAGGTACTGGTTGTCTGTAAGAAGGTCCAAATTCCTTCTTGTCCGCAATCTTCTCTCTGACTAGATCCCCAACTTTTGGGATCCAGACAGGCCTTGCTGGGACTGCCGGTGTTTCCCCAGTGGTGGTTGGCTTCAGGAACACGTTGCTTTGTTTCGATCTTAGTTCATTTAGATCCTGTAAAACAGCCAAACGATCTTTGATATCAAAGGGTTTATTTTCCACCACTGTGCCTTTACATTCGAGATCAGGAACCCACATTCTTGTCCCAAATAGGACCTCATATGGAGTGACCCCCCAGAGAACTTCTTGGCAAATTATTTAATGAGCGTTGGACCCCATAAAGATGTTTGACCCACCCATCACCCGAACCTAATACTCTAGCTGTTATAGACTGCTTTATGTCCCGGTTTTTCCTTTCCACAACAGAATTTCCCTCAGGATGAAACAGAGAGGAGTACCGCAATGCAACGCCCAAACTGGCCATGGCTTCTTTGTAAGCCCGAGAGCTAAACGCAGGGCCCTGGTCAGAATGTAGTGTGCCTATTGCGTATGTGCCGATAAAGACTCGCAAATCTTTTATAACAGTTCGAGCGTCAGCCGAGCGCTGAGGCCATATCCATAGGAACCTTGAGCACGAATCCACTGCGACCATTATATATTTATAGTTACCGTCCCTTTGCAAGGGACCGCAGTGGTCCAGGTAAACACAAGCTAATGGTTTGTCTGAAATCAACAGGGGTGTCTGCGCAGGACGTTTCACTGTGGAGACTTTCATCTGTTGGCATCTTTCACATTCCAAAACATAGTTCTTGGACTGTTTCCTAATGCCAGGCCACCAATATCTTTGTTTAAGTAAAGATACTGTTGCAGAAACACCTGCATGGGCAGAGGCTAACCCTTCATGTGCTGCTAGGATTAGTCCTAATCTACATTCCATGTTTGGAATTACCCTATCCCCCACTCCAGGGATTCGAGCAAAAGGAACGTTGTTCGCATCAATTACATAAAAGTACTTGAGTGGAAACTTTTTTGGTAACGCTGCACCACTGCCTTTGCTTGAAGCATTGACAGCCAACAATATCTCACTGTCTATTTTCGTTTTTGAACGAGTGATCGCAGCTACGGAAGCCGTCTGAACAGCCCCCTTTGCGGCTTCGTCAGCCAATGAATTCCTGCAACGTGAACGCCATCACGTTGATGACTCAGCGTGTGTATCACGTGAGCTTTTGGTAGTTCGTTTTTAACTGAACTACTTGTTCCCAAAGCGTTTTATGCTTTATTGTGCCATCTTTTGCATCTTTGAACCCGTTTTCAAGCCAATACTGTATATATTCATTATACGACTGAACACAGTAAAAAGAATCGCACACTATTAGTGTGGGGAATTCGCGATCTGTATTTTCAAGTGCCAGTTTTAATGCTTGTAGTTCAGCTCGCTGAGCTGTACAATCTCCTAGAGATTGAGTTTTAGTGACCATTGGTCTGAAGTTACCATCTTGCATGCGACCTTTAACGATTGCGCACGCTGCACTGTAAGCTTGCTTACTCCCTGTAGCGGGTTGTGCTGATCCGTCAGTGTAAATTATAAATTCGTACTGATCTAGAGGCAGAATTTCAGTGGGCAGAGGACATTCATGTTCATATTGCAGGAACGCTTGTGTTTTTAAATCAGGATCAAAAACATATTCAACATCTGTTGCAGCAAGAGAATTAACCCATTGTATCCATCTCGGATGTAAAGCTTTTGCATTTGGAATGCTCGCTTTTGTGACCGCCTCTAAGGCTGGTACTTGAGTTACGACAATAATGCTTTTCCCTTGGGCTAGAGCTCTTTCTTTTGCTACAGCGGTTTGAACTGCTGTCAGTATTTTTTCTGTTGAAGTGAAGCGCATTTCTGCTTGTGTATACAAATGTGATTTGTATGCTAATGGTACTTTTTCACCCTCATTAAATGTTAAATAGGTGAATCCGCATTGTCCCGAAATTATTCGGATCACTAAATTGCATTGATTTACGGGTGTTTGTAAGTGATTTGTTGCTAACATGTTAGCTTGGAGTGAACGCAAGATTTCTGTGTGTTCTTGTGTCCAATGTTTGATTGAAAAATCAGGTTTGATTAATTCGTAGAGAGGTTTAACCCTTTCTGCGTAATTTAGAATGTAAGTTCTTCCAAAATTTAGGAAACCCAAGATGGATTGTAAATTTTTCAGCGTTTTTGGAGGTTGGAGCAGCGCACACTTTTCTAAAAGGTTAGCTGCCAGGCTCTTGCCTTCACTTGAAAGCTCATATCCTAGGAAAAGGACATTGAGATGGGCAATTCTGGATTTTTTAAAGTTGAATTTATAGCCCTCTGAGGCGAAGCCCAATATAATGGTACTCACCCTGTTCAAGTGCCTATCTAGGTCATCGTCTGTCAGATAGATGTCATCGACATATGACAATGCCTCATTATCATAAATTTGTAGTAACTCTGTTACCCTCGCTGAGAATAACCCTGGGCTGTTCTTGAACCCTTGTGGGAGTCTACAAAATTGACGCTGGGTCCCCATTATTGAGAAAGCTGTTAAGTACCTGCTTTCAGGTGCTATGTTTTGACAAAAGAAACCATTTGAAATGTCCAATGTGGTTTTATATTTTTTACGCACAATGTTATTCATTAATGCTGTACTATGTGCATTTTGCACTGCAAATGTTTTAGAACAAGTGTTCAAGTGTCTGTAATCCAAAACTAGACGATATGTATTGTCTGGTTTGGATACAGGAAACAAAGGATTGTTCATTGAGGAGGTGCATGTTTCAATCACCCCTTGGTATTCAAGTTGATCTAAGATCTCCCTGGCCTGTTTTTTAGCTTCTTGCTTTATTGGGTACTGCCTTTGTGCAGTAGGTTCATTTTTTAGCTGTATTTTGTGGTGAGGTGAGTCCTCATCCCATCCTACATGATTTTTATATAATGCTGGGGCCTGGGCAACTGCCCATTTCCTGGCATAAGTATATTTTAGGTGAATTGGAATATGGTTGGAGAAGGCTGGCATAATAATGTCCTCACCATGTGGGCACTCCCTGACAAATTGTGGTGGCCAGTCTTTTTCTGCTAGAAGTATATCATAACCCCTTGAAAGTTTCTCCCAAAAGAGTATTTTCACTTTTCTTGGTATGTCTCCCTCCATTCGGAGTGTTATTTCATATAACTTTTGTGGAGTACTAACCCTGGTGTCTACAGTCTCTACTGTGATGTACTCATTCAAGTCCACTATCTCCAGAAGTTCCTTCAGGTTCTGGCGAGCTATTGTGACTTCTGCTGCACTGTTCAGCATTGTCTGAGCCCATTCTCCGTTCTTGCGCTGTGTTCTCAGTATTCTCGGCATGTCTGATCTTCAGACCTGCTACCTTCTTTTTTGTGAATTGAGGTTTTGATTTATTTTTCTGAACGTGTTTGTCGTCTTTCGATTTCACGCGTTCTTCTCTATGTTCTGACCGTCCTCTTCTTTCTGATGTCTGTGACGATATCTGAAAGGTACGAGAGGAACGTGTATCAGTATCTTGATACCTGTCAGGTTTTCTTAAATTATCCCTATTCCTGAGGTTATACCTCCTTTCAGAGGGCTCCTTTGAGGAGACCTACCTCCGGATTGAGAACGTGTCTCGTTTGAATTTTGTTTATTAGTTTCCCACTTCGTTTTAGAAGATGTAGGATTTTGTTTAATAGAGTCCTTCTCAGGACTTTCAGATAGTTTTGGCTTCAAAGGTTTTCCACCCAAACTATCTCTGCCTAATTCTGCATAAGATTGTTCTATTATTCTGGGTAGTTCATTTTGATGTTCTGTAACATCAAATTCCCTTAAGCGTTGGCGGATCGCCACTGATGCTGCCTCCCCTTTAATATTAGATAATATTATTGTTGAGACCTGGTCGAAGTTTTTCAGTAATTTCATACCTAAATTCAGAGCAGGTTCTGCCCCGTATTCGTTTTGAATTTGTTTCAGGACATCTGGTATTACTGCAATTGACGGAACACCATGTGTTTTAGTATAGATGGCAGCAAAGACTGCGCCCCAAGTGGTGCAATCTTCCAGTTGTGGTGTGATCCCCATTGGTAAACAGATTGTTAGGATTCTGTGTTTCTCATAAGGGCTAGTATTAGGAAATACTGCTTTGATTTGAGTAATTTTTTGAGCTATCCAGAATGGAATTTGTTCACGTTTTGTGGGCATTTTACCCATGACTGCATGTAAAGTCTGTGGAGTAATTTTTAGTGTATTCCCCTGTTGAGGGGTTTCATTTGGAATGGTCATTGGTGGTTGGACTGTGAAAGTCTGCATGACATATTGGACTAATTGTCTGTAAATTTTTATTAACTCTTGTAGTTGAGTAAGTAATTCCTCGTCTGACATTACATCGATGTCAGGATGAGGTGTGTAGCCGGCTAGAATCAGCCATGTTGCTCCTGGTCTACCTAGTGGACCGAGCCTGGTAATGTTTTTGTGATGTTTTAGGGCGCCTTTAAACCAGAGATGATGCTCCTGGTATGTGAGTGGAATTTCAATATCCTCTAAAGGAATATATTCCTCTGGTGGTTCATCTTCTTTAAAGAAGTGAAACACTCTTGTTACTGGATTTGATTCTGGGAATACTATCCATGAATAGAATACCTCTGTCTGAAAGGATTCGTGTGCCTCTATCACGAAAATTGCTCTACCCCCTCTTGGTGGTAGGCCGGGTTTTATAAGTTTTAGAGTGATGGCTCTCCTTAAGTTTGGATGGATGTTTATAACACCCTCATCGGTTTCATTTAAACCTGTAAAGTTAAAAGCTGTTACGACTGGGTCAGCCACAGCTACACCGTCCTCGGTGCCATTATCCCCGTGTATGGACATTTGTTTTTTGAAAAATGTAGAACAAGTTTTAAGGAAACAAAAGATAAGGTGCACAATATTTTGGAACACTGTATCCTTCAACGTTGAACAAACCAAACAGCTAATATATAGGGTTTTTTGTCCTATTTAGCTTTGGCGGATACTTAACCCTACCCACTCCAGACGTCTTATGGAGTATGTGAGTAGGGGTCTCTGAGAGAAAAGCACGACTGAGTTACTCAGTATCTAGCGTTAAATTAGTGCCTTACCAAAATGTTGGGCGCCATGTAGTGTAGTTCCTATTTCCCTAATAGGCTCTGCGCATTGGAATAATATACCCTATAGATTTGACATAGGACTGAGGTCAGTATGTCCCTATCGAGTATATTAAACTTAATTACTTTGTGCCAGCTAACTCAGAGGCCACTAGAAACTCCTTGTAAACAAGAAGGGAGTAGTTTCTGGCAACCGCATAAACATGACAACTTTGTTTCCCTTTAGAATCGGAACACTCTCAGAATCGTGGAAACAATAGATAACAGTTTCACTCAGCTAATCGTGCATGCTTAGTTTCTTCAGAGTTACACAGAAAGAATAGACGGGCGTTTCAATAAAAGGATTTATTGAACAGTCTTGTTTCTCGTGTAAGAGATATGAGCTGTTATGATCACAAGACAGTATGCGAGATATATAATGTACAGCGTAAGCAGTAGAAAGAAATAATACTGCGCTAGCATTATCTTTTAGCTATGACACATATATTCATATACATAAATAACATAAGCTAAAAATGCGAGTACTCATAAGATGCTACTCTAACTAGTTCTACCCCAGTGTACCTAACCTAGCCTAGGTGTAGGGCAAGGTAAGAAGTACGTGAAGTATTCTATAGTATGGTATGGTATGCTATAGTCTAGTATGCCAAGTCTAGTATGCCAAGAGTCCCTCTAGGTTCTAGTCAGCTCCATACCTTGAGAATGAGAGAGGT
This sequence comes from Calotriton arnoldi, assembly GCA_963921515.1. Classification (NCBI taxonomy): domain Eukaryota; kingdom Metazoa; phylum Chordata; class Amphibia; order Caudata; family Salamandridae; genus Calotriton; species Calotriton arnoldi. The sequence continues at coordinate 297,188 of CAWUFW010004042.1, forward strand.
GGGAATCTCCTTCCGGGTCTCGAACTCTAACACCCCGTGAAGGGAGTCAGAACACTGGGAGCTGGATTTTCTGCGAGCAGGGATGACAGCGTCTCTTGTCAGTGCGTCAGGCCGGGACACGGGCTACTCTAGTGTCGAGGTCTCCTCTTACTTGCTTGGGCAAGGGAAGGTATATTTATACCTGGTAGGTGCCTTGGAATGTTAGCATTGACGTAAAGTCGGGCAGAGGAAGACGTCAGGAATGAACCCTTAAGGTATAGCGGTTCATGCATAATAAATGAGTTCTTGGAGAAATCAATAATCCTGTGCTAGGGGAACTCCCAAGAGCTTAAGGATCTGGTTTCTAAGAACTCGTTGTGACGTTAGGGTGGACGGATGTAAGTGACCATGCCTGTATTTGGACAGCATGGCTAATGCCTAAATAAGGACTGGGATCTTATGCCTATATAAGGGCAATGCGAATTGTGCCTATATAAGGATATGTTTCAGGAAAACCTATATACGGACATCTAAAGCGGAATACAACAAGGTGTAGGCCTGTCTTGTGTACTCTTCATACCTCTATATGCTGCTTCATAAATAGGAGGGTGCACTACTCATATCTCTTGCAAAGTCCTTTGTGTGATGTGGCCTTGATACATTGTGGATTTACAGGACAGGCCTTAGGGGTTTTTACAGACGCAAATTGTGGGCCATCACAAGATTCACATGCAAGTAGAATGAGTATGATGACACTGTACATACACATGTGAGACTCTACACATAATGGCACCAAAAGAAGGATGACATGTCCACTGTACATGTAGCAGATGTGTGAGAGGTGAGTTACCACTAATCTAGACAGATACAGGCCTTGAACTCTTGTGCAGACTGGACTCATCTCCATAGTATCACTGTCAAATCATTACACCCACTAATCTGTACCCTCTGCCCAATCGACAGGTACCATCTCACTAATGATTTGGGGGAAAACTTACTGAAGTTTTTCGTGACATTTTACAGGGAATATGTGTACAAAGTGAGAATTGCTCCAGTCATCAGTGTAACTGTACAATTCATCATTGTATGCAGTCAGGGATCAGGGGGAATATGGCTCTACACACCATTACTGTGAAGTCATTCTGCTAGGCAGAGTCTCACACATTTACATTACCCATTCAGAGAACAATATGTGTGATATAAGTGCCCAAGGGAGCTGCACCAGCGACAATGGTGCCATCCTCCCCACATACTGAAGTGCAACAACTTGTACGTCATGTATAGGCCATGCAGATGTCAAAATCTGAATGCATTTACATTGGCTTGCACTCTGAGGCACATACTACTGTCCAGTTACATAGGGTGAGCATTCTAATCACTCAAAAGAAGTTACACATTCACTCACCAGAACCTCTGGAGCACCATATAGCCGCCCGTACTGGCCAAGGACCTCGTCCACCAGGACCTCCAGCTCCTCTGTGGTGAAGGGACGGGCCCTTGTGTTCTCAGTACGAGCCATGACTCGTTTCAGAGATGAAGTACAGCAGCAGTTGGTGGGGAGGAATGGCAAGCAGCATTGTCTGTAGGCAAGTGACGTGTGGCCATTTCACACACATATATAGGCCCCTAGGGTTGTTTCAGTGATATTCTGCTAATGCCATTGGTCCTCCTCGGTCGCATTATTCAATTGGGGCCAATGCCTGTACCCGCAGTGGCGGGGCACGCCTACTGCGATGTTCAAAAATGTAAGGCACTACCGCGATGGCGGTTCTCATTGGCTGCTATGTTATTCGCATAGGCGGTGTCACATCGCGGGGTCAGAATGTCTCCACCGCTACTCTGCATTATTCAATTGGGGCCAATGCCTGTACCCGCAGTGGTGGTGCACGCCTACCGTGACGTTCAAAAATGTAAGGCACTACCGTGACGGCGGTTCCCAATGGCTGCTATGTTATTCGCATAGGCGGTGTCACACCGCGGGGGTCAGAATGTCTCCACCGCTACCGTGCATTATTCAATTGGGGCCAATGCCTGTACCCGCAGTGGCGGTGCACGCCTACCGCGGCGTTAAAAAATGTAAGGCACTACCGCGATGGCGGTTCCCATTGGCTGCTATGTTATTCACATAGGTGGTGTCACACCGCGGGGTCAGAATGTCTGTACTGCTACCCTGCATTGTTCAATTGGGGCCAATGCCTGTGCCCGCAGTGGCTGACAGCTACCGCACGTGTAAACACATTGTGCATTTGCATTCTCGATTTGCAAATTGCATCACTGATCCCAACACATTTTTCAAAAATTAAGTGCACCTTGTAAAGGGATTGGAGAGTGTGACATTTGACTTTAGTCTTCCCACACATGTAATGGAAGTACACATGGGATAACATGCATTGGTCTGTCCGTCATCACAGGTCATTTTCATCCATGTGGGCATGTATACACATTTCCTGTGGATTTGTGTTTCATTGTTGGGAATATGGAAATGTGTGTAATGCAAACTCCTCCCACAGTCATGATGGTCTGCCCACATAATGTGCATATATTTCTGTACACAGTGCTGTATATTTATGAAGTCTTGTCCAGCTTATACTCACTGGCAACATTTTGGTATGATGTTGTGTTTTGTGGGACTGAAGGTGGATTTTGTGCAGTGACAGCAGGTGCATACAACTCTGCATTGATGCTGTTTACCACATGTGCTGTGTCATCTACCCACAGGGCTGGCTACACATAATTTGGCAGTGCACCATATGCCTGACACATAGTCTAATTTTGATTTGACAGTAGTTACTATGTACACCCTGGCTACCTAATTGACTACAGGGGATCAAGGTGTCTATGCATGTCACTTGTGCATTAAACAGGTTCAACAGTCCTGTCAATGTTGTGGTTGTGTGAGTCATTCTGTATGTTGTTACACACATCTCATCTTTGACTCTTTTCACACGTGTCCCCTGCCATACTACAAAGTAGAAGACCACCTGTGTATCTGCCTATACCAGACCTGTTGACAATGGAGCATACAGACATCATAAAGAAATTCCGTCTCAATCGCCTTACCCTTCAAGAGCTATGTGCTCAGGTGGAGCCTATTTGAGGCCTGACAGAACGTATCTAACAGCTTTGACAGCAACAGTGAAGGTGATGGTCGCCCTGCATTACTTTGCCACCGGTTCGTTTAAGTACAAGGTGGCCATCGCAGGTGGGATATTTCAACCTATGTTCAGCATGGTATTGCGTGATGTCTTGTCTGCATTGTTAACATACAGGGACAGCTACATCCACTTTCCGAAGAGACATGAATTGGCAAATGTGAAGGGGGATTTTGATGACCTTGGTCACATCCCAAATGTTGTTGGAGCCATTGACGGCACACACATTGCCCTTGTTCCACTACAGGCACAGGAGCACATCTACCGTAACGGGAAGCATTACCATTCAATAAATGTGCAAGTGGTATGCCAAGCCGATATGATAATATCCTACGTGTGTGCCAAATTTCCAGGGTCTGCACATGACTCCTACATAAAGCAGAACAGCATCATCCCACAATTGATGGCAAATCTTCATCCAGAGAGGGCCTGGCTTGTTGGTGAGTGAGCTGTGTCAATAATTGTGGTGTATGTGTGACATGCTGGCCTCATCAAATAGTTCGATTACATTGTTGGTCTGTGTTTCTCACAAGTAGGTGACTCAGCGTATCTCAACCGGCCTTGGTTGCTGAGCCCACTGAGGAATCCAAGGACTCCTGGGGAAGTCCGCTTCAATGATGCCCATGGGAGGACACGTCGTGTAGTGGAGCGAGCTTTTGGACTTCTGAAGGCAAGATTTAGGTGTCTGGACAAGAGTGGTGGTGCACTACTCTACTCTCCCCATACGTTGTGTCAGATCATAGTCGCCTGCTGCATGCTCCACAACCTGGCCTTGCGCAAAGAGATCTCCCTGATTCAGGACGATGATGAGCAGCAGGAACCCCCAGCTGCAAATCCACACATGCCCAGTGACGATGATAGTGGTGAGGAGGAAAGTCTTGACCTGCGTCAACAGCTCATCAACAACTACTCCCCTTGAGTGTGAGTTTGCATTGAGCAACTATGACTGTTACAGTTTGCTTTGCTGTTAGGGCAGTAGCATTAATGATGTGTTGGGGTGCTTGCTGTTGTTGGCACACTGCTGTGGGGTACTTTGTGCATCGCTGTGTTTGTATTTCCACTTACCTGATGACTATGTTGATGGTGTTGGTCAGTGTTATCTGATATGTATTTTGTACAGTGTTGACCAGTAGTGTATTGCTGTTCTGCCATCACATGACAACTCAATGTTATCTTCTTTTTGTGTCATTCTAGGTCCCTCCGCCCTATCAATGGATTGTCACAATCACATCTTGTGGTACATTGAAATCTGAGTTTACATTGTACTTACTCTGATAAACATACAACTCACACAAAGGCATGGGTGTTAAGTGTGTTTATTTTCAATCATATGGTGTATCTTTTAAAGTGAGTGAGATGTTAATTGTGCATACATAGTGTTTCAGTTATCAGTGATGGTAACAGAGACAAATAGAGTAGTCACCACAATAGTGGAAATCCACAGTCCAACAAACTCATGCCATCCACATGGCAATGTGGGACAGGGTGGTCAACAAAGTCAATGTGCTGTGCAACACTGGTGACATTATGGCTGGCTCAGTGTCCTGGCTTGGCTTGGTGCTTTGCCACGAGATCCTCCCGTGGTGTTTCTCGGACGTCCACCCCCGTGTATGGCGGGGGGGCTGTACTGCAGGCTCAGAGGTGTCTGAGGAGTCAGTGGCTTGCAGCTCATCCCTCCCTGTGGCTGCTGCTGAGGTGGTGGGAGTATCAGCAGGCTGGCCACTGGAGGGGTGGGGGGAGTCGTTACTTGAGCTGCATGTATATCCCTCAGAACACTCACAAGCTGGCCCATGAGATCTACCTGTTGTCCCATATGGGTGTCAATGGACCTCTGCAGCAGGCGGAGCTCACGCAGTTCATCTACAACCTGGCCCATCTGTCCCTGGTTGTGCTGGTACGCCCCAAGAACTCTGGCGACAGTGGCCAGGGCTTCAGTCTCAGTGTCCTCCTGTGATTGGCACCCAGTTGCCCTCCCACCTGCCCTGCACACACAGACCTGTGGCCTTGGCTGTACATGCACCGGCACACTGTCCCCAGCATCCTCGGTGTGGGTGGTGGTGCTGGTAACCTCTGAGACAGGGACAGTGTTGCAGGCAGCGGTGGTGATGGTGGAGATGGTTGCTACACAGGTAGTTGGTGCAAGGCTCAGCGTTGTTGTTGCTGCTGTGTTGGTAGTTGTGGTTGTGGTGGTGGTGCCAAAGAGGCCCTGAGACTGAGTGCACCCTGGAAGGCCTGAAGGGCCAGGTTGGTGCTCCTCATCCGAGAATTGGAGAGAATAAGCATCTGAGAGTTCATGCTCCGGGGGAGGTAGACTGGCTCTGCTGATTGGTGGTGGTTTCGCCAGCTGTTGATTGTGATTCACCTGTTGTACAGAGGTTACATTGCCAGCATGTTAAGTACACTCTATAACATTGGTGACACTGTTTTTGATGTTTTAATGGAGAAGACCAAAGTTTTAGCATTGAGAATACTAGTCATTTGTCACAGTTTATCGGCAGTAGGACATGATGTTGAGGTACATCCATTACTTGTTTGCGAGGTAACCTGGCAATACCAAACATTTAACACATACAGATAGTGCGTTTCTAAGGACATGTCATCCTCTACCAACTTGTTGCTCATCCACTTTAGTTTAGGCATGGATATTGTAGACTTTTCACATAATATATCTCACATATGCAGACATTTCCTAATTTCTCTGGGTCATTTTGCATTCACATCATGTGGGTTGTGTTCTTTGAATAAGTTTCCATGCATGTATTGTGGGCAAATGAGCCTTCATGCTTTGCTAAACTGGGACTTACACAGTGCATTTTGCGCATATTGTGATTGGGCTCAGCATTTCTTAACATGGGACTTTGTGATTGAAAGTGTGATTTATGTGACATATACGTGAGCTTAGCTGTGTGTGGATTGGATGTGACATATGGAGCATTGAAGAGTTGGCTAACAAGTGAGGGATGTGGTGGTCATATTGCTCCATGCTGTTGAGGTTTGAGGCAAGAGAGCATGAGCTGGCTACCTACCTGTAAGGAGGCACTGTGGTGGGAGATGGCTGCCATATGGCTCTAGGGTGGGGAGGGTGCTCCATGCTGTTTGAGACAGAGGCCAGAGGGCCTTGTGGGAGTCGTAGTGTTGTTCTCATGTCCCACAAACCCCCTCCCTAGTAAGATGGCTACCTACCTGTAAGGAGGCACTGTGGAGGGAGATGGTTGCCACATGGCTCTGGGGTGGGGAGGGTGCTCCATGCTGTTTGAGAAGGAGGCCAGAGTGCATGAGCTGGCTACCTATCTGTAAGGGGGCACTGTGGAGGGAGATGGCTGCCACACTGCTCTGGGGTGGGGAGGGTGCTCCATGCTGTTTGGGAGGGAGGCCAGAGGGCCTTGTGGGAGTTGTAGTGTTGTTCTCATGTCCCAACAACCTGACGGATATCAGTCCTTGCGCTTGGTCGGACCACCATCTGATCAGGTGCCTGGTCCCGCTCGCTGGTCGACCGGCACAACCACCCCCACAATGGAAAGTGCTGCGAGTTTGGAACAAAATCAAGGAAAGTGACCTAGTGGGTATTCTGCGTAAAACGTCCCCTAAAAGGCACATGCTGGGAAACCTTGATCAGGAAAGCGAGTCCCTCACAGGCAGGCTAAGAGAAGCCATAGACAAGGTGGCACCTGCACGAAGGGAGAGAGTTAGGAACAAAGGCAAAGGGGCCCAATGGTTCAACGAGGTCCTGAGGGGGAAGAAACAAACACTGCGCCAATATGAGAGGGCCTGGCGCAAATCGTACGACCCAGTGGCTCTCACTGAATATAAAGCCATGTTTGCGACATATAAAAAAGCTATCATGACCAGGAAGGCTGAATACTACGAAACCAGGATCTTGGTCGCCGATAACAAGCAGAAAGAAACCTTCCGAATTTTGAAAGAACTTAGGCAGACACAAGAACAGAAATCCCCTGCCAGCCCAGAAGATTGTAATAAGTTCCAGTCCTTCTTCCTCCATAAAGTCAGTGACATCCTAATGGACATACATAACACACCCATCGACTAGTGCCCCTTGGCTATGGACCCTACACCTCATGCCCATGGCAAGCCCCTCACCATCTTTCCAAGGCTCGACCATGACTCGCTAAGCCTTCTAATGGGCCGTGTCAAGTCTGGTTCTCCAGCAGACCCCTGTCCACCAAGGGTGTTTCGAATGGCTCTACCCGGGGTAGAGAGTGAGGTCCTCAATCTGCTTAATCGGTCACTGGAAACGGGTTATGTCCTGGTCAACTTTAAGGAATCCAGGGTTACTCCCCTGCTGAAAAAACCAGGGGCGGATGTAGCCAACCTGAAGAATTACAGGCCTATCTCCCAGCGCCCCTTTCTGGCAAAAGTAGTGAAACAGCATGTCTTGAAAACCCTATCAAACTTCATCGAGGAACAACAGCTGCTCCAGGTGTGACAGGCAGGTGTCAGGGCTCACCACAGCACAGAGCTGGTAATGCTGGCAGTGATGGACGAACTCAGACTTACGGCCGACAGCAGGAAGCCATACGCCCTGGTCCTACTAGACCTATCCGCGGCATTCGATACGGTCAAACATGACCAACTATTGTCGCGGGTATTAGAACTGGGCATCCATGGGCTGGCACATCAATGGATTTCGGCCTTTCTGTCAGGCCGCTCCCAAAGGATCCAGTTGGCTGATCGGGTGTCCAACATCGGTGCATTAACGTGCGGAGTCCCCCAGGGGTCAGCGCTGTCACCCATTCTTTTTAACATCTATCTCCAGCCACTGGTGGCTGCTCTGGGCCGCATGGAGTGCCAAGTATTCAATTACGCTGATGACACGCAAATAATCAACCAGATCGACAACTCCCCCCTGGCTCACGCACGCATGCAAAATATACTCAGGTACACGGTCAACTGGATGACAGCCAAGTCACTTAAAATTAATCCTGACAAAACCGAGGTACTGGCCATTACCACCGGAAACAACCCATGGAGCGACCTTTTTTGGCCACGAGAGTTAGGTACCACCCCCACTCCAGTCCCGGTCGTAAAAAGTCTCGGCATAAAAATAGATGCCAAGCTCTCCATGTCGAACCAGGTGTCCACCGTGGCGGGGACATGTGTAGGCTTACTGAGACAGCTGTGGAGACTTGCCCCCCTCCTCTCATTTACTGCACTACAGATGGCCGTGTCTGCAATGATCGTGTCACGATTGGACTATGGCAACGCTCTGTACATTGGCCTCCCTGAGAAGTTGCTAACCAAACTTCAAGTTGCCATGAACGACGCAGCTAGACTAATCTTTAGGCTCTCAAGACGGGCACATGCCACCCCCCTACTGCGGCAGCTGCACTGGCTCCCTATTAAACAGAGAGCCAGGTTTAACGGTCTTTGTATAGCCCACAAAGCCATCCATGGCCGGGCCCCAGTTTACATTAAGGAGCGCCTCAAAAACTATGTGCCAGGACGTACCCTTCAATCATCTGAAGCAGGGCTATTGGCCTGCCCGCGCTTCAATACGATCTCTAAAGGGGGCAGAGCCTTTTCTGTAGTGATCCCGCAACTGTGGAATGGGCTGCCGGAAAGCCTTCATAGGGAACCTACCCTCCTCCCATTTAGGAAAAAACTTAAGACGCTTCTTTTCACTGAAGCCTGGGGCACAACCTAGGCCAAGTCCGTTGCATGTACATGCTGATCATGGTGAGGTTTAGTCTCTCTCTCATAGCGCTAAGAGACCTGTCGGTGAACATGCGCTCTATAAGTCCCAGTTAACAATAACAATAACAACCCTCTCCCTAGTAAGATGGCTACCTACCTGTAAGGTGAAGCAGAGGAAGGAAAGGCTAGCCATTTGACAGTGTGATAGGATAAATTTGTTGGTACTTACCAGTCTCCACTCCCCAAGCTTTTCCTGTGAAACTCTCTGGATGCAGGATCGCAAGCACCTCCTCCCATACAGTGAATGTTAGTGGTGGAATGGGAGGGCCACCGCCAGGTCTCTGAACCGCCTCATGGTTCCTGTTGGAACGGTATTTCACCCTGCTCTTGAGGTCATGCCACCTCTTCTTGATGCCACGCAGTGTGCGCAGGGTGGTACCTACTGCTTTGAATTTGCTGACAATCATTTCCCACATTTGGTTTTTTCTAACAAGTGGGGTCTGTTGGACCATGGTTCCAAACAAATGTGGTTCTACTCTAATTATCTCATCTACCATCACTGACAACTCAATGTCTGTGAATTTGGGCATTTTTTTCTGTGACATGTTGTATGCTGTACAAATATGAGACAAGTGCAGAGAGGAAGGTGGTGGTGGAGGTGTGTAAGGTGTGTCAGGTGTGTGGGTGAAAAGTCTTGGTGTGTGGAGATAGGTGGGTGTGATGGTGTGCCGTGTGATAAGTTGCCTCTCCTAACAGCTGTGGTGTCTGGCCCTTGGTTTTGCAAAGAATGATGGTCATGGAAGGGGTTGGTTTTATCCTCTGCTATGTGGGTGTGTCCACATGAGGAATGACCATCAGGTGTATTTTTCCATAATGGCCAGGGCTTTCAGTGGGCTGAAATAACTGGGGGGGAGTATCATTGGGGTGTGTCAGATGTAATTGAGGGCGTGGCCTTAGACACTTGAGCCAAACATTTGAACTTAGCACAGTGTGCCGCCCCACTGGGATTTGGCTGTTTCTGTCCATTTATGCAGCTATTTGACACAAGTAACATTGCACCTACAAAGAACAAGGACTGTTGTCAATGCTTGTAAATTGTATGAGATAAATTAGCAACAAGTATTACTGCGTTGTATATCATATCGCAAATGCTTCCTTTCTTGTGTGCGAGCTTGTGGCTCTGAGGCTAGAGCTGCCGACTTTCGAGCTGGGGAAGCAGGTTTAAGTCTCACGTCAGCTCGACATCCTGTGATTCAAAACATGAATGTGTGCTTGTGTTATGTAACTGGTGCTCAAGTTAGCACTATATGATACGGACAAGATGATTCTTTTTGTAGGTACCTCAAAATCAGTGACGGATGGTACTATCACAGAGTTAAGCATTTTTGTTTTGGATTTTTGGCCACCCTGGAGGTGAAGGTGGAGAGTCCGATAGGGACCCGTTTAGGCACCTGCTTTTCATAACTGCCGGTGCAGAGCAGAGGGGAGAACCGGCCCACTTAAAGGCCTGGTTATGACGTTGCATTCGACCGTCCTTCATGTTGCCTTCGCGCGACCGTCGGAACGCAATGCTCGTTACGACAGCTCCACCATCTCATCCTAATTTGACGTGCGGTCATGCTGCTGATGAATCAGCCTTTTTAGTCCATGACACAGCTTTTCCAACCGCCGCGGTCGGATTTCCCGGTTTCCCGACCGTGGCGGACGGTGTTTTGTCAAATCCCACCACCGCGGTCGGATTTTTCATGCATTGCATCGTAATGTGACCGCCTAAATTGCAGCGGTACTTGCGGGCGTTTTTTTTCTGTCCGCCATCGTAATGACCCCCTAAGTGAGCACGAGTGACTGAGCGAAAAATACTGTACTGTTTCCACAACCCCTGAGGCGTCAGGGTTGTCATGTTCAGTGGTTGCCAGAAACTATTCACTCCTTGGTAAGGATTAGGGGGCTTGTAGTGGCACTGTGAGCTAGCAGGTCTGTAGGCCAACATATCCTGCGGGGGTGTCCAGAATCAGTCTTGACACCAATCCCTTAGTTTATATTGTCCAACAAACGCACAGATCCTATGTATTTTTAGGAACTACATGACATGGCACCGCCAACGTTGGTTTAGTTCTTATTTAACGGTCAAATCTGAGTAGTTCAGTCATGCTTTCTCAGAGACCCCTACTCACATTCAACCAGAGATGTCTGGAGAGGGGAAGGAAATCCGCCTCAGCTGAGTAGGTGCACCCTATGTATCGGCTGTAGGTTAAATCAAGCTTGAAGGATTATAGTTCCCCACATTGTGCAAACTTTATCTCTTTTCCTTACTAATTCCTCCTACAATATCTAACAACAGGGATGCTGGTACCAGTGGTCAAAGTAAGGAGGATGGTGAGCCGGAAGGTGCTCTTAATATTTTAGAAAATTGCAGACATGCAGTTACTTTTAGATTAATAAACCATGGCCTCACCGCAGCGGGTGGTGGTGTTACCTTCATGATTGAGGCACACGAGGCATTCAGAACAGAGGTATTCTATTGATGGGTTAAATTCCCACTTGCAGACGCACGCACACAAAACATTTCATACTTACATTGAGGATGAAATACCTGAAGAATATTCCTCATACGCGGACATAGAAGTCCCGTTAACGTACCAGGAACATATAAACTGGATTAAAGGCGCCCTCCCACACACCATAGGAAATGTGAGACTCGGTCCACTCAGAAAGAGACGGAGCGACATGGCCGGTCCTAGCTTCATACACACCGCACCCAGACATTGATGCATTGCCAGCAGCAGAATTACGTTCACTTTATAGAGACATAGTGAAACCTCACACAGTTTATCATGCGAACACTCACACTACAACCTGCGCGGACTGTTCCAGTTGGTCAACCTCAATTGACTACCCCTACTATCAGCCCACAAACGCTGAACGCGATTATGGGAAGAATGCCCACCAAGCGGGAGCAAATTCCGTTCTGGATAGCACAAAAAATAGCACAACTGGAAGCAGTATTTCCCCCATACGGGCCCGACGGAAAAACACAGAATGTCAACAATTTAGCTTGCAGTGAGGATGGCTCCCCCAAAAGAGGATTGTACCACCTGGGGTACAATTTTCGCTGCTCTGTGCATCAGAATCCATGGTACCCCCTCAATAGCAGTTATACCCGAGGTATTGAAACAAATACAGAATTAGTACGGGGCAGAACCTGCCCTGGACTTGGGGATGAAACTGATGGGTAACTTTGCCCAAGTATCAGCAATTATTTTAAGTAACATAAAAGGGAAGGCAGCAGTGGTGGCTATAAATCAGTGCTTAAGGGAATGCACTCCTGGACAACAGGAGCGAGAACTACTTAAAATTATTGAAGAAACCTATGCTTCGCTGGGTAGAGATAATTTGGGAGCCAAACCTGGGAAACCACAAGTGGCGGGTAATTCTGAAAAGGATAACTCAAAGCAAGCCCCCGATTCTTTTAAGAAGAAATGGGATAATAAACAACCCAAAAATAATAATAAACAAAATTCACCAAGATCACAGGATGGGTCTCCTCAACAGGAGCCCTCTGAGAAGAGGTATAACCTTAGGAACCGGGATAACATTAAAAAACCTGACAGGTATCAGGATACTGATACTCGTTCCTCTCGTTCCTCAGAGAGGGAAGGACGGTCAGAACATAGATCAAAAGAGCAAGTCAAACAGAAGAAAGAGACACATCGCACTTCAGACTACATTATCAAAGAAGAAGGAAAACCCAAAACTAAACCACAATTTAAAAAGAAGAAGGTAGCTGGCCTTAAAATAAGACATGCCCAGGCTACTGAGGACTCTGCTTCTGAACGGGAGTGGGCTCTGACGATGTTAGACAGAGCAGCAGAAGTAACAATAGCTCGCCGGAACCTGATGGAATTTCTGGTGACAGCAGCGCTGAATGAACATATCACAGTGGAAACACCTGATACAAGGGTCCCACATTGTTTATACGAAATGAAACTCCAAATGGAGGGAGACATACCCAGCAAAGTGAAAGGTCTCTTTTGGGAGAACCTGACATATGGATACGACATCCTTTTGGCTGAGAAATATTGGCCACCAGAGTTCGTCATGGATTGCCCCAAAGATGAAGATGTAATATTACCAGCATTTTCTGATCTCTTCCAGAGTCACTCAAACACTCATACACGCAGGAGTGGGAGCTAGCGCTAGCTCCTGCACTTTACCGCAATCATGTAGGGTGGGATGCTGAGTCACCTCACCATGAAATCACATTAAAATCTACTCCAACTCCACAGAGGCAGTACCCAATAAAACATGACGCAAAGAAACAAGTCAGGGAGATCCTAGATCAACTTGAATACCAAGGTGTGATTGAAAACTGCACCTCTTCAATGAATAATCCTTTGTTTCCAGTAATGAAACCTGACAATTCATAATGTCTAGTTTTAGATTACAGGCATTTGAACACATGCACACAAACATTTGCAGTACAAAATGCACACAGTGCTGCATTGATAAATAACATTTTGCGGAAGAAATACAAAACTACTCTGGATATCTCAAATGGATTCATCTGCCAAAATATAGCGCCTGAAAGCAGATATTTGACAGCATTTTTCGGCCCTAGGCACACAACACCAATTTTGTAGACTGCCCCAAGGGTATAAGAACATACCGGGATTGTTTTAAGCAAGAGTATCAGAGCTACTTCAAAATTGTGATGAGGAGGCATTGTCCTATGTAGATGATATTTATCTGACGGACGATGCACTATTGGAGCAGTTGAGCAGGGTGAACAATATAATTCTGGAATTTGCCACTTTGGGCTACAAATTCAATTTAAAAAAATCAAAAATTGCCCATCTCAATGTCCTATTTTTGGGATATGAGCTCTCAAGTGAAGGGAAAAGCCTGGCAGCTAATTTTTTTGAAAAATGTTCGCTGCTCCAACCTCCAAAGACTCTGAAAGGTCTATAATCCATTTTAGGATTCCAAAATCTTGGCAGAAAATACATTTTGGATTATGCGGAAAAGGTAAAACCATTCTACGACCTAATCAGACCTGATTTTTCAGCTCACCATTGGACACAGGAACACACAAAAATTCTCTGTTCCATACAAGCTGACATGATAGCTTACAAACACTTACACACACGTGTAAATTGCACCAATTTGGTGTAGTCGCGGGTCAAGCAGGGTACACCTACATCACTTTCAATGAAGGCGAAACTGTACCCATAGCATACAAATCTCATTTGTACACATTCGCTGAAATACGTTTTGCATCCACTGAAAAAATACTCACAGCAGTACAGACTGCTGTAGTGAGAGAAAGAGCACTAGCTCAGGGGAAAAGCATAATTGTCATGACTCCGGTACTGACCTTAGAGCAGAGGTCTTCAAACTGTGGGGCGCGCCCCCCTGGGGGGGCTTGGATGGGTTCCCAGGGGGGCGCAAATGCCTCTGCAAGTATATGTAAATGAAGATGGCCTGGAAGTGCGAGCGATGTTTATTTACTGCATTTCCAGGCTGTCTTCATTTATTGCGAGCCCGTGATTTGAGTGCCGTGGGGGCAGAGGTCAGTGAGTGTGGCTGGCAGGGTCAAAGAGATTACTAACAAGCATTTGGAATGCAATAGGTCTCGTATTTGTCGGAATTTAAGCTACTGGCATTGTAAATGACAATGCCTTTTATTTATGTTTTAAAAACCAAAACATAAATAAAAGGCATTGCCATTTACAATGCCAATAGCTCAAACTTGCATAAATGCGAGACCTATTGCATAGCAACTGCTCATTCTTTCTTCACGTTGAGATTTCATCTATTATTCATGCCACTAATTTCAATTAAGGTTTACTTAAATATGCAGTTACTTGGTTCCGGGGGCCTATGATTTATGCTGCAAAGGAAGGTGTTGCCAGGAAACCTGGGCGTTGCAGCGCTTACTGTTCACAATTAGCCTTTAAAGACCGTTAGTGAATAGACTTTGAAACTCCATTGAAATAATGCATATGTTTTATTAAACAGACGTAGTAGAAGAACTCTCGGGCACGCCTAAATGTCCCAAATTGGAATAGCTTTGTATTAAGCACAACACAAGTGAAACCCAACAGGGGCTGGGACACGGAACATTTTCACTGGTGCAGAAACATGTCAAGTCTACCTTCACCCTTGCTCATCTTTCTGCTCACCTAATGCTGCATAGATGAAGAGGCATTGATAAGTCCATGTTACATAAAGGTTTTTGCACCAGGGTGAAATGAAGAAACGGGTCTGAAACCGCATGAGCGCGTATATTGTGATTGACCCCTCTACATAATTTTAAGTGAGTTATAGACATATTATCAAAGAAGCTCTGGTCAATGAACGACCCTCAACAAAAACAGAGGAACCAATTTTGCGGTGTTTGCAATTTGTGTAATTATGAATGGACAGACTTATTTTGCCTGAAACATGTATTTTCTCTATGTTTCAATAAGTAAAGGCTGCACAAATACTTAATGTGAAATCAGTTCGTGGTGTGTTTTGTCCTGGTGAAAACTATATTTGTTTGAGAGTTTGTTTGAATATGCGTTTTAACTGTGCAGTAATAAATACAACTTTTGTACTTTGAGTTTTCCCTCGTTTATTTTTTGATGCTTTTGGTTGTGTTTCACGAGGATGAGTCTTGCTGGTCAGTGTCTTGGTTTTGAGCACGAGGAGGGATTGCTGCTTTCACTTGTCTCGGTTCACGGTTGTCATATTATATTATGGGATGAAGGGTTAATCATTTTTTGTTTCAAAAACTTTATTAACATTTAAAATGCGCACATCAAAGAGTGGGTAGTTCTAATATTCGGTAGGAATGTCATAGGTGCCTGAGAGCTACCGGGCCTAGTTCTAGACTTGGCGAGCGCCTGAACCTCACATGAACCTAGAATGCTTAGCTTGAGGTCCAGGGTATAAGCAAGGCCACTGGAATCATGCGGCAGAAGAGGGCCAAATTATGAGACAGAGTTGAGTAAATGATGCGGCAAGAATAGGCAAATTATGCGGCACGTTTTTTTAATAGTATTGCTTCATTATTTTTTCATTTTAAAACTTGGTAACACTGTCTGGGCATTGATTGCACATCATTAGGACCAGTTTAATACCGAAATATAACTATAAGCAACAGAAAGAAGACCAGGCCAGCTTTGCAAAGTGCCTTCCACCGCGCGGCACCATGTGTCATAGCATTTTTACTAACTTTGGAACCGTTTGAGCTAGAACCATTTTTTTGTTGTTGTTAATATCAGCAGATGATGCGGCAAATGGTGGATTATGTGTCAAATCTATGAAAACACCTAAATACAGCAGTAAGCAACTACAAGATTACCAGTCAATCTTTGCAAATGGCCTTCCACTGCCCTGGAACACTTTGCCACGTTTTAAGTAAATTGTGTTCCGTGGGAGCTAGAATCAAGTTTCTTTTGTTGGAATCTGCAGATTATGGATTATGTAGCAAATGCGGTAAACTCATAATTATGTGGAAAACGCTGCTGCTGCAGAAACTCATAATTCCAGTGGCCCTGGCTTTAAGTGACTCAATCAATTAACGGCTGGTTTCTTTTTTAACTTTCTGCACTACCTCCACACCCTTCGCTTTCAGGCAGAGGCACCTCAAAGTCAGCATTAACCATTCAGGGGCAGTTTTTTTTGTGAAAGCTGAGTCCATGGGGTGGCAGGTAGAATGCCAGCAGGATTGCATTCAGATGCAGAGCCCTAATCCTCTTGACCCCTGGGGCCTCACAGTAATGGTCTAAGAGACAGAGGAAAGGAGTGAAATTCATAGATATTGTCAAAGAGAAGGCCCAGCATAGGGAGCACTGTATGGGGACTCATTTTTATGTTTACAAATGGCCAGAGACAGCTTTTTCAGAGAGATACCCCAAAGAAGGGGACAATATAAGTGTCTTTTAACTTTTTTTTAAAAGGTTAATTCATTAGTGAAGCTGGAGCTGCTGCCAGGAGTGTAAGTGGCCACTGCTGATTATCATTAAGGACGCAGATGCAGCAGGACTGGGGCACATGGGTTTGAGGGCCCACTGCATCACAATTATGACTGTCTACCTTTAAAAAGGGGCATGGCAGCTTATTTTCCTTTCTAGCATTAGGACTGAGGTGATGGTCCGTCATGGTGGGTAAGAGGTAAAAGATGCAGAGGAGTAGCCTGCTACTCAGGACTACAGTTATCATTAGCGCAGCAGGTGTAGTTGCTTTGGGGTCCAAGAGTGTGAGAGGCTCACACCACCCCAATTATGGGGATATGTATGTTTGGGGTAATGCATGTTTTTGTTTGATGCATTTGCTGTTTTATAAGTCTCATATTTAGAGCAGTGTATAAGCTATAGAAAAAGTACTCCTGAAATCATCTCATAAGACCTGCCACTTGCATGCAACCGTGTCCCTCCTGCTCCCCCAATCCTTGCCATAAAGTTTTGGAGGGGGGCCCCGACCTCAAAACATTTTGCTTAGGGGGGCTCAGAGCAAAAAAGTTTGAAGACCTCTGCCTTAGAGGCTGTTACAAAAGCAAGGATTCCAAACGCAAAAGCATTACATCCACGATGGACACAATGGGCTAATACTCTCACTGCAACAGATGTAGATTATAGATATGATCCTGCACTAAAAATACAATCATTTCTGCAGTATGAACAAGAATATCCTCTCCTGAATGAAGTCCTGCCTCTAAATCAGTATGAATACATCATTTATACTGATGGTTCTGCACAGCCTGCAGTAGGAAGTAAACAGCAATACAGCGCAGCATGTGCGATTGTGAAGGGACGTATGCGGAACGGCAAGTTCCATGCTAGCAATACCCAGACGCAGTCTCTAGGAGATTGCACGGCACAGCTGGCAGAACTAAAAGCCCTGATACTGGCACTGCAAAATACAGATCGAGAATTCCCTACACTCATTGTGTGCGATTCGTTTTACTGTTTCCAGTCATACAATGAATATCTTCACTATTGGGGCCAGAATGGCTTTAGAGATTCAAAAGTTTGCACTATCAAGCACAAGTTAATCCGGGAACAGGTGGCGAAGCTGAATGAGGGCTTGCCACGGGCTCATGCAATTCACACATTGAGTCATCAGCGTGTTGGCGAGCACGTTGAAGGGAATTCATTGACTGATGAAGCCGCCAAGGCGACAGTGCGAACTGCTGCCGTTGCTGCAATCACTCGTTCTAGCACGAGGATAGACGGTGCAGAGACAGAATATCGATGTAGAAATATGGAGTTGCATGAATATCGAGTCAAGAATATCGATGGTGTAAAATATCAAGGTAAGTTTTTTCGTTGTTAAAAATATCGTTTTTTGTGTAATTCAGAAATATCGATTTTGAAAATATCGATGGCAAAAATATTGTAAATAATATCAACTGTGTACTTTTTTTGTTTTTGTTTAATTTTTTAATTTTATAATTTTGGTAGTTGTTATTTTATTTGTTTAAATTTATTTTTTGATGTTAAAATGTTTGTTTTTATTGTATTTTCATTTATCTTTAGGAGCGGGATGTTGGGTTTATAGGGGATAAGGGTGGGGAGTAATTTCAAAATGTTTGTTTAAATTTTTAATTATTTTTTTAATTTTATGTAACATTTTAGGAGTGGGTTGCTGGGTTTATAGGGGATAAGGGTGGGGAGTAATTTAAGAATGTTGATTTAAAATACATTTTAATAAAGAAATTATTGAAAGATCTAAATAATTTTAAAATAAATTTTTTGTAAACATTTTGAAGGTTTTTTTTGGGTATAAATATTTTGATGTAAATTGTATAAAATATATTAAAAATAAATTTTTTTATTAAAAAAATATTTAAATAAATATATGATAGGAAAATTATTTTTACATTTATTTATATATTATTTTGTATTGTTTTAAAAAAAAAATATGTATTAATACATTTTTTCTTTTATTTGGAAAATTTAGAATTTTAAAATGTTAAACAATTTAACCAAAATGTAGAATTTAAATTTACATATTTTTTATTTTTGTAAGAAGGGGTATATCAAAACGTTATTATCAATTTTACATTTTTTTAAATATTGTAATTTATATTATGTTTCTTTTTTTTTTTTTATTTGTGTATACATTTTTGAAAATGTTTGTGTTAAATTTTTAAGTTTTTTTATAGTTTTGAAATTCTAACATTTTTATATATTTATAATGTTTACATTATTTAGCATTTCCATTCGTTTATTTGTTTTGGATTTGGAATAGTAAATTTTTTAAAGTTTATTATCCAGCACTTTCCCTGAGTTTAGTAGGTTTTGGAGTTGGAATAGTATTTTTTTATGGTTTATTATCCAGCACTTTCCCTGAGTTTAGTTGGTTTTGGAGTTAGGAATAGTAATTTTTTGATGGTTTATTATCCAGCACTTTCCCTGAGTTTACAAATTATCCTGAGCACCAATAAGTGTGTGATGAAAGTATATCCAGTTCTTCTTCTTTTCAATTTGATTTTATTTCCAACAAAATTTCTTCAGAAAACACAGTCCCTCGTCTTCCGAAACCACAAAGCGTTCTTCATATAACCAACACGTGTTTCGTCAGAGTTGATGCGTATACATCACTGACTTCATCAGAGCTATAAGTAAATAAACAACATGAGTCTAAGTCTCATTTGGAATTCCATATAAGACTCCATCACCATAACACCCTAGTGCATGGCAATCTCCAGCCAATTTCTCAATTTGTGATAGTTTTTAACCATATGTCGCAAAGAATATATATACACATGAAAGAGGGAAATTACAAGTGCAAGACAGAAACCAAGAAACATCTGGGGGTCCATTACGATGGAGCCAGGGACCGACCGCCGAAGTTGCGGCGGTCCCGCCATGAGCATTAGGATGCGCCCACCACACTGGTGGGTGCATTGTGGCCCTTTTCCATTGCGGGTGGATCTGCTGGCTGCAGACCCGCTCGCAATGGAAGTGGACTGTGCACGGCATTGATATGCACTACATGGCAGGCACCACGTGGTGCCTGCCACGTAGTGCATGGCAATGAGGGGGGTACCATAGGTACCCCCCATGTGCACCCCCCACCCCCCTTCACCCTGAGGGCCCGCAACGGGCCCCCACAGGCAAGGACCGCATGCCTTCCCATGGCGGCAACGCCGCCATGGAAAGGTGAGAGACCGCCAGCATCATGATATGGATGGCGGTGTCTTGCAGACACCGCCACCATATCATGCCCTTTTTCCGCCCGGTCGACGAGTCGACCGGCGGAAAAGCGGCGGACGGTCTTTCCATCCGCCGCGGACCCCCCAGCCATCCTAATGTGGCGGGGGTCATTCGTGGCAGGATGGCGGCAGATCGCCTCCACCGGGCCGGCGGTGACTACCGCCGGCCCGGCGGGGGCAATCCGCCCACCATCCTAATATGCCCCCTAGTACGGAAGGTATATCTCAATTAATCCCAGGAGTCTATTCGCAATCTATATACATTTTAAAGTGATGTCACATGCAGCAAACCAAAAGTGCGATACATACTATACATAAATCACCTGTACAACCCGGTGACTAGCCAAAATGCTCTATTTCATTGTTGATTATTGAGCTCACCTTTCACAAACTCACTAGGTCCAAGCATCAAATTATTGTCTTCTAAACAATAAAAGAAGAGAAAAACATGTAGCAACTTGCTAAAACACTACTCAAAATAACATACTATACTGCTTATATGGATGTAAAACTTCTTACCCCCGTTCCTCTCTGTCTTCACATCCAAAACAGTAGGAGTCCAAATTAATGCTATTTTGCCTGCAAACAATATGTGTATATTAGAGCAACATGAGAATTCTTCCTACGCCCAGGCCATAATATTACCCTCACGATCCAAAATTGTATTGAGTTATGTACAACAGAAAGAGACTGCGGGCACCCTTCCAGCCGTTACTTGCACCACGCAGTACATAGCCTTCAATGGAACATCGAATCACTCCTCTCACAAAAGAATAAATTAAATAACACCGGACATCACTCGCTAACTCTTTCTAAATATCCATTATCACGTTATCGCAACCACACACTCGCCCCACTTACTAAGATTATATCCTGAAATTCAGTCGCTCATTCACCCGACAACATATAGACACTAACCTCTGCTCTTACCCGAATGCTGGAGAGTACTCCACAATCACTTCCTGACGGCGTTGTAGTCAGGCGCCATATTGGTAATCCCATATATATAACAATCGGGAAATCCGATCAATTATCGACTAACATTCTATCCAATTCATTCCAATTCAATTATACTTCATATGTTTACTAGTAATCTCTGGAAAACAGTTTTTCAATAGAAACTAAGATACACAGGAGATGTATTGCATTAAAGGTCATGGATTACTTACACAAGACGGCCGCCATTAACTTCACGTAATCATTTACTTGGTTATACATATATGGCGTTTCCTGAGTTTAGTTGGTTTTGGAGTTTGAATAGTAATTTTTTATGGTTTATTATCCAGCACTTTCTCTGAGTTTATTTGGTTTTGGAGTTGGAATAGTAATTTTTTATGGTTTATTGTCCAGCACTCTCCTTGAGTTTAGTTGGTTTTGGAGTTGGAATAGCAATTTTTTATGGTTTATTATCCAGCACTTTCCCTGAGTTTAGTTGGTTTTGGAGTTGGAATAGTAATTTTTTATGGTTTATTATCCAGCATTTTCCCAGAATTTAGTTGGTTTTGGAGTTAGAAATAGTATTTTTTTGTGGTTTATTATGTAGTATTTTCTAAGGGCCCGATTCTGATGTGGTTTGGAAAGCTTCCCAACCGAATGGGTTTGGGAATGGTTTCCAATTGAATCAGATCGGGAGAGTCCAACCGACCGAGTATGATGCATCCAGATACGATTTGGTTGGCGAGCCTTTGTTCCGACCGAATGCATAGGCTCCCATTGAAGAAAGGGGTGACTGGGGAAAATCGGGCACCCTGCGGCGGGCACCCCCTGGTGCCTGCCACACTGTGCATGGCTGGCAAGGGAACACCCGTGGGTACCCCCAGGGGCCCGATTGGGAAGGCTCCAGGTGCAGGGGGGCCTACTACGGGTCCCCAAAGTCTGTTTCCGGCTGCCGATTTGAGTCAGATGGCACGATTCGGAAAGGCTGTCCAAATCCAGCATCGTACTTGGGGGCTCATCATAGCGGTGCTGGGACCACCCGGCAGACGTGCAGCGGTCCCACTGGTACAATTAGGATGCGTCTGCCATACTGGCGGGTGCATCCTGGCCTTTTAACATTGCGGACGGTGCTGCTGGCTGCAGCACCGTTCGCAATGTTAAAAGGCCAGGATGTGCATTTCCATGCACAACGTGGCAGGCACCACGCGGTGCCTGCCACCTTGTGCATGGAAATGTAGGGGGGTACCATGGGTACCCCCCAGTGCACCTACACCCTACCCCCACACAGAGGGGGCCCGCAACAGGCCCCCAAACCCAATCCCGCTGCCGCCATGGAAAGTCCTCTTCCAGGACACATCCTAATATGGCGGACGGTGCCTGCTAGGCACCGCCACCATATTAGTGGCCCTTTTCCGTCCACCAGGCAATCGGTGCAATTGCCTCCGGCAGAAAAGCGGCAGACAGACTTTGCGTCCGCTGCAATACCCACCACCATCCTAATTTGGCGGTGGGTAAAATGCTCAGTGATGGCGGAATGATCGCCACCGCCGGCCCGGCGGTGGTGGTCCTTCCGCCATCATAATGAGCCCCTTGGTTGTTTGGAAACACGGCCTGTAGATTCGTACAATTCTGCTCCATACAGCTTGGTCATTCCAAATGCCGTCGGGTTTGGATTGGGATATTCCTAACGCCTAACTCGCATCATACTTAGGGCCCGATTCCGATCACGCTAGGAAAGCCCTCCGTACGAATCGGATCCGGAGGGCTTTCCTAGCGAAACGTGCTGTGCGAGTCCGACCGAGCGAGTATGATGCAACCGCATGGTTACGAACTCGTCTCGCTCGGACTCCCATAGCACTCTATGGGAGCTTGTGTACCGACGCGTACACAGGCTCCCATAGCAAAAAAGAGGTGGGCAGGGAAAAGCATGCACCCCATGGCGGTCACCCCATGGTGACCGCCACACTGTAGATGCTTGGATCTGGGAGACCCATATGCACCTCCCCGCGACCGATTCAGAGGGCTCCAGGTGAAGGGGGGCCTGCACAGGCCCCCAGAAGTCCAATTCCGACAGCTGCTTCGTCTCGCTGAGCCCTAGTCGATCCAGCTGCCCGAATTGTGCATCGTACTCGCTCAGTCGGATAACGGCTCCATTGCGCGGCACGATTCGGCTACGAACGAGTCGGACGGACAGGTTCGGGTTCGGAGACGATTCGCACGGTGTGTACGGGGTACTCGCATCGTACTTGCTCGTCCGGAACGGGGGACGATTCAGTCGGAAAAATGAGCTCCCAATCGGACCCGCTCGGTACAGACCCTGTTCGAAGCCCTTCCGACCGAGATCGGAATCGGGCCTTCAGTCGGTTGGAAACCTTTCTGAGTCGGTTGGAAAGACACATTCCCGATCCGATTTGGACGGAGCAAATGCCGTTAGGAGGCCTTCCTAACCGCATCAGAATCAGGCCCTTAGAGTTTATATGTAAATTAAAATAAAAAAGGAGACGTATGTCAATTTTTATTGTTAATGTTTTTATTTGCAAACACATGTATTTATTTTGTTGTTCACAATTAAATTGTTTTTATTTGGTTTTGTTATACAATTTTTGAAAGTATTGAAAAACATGATACACAAATTTTGATGTATTCAGAATTTATTATACTATAATATATTTTTAACATATATTTTTCATGTACATTTGCAAAATTTAAAATATATTTAATAGTAAAGTAAATATATTTTTAGTTTTTTCATTATAAACTTTGATTTTAATTATTTATCATTTTTTATGAAAAGAAGTAAACGTTTTAGTACATTTGCTTTTACATGTTTTTTTAATACATTTTATATAATTTTATTTTTGTTGTAAAATTATATAATATGTATTTTGCAAATTTATAGTTTGTACATTTTGTTTTTATTTAGTATATTAAATATTATTATTATAAAAAAATAATGTTTAATATATTAAATAATTTACAATTTTTTTTCACAAATATATTTTTGTATCATATTTTTTTTAATAAAACATTGTTATATTGGTTGCACATTTACAATAGTCTTATTGTTAATTTATATGTTGAAGGTGAGTACATGAAAGACATCCATTTTAATATATATTAAATATTATATTTTTAGTTTTTTGATAATATATGGGGTCATTACGATGGCGGTCGGACTTTCCTCCGACCGCCATCGCTGCGGTAGTGGGACCGGCCGCCTATGAGGCGGCCTACCCACCTACCGCATTACGATGCAACTGGCACTGCGGCGGTCGCACCGGCCATACTTTACATTGCGGCGGGTACTGCTGGCCAAGAGAAGGTGCCCAGACTGAAGCTCGCTATGGGGCCCCCAAGGTCCCTTTCCGCCAACTTGTTCATGGCGGGTTAACCGCCATGAACATGCGGACGGAAAGGGATATCCTAATACCAATGGTGGTGCCTGGCAGGCACCGCCGCAATGATGGCCAATGTTGCTTCTCCGACAGGCGGTCGGAAAAGGACCGCCTGTTGGACCCATGGGGTCGGTTTTTCTGACCGCCACGCTTCACCAACGATTCCCTCCGCCATCGTTATATGGCGAGTGGAAAAGCGCTGTGCGATGGCGCAGGGCCTGCCACCAACAGGCTGTCGGTGGCGGGCCTTCCGCCATCGTAATCAGGCCCATAATATATATTATTTATATTTTACAGTTTTTGTAAATTTTTTCAACATTTAGAATTTTTTTTTACAAAACATAAAAATATACATTTATTTGTTTTGTATTTTTTTATTTCTCCATTTTTGTCTATGGGGAGTCAGCCTATTTTTCATTTTTATTACGCAGTTATTTTTCTTTCCATTTCCTCACTTTTCTGTCTATCTGTTTCGTTTTTAGGTCATTTTGGAAGACGGAACCTCATGGTTGGGAGCTGTGTTTAGTCAGTTAAGGTAAGTTTGATTTAATTTACTTTTAAGCTAGTTTGTGGGAAGGGGTGAGGCAATAGTAGTGTGGTTAGATTTGCTGGGGCGTTACATGTTCGTTTTTGTGTAGTTAGGTGTTGTTTTGGTAGTTCAGTGTTTGATGTGTTTGACGTTGTGTTGAAGAGTAGTAGAGTTATGTAGTGTTAGTTATGTGTTTTTTAATTATGTCATGTTGTATTTTATGCTGAAGTTTATGTGTGTGGGTTTTATATGTTATTGTGGGAGGGTGTTGTGTTTTTTTTGTTGCAGGTTTCCCATTTCGTGAACGGATAGTGCTGAAAAGGCAATTCTTTTTTTTTTTTTTTAAGGAAAATTTATTTTGTTTCCTTGAAACAAATTACTTTTTTACATTTCCTTTTATTTTTCAGGTTTGTTGGAGCATTCTTTTTTAAAGCTAATTTTCAGGTTTTTGAGTGTTTCATTATTGAGAGGATTGCGTCGTTGGAGTCTTTTTTCTACAGTTGCATTTTTGCATTTTTTGTGGGCTTTCTTTTCGAATGGATTCGTGTTTCGATTTATCTACTATGGATTTGTTCGTTTTTGAGGACCATCTACTGCGACATAACTGTAAATCATTTTTTATTATTATGGGTGGGAAATGTTTTTAGTTACATTTTTTTAATTTATTTTTTTATAATTATATTGTGTCATATATTTATCTGTACTTTTAAAATTTTTAAATGACATAATTATAATTATTCATTTAAAAAAGGGTAGAATTATATTGTCTAAATGTTTTGTCATTTTAAGATGCTTTTTGATGTTTAGCATTGTTACTTGTTTAAAGTATAGATTTACCTATCATGTCTAGGTATTCTAGCCCTTTGGTGTTTGGAAATAGTTGAGTTTTGTGTTGTAGGTATTCATACATTGTTTTTGCTTACTGAGTTTAGGGCCTATTCTAGTTAGGGATTGCTCTAGCCTTAGCTCTTGATAGCTCTGTTCTTTTTTTATGGATTCTATTAGTTTGTGTAAGGTTGGTTGTCCTCTTCCTATTTTGGCTTGGAAGGCATTATGCCATCCTTCCACCGCGTTATTAGTTTTAGCTTTTTGAGCTAGAGTGCTATCGTAGATGTTCCACCAGGGGATTTCGAACTTTGGTTGCCTTCGGTGCCCTGACCTATGTAGCCTTCACACCCAGGTGTCTTCAAAGTAGTCAAGGAAGGGTGTTAGTTTTCCTTCGTCGGCTTGGTAGAAAGGGCTTTCAAGAAGTACATTATAGTGGTTGTCTACTTCAGTTGATGGTACGTACGCAAGGGCTAATCATTTTTTGATTTGGTAAGCAAAGTTGCTATTTGTGGCTTAATCTATACTTAGAGTAGATTTTTGGAGGTGTCGCCAGATACTTTGGTTGAAGTGATAATAGCAACCTTCTTTGCAGTGTGTGGGTACTTTTTTTTAAATTGACTGAATCATTGTTGTTCAAAGTCAATTATTATTTTTGGTGGGAAGTAGTTGTTGGTGTATTGTTTTATTATTATAAGGAGTTCTATGTAGGTGGTATTTTGCTTGTTGGGGAGTAGTGCGTATATGAAGGGGATGTTAGTCTCTTCATATTCGCCTCGGATGGTATAGAGTTGGTAAAAAGGGTTGGGGCACACTTTAAATGTACCATCCATCATCCATGTTTTGCAGTTTTTTAACTTTTGAATGTTGTTATTGGTGGCAAAGATAATAATTCGTTTTTCATGACTGTTATTGTCATGAAGAATGAATTTTTCATCTTGTGGGTGATAGTGTATTCCTGTAATATTTTGATTTCTGCAAAAGTTTGGACGGTGGGTGCTGTTTGAGCAGTAGCTCTTTTAGTTCTGGCTATTATTTGTTTTAGAGTGGGGGTGGATGGTAGTTGTTCTGTCACATGTTCAGGAACCTTAGTCAGTACGTTTTTTAATATTTGGGTACTGGTCTGTTGGGAGCTGGTGCTTGCTTCTTTGATGGTTTCTAAAGCATCTCTGACCTCGATATCTGTGATATTGGGGGGATGGTTGTGTTCCCTTACATTAACAACATTTGTTTCAACTGTTGTGGCTCTCCCATAGCAAGAATTGGAGTAGTATTTACTACATTTCCAATGGGTTTTGTTTCCTGTTATTTTCTCTTGCGTGCAAGATTAGCCCATGTAGCACAGAAGTAGTTTTCCATTTTGTGATGTGATGAATTTAGCTCCTTCTGACTTTTGTTTTGTATGTCTGTGAATATATATATATTTGTGATCAAGGCCGTTGTACCGGCCGAAACGCGTCATGGCAGGCAGTAGAGAGAAATAAAATAATTCTTTTGCCACTAAGAGGAGTTCGTTCGTTCCTTTTCGCCGCACCAGGAGGTTCAGGAATGTTTGCAAACTATATATATATATATATATATCGCTGGCTTCGTCCTCAAACATCCACTTTCACTCGGACAAGACGAACGCGGACCCAAAGTTCCTTGTGCAGTCATAAGTTTATTTTAGTTGCCCTGCATCTCCGCCATAACGCGTTTCAGACCCACCTGGGCCTTGATCACATGACGCGTTGCTAGATGTTTAACCCTTATTTAAAGTGCCAGTGCATAACATTACGTGGCTGAACAGGTGACCACTTCATAGACATGGAAAAAATACTTAATAGTATTCACTTTTCTATGAGCGCTCCAACAAAAGGTTCACCATGTGCAAATAGGCATACATTTGAATCAATAAATACATAAATGTAAAATAGATATATAAATAAATATATACATAAATGTCAATTAAATATAAATACAAATGTAAACATGAGACCTGATTTTTGGCATTTAAAATCTATTAAAACATTCAAAAAATAAGAATTGTTAAAAAGCTAAAAATGCCATTATTTGTAACACTGTAATCGGGTTACAAATATATCTCGATCTCATTTGCACAAAACCACTCCTATGTGAGAACAGTATTTAACGCATAGGGCTGTCCCAAGAATGTGATTTTAAAATAATACACACTTAATAACAATGATAAAATCTTTCACATGTTGGTGTCAAGATGAACTGCTCTTTGTATATATGTCGCTCATCACAATAGAGCCCCAGTGGGCTATCAATTACTCCATGTCTAGGTGAAATCAATATGTGTAATGTGCAAAACGTGTCACCCACTTGAGCCCAACAGGTTCAAAAAAGTGCTAAGTGCCAAAAAATAAGAAATAAGTAAAAGATACTGTGAATGATCGGATTTGAAATGCAAGTATAGAGCAGGGAATATGTTGACCTGTATGTGCATATGCACTATTTCTTATACAGGAAAACTGGCGCTATTACAACCCATGAATCGAATGTTCTGTTACCTTAGCTCGCCCACTATAAGCAAGTGTAAAGATTTTCACTCGCATTGAGCCCTAAAGGTGTCTTAGTGTCAAGCTCCAATATATACCTCATTTCTAAAAGACGAAGTTGGGCTTCACGATTTCCTCCCGTTCTCAAGGGGGGAATAGAGTCAATAACAAAATATAGTAAATGTGCTGGGTTGCTGTCATGGCTCTCCTCAAAATGCCTAGCCACTGGATAGGTTTGATCCTTATTGGTAATTGCCCTTATGTGCTGGAGTATCCTCTTGTGTGCTGGTAGTTTAGTACTACCTATATATCTTAAGCCACAAGGACACTCCAGCACATATACCGCGTACTCTGTCTTACAAGTCAGTCTTTTGCTGATGAGTATAGGATCTGACTTGAATGGGCTGGTATAACTTGTCTTATTGTGTGCAAACTTGCATGCTTTACAAGTGGGGCATTTGGTAAATCCTTTGTGTGAGGTGAGCCAGTTGGTAGGAGATCTAAGTTCTGGGCTGTTTTTGACAAGACTATTGCTCATCGACCGTGCTTTCCTAAATGTTAGGTCTGGTTTTTTGGGCAAGTAATTGCCCAAAATTGGATCACTGCGCACCAGGCCCCAATTTTTATTCAATATTTTTCTTAGGGCTTGGTGCTGCCTATTGTAGGTTAGAATCACTCTACAGGGCTGTTCTGAATGGTCTGAAACTGCATCCGATTGAATAGTTTTTGCTGCAAGAGCCTGAGTTCTGGAGAGTGACCTGGTTTTATTCATGGCCCTATCTATGACTTCAGGAGTGTACCCTCTTTCCAGAAATCTCTGTCTACTTGCTTGCTGTGCTATATGACAATCCTCCTCATTGCTACAAATGCGCTTTACACGTAGCATCTCCCCATACGGGATGCTCTGTATTAGATGGCGTGGGTGATGACTTGTGGCATGTAGCAATGTATTACCAGCAGTGGGTTTGTGGTATAATCTGGTGGCAATGTTATCATCCTTTATATAGACCTCCACATCAAGGAAGCAAACTGAACAGTTACTGATATTAGCCGTGAAGTGGAGGTTCAAATGGTTGTCATTGATCTGTTCAACAAACTGGAGGGCACGTTTCTCAGAGCCCCTCCAGATTAAGAACAGATCGTCAATGTAACACAGCCATAGCGGCACATGTTGGTCAATTATGTCCTTGAATTTCCCCATGAGGACCTGCTCCTCCCACAGCCCCATATGCAAACAGGCATAGCTGGGGGAAAAGCAGGCCCCCATTGCAACTCCCTAGTCTGCTGGTATATTTGATTGTCAAAGAAAAAGAAATTCTGTTCTAGGCATGTAGAGACCATGTTAACTAACATCTTATTATGCATGTATAGGAGCACTGGTCTGCGATTTAGATAATGCTCAATGGCCTTGATGCCATCCTGGTGGCGAATAGATGTGTAAAGAGAAGTTACATCCATTGTTATTAAAAGCAGATCTGAACTCCATGTAATATCATTGATTTTCCTAAGGAAATCTGAGGTGTCCTGTAAATAAGAAGGCAAGCTCTTAACCCAATCCTGTAGGAAGTAATCTACGTATTTTCCATCAAACTATTGATGGCCGAGATTATTGGCCTGCCAGGGGTTTGGTGTCATTTTTGTGAATTTTGGGGATGAACTAAAGAGCAGGGATGACTGGATGTTCTTTTTAAAAAAACGATATTCATCATCGCTTATGAGCCCCCCACTCTTCCATGCCACTAACTTGAGATAATAATCATTCCATGCAGATTTTACAATATGAATGTTGCTTTTCTTATAACATTCATTGTCACTTAGTTGAAGGAGTGCCTCCTCCATATAGAACTTGCGAGGCCACAAAACGACATTCCCTCCCTTGTCTGATTCTCTTACTACGAGGTTATCGTTATTTTGTAGCTTTTTCATAAGTTCTATGTAGCAGTGATTTTGTCTGCTGCGTGTGTGACTCGCATTATTAATTGATTTATACAGTCGTTTCAATTCCATTGTGACCTGTTCATGATAGACACCTAAGTTGTCATGTAGCATGATCGGTTGAAAAATGGACTTTGGTTTAAATGGTGTTTTCACAGTTCCGCCAATGTCCATAGCCTCCAAACCAAAGTTGTCGTTTCAGCAGATTGTTCATTCTGCAAGGCCACAAGGTCCTGGAATAGATTCATATCCCCTGCTGTGAATAGGGATGGGCTACTGGTTGCAGACTCAACAGGATTTAGTGGCTTTTTAGCCCGAAGATGATAAAATTTGCGTAGTTTTAACTTTCTAATAAATCTAAAAACATCCATCCGGGTTTCTGTATAGTTAAAACTACTTTCCGGGCTATAAGAAAGTCCCAGTGCCAGAATCTGTTTTTCCGCCATGGTTAAATTGATTTCTGTAAGGTTAACCACCGTGTTGGGATTAAAGTTCTGTTTTACTTTTGTTTGTGCATTGCGGGGGCGCGACTTATAGTTTGCTGAACTAACTATAATGGGGGAATTTCTATGGTTTTGTACGAGTGAAATGTCCAACTAACTATAACGTCCCTGAAACCTATGGTTTTTTTAGTGAATTTCTAAGGTTTTTTAAATGCTAATTTCTAACTATAACGTGCCTGAAACGTATGGTTTTTTCAGTGAATTTCAATGGTTTTTTAAATGCTAATTTCTAACTATGCCTACAAAGTTAGGACATGTGAAGAAAGAGGAAGAAAAGCGCAGCAACAAGCAAGACAAATGCTGAAAGAGGCAACAGAAGTCCAGAAAAACGAAAAAAAGTGCAGGAAGACGCAAGAGATGTGCAGAAAGAACCAACAGAGGAGCAGAAAGTCCTCCTGTGCCCCCAACTTTTTAGTGACGGGTACTGGTGGTAACTGACTCTGACTAACCAGGACAAGCCAGTGCTATGCTAAAAGACACTTAGAATACAGTGAAAACACCTACATACACTAGGGAACACTATGCGTTGGGGTACCCCTGTAATTAGCATGACCTCCTCTGTATTTGCCATGAGTTAGTGCCTGGGTCATTGCATGAGTACATGGGTAGTGACTGGATGATTAGAGTGCTGCAAGGACAGTGCATGGTGATTTTATAACTGCTTGTGGTGTTTGGGTAGTCTAGGGGGTCATGCTGGGGGTAGATTTAGGTTTTAGGGTAGTGCAGTGGTGTTTGTGTAGTGTAGGGGGTCGTGCTGGGGGTAGTGTTTTAGGGTAGTGCAGTGGTGTTTGTGTCGTGCAGGGGGTCGTGCTGGGGGTAGTGTTTTAGGGTTTAGGGTAGTGCAGTGGTGATTGTGTAGTGTAGGGGGTCATGATTTAGGGTAGTGCAATGGTGTTTGGATAGTGTAGGGGGTCGTGCTGGGGGTAGTGTTTTAGGGTTTAGGGCAGTGCAGTGGTGTTTGTGTAGTGTAGGGGGTCGTGCTGGGGGTAGTGTTTTAGGGTTTAGGGTAGTACAGTGGTGTTTGTGTCGTGCAGGGGGTCATGCTGGGGGTAGTGTTTTAGGGTTTAGGGTAAAGCAGTGGGGTTTGTGTAGTGTAAGGGGTCGTGTTTTAGGGTAGTGCAGTGGTGTTTGGGTAGAGTAGGGGGTCATGCTGGGGGTAGTGTTTTAGGGTTTAGGGTAGTGCAGTGGTGTTTGGGTAGTGTAGGGGGTCATGCTGGGGGTAGTGTTTTAGGGTTTAGGGTAGTGCAGTGGTATTTGTGTAGTGTAGGGGTCATGCTGGGGGTAGATTTAGGGTTTAGAGTAGTGCAGTGGTGTTTGGGAAGTGTAGGGGGTCATGCTGGAGGTAGATTTAGGGTCTAGGGTAGCGCAGTGGTGTTTGTGTAGTGTAGGGGGTCGTGCTGGAGGTAGTGTTTTAGGGTTTAGGGTAGCGCAGTGGTGTTTGGGTAGTGTAGGGGATCAGGCTGGGGGTAGTGTTTTAGGGTTTAGGGTAGTGCAGTGGTGTTTGGGTAGTGTAGGGGGTCGTGCTGGGGGTAGATTTAGGGTTTAGGGTAGTGCAGTGGTGTTTGTGTAGTGTAGGGGGTTGTGCTGGGGGTAGTGTTTTAGGGTTTAGGGTAGTGCAGTGGTGTTCGGGTAGTATAGGGGGTCATGCTGGGGGTAGTGTTTTAGGGTTTAGGGTAGTGCAGTGGTGTTCGGCTAGTGTAGGGGGTCGTGCTGGGGGTAGTGTTTTAGGGTTTAGGGTAGTGCAGTGGTGTTCGGGTAGTGTAGGGGGTCGTGCTGGGAGTAGTGTTTTAGGGTTTAGGGTAGTGCAGTGGTGTTTGGGTATTGTAGGGTGTCGTGCTGGGGTTAGTGTTTTAGGGTTTAAGGTAGTACAGTGGTGTTTGGGTAGTGTAGGGGGTCGTGCTGGGGGTAGTGTTTTAGGGTAGTGCAGTGGTGTTTTGTAGTGTAGGGGTCGTGCTGGGGGTAGATTTAGGGTTTAGGGTAGTGCAGTGGTGTTTGTGAAGTGTAGGGGGTCGTGCTGGGGGTAGTGTTTTAGGGTTTAGGGTAGTGCAGTGTGTTTGTGTAGTGTAGGGGGTCGTGCTGGGGGTAGTGTTTTAGGGTTTAGGGTAGTGCAGTGGTGTTTGTGTAGTATAGGGGGTCGTGCTGGGGGAAGTGGTTTAGGGTTTGGGGCAGTGGCGTTTTTGTAGTATAGGGGTCGTGTTTTAGGGTTTAGGGTAGTGCAGTGGTGTTTGTGTAGTGTAGGGGGTCATGCTGGGGGTAGTGTTTTAGGGTTTAGGGTAGTGCAGTGGTGTTTGTGTAGTGTAGGGGTCGTGCTGGGGGTAGTGTTTTAGGGTTTAGGGTAGTGCAGTGGTGTTTGGGTAGTGTAGGGGGTCATGCTAGGGGTAGTGTTTTAGGGTTTAGGGTAGTGCAGTGGTGTTTGGGTAGTGTAGGGGTCATGTTGGGGTAGTGTTTTAGGGTTTAGCGTAGTGCAGTGGTGTTTGTGTAGTGTAGGGGGTCATGCTGGGGTAGATTTAGGGTTTAGGGTAGTGCAGTGGTGTTTGGGTAGTATAGGGGGTCATGCTGGGGGTAGTGTATTAGGGTAGTGCAGTGGTGTTTGGGTAGGGGGTCGTGCAGGGGGTAGTGTTTTAGGGTTTAGGGTAGTGCAGTGGTATTTGTGTAGTATAGGGGGTCCTGCTGGGGGTAGTGTTTTAGGGTTTAGGGTAGTGCAGTGGTGTTTGGGTAGTGTAGGGGTTCTGCTGGGGGTAGTTTTTTAGGGTGTAGGGTAGTGCAGTGGGGTTTGGGTAGTATAGGGGGTCGTGCTGGGGGTAGATTTAGGGTTTAGGGTAGTGCAGTGGTGTTTGTGTAGTATAGGGGGTCATGCTGAGGTAGTGTTTTAGGGTTTAGGGTAGTGCAGTGGTGTTTGGGTAGTGTAGGGGGTCGTGCTGGGGGTAGTGTTTTAGGGTTTAGGGTAGTGCAGTGGTGTTTGGGTAATGTAGAGGGTCGTGCTGGGGGTAGTGTTTTAGGGTTTATGGTAGTGCAGTAGTGTTTGGGTAGTGTAGGGGGTCATGCTGGGGGTAGTTTTAGGGTTTAGGGTAGTGC
Organism: Calotriton arnoldi; assembly: GCA_963921515.1. Taxonomy (NCBI): domain Eukaryota; kingdom Metazoa; phylum Chordata; class Amphibia; order Caudata; family Salamandridae; genus Calotriton; species Calotriton arnoldi. Next base: position 330,879 of record CAWUFW010004042.1, read on the forward strand.
AGTGGTGTTTGGGTAGTGTAGGGGGTCGTGCTGGGGGTAGTGTTTTAGGGTTTATGGTAGTGCAGTGGTGTTTGGGTAGAGTAGGGGGTTGTGCTGGGGGTAGATTTAGGGTTTAGGGTAGTGCAGTGGTGTTTGTGTAGTGTAGAGGGTCATGCTGGGTGTAGTTTTTTAGGGTTTAGGGTAGTGCAAGGGTGTTTGTGTAGTGTAGGGGTAGTGCTTGGGGTAGTGTTTTAGGGTTAAGGGTAGTGCAGTGGTGTTTGTGTAGTGTAGGGGGTCATGCTGGGGGTAGTGTTTTAGGGTTTAGGGTAGTGCAGTGGTGTTTGTGTAGTGTAGGGGTCGTGCTGGGAGTAGTGTTTTTAGGTTTAGGGTAGTGCAGTGGTGTTTGTGTAGTGTAGGGGGTCGTGCTGGGGGTAGATTTAGGGTTTAGAGTAGTGCAGTGGTGTTTGGGAAGTGTAGGGGTCATGCTGGAGGTAGATTTAGGGTTTAGGGTAGCGCAGTGGTGTTTATGTAGTGTAGGGGTCATGCCTGGGGTAGTGTTTTAGGGTTTAGGTTAGCGCAGTGGTGTTTGGGTGGTGTAGGGGGTCGGGCTGGGGGTAGTGTTTTAGCGTTTAGGTTAGTGCAGTGGTGTTTGGGTGGTGTAGGGGGTCGGGCTGGGGGTAGATTTAGGGTTTAGGGTAGTGCAGTGGTGTTTGGGTAGTGTAGGGGCTCATGCTGGGGGTAGATTTAGGGTTTAGGGTAGTGCAGTGGTGTTCGGGTAGTGTAGGGGGTTGTGCTGGGGGTAGTGTTTTAGGGTTTAGGGTAGAGCAGTGGTGTTCGGGTAGTGTAGGGGATCATGCTGGGGGTAGTGTTTTAGAGTTTAGGGTAGTGCAGTGGTGTTCGGGTAGTGTAGGGGGTCATGCTGGGGGTAGTGTTTTAGGGTTTAGGGTAGTGCAGTGGTGTTCGGGTAGTGTAGGGGGTCATGCTGGGAGTAGTGTTTTAGGGTTTAGGGTAGTGCAGTGGTGTTTGTGTAGTGTAGGGGGTCGTCCTGGGGGTAGATTTAGGGTTTAGGGTAACAGTGGTGTTTGGGTAGTGTAGGGGGTCATGCTGGGGGTAGATTTAGGGTTTAGGGTAGTGCAGTGGTGTTTGTGTAGTGTAGGTGGTCATGCTGGAGGGAGTGTTTTAGGGTAGCGCAGTGGTGTTTGGGTAGTGTAGGGGGTCGTGCTGGGGGTAGTGTTTTAGGGTTTAGGGTAGCGCAGTGGTGTTTGTGTAGAGTAGGGGGTCATGCTGGGGGTAGTGTTTTAGGGTGTAGGGTAGTGCAGTGGTGTTTGGGTAGTGTAGGGGGTCGTGCTGGGGGTAGTGTTTTAGGGTTTAGGGTAGCGCAGTGATGTTTGGGTAGTGTAGAGGGTCGTGCTGGGGGTAGTGTTTTAGGGTTTAGGATAGTGCAGTGGTGGTTGGGTAGTGTAGGGGGTACTGCTGGGGGTAGTTTTTTAGGGTTTAGGGTAGTGCAGTGGTGTTTGGGTAGTGTAGGGGGTACTGCTGGGGATAGTGTTTTAGGGTTTAGCGTAGTGCAGTGGTGTTTGTGTAGTGTAGGGGGATGTGCTGGGGGTAGATTTAGGGTTTAGGGTAGTGCAGTGGTGTTTGTGTAGTGTAGGGGGTCATGCTGGGGGTAGTGTTTTAGGGTTTAGGGTAGTGCAGTGGTGTTTGTGTAGTATAGGGGGTCGTGCTGGGGGAAGTGTTTTTGGGTTTAGGGCAGTGGTGTTTGTGTAGTGTAGGGGTCGTGTTTTTTTGGGTTTAGGGTAGTGCAGGGGTGTCTGTGTAGTGTAGGGGGTCGTGCTGGGGGTAGTGTTTTAGGGTTTAGGGTAGTGCAGTGGTGTTTGTGTAGTGTAGGGGGTCATGTTTTAGGGTTTAGGTTAGTGCAGTGGTGTTTGTGAAGTGTAGGGGGTCATGCTGGGGTTGTGTTTTAGGGTTTAGGGTAGTGCAGTGGTGTTTGTGTAGTGTAGGGGTCGTGCTGGGGTAGTGTTTTAGGGTTTAGGGTAGTGCAGTGGTGTTTGTGTAGTGTAGGGGGTCGTGCTAGGGGTAGTGTTTTAGGGTTTAGGGTAGTGCAGTGGTGTTTGGTTAGTGTAGGGGTCATGCTAGGGGTAGTGTTTTAGGGTTTAGGGTACTGCAGTGGTGTTTGGGTAGTGTAGGGGGTCATGCTGGGGTAGTGTTTTAGGGTTTAGGGTAGTGCAGTGGTGTTTGTGTAGTGTAGGGGGTCGTGCTAGGGGTAGATTTAGGGTTTAGGGTAGTGCAGTGGTATTTGGGTAGTGTAGGGGGTCGTGCTGGGGGTAGTGCATTAGGGTTTAGGGTAGTGCAGTGGTGTTTGGGTAGGGTAGGGGGTCGTGCAGGGGGTAGTGTTTTAGGGTTTAGGGTAGTGCAGTGGTATTTGTGTAGTATAGGGGGTCCTGCTGGGGGTAGTGTTTTAGGGTGTAGGGTAGTGCAGTGGTGTTTGGGTAGTATAGGGGGTCGTGCTGGGGGTAGATTTAGGGTTTAGGGTAGTGCAGTGGTGTTTGTGTAGTATAGGGGGTCATGCTGGGGTAGTGTTTTAGGGTTTAGGGTAGTGCAGTGGTGTTTGGGTAGTGTAGGGGGTCGTGCTGGGGGTAGTGTTTTAGGGTTTAGGGTAGTGCAGTGGTGTTTGGGTAATGTAGAGTGTCATGCTGGGGGTAGTGTTTTAGGGTTTATGGTAGTGCAGTGGTGTTTGGGTAGTGTAGGGGGTCGTGCTGGGGGTAGTGTTTTAGGGTTTAGGGTAGTGCAGTGGTGTTTGGGTAGTGTAGGGGGTTGTGCTGGGGGTAGATTTAGGGTTTAGGGTAGTGCTGTGGTGTTTGTGTAGTGTAGAGGGTCATGCTGGGCGTAGTTTTTTAGGGTTTAGGGTAGTGCAGGGTGTTTGTGTAGTGTAGGGGGTAGTGCTGGGGGTAGTGTTTTAGGGTTTAGGGTAGTGCAGTGGTGTTTGTGTAGTGTAGGGGGTCATGCTGGGGGTAGTGTCGTGCTGGGGGTAGTGTTTTAGGGTTTAGGGTAGTGCAGTGGTGTTTGTGTAGTGTAGGGGGTTGTGCTGGGGGTAGATTTAGGGTTTAGGGTAGTGCAGTTGTGTTTGGGAAGTGTAGGGGGTCATGCTGGAGGTAGATTTAGGGTTTAGGGTAGCGCAGTGGTGTTTATGTAGTGTAGGGGGTCATGCCTGGGGTAGTGTTTTAGGGTTTAGGGTAGCGCAGTGGTGTTTGGGTGGTGTAGGGGGTCGGGCTGGGGGTAGTGTTTTAGCGTTTAGGGTAGTGCAGTGGTGTTTGGGTGGTGTAGGGGGTCGGGCTGGGGGTAGATTTAGGGTTTAGGGTAGTGAAGTGGTGTTTGGGTAGTGTAGGGGGTCATGCTGGGGGTAGATTTAGTTTTTAGGGTAGTGCAGTGGTGTTCGGGTAGTGAAGGGGGTCGTGCTGGGGGTAGTGTTTTAGGGTTTAGGGTAGAGCAGTGGTGTTCGGGTAGTGTAGGGGATCAGGCTGGGGTAGTGTTTTAGGGTTTAGGGTAGTGCAGTGGTGTTCGGGTAGTGTGGGGGTCATGCTGGGGGTAGTGTTTTAGGGTTTAGGGTAGTGCAGTGGTGTTCAGGTAGTGTAGGGGGTCATGCTGGGAGTAGTGTTTTAGGGTTTAGGGTAGTGCAGTGGTGTTTGTGTAGTGTAGGGGGTCATGCTGGGGGTAGATTTAGGGTTTAGGGTAGTGCAGTGGTGTTTGTGTAGTGTAGGGGGTCATGCTGGGGGTAGTGTTTTAGGGTAGCGCAGTGTTATGTTATGTTATGTTAGCGTGATTTCTAAAGCGCACGAATACCGAAGGTGTCTTGGCCCTGGATCTTGATATAGCCTTGACAAAGAGAAAAAGGAGTTTTAAGATGAGTTAATTAAACAACCAAGTTTTCAGATTTTTTCTGAAGGAGGTGAGGGAATTAGCCGCTCTTGTACTTGCTGGAAGAGTGTTCCAGAGTTTGGCTGTACAGTAGCTTATGCTTCGACCTCCCCAGTTCGCCGTTCGAATTCTTGGTACCAGCATCAACCTGGCATTAGTAGACCTCAGACATCTACCAGGAAGATACCAGGAAAAGACATTTTTTAGTGAGGCTGGTCCAGTATTGTTCAGTGCCTTGTAAGCCAGGCACAGTATCTTAAACTTAATACGTTGTGCCACTGGTAACCAATGAAGTTTCCGAATGGCTTCCGAGGTGGATTGATATTTTGGTAAATTTAGCAAGAGCCTAGCAGCAGCATTCTGTACCATTTGTAATTTTTTCAGGTGTTGTTTCTGTAACCCAGGGTAGAGGCTGTTACATTAATCCAATTTAGATAACACTAACATTGTTACCACCGTCCTCCTAAGATTTAGGGGGATGTAAGGTGTTATCTTCTTCAATTTTCTTATCAAGTAGAATGCAGCTGAAACTGTGGCATCGGTTTGCTGGGAATATGTAAGTTTATTGTCAATCAACACCCCAAGGTTTTTAGCCTTTACTACTGGCTTTGGAAGTTCTCCAATTTCCGCCTGGCCACCATACGTCATCCCACATAGGTTGGAGATTGCCAAAAATAATCACCTCGGTTTTATCCGAGTTTAGTTTGAGGCAGTGCCTTCCCATCCAAAGACTAATTTCCCTCATACAATTCTGAAATTGTGAGGCAGGCGAGAACTCGGTTTTTATGCACCTCTACCACAATCTGAGTGTCATCGGCATATGATGTCAAATCAAAGCCGAAATGTTGAACCAAGGGAGCCAGTTCAGACACATAAATGTTGAACAAAGATGGGCTCAAAGATGAACCTTGAGGAACCACGCACGGGAGTACGTACGGAGCAGCTTGAAACTGATCTAAGGTCACAGTTTGTTTCCTATTTTTAGAAATTATGCTATTAAAGATAGGGCTAGATTCTTTACCCCTAATTTTTCCAGACGCTGGAGCAGTGTATCATGGTGCACAGTATCGAAGGCAGCTGACAAATCGAGGAGAATCAGAACAGCTGCACCCCTTGGTCCATTGCTGCCCTGATCTCCTCGGTGGCCTTGATAAGTGCTGTTTCTGTGCTGTGCCCTGAGCGGAAACCAAATTGAGGGGGTCAAGTAATTCCTTTTCATGAATGAACTGTGTTAGTTGATTGTTCATTATTTTCTCAACTATTTTTGCCGGAAAAGGTAGCCTAGCAATTGGACGATAGTTACTTGTAATGGTTATATCCAGGTTTGCTTTCTTTATCAAAGGAAGAATGGCTGCATCTTTCCAGATGGCCGGGAATGTGCCTGATAAAAACATATTATTAAAAATGTTTGTCAATATAGGGCTCATCTCCTTTGCTATGCTTTTTAGTACTACAGGGGGGCAGGGATCTAACGGAGAGCCTGATTTTGTTTCCTGAATAAGTTTTTCCACAAGCTCACTCGGCACCTGCGAAAACCTAAAAACACCATTCTCTTCTATCTTGGTGGTAGATGGAGCTTTGTTTGATGTATTGGGAATAGTGGAGAAATTATTATATATATCATAGACTTTATTACTAAAAGCGGTTGCTATGTTGTCACAAAGGATTTGACTATTCCCTGAAGTTGTTTTATTTGATATAGCCGTTAGCTTTTCTACCACCCCAAATAATTCTTTAGTTGAGTTTTTGGCTTGCTCAATTTGTCGAGTGAAGAAAGTCCTTTTTCCGTAATCAAAAGAGATTTATAGTTTGCTAATGCGCATTTGTAGCTGTTTTTATCATCTCCCTCATATTTTGTTCTCCAGCGCCTTTCTAAACGGCGACAATTTTGTTTCTCTAGTCGCAGAGCTTCAGTAAACCATGGGGCTGATGGTTGAGTGCGATTCCCGGACTTTTTTCCGGTTGGTACTGTAGTCTTGAAGGCGTCATTTAGCCATTTTGTATAATCTGTTGCAGCCTGATCCACCTGTGTTTTAGGGTTTAGGGTAGTGCAGTGGTGTTTGGGTAGTGTAGGGGGTCATGCTGGGGGTAGATTTAGGGTTTAGGGTAGTGCAGTGGTGTTTGTGTAGTGTAGGGGGTCATGCTGGGGGTAGTGTTTTAGGGTAGCGCAGTGGTGTTTGGGTAGTGTAGGGGGTCATGCTGGGGGTAGTGTTTTAGGGTTTAGGGTAGCGCAGTGGTGTTTGGGTAGTGTAGGGGGTCGTGCTGGGGGTAGTGTTTTAGGGTTTAGGGTAGCGCAGTGGTGTTTGGGTAGTGTAGGGGGTCGTGCTGGGGGTAGTGTTTTAGGGTGTAGGGTAGTGCAGTGGTGTTTGGGTAGTGTAGGGGTCGTGCTGGGGGTAGTGTTTTAGGGTAGCGCAGTGATGTTTGGGTAGTGTAGGGGGTCATGCTGGGGGTAGTGTTTTAGGGTTTAGGATAGTGCAGTGGTGGTTGGGTAGTGTAGGGGTACTGCTGGGGGTAGTTTTTAGGGTTTAGGGTAGTGCAGTGGTGTTTGGGTAGTATAGGGGGTCATGCTGGGGGTAGTGTTTTATGGTTTAGGGTAGTGCAGTGGTGTTTGGGTAGTGTAGGAGGTACTGCTGGGGGTAGTGTTTTAGGGTTTAGGGTAGTGCAGTGGTGTTTGTGTAGTATAGGGGGATGTGCTGGGGGTAGTGTTTTAGGGTTTAGGGTAGTGCAGTGGTGTTTGTGTAGTATAGGGGGTCATGGTGGGGGTAGATTTAGGGTTTAGGGTAGTGCAGTGGTGTTTGGGCAGTGTAGGGGGTCGTGCTGGGGGTAGTGTTTTAGGGTTTAAGGTAGTACAGTGGTGTTTGGGTAGTGGAGGGGATCGTGCTGGGGTAGTGTTTTAGGGTTTAGGGTAGTACAGTGGTGTTTGTGTAGTGTAGGGGGTCGTGCTGGGGATAGATTTAGGGTTTAGGGTAGTGCAGTGGTGTTTGTGTAGTGTAGGGGTCGTGCTGGGGGTAGTGTTTTAGGGTTTGGGGTAGTGCAGTGGTGTTTGTGTAGTGTAGGGGTTGTGTGGGGTAGTGTTTTAGGGTTTAGGGTAGTGCAGTGGTGTTTGTGTAGTGTAGGGGGTCGTGCTGGGGGAAGTGTTTTAGGGTTTAGGGCAGTGGTGTTTGTGTAGTGTAGGGGTCGTGTTTTAGGGTTTAGGGTAGTGCAGTGGTGTTTGTGTAGTATAGGGGGTCGTCCTGGGGGTAGTGTTTTAGGGTTTAGGGTAGTGCAGTGGTGTTTGTGTAGTGTAGGGGGTCGTGTTTAGGGTTTACGGTAGTGCAGTAGTGTTTGGGTAGTGTAGGGGGTCATGCTAGGGGTAGTGTTTTAGGGTTTAAGGTAGTGCAGTGGTGTTTGTGTAGTGTAGGGGGTCATGCTGGGGGTAGATTTAGGGTTTAGGGTAGTGCAGTGGTGTTTGGATAGTGTAGGGGGTCATGCTGGGGGTAGTGTTTTAGGGTTTAGGGTAGTGCAGTGGTGTTTGGGTAGTGTAGGGGGTCGTGTTGGGGTAGTGTTTTAGGGTTTAGGGTAGTGCAGTGGTGTTTGTGTAGTGTAGGGGGTCGTGCTGGGGGTAGTGTTTTAGGGTTTAGGGTAGTGCAGTGGTGTTTGTGTAGTGTAGGGGGTCATGCTGGGGGTAGTGTTTTAGGGTTTAGGGTAGTGCAGTGGTGTTTGTGTAGTGTAGGGGTCATGCTGGGGGTAGTGTTTTAGGGTTTAGGGTAGTGCAGTGGTGTTTGTGTAGTGTAGGGGTCATGCTGGGGGTAGATTTAGGGTTTAGAGTAGTGCAGTGGTGTTTGGGAAGTGTAGGGGGTCATGCTGGAGGTAGATTTAGGGTCTAGGGTAGCGCAGTGGTGTTTGTGTAGTGTAGGGGGTCGTGCTGGAGGTAGTGTTTTAGGGTGTAGGGTAGCGCAGTGGTGTTTGGGTAGTGTAGGGGATCAGGCTGGGGTAGTGTTTTAGGGTTTAGGGTAGTGCAGTGGTGTTTGGGTAGTGTAGGGGGTCGAGCTGGGGGTAGATTTAGGGTTTAGGGTAGTGCAGTGGTGTTTGGGTAGTGTAGGGGGTCGTGCTGGGGGTAGTGTTTTAGGGTTTAGGGTAGTGCAGTGGTGTTCGGGTAGTGTAGGGGTCATGCTGGGAGTAGTGTTTTAGGGTTTAGGGTAGTGCAGTGGTGTTTGGGTAGTGTAGGGGGTCGTGCTGGGGGTAGTGTTTTAGGGTAGTGCAGTGGTGTTTGTGTAGTGTAGGGGTCGTGCTGGGGGTAGATTTAGGGTTTAGGGTAGTGCAGTGGTGTTTGTGTAGTGTAGGGGGTCGTGCTGGGGGTAGTGTTTTAGGGTTTATGGTAGTGCAGTAGTGTTTGGGTAGTGTAGGGGTCATGCTGGGGGTAGAGTTTTAGGGTTTAGGGTAGTGCAGTGGTGTTTGGGTAGTGTAGGGGGTCGTGCTGGGGGTAGTGTTTTAGGGGTTAGGGTAGTGCAGTGGTGTATGGGTAGAGTAGGGGGTTGTGCTAGGGGTAGATTTAGGGTTTAGGGTAGTGCAGTGGTGTTTGTGTAGTGTAGAGGGTCATGCTGGGTGTAGTTTTTTAGGGTTTAGGGTAGCGCAGTGGTGTTTGGGTAGTGTAGGGGGTCGTGCAGGGGTAGTGTTTTAGGGTGTAGGGTAGTGCAGTGGTGTTTGGGTAGTGTAGGGGGTCGTGCTGGGGGTAGTGTTTTAGGGTTTAGGGTAGCGCAGTGATGTTTGGGTAGTGTAGGGGTCGTGCTGGGGGTAGTGTTTTAGGGTTTAGGGTAGTGCAGTGGTGTTTGGGTAGTGTAGGGGGCACTGCTGGGGGTAGTGTTTTAGGATTTAGGGTAGTGCAGTGGTGTTTGTGTAGTATAGGGGATGTGCTGGGGGTAGTGTTTTAGGGTTTAGGGTAGTGCAGTGGTGTTTGTGTAGTATAGGGGTCATGGTGGGGGTAGATTTAGGGTTTAGGGCAGTGCAGTGGTGTTTGGGCAGTGTAGGGGTCGTGCTGGGGGTAGTGTTTTAGGGTTTAAGGTAGTACAGTGGTGTTTGGGTAGTGTAGGGGTCGTGCTGGGGGTAGTGTTTTAGGGTTTAGGGTAGTACAGTGGTGTTTGTGTAGTGTAGGGGGTCGTGCTGGGGATAGATTTAGGGTTTAGGGTAGTGCAGTGGTGTTTGTGTAGTGTAGGAGGTCGTGCTGGGGGTAGTGTTTTAGGGTTTGGGGTAGTGCAGTGGTGTTTGTGTAGTGTAGGGGGTTGTGCTGGGGGTAGTGTTTTAGGCTTTAGGGTAGTGCAGTGGTGTTTGTGTAGTGTAGGGGGTCGTGCTGGGGGAAGTGTTTTAGGGTTTAGGGCAGTGGTGTTTGTGTAGTGTAGGGGTCGTGTTTTAGGGTTTAGGGTAGTGCAGTGGTGTTTGTGTAGTGTAGGGGGTCGTCCTGGGGGTAGTGTTTTAGGGTTTAGGGTAGTGCAGTGGTGTTTGTGTAGTGTAGGGGGTCGTGTTTTAGGGTTTAGGGTAGTGCAGTGGTGTTTGGGTAGTGTAGGGGGTCATGCTAGGGGTAGTGTTTTAGGGTTTAAGGTAGTGCAGTGGTGTTTGGGTAGTGTAGGGGGTCGTGTTGGGGTAGTGTTTTAGGGTTTAGGGTAGTGCAGTGGTGTTTGTGTAGTGTAGGGGGTCATGCTGGGGGTAGATTTAGGGTTTAGGGTAATGCAGTGGTGTTTGGATAGTGTAGGGGGTCATGCTGGGGGTAGTGTTTTAGTGTTTAGGGTAGTGCAGTGTGTTTGGGTAGTGTAGGGGGTCGTGTTGGGGTAGTGTTTTAGGGTTTAGGGTAGTGCAGTGGTGTTTGTGTAGTGTAGGGGGTCGTGCTGGGGGTAGTGTTTTAGGGTTTAGGGTAGTGCAGTGGTGTTTGTGTAGTGTAGGGGGTCCTGCTGGGGGTAGTGTTTTAGGGTTTAGGGTAGTGCAGTGGTGTTTGTGTAGTGTAGGGGTCATACTGGGGGTAGTGTTTTAGGGTTTTGGGTAGTGCAGTGGTGTTTGTGTAGTGTAGGGGTCATGCTGGGGGTAGATTTAGGGTTTAGAGTAGTGCAGTGGTGTTTGGGAAGTGTAGGGGGTCATGCTGGAGGTAGATTTAGGGTCTAGGGTAGCGCAGTGGTGTTTGTGTAGTGTAGGGGGTCGTGCTGGAGGTAGTGTTTTAGGGTTTAGGGTAGCGCAGTGGTGTTTGGGTAGTGTAGGGGATCAGGCTGGGGGTAGTGTTTTAGGGTTTAGGGTTGCACAGTGGTGTTTGAGTAGTGTAGGGGGTCGTGCTGGGGGTATATTTAGGGTTTAGGGTAGTGCAGTGGTGTTTGGGTAGTGTAGGGGGTTGTGCTGGGGGTAGTGTTTTAGGGTTTAGGGTAGTGCAGTGGTGTTCTGGTAGTGTAGGGGGTCATGCTGGGGGTAGTGTTTTAGGGTTTAGGGTAGTGCAGTGGTGTTCGGCTAGTGTAGGGGGTCGTGCTGGGGGTAGTGTTTTAGGGTTTAGGGTAGTGCAGTGGTGTTCGGGTAGTGTAGGGGGTCGTGCTGGGAGTATTGTTTTAGGGTTTAGGGTAGTGCAGTGGTGTTTGGGTATTGTAGGGTGTCGTGCTGGGGTTAGTGTTTTAGGGTTTAAGGTAGTACAGTGGTGTTTGGGTAGTGTAGGGGGTCGTGATGGGGGTAGTGTTTTAGGGTAGTGCAGTGGTGTTTGTGTAGTGTAGGGGTCGTGCTGGGGGTAGATTTAGGGTTTAGGGTAGTGCAGTGGTGTTTGTGAAGTGTAGGGGGTCGTGCTGGGGGTAGTGTTTTAGGGTTTAGGGTAGTGCAGTGGTGTTTGTGTAGTGTAGGGGGTCGTGCTGGGGTAGTGTTTTAGGGTTTAGGGTAGTGCAGTGGTGTTTGTGTAGTATAGGGGTCGTGCTGGGTGAAGTGTTTTAGGGTTTAGGGCAGTGGTGTTTGTGTAGTGTAGGGGTCGTGTTTTAGGGTTTAGGGTAGTGCAGTGGTGTTTGTGTAGTGTAGGGGGTCATGCTGGGGGTAGTGTTTTAGGGTTTAGGGTAGTGCAGTGGTGTTTGTGTAGTGTAGGGGTCGTGCCTCGGGTAGTGTTTTAGGGTTTAGGGCAGTGCAGTGGTGTTTGGGTAGTGTAGGGGGTCATGCTAGGGGTAGTGTTTTAGGGTTTAGGGTAGTGCAGTGGTGTTTGGGTAGTGTAGGGGTCATGTTGGGGTAGTGTTTTAGGATTTAGGGTAGTGCAGTAGTGTTTGTGTAGTGTAGGGGTCGTGCTGGGGGTAGATTTAGGGTTTAGGGTAGTGCAGGGGTGTTTGGGTAGTATAGGGGGTCATGCTGGGGGTAGTGTATTAGGGTTTAGGGTAGTGCAGTGGTGTTTGGGTAGGGTAGGGGGTCGTGCAGGGGGTAGTGTTTTAGGGTTTAGGGTAGTGCAGTGGTATTTGTGTAGTATAGGGGTCCTGCTGGGGGTAGTGTTTTAGGGTTTAGGGTAGTGCAGTGGTGTTTGGGTAGTGTAGGGGTCCTGCTGGGGGTAGTTTTTAGGGTGTAGGGTAGTGCAGTGGGGTTTGGGTAGTATAGGGGGTCGTGCTGGGGGTAGATTTAGGGTTTAGGGTAGTGCAGTGGTGTTTGTGTAGTGTAGGGGTCATGCTGGGGGTAGTGTTTAGGGTTTAGGGTAGTGCAGTGGTGTTTGGGTAGTGTAGGGGTCGTGTTGGGGGTAGTGTTTTAGGGTTTAGGGTAGTGCAGTGGTGTTTGGGTAGTGTAGGGGGTCGTGCTGGGGGTAGTGTTTTAGGGTTTATGGTAGTGCAGTAGTGTTTGGTTAGTGTAGGTGGTCATGCTGGGGGTAGAGTTTTAGGGTTTAGGGTAGTGCAGTGGTGTTTGGGTAGTGTAGGGGGTCGTGCTGGGGGTAGTGTTTTAGGGTTTAGGGTAGTGCAGTGGTGTTTGGGTAGAGTAGGGGGTTGTGCTGGGGGTAGATTTAGGGTTTAGGGTAGGGCAGTGGTGTTTGTTTAGTGTAGAGGGTCATGCTGGGTGTAGTTTTTTAGGGTTTAGGGTAGTGCAGAGTGTTTGTGTAGTGTAGGGGGTAGTGCTGGGGGTAGTGTTTTAGGGTTTAGGGTAGTGCAGTGGTGTTTGTGTAGTGTAGGGGGTCATGCTGGGGGTAGTGTTTTAGGGTTTAGGGTAGTGCAGTGGTGTTTGTGTAGTGTAGGGTGTTGTGCTGGGGGTAGATTTAGGTTTTAGGGTAGTGCAGTGGTGTTTGGGGAGTGTAGGGGGTCATGCTGGAGGTAGATTTAGGGTTTAGGGTAGCGCAGTGGTGTTTATGTAGTGTAGGGGTCATGCCTGGGGTAGTGTTTTAGGGTTTAGGTTAGCGCAGTGGTGTTTGGGTGGTGTAGGGGTCGGGCTGGGGGTAGTGTTTTAGGGTTTATGGTAGTACAGTGGTGTTTGGGTAGTGTAGGGGGTCGTGCTGGGGGTAGTGTTTTAGGGTAGTGCAGTGGTGTTTGTGTAGTATAGGGGGTCGTGCTGGGGGAAGTGTTTTAGGGTTTAGGGTAGTGCAGTGGTGTTTGGGTATTGTAGGGTGTCGTGCTGGGGTTAGTGTTTTAGGGTTTAAGGTAGTACAGTGGTGTTTGGGTAGTGTAGGGGGTCGTGATGGGGGTAGTGTTTTAGGGTAGTGCAGTGGTGTTTGTGTAGTGTAGGGGGTCGTGCTGGGGGTAGATTTAGGGTTTAGGGTAGTGCAGTGGTGTTTCTGAAGTGTAGGGGGTCGTGCTGGGGGTAGTGTTTTAGGGTTTAGGGTAGTGCAGTGGTGTTTGTGTAGTGTAGGGGGTCGTGCTGGGGGTAGTGTTTTAGGGTTTAGGGTAGTGCAGTGGTGTTTGTGTAGTATAGGGGGTCGTGCTGGGGAAGTGTTTTAGGGTTTAGGGCAGTGGTGTTTGTGTAGTGTAGGGGTCGTGTTTTAGGGTTTAGGGTAGTGCAGTGGTGTTTGTGTAGTGTAGGGGTCATGCTGGGGGTAGTGTTTTAGGGTTTAGGGTAGTGCAGTGGTGTTTGTGTAGTGTAGGGGGTCGTGCTGGGGGTAGTGTTTTAGGGTTTAGGGTAGTGCAGTGGTGTTTGGGTAGTGTAGGGGGTCATGCTAGGGGTAGTGTTTTAGGGTTTAGGGTAGTGCAGTGGTGTTTGGGTAGTGTAGGGGGTCATGTTGGGGTAGTGTTTTAGGATTTAGGGTAGTGCAGTAGTGTTTGTGTAGTGTAGGGGGTCGTGCTGGGGGTAGATTTAGGGTTTAGGGTAGTGCAGGGGTGTTTGGGTAGTATAGGGGGTCATGCTGGGGGTAGTGTATTAGGGTTTAGGGTAGTGCAGTGGTGTTTGGGTAGGGTAGGGGGTCGTGCAGGGGGTAGTGTTTTAGGGTTTAGGGTAGTGCAGTGGTATTTGTGTAGTATAGGGGGTCCTGCTGGGGGTAGTGTTTTAGGGTTTAGGGTAGTGCAGTGGTGTTTGGGTAGTGTAGGGGTCCTGCTGGGGGTAGTTTTTTAGGGTGTAGGGTAGTGCAGTGGGGTTTGGGTAGTATAGGGGGTCGTGCTGGGGGTAGATTTAGGGTTTAGGGTAGTGCAGTGGTGTTTGTGTAGTGTAGGGGTCATGCTGGGGGTAGTGTTTTAGGGTTTAGGGTAGTGCAGTGGTGTTTGGGTAGTGTAGGGGGTCGTGTTGGGGGTAGTGTTTTAGGGTTTAGGGTAGTGCAGTGGTGTTTGGGTAATGTAGAGGGTCGTGCTGGGGGTAGTGTTTTAGGGTTTATGGTAGTGCAGTAGTGTTTGGGTAGTGTAGGTGGTCATGCTGGGGGTAGAGTTTTAGGGTTTAGGGTAGTGCAGTGGTGTTTGGGTAGTGTAGGGGGTCGTGCTGGGGGTAGTGTTTTAGGGTTTAGGGTAGTGCAGTGGTGTTTGGGTAGAGTAGGGGTTGTGCTGGGGGTAGATTTAGGGTTTAGGGTAGTGCAGTGGTGTTTGTTTAGTGTAGAGGGTCATGCTGGGTGTAGTTTTTAGGGTTTAGGGTAGTGCAGAGTGTTTGTGTAGTGTAGGGGGTAGTGCTGGGGGTAGTGTTTTAGGGTTTAGGGTAGTGCAGTGGTGTTTGTGTAGTGTAGGGGTCATGCTGGGGGTAGTGTTTTAGGGTTTAGGGTAGTGCAGTGGTGTTTGTGTAGTGTAGGGGGTTGTGCTGGGGGTAGATTTAGGTTTTAGGGTAGTGCAGTGGTGTTTGGGGAGTGTAGGGGGTCATGCTGGAGGTAGATTTAGGGTTTAGGGTAGCGCAGTGGTGTTTATGTAGTGTAGGGGGTCATGCCTGGGGTAGTGTTTTAGGGTTTAGGTTAGCGCAGTGGTGTTTGGGTGGTGTAGGGGGTCGGGCTGGGGGTAGTGTTTTAGGGTTTATGGTAGTACAGTGGTGTTTGTGTAGTGTAGGGGGTCCTGCTGGGGGTAGTGCTTTAGGTTAGCGCAGTGGTGTTTGGGTAGTGTAGGGGTTCGTGCTGGGGGTAGATTTAGGGTTTAGGGTAGTGCAGTGGTGTTTGTGAAGTGTAGGGGTCGTGCTTGGGGTAGTGTTTTAGGGTTTAGGGTAGCGCAGTGGTGTTTGTGAAGTGTAGGGGGTCGTGCTGGGGGTAGTGTTTTAGGGTTTAGGGTAGTGCAGTGGTGTTTGTGTAGTATAGGGGGTCGTGCTGGGGGAAGTGTTTTAGGGTTTATGGTAGTGCAGTAGTGTTTGGGTAGTGTAGGGGGTCATGCTGGGGGTAGAGTTTTAGGGTTTAGGGTAGTGCAGTGGTGTTTGGGTAGTGTAGGGGGTCGTGCTGGGGGTAGTGTTTTAGGGTTTAGGGTAGAGCAGTGGTGTTTGGGTAGAGTAGGGGGTTGTGCTGGGGGTAGATTTAGGGTTTAGGGTAGTGCAGTGGTGTTTGTGTAGTGTAGAGGGTCATGCTGGGTGTAGTTTTTTAGGGTTTAGGGTAGTGCAGAGTGTTTGTGTAGTGTAGGGGGTAGTGCTGGGGGTAGTGTTTTAGGGTTTAGGGTAGTGCAGTGGTGTTTGTGTAGTGTAGGGGGTCATGCTGGGGGTAGTGTTTTAGGGTTTAGGGTAGTGCAGTGGTGTTTGTGTAGTGTAGGGGGTTGTGCTGGGGGTAGATTTAGGGTTTAGGGTAGTGCAGTGGTGTTTGGGAAGTGTAGGGGCTCATGCTGGAGGTAGATTTAGGGTTTAGGGTAGCGCAGTGTTGTTTATGTAGTGTAGGGGGTCATGCCTGGGGTAGTGTTTTAGGGTTTAGGTTAGCGCAGTGGTGTTTGGGTGGTGTAGGGGGTCGGGCTGGGGGTAGTGTTTTAGGGTTTAAGGTAGTACAGGGGTGTTTGGGTGGTGTAGGGGGTCGGGCTGGGGGTAGATTTAGGGTTTAGGGTAGTGCAGTGGTGTTTGGGTAGTGTAGGGGCTCGTGCTGGGGGTAGATTTAGGGTTTAGGGTAGTGCAGTGGTGTTCGGGTAGTGTAGGGGGTCGTGCTGGGGGTAGTGTTTTATTGTTTAGGGTAGAGCAGTGGTGTTCAGGTAGTGTAGGGGATCATGCTGGGGGTAGTGTTTTAGGGTTTAGGGTAGTGCAGTGGTGTTCGGGTAGTGTAGGGGGTCGTGCTGGGGGTAGTGTTTTAGGGTTTAGGGTAGTGCAGTGGTGTTCGGGTAGTGTAGGGGGTCATGCTGGGAGTAGTGTTTTAGGGTTTAGGGTAGTGCAGTGGTGTTTGTGTAGTGTAGGGGGTCGTCCTGGGGGTAGATTTAGGGTTTAGGGTAACAGTGCTGTTTGGGTAGTGTAGGGGGTCATGCTGGGGGTAGATTTAGGGTTTAGGGTAGTGCAGTGGTGTTTGTGTAGTGTAGGTGGTCATGCTGGGGGTAGTGTTTTAGGGTAGCGCAGTGGTGTTTGTGTAGTGTAGGGGTCGTGCTGGGGGTAGTGTTTTAGGGTTTAGGGTAGCGCAGTGGTGTTTGTGTAGTGTAGGGGGTCATGCTGGGGGTAGTGTTTTAGGGTTTAAGGTAGCGCAGTGGTGTTTGGGTAGTGTAGGGGGTCGTGCTGGGGTAGTGTTTTAGGGTGTAGGGTAGTGCAGTGGTGTTTGGGTAGTGTAGGGGGTCGTGCTGGGGGTAGTGTTTTAGGGTTTAGGGTAGCGCAGTGATGTTTGGGTAGTGTAGAGGGTCGTGCTGGGGGTAGTGTTTTAGGGTTTAGGATAGTGCAGTGGTGGTTGGGTAGTGTAGGGGGTACTGCTGGGGGTAGTTTTTTTAGGGTTTAGGGTAGTGCAGTGGTGTTTGGGTAGTGTAGGGGGTACTGCTGGGGGTAGTGTTTTAGGGTTTAGCGTAGTGCAGTGGTGTTTGTGTAGTGTAGGGGGATGTGCTGGGGGTAGATTTAGGGTTTAGGGTAGTGCAGTGGTGTTTGTGTAGTGTAGGGGGTCATGCTGGGGGTGGTGTTTTAGGGTTTAGGGTAGTGCAGTGGTGTTTGTGTAGTATAGGGGGTCGTGCTGGAGGAAGTGTTTTAGGGTTTAGGGCAGTGGTGTTTGTGTAGTGTAGGGGTCGTGTTTTAGGGTTTCGGGTAGTGCAGTGGTGTCTGTGTAGTGTAGGGGGTCGTGCTGGGGGTAGTGTTTTAGGGTTTAGGGTAGTGCAGTGGTGTTTGTGTAGTGTAGGGGGTCATGTTTTAGGGTTTAGGTTAGTGCAGTGGTGTTTGTGAAGTGTAGGGGGTCGTGCTGGGGGTTGTGTTTTAGGGTTTAGGGTAGTGCAGTGGTGTTTGTGTAGTGTAGGGGGTCATGCTGGGGGTAGTGTTTTAAGGTTTAGGGTAGTGCAGTGGTGTTTGTGTAGTGTAGGGGTCATGCTGGGGGTAGTGTTTTAGGGTTTAGGGTAGTGCAGTGGTGTTTGGGTAGTGTAGGGGTCATGCTAGGGGTAGTGTTTTAGGGTTTAGGGTAGTGCAGTGGTGTTTGGGTAGTGTAGGGGGTCATGCTGGGGTAGTGTTTTAGGGTTTAGGGTAGTGCAGTGGTGTTTGTGTAGTGTAGGGGTCGTGCTGGGGTAGATTTAGGGTTTAGGGTAGTGCAGTGGTGTTTGTGTAGTATAGGGGGTCATGCTGGGGGTAGTGTATTAGGGTTTAGGGTAGTGCAGTGGTGTTTGGGTAGGGTAGGGGGTCGTGCAGGGGGTAGTGTTTTAGGGTTTAGGGTAGTGCAGTGGTATTTGTGTAGTATAGGGGTCCTGCTGGGGGTAGTGTTTTAGGGTGTAGGGTAGTGCAGTGGGTTTTGGGTAGTATAGGGGGTCGTGCTGGGGGTAGATTTAGGGTTTAGGGTAGTGCAGTGGTGTTTGTGTAGTATAGGGGTCATGCTGGGGTAGTGTTTTAGGGTTTAGGGTAGTGCAGTGGTGTTTGGGTAGTGTAGGGGGTCATGCTGGGGGTAGTGTTTTAGGGTTTAGGGTAGTGCAGTGGTGTTTGGGTAATGTAGAGGGTCGTGCTGGGGGTAGTGTTTTAGGGTTTATGGTAGTGCAGTGGTGTTTGGGTAGTGTAGGGGGTCGTGCTGGGGGTAGTGTTTTAGGGTTTAGGGTAGTGCAGTGGTGTTTGGGTAGTGTAGGGGGTTGAGCTGGGGGTAGATTTAGGGTTTAGGGTAGTGCAGTGGTGTTTGTGTAGTGTAGAGGGTCATGCTGGGCGTAGTTTTTTAGGGTTTAGGGTAGTGCAGGGTGTTTGTGTAGTGTACGGGGTAGTGCTGGGGGTAGTGTTTTAGGGTTTAGGGTAGTGCAGTGGTGTTTGTGTAGTGTAGGGGTCATGCTGGGGGTAGTGTTTTAGGGTTTAGTGTAGTGCAGTGGTGTTTGTGTAGTGTAGGGGGTCAGGCTGGGGGTTGTGTTTTAGGGTTTAGGGTAGTGCAGTGGTGTTTGTGTAGTGTAGGGGGTCGTGCTGGGGGTAGATTTAGGGTTTAGGGTAGTGCAGTGGTGTTTGGGAAGTGTAGGGGGTCATACTGGAGGTAGATTTAGGGTTTAGGGTAGCGCAGTGGTGTTTATGTAGTGTAGGGGGTCATGCCTGGGGTAGTGTTTTAGGGTTTAGGGTAGCGCAGTGGTGTTTGGGTGGTGTAGGGGTTGGGCTGGGGGTAGTGTTTTAGCGTTTAGGGTAGTGCAGTGGTGTTTGGGTGGTGTAGGGGGTCGGGCTGGGGGTAGATTTAGGGTTTAGGGTAGTGCAGTTGTGTTTGGGTAGTGTAGGGGGTCGTGCTGGGGGTAGATTTAGGGTTTAGGGTAGTGCAGTGGTGTTCGTGTAGTGTAGGGGGTCGTGCTGGGGGTAGTGTTTTAGGGTTTAGGGTAGAGCAGTGGTGTTCGGGTAGTGTAGGGGATCAGGCTGGGGGTAGTGTTTTAGGGTTTAGGGTAGTGCAGTGGTGTTCGGGTAGTGTAGGGGGTCGTGCTGGGGGTAGTGTTTTAGGGTTTAGGGTAGTGCAGTGGTGTTCGGGTAGTGTAGGGGTCATGCTGGGAGTAGTGTTTTAGGGTTTAGGGTAGTGCAGTGGTGTTTGTGTAGTGTAGGGGGTCATGCTGGGGATAGATTTAGGGTTTAGGGTAGTGCAGTGGTGTTTGTGTAGTGTAGGGGGTCATGCTGGGGGTAGTGTTTTAGGGTAGCGCAGTGTTATTTTATGTTAGCGTGATTTCTAAAGCGCACGAATACCCAAAGGTGTCTTGGCGCTGGATCTTGATATAGCCTTGACAAAGAGAAAAAGGAGTTTTAAGATGAGTTAATTAAACAACCAAGTTTTCTGATTTTTTCTGAAGGAGGTGAGGGAATTAGCCGCTCTTGTACTTGCTGGAAGAGTGTTCCAGAGTTTGGCTGTACAGTAGCTTATGCTTCGACCTCCCCAGTTCGCAGTTCGAATTCTTGGTACCAGCATCAACCTGGCATTAGTAGACCTTAGACATCTACCAGGAAGGTACCAGGAAAATACATTTTTTAGTGAGGCTGGTCCAGTATTGTTCAGTGCCTTGTAAGCCAGGCACAGTATCTTAAACTTAATACGTTGTGCCACTGGTAACCAATGAAGTTTCCTAATGGCTTCCGAGGTGGATTGATATTTTGGTAAATTTAGCAAGAGCCTAGCAGCGGCATTCTGTACCATTTGTAATTTTTTCAGGTGTTGTTTCTGTAACCCAGGGTAGAGGCCGTTACAGTAATCCAATTTAGATAACACTAACATTGTTACCACCGTCCTCCTAAGATTTAGGGGGATGTAAGGTGTTATCTTCTTCAATTTTCTTATCAAGTAGAATGCAGCTGAAACTGTGGCATTGGTTTGCTGGGAATATGTAAGTTTATTGTCAATCAACACCCCAAGGTTTTTAGCCTTTACTACTGGCTTTGGAAGTTCTCCAATTTCCGCCGGCCACCATACGTCATCCCACATAGGTTGGAGATTGCCAAAAATAATCACCTCGGTTTTATCCGAGTTTAGTTTGAGGCAGTGCCTTCCCATCCAAAGACTAATTTCCCTCATACAATTCTGAAATTGTGAGGCAGGTGAGACTCGGTTTTTATGCACCTCTACCACAATCTGAGTGTCATCGGCATATGATGTCAAATCAAAGCCGAAATGTTGAACCAAGGGAGCCAGTTCAGACACATAAATGTTGAACAAAGATAGGCTCAAAGATGAACCTTGAGGAACCCCGCACGGGAGTACGTACGGAGCAGCTTGAAACTGATCTAAGGTCACAGTTTGTTTCCTATTTTTTAGAAATGATGCTATTAAAGATAGGGCTAGATTCTTTACCCCTAATTTTTCCAGACGCTGGAGCAGTGTATCATGGTGCACAGTATCGAAGGCAGCTGACAAATCGAGGAGAATCAGAACAGCTGCACCCCTTGGTCCATTGCTGCCCTGATCTCCTCGGTGGCCTTGATAAGTGCTGTTTCTGTGCTGTGCCCTGAGCGGAAACCAAATTGAGAGGGGTCAAGTAATTCCTTTTCATGAATGAACTGTGTTAGTTGATTGTTCATTATTTTCTCAACTATTTTTGCCGGAAAAGGTAGCCTAGCAATTGGACGATAGTTACTTGTAATGGTTATATCCAGGTTTGCTTTCTTTATCAAAGGAAGAATGGCTGCATCTTTCCAGATGGCCGGGAATGTGCCTGATAAAAACATATTATTAAAAATGTTTGTCAATATAGGGCTCACCTCCTTTGCTATGCTTTTTAGTACTACAGGGGGCAGGGATCTAACGGAGAGCCTGATTTTGTTTCCTGAATAAGGTTTTCCACAAGCTCACTCGGCACCTGCGAAAACCTAAAAACACCATTCTCTTCTATCTTGGTGGTAGATGGAGCTTTGTTTGATGTATTGGGAATAGTGGAGAAATTATTATATATATCATAGACTTTATTCCTAAAAGCGGTTGCTATGTTGTCACAAAGGATTTGACTATTCCCTGAAGTTGTTTTATTTGATATAGCCGTTAGCTTTTCTACCACCCCAAATAATTCTTTAGTTGAGTTTTTGGCTTGCTCAATTTGTCGAGTGAAGAACGTCCTTTTTCCGTAATCAAAAGAGATTTATAGTTTGCTAATGCGCATTTGTAGCTGTTTTTATCATCTCCCTCATATTTTGTTCTCCAGCGCCTTTCTAAACGGCGACAATTTTGTTTCTCTAGTCGCAGAGCTTCAGTAAACCATGGGGCTGATGGTTGAGTGCGATTCCCGGACTTTTTTCCGGTTGGTACTGTAGTCTTGAAGGCGTCATTTAGCCATTTTGTATAATCTGTTGCAGCCTGATCCACCTGTGTTTTAGGGTTTAGGGTAGTGCAGTGGTGTTTAGGTAGTGTAGGGGTCATGCTGGGGGTAGATTTAGGGTTTAGGGTAGTGCAGTGGTGTTTGTGTAGTGTAGGGGGTCATGCTGGGGGTAGTGTTTTAGGGTAGCGCAGTGGTGTTTGGGTAGTGTAGGGGGTCGTGCTGGGGGTAGTGTTTTAGGGTTTAGGGTAGCGCAGTGGTGTTTGGGTAGTGTAGGGGGTTGTGCTGGGGGTAGTGTTTTAGGGTTTAGGGTAGCGCAGTGGTGTTTGGGTAGTGTAGGGGTCGTGCTGGGGGTAGTGTTTTAGGGTGTAGGGTAGCGCAGTGGTGTTTGGGTAGTGTAGGGGGTCGTGCTGGGGTAGTGTTTTAGGGTTTAGGGTAGCGCAGTGATGTTTGGGTAGTGTAGGGGGTCGTGCTGGGGGTAGTGTTTTAGGGTTTAGGATAGTGCAGTGGTGGTTGGGTAGTGTAGGGGTACTGCTGGGGGTAGTTTTTAGGGTTTAGGGTAGTGCAGTGGTGTTTGGGTAGTGTAGGGGGTCATGCTGGGGGTAGTGTTTTATGGTTTAGGGTAGTGCAGTGGTGTTTGGGTAGTGCAGGGGGTACTGCTGGGGGTAGTGTTTTAGGGTTTAGGGTAGTGCAGTGGTGTTTGTGTAGTATAGGGGATGTGCTGGGGGTAGTGTTTTAGGGTTTAAGGTAGTGCATTGGAGTTTGTGTAGTGTAGGGGGTCGTGTTGGGGGTAGATTTAGGGTTTAGGGTAGTGCAGTGGTGTTTGGGCAGTGTAGGGGGTCGTGCTGGGGGTAGTGTTTTAGGGTTTAAGGTAGTACAGTGGTGTTTGGGTGGTGTAGGGGGTCGTGCTGGGGGTAGTGTTTTAGGGTTTAGGGTAGTACAGTGGTGTTTGTGTAGTGTAGGGGGTCGTGCTGGGGATAGATTTAGGGTTTAGGGTAGTGCAGTGGTGTTTGTGTAGTGTAGGGGGTTGTGCTGGGGGTAGTGTTTTAGGGTTTAGGGTAGTGCAGTGGTGTTTATGTAGTGTAGGGGGTTGTGCTGGGGTAGTGGTTTAGGGTTTAGGGTAGTGCAGTGGTGTTTGTGTAGTGTAGGGGGTCGTGCTGGGGGAAGTGTTTTAGGGTTTAGGGCAGTGGTGTTTGTGTAGTGTAGGGGTCGTGTTTTAGGGTTTAGGGTAGTGCAGTGGTGTTTGTGTAGTGTAGG
Organism: Calotriton arnoldi; assembly: GCA_963921515.1. Classification (NCBI taxonomy): domain Eukaryota; kingdom Metazoa; phylum Chordata; class Amphibia; order Caudata; family Salamandridae; genus Calotriton; species Calotriton arnoldi. The sequence goes on from CAWUFW010004042.1 coordinate 352,682, forward strand.
GGTCGTCCTGGGGGTAGTGTTTTAGGGTTTAGGGTAGTGCAGTGGTGTTTGTGTAGTGTAGGGGGTCGTGTTTTAGGGTTTAGGGTAGTGCAGTGGTGTTTGGGTAGTGTAGGGGGTCATGCTAGGGGTAGTGTTTTAGGGTTTAAGGTAGTGCAGTGGTGTTTGGGTAGGGTAGGGGGTCGTATTGGGGTAGTGTTTTAGGGTTTAGGGTAGTGCCGTGGTGTTTGTGTAGTGTAGGGGGTCATTCTGGGGGTAGATTTAGGGTTTAGGGTAGTGCAGTGGTGTTTGGATAGTGTAGGGGGTCATGCTGGGGGTAGTGTTTTAGGGTTTAGGGTAGTGCAGTGGTGTTTGGGTAGTGTAGGGGTTGTGTTGGGGTAGTGTTTTAGGGTTTAGGGTAGTGCACTGGTGTTTGGGTAGTGTAGGGGGTCGTGCTGGGGGTAGTGTTTAAGGGTTTAGGGTAGTGCAGTGGTGTTTGTGTAGTGTAGGGGGTCATGCTGGGGGTAGTGTTTTAGGGTTTAGGGTAGTGCAGTGGTGTTTGGGTAGTGTAGGGGGTCGTGCTGGGGGTAGATTTAGGGTTTAGGGTAGTGTAGTGGTGTTTGTGAAGTGTAGGGGTCATGCTGGGGTAGTGTTTTAGGGTTTAGGGTAGTGCAGTGGTGTTTGGGTAGTGTAGGGGTCGTGCTGGGGGTAGATTTAGTGTTTAGGGTAGCGCAGTGGTGTTTGTGTAGTGTGTGTCATGCTGGGCGTAGTGTTTTAGGGTTTAGGGTAGTGCAGTGGTGTTTGTGTAATGTAGGGGGTCATGTTTTAGGGTAGTGCAGTGGTGTTTGGGTAGTGTAGGGGTCATGCTGGGGGTAGTGTTTTAGGGTTTAGGGTTGTGCAGTGGTGTTTGGGTAGTGTAGGGGGTCGTGCTGGGGGTAGTGTTTTAGGGTTTAGGGTAGTGCAGTGGTGTTTGTGTAGTGTAGGGGGTCATGCTGGGGGTAGTGTTTTAAGGTTTAGGGTAGTGCAGTGGTGTTTGGGTAGTGTAGGGGGTCATGCTGGGGTAGTGTTTTAGGGTTTAGGGTAGTGCAGTGGTGTTTGGGTAGTGTAGGGGGTCATGCTGGGGATAGTGTTTTAGTGTTTAGGGTAGTGCAGTGGTGTTTGGGTAGTGTAGGGTGTCGTGCTGGGGGTAGATTTAGGGTTTAGGGTATTGCAGTGGTGTTTGTGTAGTGTAGGGGGTCATGCTGGGGTAGTGTTTTAGGGTTTAGGGTAGTGCAGTGGTGTTTGTGTAGTGTAGGGGGTCATGCTGGGGTAGTGTTTTAGGGTTTAGGGTAGTGCAGTGGTGTTTGGGTAGTGTAGAGGGTCATGCTGGGGGTAGTGTTTTAGGGTTTATGGTAGTGCAGTGGTGTTTGGGTAGTGCAGGTGGTCGTGCTGGTGGTAGTGTTTTAGGGTTTAGGGTAGTGCAGTGGTGTTTGGGTAGTGTAGGGGGTCATGCTGGGGATAGTGTTTTAGGGTTTAGGGTAGTGTAGTGGTGTTTGGGTAGTGTAGGGGGTTGTGCTGGGGGTAGATTTAGGGTTTAGGGTAGTGCAGTGGTGTTTGTGTAGTGTAGGAGCTCATGCTGGGCGTAGTGTTTTAGGGTTTAGGGTAGTGCAGTGGTGTTTGTGTAGTGTAGGGGGTCATGTTTTAGGGTAGTGCAGTGGTGTTTGGATAGTGTAGGGGTCATGCTGGGGGTTGTGTTTTAGGGTTTAGGGTAGGGCAGTGGTGTTTGTGTAGTGTAGGGGGTCGTGCTGGGGGTAGTGTTTTAGGGTTTAGTGTAGTGCAGTGGTGTTTGTGGCGTGCAGGGGGTCGTGCTGGGGGTAGTGTTTTAGGGTTTAGGGTAGCGCAGTGGTGTTTGTGTAGTGTAGGGGGTCGTGTTTGAGGGTAGTGCAGTGGTGTTTGGGTAGTGTAGGGGGTCATGCTGGGGGTAGTGTTTTAGGGTTTAGGGTAGTGCAGTGGTGTTTGGGTAGTGTAGGGGGTCGTGCTGGGGGTAGTGTTTTAGGGTTTAGGGTAGTGCAGTGGTGTTTGTGTAGTGTAGGGGGTCGTGCTGGGGGTAGTGTTTTAAGGTTTAGGGTAGTGCAGTGGTATTTGGGTTGTGTAGGGGGTCGTGCTGGGGGTAGTGTTTTAGGGTTTAGGGTAGTGCAGTGGTGTTTGGGTAGATCGACATCAATAGATCTCGCCAAGCAAGCAGCGCATGCGCTGCGTCGCTAGGCGAGACCTAAAAAGCATTGCACCAAGATGGCTGCCAACACTTCCTGGTTTGAAGTGTTGGCAGCCAATCAGAGCCAAGCTCGTGCTCGGGGATTAGGCTCCGCCCACATATATATATATATTTTTCTTTAATATCTCAAAAACTACTAAACGGATTTACACCATTTAAAAAAGGTCGCTTTCTGAACCAAGCACTACCTTTTGCCAAATTTGGTGTAATTCCGTTCAGCAGTTCGGGCTGTAGCCTTGCCTAAAGTTTCCTATGGGAAATTGATTTTTTTACTCTTATTTTTGAATTTCTCAGCAACTACTGAACGGATTTACACCATTTAAAAAAAAGGTAGCTTTCTGAACCAAGAGCTACCTTTCTGGTGCCAAACCTTGTGTAATTCCGTTCAGCAGTTCGGGCTGTAGCCTGTCTCAAAATTTCCTATGGAAATTAACACACAAAAAACACTTTTCGGGACCCCTTTTTCTCCACCCCGCTTGACTAATCACCCCAAACTTTCAGGATAAGAGCTGACCTGGATAGACCTTTTTTGGAGAATTTCACAAAGATTCGTCAAACGACGCCAAAGATATTAGCAAATCAAAAAATGCTTTTCCTATGGAAGCTAGGTTCTAACTATAACTACCTACTGGCGACCGCCAGTAGGTAATATATATATATATATGTATATGTATCAAACAGAAAGGTTGTCTCACTGAAGATATCACACCTGAAGGGGTTGCCGCACACACACTGCCGGTAACAGCAGTAACAGCTTTCCCTCTTGCTTCCTTGTCAAAACTGCCAAACGCGTTTCGAGCACTGTATGCTCTTGATCACTGGCTGACACAAAATATGGAGAAAGCGGTGTTTAGCGGAATCACCAATTTATTCAACTGCAAAGTCCCGCCTCAATAGGCGCATGGCATCTTGGTTAAGGTAGTCCATATAATAGTTGCCCAGACTTCCAATTCCATAAAAACCCCAGTGGGAACCGCAAGCTCCGTTTAAAATGTACCAAAAATGGGGGAAAAAAAATTATATTCACTATGTCTTGTTCCCGGTGGGTGGAAGCAAATAGGAAAAACAGTATCCTGTTGTCCAATATATCCCGACAGTGAGGCCCCCTTCACTCCGGAAAGTGCACGAGGTTGCGAGCACCATGGAACCGCCTAACAAGCGGCGGGACATCTTCGCGGCCGGACTCGCCGCTAAACATCAAACAGAAAGGTTGTCCCGCTGAAGATATCACACCTGAAGGGGTTGCTGCACACACACTGCTGGTAACAGCAGCAACAGCTTTCCCTCTAGCTTCCTTGTCAAAACTGCCAAACGCGTTCCGAGCACTGTATGCTCTTGATCACTGGCTGACACAAAATACGGAGAAAGCGGTAGTTTAGTGGAATCACCAATTTATTCAACTGCAAAGTCCCGCCTCAATAGGCACATGGCATCTTGGTTAAGGTAGTCCATATAATAGTTGCCCAGACTTCCAATTCCATAAAAACCCCAGTAGGTACCGCAAGCTCCGTTTAAAATGTACCAAAAATGGGAAATAAAATGTTATATTCACTATGTCTTGTCCCCGGTGGGTGGAAGCAAATAGGAAAAACACTATCCTGTTGTCCAATATATCCCGACAGTGAGGCCCCCTTCACTCCGGAGAGTGCACGAGGTTGCAAGCACCATGGAACCGCCTAACAAGCGGCGGGACATCTTCGCGGCCGGACTCGCTGCTAAACATCAAACAGAAAGGTTGTCCCACTGAAGATATCACACCTGAAGGGGTTGCCACACACACTGCCGGTAACAGCAGCAACAGCTTTCCCTCTTGCTTCCTTGTCAAAGCTGCCAAACGCGTTTCGAGCACATATAACATTTTTTTCCCATTTTTGGTACATTTTAAACGGAGCTTGCGGTACCCACTGGGGTTTTTATGGAATTGGCAGTCTGGGCAACTATTATATGGACTACCTTAACCAAGATGCCATGCGCCTATTGAGGCGGGACTTTGCAGTTGAATAAATTGGTGATTCCGCTAAACACCGCTTTCTCCGTATTTTGTGTCAGCCAGTGATCAAGAGCATACAGTGCTCGAAACGCGTTTGGCAGTTTTGACAAGGAAGCAAGAGGGAAAGCTGTTGCTGCTGTTACCGGCAGTGTGTGTGCGGCAACCCCTTCAGGTGTGATATCTTCAGTGGGACAACCTTTCTATTTGATGTTTAGCGGCGAGTCCGGCCGCGAAGATGTCCCGCGGCTTGTTAGGCGGTTCCATGGTGCTCGCAACCTCGTGCACTTTCCGGAGTGAAGTGGGCCTCACTGTCGGGATATATTGGACAACAGGATAGTGTTTTTCCTATTTGCCTCCACCCACCGGGGACAAGACATAGTGAATATATTATTTTTTTCCCATTTTTGGTACATTTTAAATGGAGCTTGCGGTACCCACTGGGGTTTTTATGGAATTGGAAGTCTGGGCAACTATTATATGGACTACCTTAACCAAGATGCCATGCGCCTATTGAGGCAGTACTTTGCAGTTGAATAAATTGGTGATTCCGCTAAACACCGCTTTCTCCGTATTTTGTGTCAGCCAGTGATCAAGAGCATACAGTGCTCGAAACGCGTTTGGCAGTTTTGACAAGGAAGCAAGAGGGAAAGCTGTTGCTGCTGTTACCGGCAGTGTGTGTGCGGCAACCCCTTGAGGTGTGATATCTTCAGTGGGACAACCTTTCTGTTTGATGTTTAGCAGTGAGTCCGGCCGCGAAGATGTCCGGCCGCTTGTTAGGCAGTTCCATGGTGCTCGCAACCTCGTGCACTTTCTGGAGTGAAGGGGGCCTCACTGTCGGGATATATTGGACAACAGGATAGTGTTTTTCCTATTTGCTTTCACCCACCGGGGACAAGACATAGTGAATATAATTTTTTTTCCCATTTTTGGTACATTTTAAACGGAGCTTGCGGTACCCACTGGGGTTTTTATGGAACTGGAAGTCTGGGCAACTATTATCCGCTTAACCGCGGCGCGAATTCCGCCGCGGTGCGGCGGTTTGAAAGAGTGGGCGGGGCCGCGTCGGCCAACGGACGTGCGCAGCACTAGCGAGGTAGTGCTCCCGACGGCCGTTGGCCGACGGAAGCACGGAAGGGGTTAAATGGACTACCTTAACCAAGATGCCATGCGCCTATTGAGGCAGGACTTTGCAGTTAAATAAAATGGTGATTCCGCTAAACACCGCTTTCTCCGTATTTTGTGTCAGCTAGTGATCAAGAGCATACAGTGCTCGAAACGCGTTTGGCAGTTTTGACAAGGAAGCAAGAGGGAAAGCTGTTGCTGCTGTTACCGGCAGTGTGTGTGCGGCAACCCCTTCAGGTGTGATATCTTCTGTCGGAGAACATTTCTGTTTGATGTTTAGCGGCGAGTCCGGTCGCAAAGATGTCCCACCGCTTGTTAGGCGGTTCCATGGTTCTCGCAACCTCGTGCACTTTCCGGAGTGAAGGGGGCCTCACTGTCGGGATGTTCTGGACAACAGGATAGTGTTTTTCCTATTTGCTTCCACCCACCGGGGACAAGACATAGTGAATATACATTTTTTTTCCCATTTTTGGTACATTTTAAACGGAGCTTGCGGTACCCACTGGGGTTTTTATGGAGTTGGAAGTCTGGACAACTATTATATGGACTACCCTAACCAAGATGCCATACGCCTAATGAGGCGGGACTTTGCAGTTGAATAAATTGGTGATTCCGCTAAACACCGCTTTCTCCGTATTTTGTGTCAGCCAGTGATCAAGAGCATACAGTGCTCGAAACGCGTTGGCAGTTTTGACAAGCAAGCAAGAGGGAAAGCTGTTGCTGCTGTTACCGGCAGTGTGTGTGCGGCAACCCCTTCAGGTGTGATATCTTCAGTGGGACAATCTTTCTGTTTGATATATATATGTATATATATATTTAATAATTATAAAGTTTTGAAAAAACTTACATTTGACTTGCTTTAATATTCTTGTTGGATATTTTTATGATGTTCGTGGTTTATTCACTGGTTTCTTTATTTCTGTTGCTTTAAAAGGAAAATGTTATTTTTATTAAAGTGTTACATTTAGTTTGATTATTTCAATTATTTAGTCTCTATTTTTATTTACTAGTAAAAAAAATACTTACTATTTTTAGTTGATGAAGTTTATTTCGTTGATGTTATTTTGTTGAAGTCTGTAGAAACTGTAGAAGCTGTTAAAAGAAAAGTATTTATTAGTTATGTTTTTTTATTAAATGTATTAGTTTTCATTATTTAACTCTATTTGTTGGTTAAGTCATATACTTACTTTGGGGCATATTAGCAAGGGCACTATAGCCGCTTTAGCGGCACTTTTTGCCGCTAAAGCGGCGATATTCATATCGCCCTATCAGCAAACTGTCTCTAACAGCAGTTAGCGACAGTTTGCGGGCATTAGCGCCCGTTTTTTTACCGCTTTGCATGTCAGCGATATTTATCGCTAATGACATGCAAAGTGGGCGTTCCCGACGAACAAACCTGGGAAACACCCGCTAACAGGCCTATCGCCTATTAGCAAGGTGGCCATGGCCCCAGTTAGCGACGTGAAAAGTCGCGCTAACCGGGTCATCGCTATTTATTTAACACCTGCAATTAGCAGGTGTTAGCCATACCTAACATGGGGGTGGATTATGCTGATACGACCACAGGGTCGTATCAGCAAGGTGTTCTCCCTTCTCCATGCAACATCGCTGGTTTTTCAGCGATGTTGGCCCATTTCTCCGCTATCGCTGGAATATTCATCGCCATAGCGCTAATCGTTGCTAATACAGCGTTAGCGTGGCGATATATTCCAGCGATAAAAATCACGCTAAGCAGGGTTAGCGATGATTATCGCCTCTTCTTGCTAATATGCCCCTTTGTTTTATATTTTTCGTTAATGTTGATTTTGTAGTTGTTTTCGAAGTAGATCTTTGTTTTGAATTTTCTAGGTGGAGTTTTAGTGAAGTTTAATCTGTAACATATAAAGGAAAACATGTTATATTTGTATTTAATTTGTTTATTTTTTTGAAGCTAATTTTATTTATTTAGTTAAAAAGTTTTGTTCTTACTTATAATGGGAGCTTTTCTGAATAGTTGATTGTGTAGTTTTTTTTTCAGTCTGTTTGCTGTATTGCACAGTTTTGTGCTTCTTGAGTGTTTGTCTGTTGAACGATGAATTTTGTGTTAATTAATTGATTGCTTTTATAGTGTTTACTTAATTAGTTAGAGTTTTCTATTGGTTTGTGTTGGTGTAATTTAAATTCATTGGTCAAGATAGCTTTTTGAATTTTTGGCAGTTATAATTTAATTTGTTTAATATTAATTATGTTTATTTAATGTTTGTTTTTATTTTGTTTATTAGTGTAATTAAAATGTGTATGTCAATAAATGTTATATATTTTTTATATATGATATATATATTTTTTTATTTTTGATAGTTGTGATTTCTTTTATGTTGTATTGTTTGTTTATTTATTTGTTTTTGGTTTTTCAGTGTATTTGTTTGTTTTTTAGTTTTATTAATTTTGTAATTTTTTTAGTGTTTGTTTATAATGTTTGGAATATGTTCTTTGATTATATTATTGAAAATAGTTTATTTTTGTGTTTAAATGTTATTTTTTGGTATAGTTTATATGTATTTTATCGATGTTTGTGTTGTCGATATTATTTATGTTCTTTATTTTTGTTGTCGATATGTTTGTCATCAAACTTTTTTTAACAATTTTTTTATCGGTGTTTGTGTCATTTCTGTTTTGTGTATTGGGTGTAGATATTTTTGTATACAATATTATTTACTCTATATTTTTGTAGTTCGATCTTATAGGAGTCGATGTTGTATCAGTGATCCAGGATAGACGGAGCAATTGTGATAGCTGTCAACACCTCACGTAACAGCTCTGCCTTGCCAAAAGGTTTTCCACTCAAGTACTCCGACAAGTTAGATGTGCAAAATATTCCGTATGCTCAAATTCCAGGAGTGGGGATAGAGTAATACCAAACATGGGGGCGGATTTACAAGCCCCTTGCGACATCTTTACGACACCGTTGCTCACTTCTGTGACGCAGCGGCGTCGTAAAAAATGCGCCACTATGCGACATATTTACAACGTGACGCATCTAGAGAGATGCGTCACGTTGTAAAGCCCTGCGCTACATTATACCTGCATCAGGTATAATGTATGCAGGGTGGGCGTTCCGTCGCAAGGAAGCCTCGTAAAAGTGACACAGTGAAATCTACAAGATTTCACTGAGTCACTTTTACGACCCCGCTGAGTCAAAACCTTACGCCTGCTTGTAGCAGGCGTAAGGAGTGACGCAGCACAGCAAGTATAAGCCGCCCCTGAGCAGTGCTGGAGTCGCGTCGCGCTTGCGACACGACTCCAGCACTGCATCACCTTACGCCGACAGATGCGTCACGCATCTGTCTATCCTTGCGCCACGGTGCGCTGCATTGTAAATGCGGCGCATCCATGGTGGCGCAAGGTTATTTTTCCGTCACGCACAATAACTGGCGCATCCCTGCTAATATGCAGGGATGCCAGTTATTGTAAATCTGCCCCATGGATCGCAGATTAGGATTAATTCTAGCTGCACACGAGGGTCTGGGTTCTGCACACGCATGGATTGCTGCAACAATTTCACTATTGACACAGCATTATTGGTGGCCAGGTCTTGCAAAACAGACCAAGGGATATGTCCTCAAGTGCGACATCTGTCAGCAGATGAAAGGTTCCACCGTAGCACGTCCACCTCAGACACCATTACTGATATCAGACAGACCTCTCGCATGTGTCTATTTGGACCACTGCGGCCCCTTACAATCTGACTTGGCTTACAAGCAAATCTTGGTGGCAGTGGATTCATGCTCTAGACTCCTGTGGGTTTGGCCTCAGCGCTCGGCTGACGCCCCTAACTGTTATAAAGGATTTGCGAGTCTTTATCAGGACATACGCAATTGGCACATTACATTCCGACTGTGGCCCTGCGTTTAGCACTCAGGCTTACAAAAAAGCCATGGGAAGTTTGGGTGTGGCCTTGCAGTATTGCTCCCTGTATCATCCAGAGGGAAATTCGATTGTGGAGAGGAAGAACCAGGACTTAAAGCAATCCGTAACAGCTAGAGTATTAGGCGTTAGGCTCGGGTGGCAGTTGGGTCATTCACCTATATGGGGTCCAGAGGGCACTAAACAACATGCCAAGAAAATCCCTAGGTGGCCATACCCCATACGAGGTCCTGTTTGGGATAAGAATATGGGTACCTGACCTCGATAGTGGCAGCACAGTGGCGGATGTAAAAGCATTTGACATCAATGATCGTTTGGCTGTTTTACAGGAACTCAATGAATTTCGGGTACTACAAAGCAACGTCAGAGTAAAACGCACTGCCACTTGAGAAGTGAAAGCTGTTCCGGCAAGACCTGCCTGGATCCCGAAAGTTGGGGATCTGGTCAGAGAAAAGATTGTGTACGAAAAAGGAATTTGGGCCATCTTCCAGAGCCCCTGTACCTGTCCTGGCTGTCGAAGGAACAAGAACAGTACTTCTTCCGCCCCTTGCCGGTTGCAAAGACCAGAGATTTGTCTCAATTGATCTGATCAAACCACACGATGTGGCCGATTCTCAACAGTAGGCCTCCTGGGCTCCTGGGTAGCTGTCGATCTCCTCTCGCTACCATACAGGATGTTCAGATGGAAAGACTGATAACTTTTGAAAACTCAAATCCACAAAGTGAGGGAGTTGCCAACAATGGAATGCAACTTGTACCTGTTGAAATTGAACAACATCAAGTGAAACACAGATCTCAATTCGGCCAAATACCAGTGTCTTTGTGAATGTGTCTCAAAACGAGTCATCTGCCAGTTCCACAAAACCTGCTGAGCTACCAAAGATAGATCGAACTGCGTCTGGCTACTTCATCGGCTTTGACTATTTCTCATCGGATCCCAGTGAACCCGAGAGACTGCCACCGCCTGTTCCCTACAAACAACAAATTTGTGAGTTCTACCTTTGGCTGAAAAAGACTTACTTTGTGGCTCCAGCTATGGCATGCAATTGGTCTATTTTTCCTAATAATTTGGATTGGTGTAGTGACTGTCTTTTTCTTGCTCATAAATGGGCATTACCTTCCTGAACGCTCTGAAGTACAACATGTGAACTTGGTCCTGAAACCGCATGTATCATCACACCGTGAACAAAGGGACCTATCCTTAGTGAACGTTACAGCAGTTCCAGTTCCTGAAGGAATAGTATGGGATAGTTTTTCCTATGATGTGTATGGTCCTACTGAACCTTTAAAGATTCCACACTTGTTTAAAATTTCTTTGAATGATTTCATCACCTCTAGTACTATCTCTGATAATTGGGACATTGAAACTGTACGTACTACGATGTCTGATTTAGAACAATATGCCGCATTTTCACAGGATGAATTGTATGATGACACATCTGATTTTGATACCATGTTTTGTCACCAACACTCTGGTCACCATTTTTTGCACAAAGCAAGTATCACACGTAATATTTTCACTTACCATCAATGGGAACAATGCCCGACACCACCACAAGGGAGTTCAACAACGTTTGCACGGAAGTTTGCTTATTTTTCTGGGTTTAACACTTCAGACCCGGCCTCTTATTACTATAGGCTTGCACCTACATCTGCAAAGAAATATATGCTCACTAACACCAAGCTGTTATACTCTGCTTCCCTTATTTCCCAACTGTCTTTACAAGGGTTCGACTTTTGGAGGGAAACTATAGACACAAGATCTGTCTGGGGGACTAAAGATTGGCAAGTTCAGGGAACAGAGGCCTTATTTAGAGCATGCCTCATACCACATCAGATAGTTTTCCTGAACAAGACTGTGCAACACACCTCCTGTCTTGGATTTGCCAAGATCAATGACTTGAACAAACCTCAGATTCCCTCACCTACACACTTTGAGGGTTGGCAAAATTATACAATACACAGTGAGGATACATTAGATGCCATACTGCACAATGGTTCGTACAATTCATCAGACCCCAATTGGAAGGGATGGTTGGTTTGGCCTATCAACACAAATAGGTATCAGTCAAGATACAGGGGTACCACCGAAGGGTTTAGTATCCATAGGCCTGACCCACGCTATGTACAACCAGAACACTCGGGGTGGGGACATGTCGGGAAGTTATGCTAGAGTGGCTAAAAACCTTGACATTGTCTCAGGTGAAACAACACTTGTCCCTTCTATGGCACGGCATGGATCACAGGGATAGGTCCCCAGAAGCCACGTCGTAAGCGCTTCATGTATGCTATTTACAATAATCAGTGGTTTAGCACTGGATGGGCAACAAGCAAGAAAATCTGAGGTTCTGAGATAGAGTTCCTGCTCTGGTCCTGGAGTCTTGATTACGAGCCCTGCACTCCCTTGGGCATGGTCCTTTACAGAGGAACCATGCCCAACATGGCAGACAGTCATGTGCTCCCTCTGAAGTCTCATGTGATCTTACAAGCTTAGAGAGATCAGTGCAAGAGACGGAGGAGACACAGCCGGGTCTCCCTCCAACCTATGAGCCCAAGTGCATGAGCAAAAGTAAGTATGTGTCTTGTGTGCAGGGGAGAAGGCCCCTTAATGCAATATCACACCAAGTACACTTACATTTATGTGCTTCCTACTGTAGCCAAGTAGTGTAAAGGATCGACAATGGCCAAGGGGGTTCACCTGTTTGGTCCTCCGGTGTTCAAAGAAGCTCCTCAAGTCCAGGCCACATCAGGCACCCCCGCCGGAAGAGCACCAAGCCCAGTTCGCAGCCGATGTCGCTGGGGCCCACACGAAGCCGCTTGCTGCAGTGTGGGCCCATGGAGAGTGCCCTCATGCAACAACCGCGCCTCTTGACCGCCGGAGGCTCTGGCATATTCTCACTGCCCGGCTTTTCTTACAGTCAGGCGGGCTGACTCTTTAGAGGCTCGGCAACCACTGCCTCGGTAGGCGGGCAGGGTCGCACGCGGAGCCCAACACCCAAACTCCATCCTATGTGGGAGTCACCAGGCCAGGAACCAAGCACATGTTGGGCCCACTCCCAGGCCTTCCTCATAACTCCTACACCATGTTTAAGTGCAGGCTTCGCCTGCAGGCTGCAACATGGATTTCTCCACAGAGTGCGGGTCAACACGATTATTCTGCTCCACCAGGCAATCCCCTGGTGGATGCGTGGTGCACTGCTGGTATTTCCCAATACGTGACCAGCCTGCCAGTGCAGTCTGTTGTGCGCCTAAACCCGTGTCCAGTTTGCCATTGTGGCTGGTGGGCGCACTGGCACGGATGGTGCCGCTGAATAATGTCCAGCCTGCCATTGCAGACTGCTACCTGGGGCTGCGACCCTGGACTGCAGTGGTGCAGTCTCATCATGTTTGATATAATTAGATTCTCAGTGACAACCCCATTCCAGTGGTAAAGTTGGCTTTGTCATGACCCGTGTAGAAATGCCACTATTAGAATGTGGCAAAGCAAAAAAGTCATAATGCAAGAATGCACTCCTTTCCTTATACTCTTCTCATTTTGATTCAAACTGGATGATTGCGTGCGAACTGGTTCCGTGATCTATCCCGAGGTCACGGCTATGTGATTAGCAGTCCAAAAGACATGTGCCTTACGCGCCCATCAGTCGCACTGCATAATGCAGGAGTTATTCCTCGCAATGAACAAATATACATGTGAAGCTTCACGTTCAATCCAAAGTGTTCGTGTTGTTTCACCCAATGCATTTCGGGCTATTTAGCCCTTCGTCAGGGGTAACTGAAAAAGACATAATGTAAAGACATCTAAACCATCTGCTTGATACAAACCGTTTTTAACATCTGCGCGTCAATGATACAAATAGCCCCTATGGTTAGCTGTTAGCCTAACCATAGGGGTTATTTGTATCATTGACGCACATATGTTAAAAACGGTTTGTATCAAGCAGATGGTTTAGATGTCTTTACATTATGTCTTTTTCAGTTACCCCTAACGAAGGGCTAAATCGCCCGAAATGCATTGGGTGAAACTACACGAGGCCATTCAGAATGAATTGCTTAACCTAACGTGTCAATGTTGAAGCCCGGATAGGCACACAGAAGGCATTTGAAAAACATGAAATAAAGAGCAACTGTGGAGTCATGCTGTCTTCGTCGTGACTGTGAATTCATGGATTAATTTAGGTACAAGCCTTTGATAAAATTGGTAAAGAGATTGGTTTACACTTTGGATTGAACGTGAAGCTTCACAGGTATATTTGTTCATTGCGAGGAATAACTCCTGCATTATGCAGTGCGACTGATGGGCGTGTAAGGCACGTGTCTTTTGGACTACTATTAGAATGTGGGCATTACTATGCTATAAAATTCTCTTGTGTGCCTTTGTGCTTGACTCCAGTCCACAATGGAGATTTGGGGAGCACATATGGGCATTTCCCATTGACAACTATAACACACTGGGCATGCAATGGTAACAACATACCTCTGCCATTCGCGGGCCTAGATGGAGAGATTGGAGGGAGAAGTTTTGACACTTGGCCTCTGGAGCCAGATCATGGCCCCACTAAAGATTAGGATCTGCATTTCACGGCCTCATGGCAGACAAGACTGAAATTTAGAGAGGACATCTGTGGTTCAAAGGGATTCCCTTTGAACCACCCCCAACTTCAAAGACACACCATAGTATAACTACTGGTGGCACACTTTAGCAAACAGTGAGATTCACTTGTGGAGATGCGGGACCGGAAAACCTGGAACTGCGTGGTGCACACTACCAGAGGAACTCTGTGCCAAAGGAGAATTACTGCCATTGAGAGGGACCATGTGCCCTGTCTGAATAGTGGCTGGCCTGGGCCAACTACCTGCTGCTGTGTGGCACCCTGAAGTGTGCTCTCTAAGGGCTTGTCAAGCTTGCCCCCTGTTCTTCAAGGTCTCAGTGACATCAAAGATCTCCTACGAGGGACTACCACTGTCTACCTGTGACACCTGGAATGTGGTGCCCCTGCAAGTGCCTTGCTGGAATCCACCTGGTAGTGTGGCATGGGCGTAAGACTCAGAAAAGTGCCTGGAGACCGGATCGCATCATGCGGAGCTCAGAAGTATTGCCCGCATCAAAGGCGTGTGGCCTCCTCATCGTGGGGGCCTCGGCACGCATAAGCGTCTAATTGGTGGTGAGCAGATTCACCGGTTGTGGGATCCAAAGTGACCCACTACGTCAATCGTGCCGCATATCTCTCGTGCGACACGTCATTTCTATGCTCATTGCGTGCAGTGTCCGATTCACAGGTTGTGGTCCTCGGAGGTGGGGGCGTAACAGTAGTAGTGCCTTATACTACCTTGTGAGGCATTGCTGAACTTGCGCCTATGTGTGTGTGTCCGGATTTTCTGGTGTGACAAATATTTTTGTGCAACAGACGTTGGGCCTCATTTCCAGGGAGACACGGAATTGCAACTCTTCGTTGTGTGTGTGACCGGTTGGGCTGGTGCGACTCGTATCATCACGCACCAGATGTTGTGCCTGGATTGTCTGGGTGTGACTCTGATCAACGTGTACCTGACGGATGTATGTGATTTCATAGAAAAACGATTTCATGGAATACCATTACTGAGAAACCATTTAATCTAAACGGTTTAATGGAAATGTTCAGAATGAATGGCATTTACCTTTTTTGTAGAAGCCAATTCCTAGAAAGTCTTTTTAGTCGAAAGCGGTGCGGAGTGAGTATGTGCATGTGGATGAGCAAGTGGTTCGCCCACTGTCGCACCGACAGTGGGTGAACCACCTGGGATTCATGAACACTGGCCGGCGGTCTGCCAAGTACGTTGATGTCTTGTTAGGAAAGTATTACATCTGACATTGGTTTTACCCGCGGGGCCTCGGCCCGCCATGCTGCTAAAAAGTGGTATAATTTGGTTTATGTGCATAATTTTGATATCGTTTTCTTCCGGGGTGCATTATCTAACTGTGTGGTGGTGATTTATAATATGGGTAAGTGTAGGCCTGGGGTGGAGAACGCATTGCACCGCATAAAGGTGCCGAGGGGGATGTAGGATCAACTCTTTCCTATGTGTGCATATTGCTGATGTCATTCTAACATGGCTGGACCTAGTACTGCTAGAAATAATTCTCAATGTTACTTATACCCAGACGTACATGATGTTCATGTTCTGTTGATTATTAAGTGTGTGTTGAATATAAACGTTATTTACATATATTACGAGTGAAGTCTCTTTTGTGACACTCCAGGTATTTATCGTGAGTGAGTGCTGTGCTGATGCTTTACACATTGCCTCTGTAGTAAGCCTGACTGCACAGTGCCAAGCTACCCAAGGGTGAGCGCAGGTTATACAGTGTGTGTAATCACCCGCCCCTGATGGGAGCGGTAGGTTCTGTCTTGCTGGGGGATTGCCTCAGCCAATCAGATAGTGCCGGCTCCAACACATGCAGATTTAGGTGTTTAACACACCAAAATCTGCATGATACAGTAAATATCATATGCTTCTTCTCGTTAAATTTTGGCAGGTCAAACTTGCGGTAAATAAAACCAAACTTGTAATTCCGACCCAAGCGTAAACAAAGGGCTACGCATGGGTCGGAAAATAACGAGCAACTTGTAGTCAGGGCCTAAATGTTTATCGGTCCAAAGTAGTGGAGTAAGGGGGCAGTCAGGGAAAAGCTGGAGCTGTCAGGGTTTCAGATAAACTTACTTTGAATATTGAAACTTTAGCTTTAATATCGAGAGGATGCTCTTTTCTATTCTTGAATCGGTGAGTTTAGGTTTCTGAAGACAGTTGCCCGCTTGTTGCCAATGTGAGGATGAAGCGCTCGAGTTCAGAGATAAGTAATCCAATCTTTATTTAGACACCCCACCAACCACAAGCACAGATCCTGGCTCCAAGTTTACTTTATCCAACATGAATGTCCATTTGGACAAATATATTCTACAGAACACTGCAAAATCAGTGTCCTGTACAGTTTACAGTATTGTGCAACAAGACAAAATGCCACATTTGTGCAGGAGCAGAATGAGAAGCCTCACGCGTCCCAGAATGTATAGCCATATATCGGCTCTGCCCACAATGTACCTTTGCCTTTGAGAGGCCAGCGTCTCTTTACGCCGTGAATGGGAGGCAGGAGTAGCTTATGTAATGAAGTGGAAATGTGGTGGGTAGCACGCTACTTTAAAAGTTACAGCTTACTAGAAGGGAGCCTGCCAGCCAACAGACGGCACAGGATCTCCATACACATTCCTATTAATGGCCCGATTATGAGTAGGTTGTTATTTTCCGACCCCTGAGTAAAACCCTGTTTACGCACGGGATGGAATTATGAGTTTGGTTTTGTTTAAAACATCCGATAATTATTGGATGTGTTAAATTCCTCACCATTCGATAAACATCGGCAGGTCAAACCTGCAGAAATTTAAAGGGGGGAAAAGCATACAGTATTTAGTGTATCATGCGGATTTTGGTGCGTTAAACACCAACATCTGCATGTTATTCCCAAGAAACATATTATATTTGCTATTTATCGCACCTGATAAATAATGTAACCAGTGGTATCGGTATTTATCAGGTGCAATAAATAGCACCTAGACTTGTAATCAGGCCCTAAATGGAATGATAATCCTTCCACAACATTGTCTGTTTCAAGCAGCAGGATGTAACACTTCTTCCTCCTTTAAAAGAAATAAAATAAACAGAAGGTAATTTACATATATACAAGAACATGTCATACTTCAACTGGATGTAGAATACAAAATAAGACCATATAGATTACCATATTGCCATAATGAGGCAATCCTATAATGACAGTAGAACATGTCACACTTTACAACGTATTCAAGTTTGAAATCTTTAAACCTCTTAGGTGCCCTTCGTACTCTTTTCATGACTCTTTCAAATGGACAATCCAACTTTTCCACACCACTGTCACTCCTGTCTTAAGTAGGGGTGAGCATAATTCAGTGTGGCATAATCATGCAGAAATATCCTAGCGCAAAATGCTCCCTTGCATCCGAAATGGGTGTGAGAATGCATTTTGCGCAAAGATATAGCGCAAACTGTGCCACTAGGGTAGGGTTTTCCCCCAACTTACTCTCAGCAGTTAGCACTATTTGCTTAGCGTAAAATGCACCCTTGTGTCCAAAATGGACGAAAGGACGCATTTTGCACTAAAAATAGCGATAGATGCAGATGAACATGAATAGCGAGCGTTAAATGTGCTCTTGCGGTAGGATTCTTCCCTTATAAATTGCTCATATTTACGTGTGCAGGAGTAATTATGTAATTACGAGTAATTCCGCATCACAGAGTAACGCAGAATTACCAAAATTACTCCGATTACTCCAGCGTAATTGAATTTACACCTCGGCCTAGTCTTAAGTCAAGCAACCAGGCAACATTACCACCTTCTTCCAGTTTTTTAGATTTCCATCACTCAGGAAAAACGTATACGAGCCAAACCTCTTTATCTGGCAAGGTTGAGAGAACTTGGAAGAATACATATGAACCCTATAACACGCAAACTCACTCTGCAGCCTTTAAGTCCTTTTTCATAAAGGTAACTTTCTTCCACTCTTTTTTTCTTTTCCACACCCTTAGAAAACCATGGCCTGGGTCTCCCAGCTCTCATGACCTCAAAGGGGGATTTTCCTGTTACACTGTTTGGTGCAGTTCGATACAATCACACCAATTCTTTTACTGCACTCCTCCATTGAACTCAGCAGCACAGAGCTAATTATAACACTTTCTTAAGTGTTCTGTTCCACCTCTCAACCAAACCATTTCCCTGGGGGTAATAAATAGATGAATGCACATGTTCAACACCTCTCATAACTAAGAAATTTCTCAAGGCGTGCAACATAAACTGATCACCATTGTCCATTACTAATGTCTCAGGGATGCCCTTTCTATCACACAGCAC
Source organism: Calotriton arnoldi (assembly GCA_963921515.1). Classification (NCBI taxonomy): domain Eukaryota; kingdom Metazoa; phylum Chordata; class Amphibia; order Caudata; family Salamandridae; genus Calotriton; species Calotriton arnoldi. The sequence continues at coordinate 370,844 of CAWUFW010004042.1, forward strand.
TTTAATGAAATCGATTAACACCTCCGGTGTGAACTGGTTTGGAAATGTAATTTCAGGCCACCTTGAATGACAGTATACAACTACAATTGCATAGAGATGTTCACCACAATTTCTTTTCATGGAGCATCTGTCTTGCTCATTACTACAGGAGAATATTTTACATTTTTCTGTGATTTGTCACTCGACGCACACGCTACACAGTCCCTAATGCTCTGTGCACCATCACAGCCAAGGCCAAGCTACCAGTATTCTGCCCTTATACAACCCTTGGTGGCACTCATCCCTATGTGACCTTCATGGGCAAACTTTATTATGCCTTCTCTCAAAGCTTCAGGCACAACCAACAGCTCCCCTTTTGACATGAAGTCACCCACATTGGACAGTTCCAAACTGCCATTGTGGAATGACCCTGCTCTGTCCAATACACAGCCCTTCCTTGGCCATACTTCCTCACCTCCCACTACAACTCCCACAACAACTCAATGACTTCCACCCGTTCCTCAAGAGAGATTCTTCCATCTGTGATTTCATTCACCCGAGCCAACGTAAACTCTTTATCTGTGAATTCACTATCATGACCCTCATCCGCAGGTAGACGAGACAAACAATGTACCAGAACATTTGTTTTTCCTGGTCCACATTCCATCCTAGCAGAGGCTGCACCAGCTTCTTGGGTGCAATTTTACATGCACAGCTCAATGTAACATAATATGATGCATGAAGATTGACTGCTAGAATTAGGTTAGTAAACAAACCATATTTATGCAAAAGCAGTTCTGCCTTATTTTAAAACCAGCTGTACTGAGAGGAGGTTCCCACGCTAATTACCTATAGTAGAAGAAAACAATGTTCCATTTTGAAATCATGTTAGATAACAGATGTGCAGGTACATTGGGTAGAAAATAAGTTAATCAAGCACTGGAACTTGAGAAGAGAGGGCAGAAGACCTAACTGAAATAGTAAGATCAAGGTGAGCCCTCCATGCCAGCAATGGTGCACCAACCATCTGCCAGTAATGATCTTCAGAGCAGGGAAAAAGGGAGTCCAGGGAGGGTGAAGCAAGAAGGACAGGCCATGGGCTCCCCTTCCAAACACGAAGTAAGATAGGGGAGCACCAATGTCTCCGTGGGAGTGCCCACACCCCAGCCCCCCAAGGCAAACTCCAGCAGAGACCTTCCTGGCTGGACCACAGCCACTGCCTAAGCCTCATCTACCTAAGTGCTGATATGCTCTCAAGGCAGTTCCTCAAAGAATTATTTACCCCATGTCAGCAGTCTTGTCAGTAAGTATTAAAGCGCTCAAAGAATACTGTCCGGGAAGCACAGCAAAAAACTTAGATGCCACATAAATTACTCCTTCCTGTGCTGTATGAAATACTGCATGTAACATACAACACAGGCAGCAGTATGTGAAAAGCTTTAAAGCATTACCTCACTAAGCTATCTCACATAAATTTCAACAAGAAATATGATTTGTCATCTAGGCATACCCGTCACACTTAGGGCATCAAAAACAAGGAGATGGATGGAATGCTTTAATTAATCTCAGCCAGTGTCAATTGCTCTGGCCGCATCCCAATCCATCGTTTTTCATCCAAAATGTCATCTAAGTTTGGACCCAGTCATACGCAAATCAGCCTTGAACCAGCTGAAATGAGAACAGTCCAGCCCAAACTGCCATTCTAGGTCCTCTTTGAACCAGAACACAAGCAACCCAGGACCGATTTTGCCCTTCTTATGGGCTCATAAGCCGGGTATAGCTTGGTTCCAGTGACAGTGTGCATGGGACTCATGTCTGGGCATACCCAGCCAACTCAGGGGAAATGTTAAAGTATACAAAAAAGTGATGGATGAAATGCTTGCATTAATTTCAGCCACTGGTAAGCACTCGGGCCGCATCCCAGTCCATTGTTATTTTACACCCCATGCCACCTCAGTTTGGACCCAGCCACATGCAAATCACCTATAATCCTGCTCCAATGGGAACAGTCCAGCCCAATCTGTATACTTTAGAAGGAATGAACACAGCCATCTTATTCATTCAAATTCTCATATGGGAAGAAAAGGGTAGCGTTGCTATAAGCCTAATGAATCTGTGTGCCTGACACTAAAGCACAGTGCCATGGTGTTGTATGCACACCCTTGCTTAGAGATCACTGTGATAAACACCCAAAAGGATCTCTTGAAGTAGGAATTTCTGTGCAACACCAAAAGCTGCTGCAAGGCCTGCCAAGAGTCACATTAAATTATCTTGTGTGCAGCAAGTTGCTTTCATGACACGAGTTATCATGGTGTGTTATATTTCCAGAATAGATCAGTATGTTATACTGGTCTTAGGGCCACAAGTACAACCATTTCCTTTTGCGACTTGCAATTTGTGAATTTTAACGACTCGCAAATTGCGAGTTGCAAAAGGAAATGTACAAATGTGTCTCAAACACAATTGGGGATTCCAAATGGGGTCGCTAATGACCTGCCTCATCAATATTCATGAGGCAGGTTGCAATTTGTGCCCCATTGAGAATGGGTAATACAAGGATGGAGGCCTGCTGGGGACAGCAGACCCCCATGTCTGTGGTTGCTTTTTCAATAAAGAAACTTTTTTTTTTTAAATGCATCAAGTTTTCCTTAAAGGACAAGTTACTGACTCGCAAAATAGGTTTGGTACATGCTACAACCCTTTTTAGCGGTCGCAAACTGCCCGATTTCCCATTCGCCACCGCTAAAAATGGTCATACATGTGGCCCTAAACCATTTAGCTCCTGAGAAAATCACATGTGAGTGACCATGCCCAACTGGAAGAAGTTCCTTTGCCTAGGAGGACTCGATTTTGAAAACCAAAAACCGGGGTATTTCACTAACATAGAATTAGGACCACTATTTCACATCGACCGATGGGCACAGAATGACTTAAAAGACAGTGTTGGCACAAGTAATGAATGAAGCTTGGATGCCACACGAGTACTGGTTCTTTATTCTGTCTCCAAACTGGTACAGAAAGCACCCTCGAGTCTTCTGCCAAATACCTCCCTGTGTTTGCTCCTCTCCTCTACAGGTAATTTTCCATCCCTGACTGCTTCCAGCCTTGGTCAGCGTAGTATCGTGAGACTATGTGCACTAGGACCCCTTGCGGTTCTGGGCGGACTCAACAAGCAATTATATAACTTGCTGGGAGGTGTTAAGGTGTGGTTATTAATGGTTATGACGTAATGAGTGGGCAGTGTGTGATCGTATGCTGTGGAATAAAGATATCTACTACAGAGCTCTGTGTGTGGTGTATTCATTCTGCATGCTCCCGTGCTGGGGTGTCACTACAGTCAGTATTATAAGAATCCTAACTCTGCCTGACACCACACCTTCCCGCTTGTTAGAGTGAGCCCCCTGTCTTGTTGTATTTAAACCCACTCCCCCTTGTTTGAGATTTCTATGAGTCTATGTCACATTTCTTCAATAAGTCATCAGGAGTCCAGTTACAGTGCGTCCTGAACGTGTTGTCACATCTGGTCTCACAGCTGTTGTCCGATCTTCATTTGTCAGCTTAACATTGGGGCCTAGCTCCTCTCCTCTCTCTGTGCCATTCATGCTGCGCTCGCCTCGGGTATGATGGTTGACGGTCTTGAAGACATATGGGTTCCTCATGATGGATTTTTCAGGTCGGGTAGCAGTGACCATGCTGCCCTTCTGTTCTGTCACCCTTAGCTCCATGCCGTAGGGCATGGCTGACTTCTTTTGCTGCTGGTTAGCCACTACCCACTTCCGTTTCTGTAGGTTCATCTCTTGGGAGTCTGCATATGTCTTCAATTTCTCTCCTTTTCTCTGTCTGTGCCATTTCTTCCATTGCGGCAGTTGACTGCTAAAGCTTGGTGTGTATGGGCCTTCCTAAAATGAGTGTGACTGCGCACTTCCCTGTTGTTGAGTTTGGGTGTTTCAGTATGCCCACAGGACATGTCATAGTGCTTTCGCTATTGTTGCACTCTCCACGTTAGCTTGTTGTACTATCCTTCTTCAATGTGCCCATGAACCTCTCTACCATACAATTGGTTTTGGGCCACACTAGCATTATCCTCTGGTATTCGATGGCCAGCTGGGCTAGGAATTCTCAGAACTCCCCACTGTGAATGGCAGACTATTATTTGACTTTAGGGTCTCTTGGAGGCTCAATGCCGCAAAGATTTTGTTCAATGTCAAGACTACTTTCGTGGTACAGATGGATGAGACAATTTTCACAGATGGGAATCAGAAATATTCATCCATGAGTACCAGAAGATATTTGCCTGAGGACATGGGACTGAAGTAATCTATGGCCACCAGGTCCCATGCTTTCTTGGATAGTTCTGCCATTGTCAGTGGTAGTGGTTGTGAAGTTGTGGAGATGCAATAACATATGTGACATGTCTGTAGTCCAAGGTGTGTGGTTACGATTTATGGGTACCCTGTTTCCAGATCTAGTTGATGATATCCTTAGTTTAGCTCAATCTCAAGTTTGCAGAGGATTTTGCCACCGTTCAACTGTGTGATCATGTCTGATATGTGTGGGCCTGGATGTAGTTCACGCTTGATGACTTTGTTCCGATGACGCATGTCAACACATATCCTCATGACTACCTTCGTGTCCTTCCTTGGTACTACTACCATCGGTAGACCTATTTTGTTGGGCCCCTGGAGGCTTCGATGATGACTAGTTTGAAGAGGTTCCTGATTTATTTCTACACTGCCTCCTGCAGGTAGAATGCTATTCATCTGTTCCCTTGTGCAACCTGGTGGGTGGCTTCATTTATTTTTAATTTGACTCAAATGTCCTTTGTTTTTCTCAGTCTGCTGAACAGCGTTGGGAAGTTTTGTGTCACTCGAAGACTGACTTGTATGTTGTAGTTGATGGCTATGAGTCCTGTGGCTGCTGCTGTGGCGAAGTTTAGGAGGCATGGGCCAGGCATTTCTCCTTGCACTACGTGGAGGGTTGCTTTTGTGGCCTTTGAATTGTAGCTTAGGGTTGTTTCAAATGAACCTAGGCTTCATAGCAGTTTGAAGGCTGCCCACGTGTAGACTTGGACATCAGTTGGCTTCAGGTTTGGTGCTGGCCATAATCTTTGGAACGTCTCTACGCATATTACAGTGACTGATGCTCAGCTGCTGACAATGAACGGTACAGGGTGTTCATTTTTTGTCATGTGAACTACCAGGCATTTTCTGATTTCCAATTGTCTCACTGGTGTAGTTCATTGTCAGTATTCCTAGGCTTGTCACTGTGGGGAGGCCGATGACGCTGGGTGCTGATGTTTGCTTATCCAGGACGTGGATTTCATTTGGCTCCTTTCTTTTCTTGGTTCTGAAGGTTGTGAATTTGTCTTTGTACCTCAATGGCTCTACTGCTCCGTGTGCATATGCATGTGTGTTTCAGTCAGACGCGGCTTGTGTTTCATGGGTGCTAGGTTACGCATTCCAATGTTATTCACAGAAGCGCCACAGTTTACTATGAACTCTGCTTGGTGGTCCGCATCAAGAGGCTGACCCTTGCCATTTGGCTTCCTGGCTTGTTGACAAACATTATTAGGAAATATCCTTCATGTTCACAGTCTCCAAATGCTGATGGCAAAGATAACTCGCTGTATGATGAGGTGGAGGGCTACCTTCTGGGTTTGGTCTTATATGCCTGTACGTGGTGCCTTTCTTTCTCCCTCGACCTGCGTTGTTATCTGGGGGCTTCTACATTCTTCGCTCTTCACATTTGGCTGTCTGCCTTCCCACGCCCTTTGTATGTCTGCTGCATAGCTGGGCATTTTCCTTAATGCAGGTGTTTGTCCTTTATTCAGTACTTTGTGGTTCTTATGGCTAGCATGTTTTCCTTGGAGGTCTTGCTGGATTCTATCACAGAGTTTGCTTTTCGTCCCTCTCCTCCAACATTACTTTGGCCAGCATTTTGTCTAGAGTGTGTGTTTCTTTCAGCACTTTCTGTCAAAATGATTCGGGCTGATACCCATCTATGATTCTTAGACGCATGGCTTCTTTGTCCCTAAATTAGTTGAATCTGCAGTGATTGATGCTTTTCCACTCATTCTGTGAATTCATCCATTGTTTAACCTGGGTGTTGGGTTGGGTTGTCTTATTAAACATTTATCTTGCGTAGTCTATATTGGTCATCGAGTTGAACATTTTCGCAAGGGAATCTTTTTAGTTTATGGTATGTAATCTCTTGCTCTTTTAGGAGTTTCTTGAAGACTTCCTTTACCACATCGTGAAGTCATCAACTTTTTCCAATCCATTCCACCCACCTATCCCAATATTTAGGTTTTTTACTGTGTCAAATGGTGGCGGTGGTTTCATGAAGGAGGCGGCGTCTTCTGACATGGTGCCTAAGGACTTCGGCTGAACTTGGTCACAGCTGTTCACGTTACTCCAGGGTGATTTCCTTTCCCACTTGTGCCTGTGCTGTTGTGTCATGCATGCTATCCTTTTACTGACTCACCCCTTTGGAGCTTTCCTAGTGTTTTGTTCTGCTCTACCCCTTTAAGCTAGCTTGTGTGATACTCGAATGCTCAGCTGTTGATAATGTACTCTGCCCTTCTAAAGTGTGCCTTCAGTTTTGGAGCCTTATTTTGTTCTGTCCCTTTAAGCCTGTGCAGCTTCCTCTGGGGCTTTGGGCTTCTCTGCCCCTTTAAGAGTCTTATGTGGCATTCAATATGGCAGCCTACAGGGCTTACAGGTGGTTTTCATGCCTTGGAGTTGTTCCCACTGGTGCTCTCTGTCCCGGCTGTGGAAGTGTGTTAGGACACACTCTGATTCTACTCCGATTGCTGGTGGGTACGTATTGCTTTGGTCTTTGTGTTGGCCATGCTCAAGCTGCTGGGGCGCTCACCACACTCTGGTCAGCTTTGGGATTTGTTTTCTTCCAGTGTGTGGGCTGCTGAGGCACGCTTCGCTGGCTGCAGGCTAGCACGGTGGATGTGTGTGTGCTTGGGGTTTTATGGTGTGCTTCTGCTGCACTTTTTGCAGCTGTGGACTCTAGGCAGATGGGAGGGATCACCTACTGCTGACTGTGCTGCATGTTCTTCGGCTCTAATCAGTCATGGCAAGTAGCTGTTGTGCTCCTACTCTGGGTTTCTAACCATCCCTTCATCGCCAATTGTTGAGTTCTGCTAACTCGGCAAATGTATTGTAACGTGGACGCTACTTGAGGTAGGGGTACTAGTTCTTTATTCTATCTCTAATCAGGTACAGCTAACACCCTCCAATCGCCTTCCAAATTTCTCTCTGTGTTTCAGCTTCCACCTCCTCAAAGACATTTCCTTTCTCTGACAGCTTTGGTCAGTGTCATCAAGGTCCTAACTCTCCCAGACTCCACACAGTTGACCCACTCTAAACAAGCATTGGCAATACCAATCGGTCTCGCCATTAGGATCTTATATGTATTGCCTGCCGATCACATAATCTCCCCGTGCCTGAATGTGCCCTTGTGTAACGTAACCGGAGCTCATGTAAAGCGCTCCAATACCTTCAGGTAGAGTTCACGCTATAGAAATCTGCATAAAAAAAAACCACCGTGCCAGCCTGCCTCAAGCGCTCCTCCCGAGCAGCCCTGCCTGCCGATCACATAATCTCCCCGTGCCTGAATGTGCCCTTGTGTAACGTAACCGGAGCTCATGTAAAGCGCTCCAATACCTTCAGGTAGAGTTCGCGCTATAGAAATCTGCATAAAAAAAAATAAAACAACGTGCCAGCCTGCCTCAAGCGCTCCTCCCGAGCAGCCCTGCCTGCCGATCACATAATCTCCCCGTGCCTGAATGTGCCCTTGTGTAACGTAACCGGAGCTCATGTAAAGCGCTCCAATACCTTCAGGTAGAGTTCGCGCTATAGAAATCTGCATTAAAAAAAACACTGTGCCAGCCTGCCTCAAGCGCTCCTCCCGAGCAGCCCTGCCCCGGGTTGGATTGGGATTAAAAATTGGCCCGGGCACGCTAAAAAAAGTGGCCCACATTTGCATATTGCCTTTCTGCAAAACACTGCTTCCGCGAAATTTTATTTAAAAAAAAGGGGTGGGGGTAAAAAATGCACGGATTAGTTTACACTGGTGAAACACACCTGAAAACTAGTGAGGCCACTTTTGCTCAGGCCCCCCTGCCCCGCTCAATATGCATATATTAATGGCCGGCCCAGCGAGAGAAAGGGAGTGACACCTCTGCAGTTGATAAGAGGGAGGTAATGGACGCCCATCTACCTCCAGAAAGGCTGCTCAGGCACCCACTGGGCCGGTGGCGGCATCGAACAACGCAGAAACCGCCCAAATCGGCCCCCCAGGCTGCTCAAAAAAGGAGCCCACAGCTGGAACTGGACACCGGCCCCTCGGGCATTGCCCGTGTGCCCGCGTTACCAATCCGACGCTGGCCCTGCCTGCCGATCACATAATCTCCCCGTGCCTGAATGTGCCCTTGTGCAACGTAACCGGAGCTCATGTAAAGCGCTCCAATACCTTCAGGTAGAGTTCGCGCTATAGAAATCTGCATAAAAAAACCACAGTGCCAGCCTGCCTCAAGCGCTCCTCCCGAGCAGCCCTGCCTGCCGCGTCACCTGACCTCAGAGAGGGGCGCTGGCTGCGTGTCTGCTGCTGCGGACGAGGATCACGCGCCGACAACCACCCTATGGGGGGGAATCAGCACTCATAAACATCAGTGCAGCTGAAAAATATGTGTGTCTGTACACGATCGCCAGAAGTTTGCACTCGATCAACATCACACGCTTGGCTTAAACAAGTCACATTAAATAAAAACTCAACACACGCACCTCCTATTTCCCCAGCTCCTTCTTACACAATGTACTGCCTTCGCCCATCCCACCCCTCCTCCACAGTCCTTCATTCACCTACTCATCCTACTAAGAAATATACACGTAACACCACTGCCTCTACCACCCGCTGCCATTTCACATGAAGCCCTGAGCCCCGAGTTTTAACCCCCTTCCCCTCTGCACCTCTGCAAACACTGATGCAGCATGATCGGAGCCAAACCTCTGACTGCAACTTCCACCTCTGCTGTCCGGGCTCAGACCCATGCCAGGTCCAGCGCCTCGCCATGCATGGAGGAAAGCTCCTCTGCCCAGGACCACTCAATGTGCTCCGGTGAGCACAGTCCTGCACAAGTACACTGCACCTCCAGCCGGTCGCGGGCAGGCAGACAGGCTCCGCTCACACACACGGTTCGCCTACCTCATAAGAACAAGTGTGCGTACATATCACCAAGTTATAACAATAACCAGCACGCACTTTTTTTCTAACTTTAACACCGAGCGCGGTGTCCTTTATGCGGGCGCTGCGCTCAGTGTTAAAGTGAAAAAACCCCCCCAAAAAACAGAACGCGGTGTCCCTGAAGTGGATGCCGCGAAAACACAAATAAATAAGCAAGAGGCAGAGGCAGACTTTTGGCGTGCATGCGTACGATGTATAGCATCGCGCGCATGCAAGAGTCTAGATCAGGCAAAATAGAGTGCGAATGCAGCCAGCCAATCAGAGGGGCAAAAAAGCATTTACAAATGCAATAGGACTCGTATTTACGCGAGTCCTATTGCATTGTAAATAAAACTGCGGTCGTCGAAGAAGGCCGGAACAGGAGTGGGTGGGGGGGGTTGTGGTTGGCAGAGAAGTGACGGACTGCGGGAGGGAACGGGGGGAGGCAGGGGAACAAAACAGTTTTAAAAGTAAAGTGGCCGATAGCTATGGAAGGAGAAAAATGACGACATGGCCGTCAGGAGGCGGGATTAGGTTGAGGAAAACGAATCAGATTGCAGCATTTAGGAATTCGGCCAATCAAAAAGATAGGCGGAAAGTGGGCGGAGCTTCCCCCACTATACTGTATACAGCATCTCTCGACGAGACAGCGCATGCGTTGCCTAGGCGAGACCTAAAAATGGGACATGTTCTGAATTTAGTTTAATATGTTGCCACAGATGATGAAAAAATGGGAATGTTCGGCAAATCTGGGACACTTAGTCACCCTACTTCTGCCTAGTACTCTTACTATTCCATGCTCTCCCAGGTCCCTCGTAGAAAGAACGAGACCTGCAGGAGAAAAATGACAAAGGAATCTGTAAATGAAGGGGTCTTTGCAAGTAATGTCATCTTTTGGAAGTGCATGTTAATTTATCCAAATGAAAAACAATCACAGACTGGAAAGGTGAAAACAAAGAACGGACAGTCATCGTCACCTATCCCTCCCATCTTCCAATACTGTAACAGCATGTCCATCTGAATGTTTATACAAGATGTATTGCTTTAATGCATCCGAGCAGAGTTCTGATCAAGAACAATAATAGATCAATCATTGGTGAAGACAGGGCAATAATTAATCTAGCTAAGATGAGATGAGGGATAGAGAAGGGTAGAGAAGTTTACTTTTCTTTATCTCAAACATCTATTGTACAGAGCTGTCTTCTGCAGGAGCCTGCTTGGGGCGCACTGATAGTCATGGCTGATTGAACGCACAACCATATGTGATGAAGGGGAGGGGTCAGGACTCTCAGCAGCAGTGAGCAAGAGAGGGACTAGGACTAGCACTGGGTGGAGTCGTGGAGAGAGACCAGGACTAGCTGTGGCAGGGGAGGGACCAGGATTCCCAGTTACCTGTCAGATAAGTAACAGGAGTCACCAGGGTCAAAGAAAATCTCCCCGATGAGAAGCAGTATCTATTTGCCTGTGCAAGACACAACAGTTTCTTGCAGAGCTGCAGTGAATACACAGGTAGTGGCATGAACTGAATCTTTTTCCTGACACAGTGCTCTATATTTCAAGTATGCTGTGGAAAAATACAACTCATGGAATGAAAACACTGTGATACCAGCATGTTCCTGCCAGGAGAAAACCAGAATAGGGAGCACAGCCATCAAATCAAGTTGGGATAACTCAGATAGGCAACAACAGCCATCCAATCATGACCAAGGGCCCAAACCCACTTTAAGTTTACATTATGTGCTAAAAACAATAGATCTGACTTAAGGCAGCTAAAGCTGCCAGTAACAGAGAACTAAAAATGGCCTTGTTGGTAGGGGACAGGAAGCACATTCAGGGAATATGTCATTTTGCCTGGGATTTCTAAATTCTTGCACTGAAGCTGTATACGAGGAAGGTTCCTACAATACTTAAGACTTTAATCAAAGCTTACATATTTTTTGTTTACTCACGTCCATATATAGATGGATACAAAAAGATATAATGCCCCCATAATTAACAACACAAGTCCAAAGACCACCTCAGTATCGATCAAAAAATCAAGAACATCCTTTAAAGGTTTCTGCCTTTAATACGCTTTGATTTTAATATACACTTTCTTAAATTTAAATAAAGTAAAAGAGTTATTTATATTCAGAACATTTACCACAAGAATGTTACTCAGGCCAATCCTATATCCTCAGGTTTAATCGAATTTTTATTCAAAGAAATAATAAAATACAAATACAACAGATTTTTGCAATACACATATATTTACATAAAGGCTTTCATAGTGATTAACAACATACAATACGCCAAACACCTAGCACAGTGTAAGCACAAAGAAATGTCACAAGCAAATCCTCATAGGGAAATCTTTTTTCTGTACATTTAGGTAAAACTCTCGAAAGTTATTTCCATACTGTTATATATTATGAACTAACAGTTTTATTTAAAAATAAAGCTGTGGATGTGCCAAAGACAGATTATTTTGTAATGAATCACACACTGCAGAGCTAAATCCAGATCCCAGAATTTAAGTTTAGACTTAATTATGAAAGAACATTTTTAGTGTGTTTGTAACCAGCAGTGAACAGGAAATTAAAAAGCTTCATGTGTGACACCTCAGACTGGAGAAGCCTTTAGCATTGATAAGTATTCAATTCTGCTTTAAAGAGTACATTTTACAGTGAAATCTGGGCTCTGAGGAAGCATTATAACAGCCTTGTTCCCTGTCTTCATAACATTTTGAAAAACCTCCTCAAAGCAAATACCTGGCGCCTGATCCCTGATGGATTTGCTCCCTAACTTAAAGACTCTTAAATTTCAGGTCTGTAATCCCTCATAATATGGTGATAATGATAATGATGTTGTCCTGAAAGAACAAGTTACTTACTTTCGTTAACAATATATCTGTAAGAGACATATATTAGGTATACATTCCTTACCTTAGAATTACCCCTAGGCGTCAGACTGGATCCGGAGAATTTTTTCTCAGCAGTACCCCCCGGTAGGTGGCATTGGTCGACTACGCGTACGTCGTTGGCGTTGTAATCGCCGGAATGACGTCGCGGTATCTACTTAGACGCCACCCCTGAGCACTGACGTCAGTTCTTTAGACAACATTCCACGCCAGAAGCGCAGAGCCATGCAAGACACTGACCATTGGTGCGCAAAACTAGGGCCCTGAAAGGGAGTCCCTTATCCTAGAACTCAGTTCGCAGAACGGGGAGGATGGGTGGGGCGGTAAGGAATCTATAACTAATATATGTCTATTACAGATATATCGTTACCAAAGGTAAGTAACTTGTTCATCTGAAAGAGACTATTAGTTATAGATTCCTTACCTTAGACTAGATACCCCAGCAATACCAACCCTGGAGGTGGGTCTGCAAACTATATTCACACCAAAAAATCCTGGCGAACCGACCGCCCAAAGAAGTCATCTCTCCGGACTTGACTATCCTGGCAATAATGTTTAGTGAACGTGTGCAGAGATGCCCACGTAGCCGCCTGGCCGATGTCACTGGCGGGAACTCCACGTCCCAAAGCAGTAGTGGCTGCCGCCGCCCTGGTGGAATGGGCACACAGTCCTACCGGAGGTTTCTTTTTTACCAAGGAATAACAGATCTTAATGCAAAGGACGACCCATCGAGAGATGGTCAGTTTTTGCACAGCCCGACCTTTTTTTGGCGCCCACATAGCCGACAAAGAGTTGGTTGTCCACCCGGAATTGCTTTGTGAGATCCAAATAAAATGATAACGCACATTTTCCTCCTTGGAAGGATGCAGGGGCGGGAAGAAGGTGGGAAAAGTGATGGTCTGTCCTATGTGGAAAGAGGTAACCACTTTGGGTAGAAAAGAAGGCCTAGTTCGAAAGACAACATGGTCCGGATGTACAGCAAGGAAAGGAGGTTTCGAAGATAGAGCCTGAAGCTCACTCACCCTGGGAGCAGAGGTGATGGCAACTAGAAACACAGGGGCATATTAGCAAGACCGGCGATAAAATTATCGCCGTTTTAGCGGCAGGAAACTGCTGCTAAACGCGGCGATAATGGGCTTGCTAATATGCGTTATAGAATTCCAATAGAAGCCCAGGTTAGATGTGCAGGACATCTAACCTGGGCTTCTATTGGAATTCTATAACGCATATTAGCAAGCCCATTATCGCCGTTTTAGCGGCAGTTTCCTGCCGCTAAAACGGCGATAATTTTATCGCCGGTCATGCTAATATGCCCCACAGTTTTTAAACTCAAGAGTCTGAGAGGACAGTTTTGTAGTGGCTCGAAAGGAGCGCACATAAGGTAAGTTAAGACAAGATACAAGTCCCACTGGGGCATTACGAAAGGAATAGAAGGAAAAAGGTGAGTAATGCCCTTAAGAAATCCCTTACAATAGGGGACTTGAAAAGAGAAGGCTGATCAGGAAGGCGGAGAAAGGCCGAAATGGCCAAAAAATAGCCTTTAAGGGTGCCCAGAGCAGAGCCCTGCTGGGCCAAAGAAAGTATGAAGAGGAGAACCTCAGAAAGGGGGACAGAAAGGGATCCACAGCCTTTGCTGCACACCATGCCGCAAATTTGTTCCATCTACAGGCGTATACATTTGAGTAGAGGGACGCCTGGCTGCCAAGATAACATTACAGACTTCGGGAGGAAGGTTGAAAGCTGTCAACTGTCGCCGCTCAATCTCCACGCAAGTAGGTGGAGGCTGAACAGAATCGGGAGGAGGACCGTCCCCTACTGCTGCCACAGAAGATCCTCCGGAAGAGGCAGTCTGATCGGAGGATCGGTGGCCATGTTCAAGAGCTCGGGATACCAGACTCGTCGTGCCCAGTCCGGAGCCACAAAAATGACTTGGGCCCAGTCGTGCTTGATCTTCTTCAGCACTCTGGGTAGAAGTTATATGTGCAGAAAGGCGTATAGAAGACCGCAATTCCACTCACGATGAAAAGCGTCGCCGAGCGAGTGCCGCCTTGGAAATTCCAACGCGCAGAACTGCCGACTTTGCGCGTTCTCTTCAGTGGCGAACAGATCTAACCAAGGCTCTCCCCACTGCCGAAAAAGACCTTGCACTACCTCTGTGTGAAGACGCCATTCGTGATCCATCATGCACCGGCGGCTGGGTTCGTCCACCCAGGCGTTCAGGGAACCTGCCAGGTGGTGAACCACCAGGGACATGCCCTGGCGTTCCAGCCACATCCAAAGATGATGAGCCTCCTGACATAGGGTCCACGACCCCACGAGCCCTGTTTGTTGCAGTACCACATGGCGGTGGTGTCCATGAACACCAGCACTACTCTTCCTTTGACAGAAGGAAGGAATGCATTCAGTGCAGGACGAATCGCCCGGAGCTCCAGAAGGTTGAGGTGGAGCCCGGACTCTGCCGGAGACCAGAGGCCTCTGATCTCCGTCCCTCCCATGTGGCCGTCCCATCCCAGGAGTGAGGCATTTGTCACCACTGTGAACTCTGGTTGGGGAAGGGAGAGGGATCTGTGGTTGAGCCAATCCTAATCCATCAGCCATCACTGCAATTGGTGTGCAGTGCCCTCCGAGATCTGGACGCAATCGGAAAGATTCCCCTGATGCTGTGCCCACTGGAACTTCGGGTCCCACTGCAGAGCCCGCATATGCCACCTTGCATGATCCACCAGCAGGATGCAGGAGGCCATGAGGCCCAGCAGCCTCAGGGTCATTCTCACTGAAATCCGGGATAGAGGCTGAAACATCGGAATCATAGCCCGAATATCCCGGACTCGCTGCTCGGGAGGATAGGCTTGAAACTGCGCTGTGTCCAGAACCGCTCCGATGAAAAGAAGCATCTGGGAGGGAATTAGGTACGACTTTGGCACGTTGACTGTGAACCCCAGTGAATGCAGGAGGTCCGCCGTAGTCTGGAGGTGGGAGACGACAGCCTAGGGCGAGCCCGCCTTCAACAGCCAGTTGTCGAGATAGGGGAAGACTGGAACCCCTGATCTGCGCAGATGATCTGCGACCACTGCCATCACTTTTGTGAAAACTTGAGGGGCGCTAGTAAGGCTAAAGGGGAGCACGATAAATTGAAAATGTTTGTGGGCTACCTTGAACTGTACGCAATGCCTGTGGGCTGGCAGGACGGGGATGTGGAAATAGGCGTCCTACAAGTCCAAGGCTACCATATAGTCTCCAGGGTCGAGGGCAGCCAGGACCTGAGCCAATGTCAACATTTTGAACTTCTCCTTCCAGAGGAAGCGGTTGACATCTCTGAGGTCTAAGATAGGATGCAGGCCTTTGTCCTTCTTGGGTACCAGGAAGTAGTGGGAGTAGCAACCACGACCTACTTTTGGCACAGGGACATGTTCGATAGCCCCTTTTGCCCAGAGGGCTGTAACTTCCTGACGGAGAAGGGCCAAATGATCCTCGACATGCGATGGAATGCTGGTTGCATGGAGGGAGAGGTAGTCTCGAAGGGGAGGGAGTAGCCCCTTCAGACTATCTGCAAAACCCACCTGTCCGATGTGATGTTGTGCCAGTGGGGGAGATGATGGCGAATCCTGCTGCCCACTGGCAACTGGTGGCCCTGAAAGGTCGGACTAGGAGGGGATGGAGGCTGCTGCAGGGGGGGTATTGGTGGACTGGCCCGCCCTCTGGCCCCCAGACCCACTACGCTGGGTCTATTGGCCCGGCTGCGCAGAGGTTGGGTAGCTTGCGCGGGCCTGTGGCTCCGGGTGGAACATGGTGGGGCACCCCTTCTGTAGCCACGAAAGGGGCGAAAGGCAAACTGCATGGTACGAGAAGCACTGCGAGGCCCAAGGATCTGGCTGTAGCTCTAGAGTCCTTAAAGCACTCGAGTGCGTTGTCCGCCTTGTCACCAAACAGGCGACGGCCATCAAAGGGCATGTCCAAAAGTGTAGATTGGACATCCCCAGAGAAGCCAGAGGTCCTCACCCAGGAGTAGCGCCTCAGGGCTACTGACGTGGAAACCGTTCTGCCCAGCGAGTCGGCGGTATCCAGCCCACACCGAATAGTGAACTTCGCTGCATCTCGACCCTCAGAAACAGCTTGGGTGAGCACGGGCCGGGCCTCCTCCAGGCACAGTGGCAGCACCTGCACAACCGTGTCCCACACCGTGTGTCCATAACGGCCAAAGAGACATGCAGTGTTCACCGACCGCAGTCCTAAGCTGGCGGAAGAAAACATCTTGTTCCCAAGATGGTCCAGCTTCTTGGATTCCCTATCTTGGGGAGCTGTAGGGAATGCGCTACCTTTTGAAGATGAGGCTTGGACCACCAAACTCTCGGGGGTAGGGTGTTGGGAGAGGAAAAGTGGGTCGCCCAGAGCCGGGTGGTGGCAGTGGGCAATCATCCTGTCCACAGGGGCCCCTGTGCTGTGCTTAGACCAAGTGCCCAGTAGGATGTCAGTGACGGCCAAATTGAAAGGCAGTAGGGGCTCCGAAGAGGCTGCTGCCGGCTGAAGCACCTCAGTCAGGATGTTAGTCCTGTCTGCCACGGTAGGAAGCTCAAGGCCCAAGGCCTCAGCCACCCTACGCAGCACCACAGCTTAGGAGGCTCCCTCCTCCGTAGCCACGGTAGGGGAAGAAAGCATTCCAAGGTCAGGGATTGTATCCAGACCACTGGCTTCACAGAACTCCTCTCTCCAGTCCGGCTCTTCCAGCTGGTCTGCTAGAGGGTCAACAGACCCCTCCCAGTCCTCCTTACCACCCTCTGGGTGCCACTCAGGGTGGAAAGGAACCCCAGGAAAGAACAGTGGTACAAAAGTACCGGCCGGTGCCGGAACCGGCGTCAGTCAACATCAGTCCTGCTCCGTGTCGGGGGTGAGGCTGGAGTCGACGCCGCCCGAGGGCACAGCCGGCATCGGGGGCATCGTCACTAGGATCGGTGCTGGGGAAGGTACCGTGAGGTCGACCGGCACCGATCCGGATCCATACCTGGATCCTCAGGGCCCTCCGGCGCTGGAGCTGAAGTCGCAGCCTCGAAGGCCCAGGGCCTCCAACCGAGTCTGCGGGGCCCGAATTCACGCCAGCAGAGTCGGGCTGCCCAAAGATGGTGTGAAGCGCTTCGTAGAAAGCTCGAAGCTGGGCAGGGGGCACTCTGGCTCCCAGAAAAGGAGGGAGACACAGAGCCGTCCCAGAAGCAGGCTCCGAAGGTGGAGCCGGAGAGCAACGATGCTCCGGGTCCCGCGTCGCGTCAGCCAACGGACGGGGAGAAGGGATCCCTGCGTGCTCTTGAAAAATTAAAAGAAAACGTTTCATATTTCTTTTTTAAATGCAGCCTTCTCCTTTATTTAAAAGCAATCACAGACATGGTGGTCTGCTGACCCTATCAGACCACCATCCCTGTGATTTTTGCGATTCCTAATGGGTCGCAAATTGCAACCTGCCTCATTAATATTAATGAGGTAGGTCGACTTGCGACCCATTAGGAAACGCTAAATGAAACTCATGGAGTTTCATACATTCAAATAGCGATTACCTAATTGTGATTCGCAGGGAATCGCAATTAGGTGATCGTTATTTGAAATAATAATACATGTGGGCCCAGATTTGGAGTGTTGTCACTTGAGGCTTGCATGGCACCAAAGCGATCGGGACCAGTGTGGTCTCCGGCACCAGAGAGGAGACATGGGCCAGTGTCAGCTGGGAGCCAGGAAGAGGCCCAATGGGGTTAGTCCATGCTGGTTTAAGGTATGCCCAACTGTGGGTCCCTGCAGCTCTATGGTGCCCAAAGGCACTGCAGTAGTAGCCAGCATTGCTTTGCTGCAGGGCCAGTCATGCCAAGGAAACTCAGGACCCGTCTGCACCAGCCTTAGATCTCTGGAGTGTAGGCTACATGGCTTGTCCCTCACGTAGAAGTAGCAGAACAAGAAGACGAGTCCTGCTTGGTCTTCTTATGGTGTAGACTTCAACTTACCATAAATATTTGGAGCATGATCTTGACTTGGCAAAAGAGTGGTCGCTATTTGGAGACACAGTGGCCCTGTGACTTAGAGCAGGTCCACTGTTTACAGTGTGAAAGGCCATGTATTCTGCGACATAGAGGTTCACCTCCTGCTCAATGATCAACATGTGTTGCACAACTTCGAGTCATGACCGGAACCTAGACACCACAGGCAATTGTGCAGATGTTTGACTGATATCTTCTTCCTTTAGTACAGCACAGCTTAAAGACTGTTGTCTAGGGAGAGACATTTACCTGGCATACTGTTATATTTCTGGAAATGTTGGGGTCTATAAAAACCTACAGGAGTTGGGAGCGGGGCTTTGGATCTGTGTACAAGGACACAGAAAGAAAGAAACTGATGTCAGCGCACAGGGACGGCCTCTATATGAGGCTTCCTGGAGTCACTTTTGGAGGTGGTGCACATCCGATGTGGAGTCTCATGGCGCTACCTACTGGTGCACAAGAGTAATCAATTGAAAAAAAAAACAGATCCTAACTGGTGTCTCGGGATATTCAAAAGTTGAGGAATCTGCAGTTAAAAGAATCCATCAGAAATTATGGTACAGGCCTCTTCTAACTTAATGAAGAATTTTCTGAAACCTCATAACCATCTGCAAGGGTGCTACATGTAAGTAATCTCCGCAAGATGTTTGCTTCTACTACATAGTCCTGCATAGCTTTTTATTGTTGATTTTGAACATAATATTCAGCACCTTTATAAAACTGTACTTTATACATGAGATCCACAATATGCTGTGTAACTCCTCTAGGGGGAACCGTTAATAAGAAAGTTATTGGTCTGGATGGGTATTCAGTACACCTTTTAAAATATCAGCCTACTTACCCATTTTTTTGATACAGGTTTATAACAAACAATTTTGATGACTGAATGAATGAATCTGTAATTACCTATCCATGAAAAGATAGTGTGGGTATTCAGACAAAAATAGTGGTCATTAAGACCAAGCCAGAAAAGGCATTCGCTCTAAACAGACAGGGATCTTGTAAGGAAGAATAGGCTTTGACAATAGTAGGTAATAGGGCTAGAATAAAAATAAAACTTTCATAATTTACAATAGGGATATCTACTTAGCTTGTTACACAAACTAAGCTCCAATGATTGTTAACATTTTTAGGTTAGGCTACAAGAATTCCTACTTCAGATAATTCCAAATGGATAAGTATTGGATTAGTTCCTTGTTGAGCAGGGTATCAAACAAGGTTTTGCTTTTTCCACAATTCTATTCACTTTAACCATAGACCTTCTCGCCTTAGAATAATAAATGATCCTGTCATGAAAGAGACGAATATAGTGTGATAAAGAGGAAGACTTTGCTTTTTGTAGAAGACTCTGCACTAGCAAACTCTAATACTAAGAGTTATTTACTAATATTCCTCACATGGAGGATCTGCAGTGAATAAGGGTAGCACAGTATCTAAGGTGTAGGTCTTTCAAGCTATGAGGGATTTGGAGTTTGCATGTTTTGTATGATGATTTTGCTGTTATCTGCACAATAATGGGTGAGAGGAGGACAGCCCAGAAGGAGTCATTTGGAAGGGGCGGGTGCTCTACTGAGATCCATCAGGTCTGAGCACTGGCCTGTGTAACACTCAATCATCAGCCACCTTTCTTCCCTTTCCACCTTTGCCAAAGTCCTTGACTCCAATTGAAGCTGCATTCTTGTCACCACCCTCACCCTTTCTTATATGATATTTTTATTTCTTGCCATATGTCATCATAGCAGGCACCGGGGGAGGAAGAAAATGCATTGTGCAGCAGCACAACTTCCCTTGACAGTGGTGGTGGCTTGTGAACTGGTTCATCTTCTTTACATGTTACAGTCTACGTCAGCTTCACAGCTGAAGTTCCACTGAAGAATACCCTTCCCAATTCTGCGGGGGGATGGGGTGGTTGAGGGGCTGGGATACATTTCCTGTGGAATAGGACACGTTACAACGCAAACATTTACAACGCATGCCTTTACAACGCATTTTTTACTTCGCAACATCCATTACAATGCATGATTTTGCAACGCATGCCATCACCACGCATTTTTAGAAACTACACTTACAATGCATTCCATTACAACGCATACCATTACAATGCATATTACTTTTAGGGCAACAGTAGTGTAAGTGTTGGATAGTGTAGGGGTAAAAATTACTATTCCCACTCCAGTGAGTGCAACAGTAGGGTAAGTGTTGGATAGTGTAGGGGTAAAATTACTATTCCCACTCCAGTGAGTGCGACAGTAGGGTAAGTGGTGGATAGTGTAGGGGTAAAAATTACTATTCCCACTCCAGTGAGTGCAACAGTAGGGTAAGTGTTGGATAGTGTAGGGGTAAAAACTGCGTTGTAATGGTATGCGGTGTAATGGCATGCGTTGTAGTGGCATGCGTTGTAATGACATGCGTTGTAGTGACATGCGTTGTAGTGACATGCGTTGTAGTGACATGCGTTGTAGTGACATGCGTTGTAATGGCGTGCAATGTAAAGGATGTTGCGTTGTAATGACTGCGTTGTAATGGCTGTTTCTCTTTCCTGCGCAGCAGTCACCAGCTTCAATAGCAGTCATCTTGAGTGGTCTTGCTTCCCCTGCTCATCTACTGCTCTCAACATACTTCCACAAAACATCCATTGAGCCACAGGGAGGTGTCAACTACTAGAAGAACGATCTGGAAGATGGAAGGGGTGAAGGCATGTGTCACACTTCTTGGAAAGCCACCTCCTTGATGCACTAAGTTACTCGTGTTTCTGAGAACCTCCTTTCTTCACCACATCATGCATGCCATCCTGGCTGATTCATACTAAACTATGCATTTCATGCTGGTGAGCAAAAATAAAAGTGTGGTCATGAGGTGGGCTGGACAAGGCCTGAGTGGCTGTTAAGATGCTAATGGGATCCAGCCTCAATTTGCCAATTATATTTTAATTTTGTGGAGCTCTGGTCTAATTTATTCAACTAGCCACATTTGTTTACTTCACAAACAACTAATACTCAGTTTGTCAGTCTTCTTCAAGTATATCACAGAGTTTGAGATTGGATATCAGCCAGTGTCCTATCAGCTAAAGCACCGTCTATGAAGAGATAATTAAGCCTTGAAAAGTGGCCATATTTCTTACTGTAGAATGTGTACCCCCTTACCGAGCTCATTTGATGGCACCACGCATCAACCCATCCAAAGTCCTGTAACATACTTCTTAGAGCCTGTCTGGACTTAGGTGAATGGATACACACACTTTTAGTGGATCTATCGAGGTTAATGTCCAATAAGGTGTTGAAATCGCCCCCCAGGACCACCGGGATTGTGGACTCCATCAGATTCCACTTCAGGGTTGATAAAAAAGGAGGGACCATCAGCATTCAGGCTGTAAAAGCCCACACATGTAAATTCAAATCCCGCACACCTTAGATATGCCAAAACCCATCTACCGGAGCTGTCTATTTTTTAGGCCAAAACCTCCACCCCTACCCCTCTACTCTAAACAATTGCAACCCCCTTACAATAAACATCTTGATCTGAGACTGCATAATCTCAGATGAAGATGATCTCTATCCACCTATACTTAGAAAAGAAGGTTCTGTTAGATGGGTCTACTGCAGAATCATAACATGGGTGGTGCTTCCCTCAAGGTATCTGAGCACCAATCTCTGCCTCCCCTTTGACTTGAGGCCATGGAAGTTTCAGGTCAAAAAGCGTATCTCTTTGCCTACCCCCATGTAATTTCTAACCAACTCCACCCTGTCTTCCCTTTGATATAGTTAGTGCCAATGGTCATAAAAACGCAGTTTGGTGAATTTGAGGACTTTTCTTTAACTTTTATCCCACTGCTTCCCACCCAGTGCCCCTTCCCAGAACCCACCGTGAGGAACCCAGGTCATATTTCCGACCATTCAGCCGTGACTATGCTCCACCAATGTCCCGGAGGTGTGCAGAATTCAAGGTGGAATGCCAATCATGCCCTCCTCTTGGATGCAGAAATTGTAGTGGCCCTAAAAAGAGCAAGTGATGATTTTTTCTATCAATAGCAAGGGATCTGCTTCCCTCGCTATAGTTTGGGACACTTTCAAAGCATTTATACGGGGTGTCTTGAGAAGTCAAGCTCACTTTAGGAATAAAGCAGAGAGAATGGAGGTTACTTCCCTGGAGCAAGAAATTGGGGTTTTGAAGGCTAATTTGCAGACACATAAGCTAGATCTAGACAGGGAACAAACTGCACAGCGTTTGGAAGAGATGCAGCTACATTTTGAAATCAAGCTTGAGGAGAAGTGCAGGGAAAGATGGCAGGCCAAGTGCCAGAACCTCTTTAAATATGGGGAACAATCAGGATCACTCTTGGCATGGAAGACAAGGACAGAGAGGTCCAGGAAAAACATCAAGGAGCTGATCATTAATTCCCAGGGGGATATCTAAAAAGGCAGGAGAAATGCAGGATCATTTGGTCTCCCTCTTCTCAGCACTATACACAGAGGAGGTTTACCCAGACCTCGACAGGCTCAGGGAATGGTTGAAGCAAAGGGACCACTCCGGGCTTGAGTCAGGGAGGGAGTGGCTCAAGGCACAGATTACTGAGGAGAAATTTTGAAGCATTTAAAACATGTTAAGAATGGGAAGGCCGCAGGTCCAGATGCCATTCCATCAGAGCTTTATAAGCTCTTGAAGGAAGAGGTCGTGCCTATCTGAGGGAAAATGTTTAACTCCATCTACCTAGAAAACGCCCAGATCCCAGACTCAAGGAGGGAAGCTACGCTAGTTTTGATATTAAAACCTGCCAGGGACCCTAGAAAGGCTGATTCATATCGGTCAATTTCCTTACTGAATGCCGATTATAAGGTCTTTACGAGCACACTGGACGCCAGATTGACTAAATTAGCTTCCGATCAAAAGGGCTTTGTCCGGAAGCACCAGATTCATGAGCTCACTCAAGAAGTAATAACATCTATTGACCTAGCCACGGCATATTTGATCCCTTTGGCAGTGGCTACAATCGATGCTGCCAAGGCGTTCGACCGAGTATGCTGGGCCTATCTCTGGGAGGCCTTGGCAGCATTTGGCTTTAGCTCTTGTTTCATCTCGACTCTCCAGAGATTATATATGAATTTGTCGGCCTGAATTCTTTTCAATGGGTTGTTGACTAAGAGCTTCGAAATTGGCAGAGGCATGAGACAGGGTTGCCCTCTGTCCCCCCTTCTTTTCGATATCTATATTGAGCCATTCGCCCAACTACTTAGAAGGGATCAAAAAGTAACCCCTTTCTCCTTGCAGCATTACAAAAATAAGATAACGCTTTATGACGATGATCCCATACTCTATTCATCAAATCCCGCCCAGACCATTCCTTGGGTACAGAAGTTGGCGGGGGAGTTTGGGCCCTATCGGGATACTCTGTGAACACATCTAAGTCGGAGATTATGTGCTGGAACATCGCTTACTGGAATGGGGAGGTCAAGTCAGAGATCAAATACCTGGGTATCTCCATAGTTCACCACCTGGAGGATTTCCCGGCCTTTAATCTACGGAAGGTGGCAAAGGAGGTCGATCAGCTGCTTTTTAGATGGAGGAACCTGCCATTAACAATTTATGGGCGAGTGAACTTGATTAAAATGTCAATACTTCCTAAGTTGATGTATCTTTTTAACTGAATCCCGCGTACGTTTCCTAGACCGGCTTTAGCTAAATTACAGGGTAAAATCACAAGCTTTATTTGGATTTCTGGTGGGGCGAGGCTGTCTTTGAAGAAATTAGGGCGAAGGCTCAAGAAAGGTGGCCTGGCACTTCCAGATCTGAATTTGTACTGTGTGGCCTTTAAATTAAAAAATTGTAGAATGCTTCTCGGGACTCCGGATAGCTCAACTTGGGGGAGGCTTTTGGCAGAAATACCAACGCATTGGAGATTTGCTGCACCAAACTTTGTCAAAAAAGTTCGATTAAAAGTTTTAAAGGCCATGCTCACCCTGTGGATTAGAGTCAGGAAGATATTGAGCACAGGCTAATATTCAGATTTTTCACCAATCTAGGACTCTCCAGGTACCCCAGATTGCTTCATGGATAGGCTAAGTCATCCCTTGAGGAGCACCACCAAACGAAAAGGTATCAAGGTCAGTGGCTCTATTGGGTCCTTTCAATTGCGTTCAGCAGCATGCCACAATGAGTACAAAAAGACAAAAGGATGGTTCCATATTCTTTATTCCAAAAGTCCAACGTAGGCAACAGCCGACACGTGTTTCGACTTTTTTAAGGCTGCAAATTTAAAATAAAACTTATAAACAAGAGTAGTACTGTCTCACAAACCATAGACAGATGTGTTCATACTCATGGTGGACCAGCCATGTGCACATGCACACACCGGATGGTGTAAAAAAAAAACCTGTACACCAATAGACACCCTCTGTGTAAGTGTCAAGAAAAGAGGTGTCAGAGAAAGAAAAAGGAAGAGGTTCCTAACTAGACATCGCAAAGAGAATGCGAACCCGAGACGTTATAACATGACATCGTTCACCTGCCTCAGGTAAGCACCGGAGGAAGTCACGGAGGTTTTTAATCTCACTCACTCCCCACGGGCCCCCACTTAGTTTAGAAGTGCATCCCTGTCGTCAGGTGTATGCCCGCCCTCTACCAAACCGAGTTTCTAGAGGGCGAGGACTAGTCAATGATGAAGCATGACACCTGATGGTGTGTGAGACCAGTCCTTCACATTTTGTGAGATGTCCACACTCACAATTTAATTTGCACCTAGGTCACTACTCTGGGAGCGGCCCCATTTTGTGTTTAACATTTTATGTTGGAGGCTGGCCTGCTCCTAGAGCCCTGCGCCTCTAGTTCCCTCCCCCAGGAGCTCCTGGGGATAGTGTGGTTACATGGTTCCCATGGTTTTTAGTCCCCATGGGGGACTTTTCATTTCGTTGCAGTATTGTCTCTGCTTTCTAGTGTCCGTTCTGGGTTCAAGACGTTATTTCCCAGACGGTTTGTATGGTTGATTAGCCGTGGTTTTTTCCCTTAATTTGGTACAGCTGGGCCAGCTGTTTCTGTATTTCTTTTTGAGCCTCTGCCTATGAGCTTGTCTCAAGAGGTGTCCCTTGCTTTGTGGGGATGTGACATACCCTATGTGGGGTATTCGTTCGCTATTATGTAGCTACTCTTTCTTGCCAGGAAGTTTCAAAGGCTTCCGCAGAGTCTTCTTCGTATGTTTTTTGTCCCTTTGGGAACTTGTCCTTTGGTTCTACCTGAAGGTTTTTTCACTTCGCTCTTCCTACTGTGGTAGGACGCCTCCTCTGTTGCGACCCACGGTTTTGGCATGGCTCTCTCCTGGAGCTTCTGTGTTGCAGTCTACGTTTTTTTCGTAGCACTCTACGGCCTACCACATGGTCTAGCGTTAGGATTCCTGGAACTCACCCAGGAGGCCCGGGTTGGGCTGCCGGTATGGGAAGTACAGAGTTTTCCTGCATCTGTGGATGCATAATTCTCCAGTGTATTGTGGACTTCAGCCATAACTGGCTCACCCATCGGGCTCACGCCCTCCTGTCTTGCCTTTGGCCTAGGCGGACACCACGGGGTGTCCATGGTATTCCTTGCGCCCCTGCCTGGGCGGTGTTCTCTTCTTGTTCTCTTCTTCCCTGGTGTTGAGAAGGGCTTAGGTCTTCTCTCATGGCTCAGACACTGTTGGGGGTTTACCTATGGGCAGTGGAGTCTTCGCCGGACATGTCACTGCTGTGTGTTGACTTGTGCCCTTTACTTCCCTCTGCCTTTCCCCGGCCAGGGCTCAAGTCTTTCTGTTCGTTACAGCACACGGCTCAGGTATTCTAATCTGACCTCTGCTGCGGGTTTCAGTGGACGTATTCTGCCTTCGGTTGATCCCTGCCATCCTCCAGTATCTGTATGCAATGCCAGTTCAGAAACAATTGTACATTTGTTATTCTTTTGTCCATATTATAAATCCTCAAGGAAAAAATGGATAATCCCATTGTGTAAACTAGTCGGTCCGGGCCACTACCTCGAGGTGTTAAGAATTTTGATGACTGATACTCGCAGAGTAGTGGTTTTTGGCCTGTCTAGATACTGGCATGCACTTTGGATTAGGCGACTAAATGCACTTTATGATATATTAACCTTTTAGTCCCTGGGATTTTTTTATTATACTTTTATGGTAATAATGTTATTTAAGATTATCTTATTTCTGTATTTTATCTATACTGTGCTGTGTACTTTTATGATCTTCTATGATCGAAATAAAGTTGATGAATGAATATGTATGCAGCTATGTATACTTTTTCAGACACTCTGTCTGTGTCTTCCTGCCTCTTCTTCGTTAAGGTAGTGGCCAGTCTCCCCGCCTGTCTCGTGGGAGCCCAGTCTTTCCTTCCCCGTTAGGGACGGTGGTGTCACCATTTCAGTGGATGGACATGGTTGTGTCCTGCTAGGCTTCATATTGGGGCCGTTAGTACCTGTTGTGTGGCCTCCTGGTCTCTAGGGCTGCTTTTCGAGTTTTCCCTAGGCTTTGAATTTTCATGACTTTTTCATATATATCTATATGTCTCTATGTATATATGTCATGAGTTGTACACTCAAGAGAGGGCAAGCATACTGGGTTTTTCCCTGCTGTAGTCTCTGGGGGATTTTTTGCCCCAGATCCGTCTCTCTCTCTCTCTCTCTCTCTCTCGCTCTCTCATGTGAGGTGGTGTTTGTGTGTGCCTGGCTTTGCTGGTGTCCCCATGGAACCCAGGGGCTGTGAGTGCTCTGTGACATGGGTTCAGATCCCAGCTGGGGAACTTCGAATTTTACCTTTGGCCATTGCACCTGTGGGTACGGTTGGCTGGTTGCCTACCTGGTGTTGAGCCATCTGTCTCTGTCGACAGGCACGTGCTGTTGCATTAATTGTGCTTGTGTGTTTATGTGGTGTGGCTTCCACGGTCCACACTGTCTGCTATGTGTATTTTTGTAGTCCACGTCCATGTTCCTCCTGATAGTCATGGTTCGATATATCTCGGCATGATGACATCTGCCCCCTGACATGTCATGTTTTGGCTTCCACTGTTGTGCATGCTCAGTTGTATGTTCTGACTCTGTCATACTGCCTTGTCCCTTCTCTGGGACCTTGTCTCTTGCGGATCCATGGGATCCTGCTCTCAGTTTAACTTCCTTTTACAAGAAGTTTCTGTCATTTATTCTATTGTGCACTGACCATTCGGGTTCTGTGATTCCGTTTCGTCCTTGTCTGGATGTAAGAGGGCTCGTACCGTCCTCTGATGGATTGTGGTACCTTTGTTCCCCTTGCTCAGGCTTCTATCCTGTGCTTCATGGGTCTGGTGTCAGCCACGCGGGCATTGCTGTCCTCACCGTGTTTTAGTCAAGGCTCTTGACGGATTGTTCCGTTGGGAACTTGGTGGGTTTCAATTGTAGACCCTCCTCCATTGGGGTATACCTTTGGTATCTATTCTAAGTTAAGGAATCTGCGGCTAGATGTCTCTATCAGATGAACGAGTTACTTACCTTCGGTAACGATGTATCTGGTAGAGACACAGTCTAGCCTCAGATTCCTTAATCCCGCCCATCCTCCCCTTTCTGCAAGGGCCTTTCCAGGTGGGTTCTACTCATTTGCCTCCTTACGGGTGACTTTGGTCTTCCTGCAGGGTGCTCTGGTTTACCTCCCTCCGGGGCAGGATGTCTCATTCTGTTTTACCAGTTGCCTCCCCACCCATTCTCATTTTTAGGTAGCGAGGTTATGTGTCCTTCCGTGCTCCCCCACCCTGGTTCTTCCGGCGGGGGATTCTCATGTTCTTCTCCCTTCCTCCCATATCTATTTCTTCTCCATTACTTTGGAGTCTCCTTGACTGGCTGCAGTCAATTGGTTGGGGTATATTTGACTATGCTATAGTCAATAACTCATTATGGGTTGTGTGGTTGCACTTTCTCTGTTGTTGCACACACGTGGTCACTTACCATGAGTTATGTTGTTCCGTCTTGTTGCCCTTTACAGTTACATCCTGTGGTTACAGACTGTTTTTCCTAAAGTTGCACCCTGTGGTTACAGACTGTCTTCGTTTGTCATGCCATTCATTTCCACTGCCGTCACCTCCTGGGGAGGCACGGCTCTTCGCTTTGCGAGACCGGTTCTAGGGGCGGGGGCTCTGTTCGCTCCCTTCCGTCCCTTACGGTGTTAAGTATTCTTTCAACATTGTGATGTTTCTCATCATTCTGTGATTTCTTGTCATTATTTTTCAAAGATTTTTGTTCTTTTTGGGCACACTGTTCCCATACTCTCACAGTTTTTGTAGTGGCTCTGCGTTGTGGCGCGGAAAAGTTTCACAGTAGAAAACTGACGTCAGCGCGCCGGGAGGGACTTATATGGCTCCATTGACGTCACATCCGTGGACGACGTCAGGACGGAGCCAGACGCCGCCGCCTCCCGGCGTGCAGAGGTACTGCTGGAAAAAGTTTCCGGATCCAGCCTGACGCCTGGGGATATTCTAAGTTAAGGAATCTGCGGATAGACTGTGTCTCTACCAGATACATCGTTACCGAAGGTAAGTAACTTGTTCGTATGATTTTCTCCCTACATGTTATGTTATGTTATGATGCATTTATAGCGCGCACGGATACTCAAGAGTGTCCCGGCGCGGAGTGCTATTGTCGGAAGCAAAAGAGGCTAAGCATACCTAGGCTTAATCAAAAAGCAGGGTTTTAAGATGCTTCTTGAACAGCCTAGTATCTCGGATGTTGCGCAGTTCCAGCGGAAGGGAATTCCAAGCTTCATCCGCCTTAAAAGATAGGGAGCTGCCCCCCATACGAGTAAGGCGGAAGCGGGGGATAACTGCCAGACGCTGCGCAGTGGAACGCAGACGTCTTCGAGGAACATAAAAGGCAAAGCGTCTCCTAAGGTAAAGTGGCCCCAATCCGTGTAGAGCTCCATGCGCCAAAGTAAGGGCTTTAAACTGGACACGGCGGGCCACGGGAAGCCAATGGAGATCCCGTATGTGTTGATTCATGCTTGATCGTCCTGGGATACCGAGCAGAACCCTAGCAGCCGCATTCTGTATTGTTTGCAATTTTTTTAGATGGTAGCCAGACAGGCCAATGTACAAAGCATTGGCATAGTCAATGCGTGACAGGATTAGAGCAAGAGTCACCATTTCCTTAGCTGGCCAAGGTAACAGGGGAAAAAACGTTCTGAGTGATTTCAGCGTGCCAAAGCACACTCCTGCAAGTTTCTTTATCTGCATGGAGAACCTGGGGTCTTCACTGAACCAGACCCCCAAGTTCTTAGCGGGGTTGCCAACAGAATTGGGCGGGGGGTATTCAGTGGGCCAAAGAGCCTCCCTAAAAAGCGGGGGAAAGGATCCATACAGAAGTACCTCCGACTTGTCCTCGTTGCACTTCAGCTGTGCCAGTGCAAGCCATTTAAAAACAGCAGAGAGACAGCTTTTCGCTTTGTCCGAGGACAGGTCATTTTTCTTCCAGGTGAAGAGGAGCTGGGTATCATCGGCATAGGCAATTATCTTGGCTCCCAGCTCCACTGCTAAGTAAATCAGGGGAGTAACATAAATATTTAAAAAATATGACACTACTTGGATGACATAGTGTCCCTGTTTTCATTGAGCATGCCAACTCTACATATGAATGTTAAACTTTCCTGAATTTATGTATGTGCTAGCAATAGGACCACCATTGTCATCCTTTCTGTGTTTGTTTACTGTTTATAATGGTTTGCTAAGCACTACTAACAACTAAGGAAGATACTAGAGTCTACGTCATTAGATATTCTATTTGCTCTCACTGTCTCACTAAACAATTTCCCACATTACTTGATCTTACCAATGGCCAATTTTAAGGACGATCAAGATAAATTATTGGAGGAACTTTTCCAAGAGAGAAATCCTGATAGGATGACAGGGAATAAAGAAAATAATGATGGACTTAAAACAAAGTTCATGAGACTTGAAATACTGAGAAAACAAGAAGCTTCACGCTGGTGGGATGTCACTATCTTGAAAAAGTACATTGAAATTAAACAGGTCCTGAGGGTTCTAAGAATTATCATCTTTCCATCTTTTGATGACCTCGATGAGGACCTCTTATCAGATTGGGAAAATCTGTTACAGAGCTCTTCATACAACATGATGTCTATTCTCATAAAACACGCAGAGAGAAAGAGAGAGAACATCCCCTGAGAAATTGAAACATTGGAGGTTGAGATTAAGAAGCTTAACTTGGCCGAAGCTACCCAAAAAAACTACAAAATCCTAGAAGATGTACTTAATAGACACCAGATTTATCTCAAGGATAAAAAGTCTTGCAAACTAAAACGGGACGAAAATGACTATAAGTCAGGGAGAATATTTACTTTTGCGAGGAAGTTTGACAACATCCAAGTTGGTCAACCCCCATCTAAAACTACCCCTGGGGACTTAACAGATGCCACCTCTGCTAGTGATTCTGATATTTCTAGCATTCGCAGTGAAATAAGTGAGGGTCCACCAAGTACCAGTGCAAATGCTATGGGCACTTCCCAGCTGAATACCTCCTCTGCTTTTTTACGGGAAGTCCAAAGGTACCGCAAAGGTTCAAAAGCGAATTTTACCAATTGCGCAAATACCATAAGAAAACAAGAAGAGAGAGGAATAGATCAGCAAAATACAAAAAGGGAGGGAGTGACAACCAGGTCAAACCCAAGGGCACAGAGAAGTTGATAGCTTGGGAAAGCCAGGTTACAAGCGGTTCTGTCATTCCTTCTTCATCTGTTACTAATTCAGATTCTAATGCTATTGCAGTTGTAAACCTGTCTAGTATGATGCTGAATTCCACTCAAATAAATTTGCTTGCAAAAGGTTTGGGCTTCTGTCCTGCTTCTAAACCTGATTACAACGGGATGCATGTGGATCTATTTAAGTTTATACGCAAAATGAAACTAAAAAAGTTTTTTGCCTCAAATCCCAAACATGTGGTACATACGGTTTTTGACACACATATTTCCTGTGACAAAACCATCTAAGACATGGAGGATCTGCAACTATTACTGTCCCTGGAAGGTGACTCATCTACCACACCTTCCATCCCTAATATCTGTTCAGACCTCGGAATTACACCTGACCTTACACTTGACAGCATTCTTAGACCAAAAGCCACCTTCTTGCCAATTTCACACACTGATAGTGCCATTGAGATCTTTTACCGCCTAGTCACCAAAGATCTTTATCAATGGGAAGACAGAAATAGAGGACAACGTGATTGCTTTAGGGACAATCTAACCAAATCAGAAAGGATTGCCCTGAATACTCTAACCAAATCTCCCCAGGTTATAATAAAGGAAGCTGACAAGGGGGGAAATGTGGTCCTAATGGACACGCAGGACTACATAAAGGAGCTAGACAGGCAACTGTCAGACACAACTTCCTATATTCCGGTTAATTAGCAACCCATTGCCGCTGATCACATCTTTGATTGAAAAGAAACTTAAGACCTAGTTAGATTTGTGCCTCATAAATGATTTGGAATTTAGATATCTGTTTGTGCCCTACCCCAGAGCACCATGCATCTATGTTCTTCCCAAAATACATAAACAAGCCACTTTTCCACCAGGGAGACCGATCATTTCGGGTATTGGTTCCCCAACGGAACATATAT
The DNA here is from genome assembly GCA_963921515.1 of Calotriton arnoldi. Lineage (NCBI taxonomy): Eukaryota > Metazoa > Chordata > Amphibia > Caudata > Salamandridae > Calotriton > Calotriton arnoldi. The sequence continues at coordinate 402,587 of CAWUFW010004042.1, forward strand.
CCAAATATATTGACACCTTCCTCCTATCGTTTATAAGCGATACTAAACACCTTCTAAACCAATTGAGTGATTTTGTCTGGTCAACTGAATGCTGCTTTGTCACACTGGACATAACGTCCCTGTACACCTCAATACCCCAAGAAAATGGAGTCATGGCATGCCAGCATTTTTTGGCATCTCGGGCTGCTAATATGTGGGAACATACCCAAATGCTGCTAGAAATGATTAGACTAGTCTTAGACAACAACTTGTTTCTGCACAATGGAGGGTGGTACCGCTAATGCCAGGGAGTGGCTATGGGCTCTAAATTTTCCCCCTCAATTGCAAATCTGTTTGTGGGTGAACCAGAAAAGAACTATGTCTGGAAGCACTGCCCTGGTCACCTTCTAAATCATGTGGTGTATTGGGGTTGATACATCGACGACATTCTAATGATATGGACAGGCGGACAAATCTTGCTGAAAAAATTCTGTGCATTTCGAAATGCTAATCACTGTAACATAGTGTTCACTTATAAGTCCAGTCAAAAAGAGATTGCTTTCCTGGACCTAAAACTGTACACTGTTGATAACACCATGCCATATACACTTTACAGAAAAAAACCAGCCTGCAACTCGGTGTTACACGCGGATTCATCACATCCGAAATCCCAGATCCTGTCTATCCCATATGGGGAAATGTTAAGAATAAGACGTAACTGCAGTGAGAATAGGGAGTTTTCCACTGAGATCAACAAGACAGAGAATCAATTCCTGGACAGGGCTTATCCACCGGCTGCTGTCACTGCTTCTAAAAACAAGGTTAAAAGGGTGGAACGCAAACACACTTTGGCAGACACCCGGGTAAAGACAGATACCAAGGGTGAAAGGCTCTCCATCATCACTCCTTTACATACACTTAGCCACATGTTTTACAACATTTTAAAAAGACACTGGTATATCCTAAAAACATATCCTGACTTGAACAAACTGCTCCCTGCTAAACCAAGCTTCACTTACAAGAGAAACAGACTGTGTCCAAGCTTTCTAGATCCTAAAACGACCAAGCAGGGCACACAATGGCTACCCCCTCTCCCACATGGTTTCCACAAATGTGGACATTGCAATATGTGTCCTTTCTCTATGGGCAAAATCAAACGCTTTTGCTATAACACACCACAGGAACATCAGATCAGTGCGTTTATAACTTGCAATTCCAAATTTGTGGTATACTGCATTATCTGTATGTGCAAGAAAATTTATATTGGTAGTACCATACGCCCCCTAAAAGAGAGACTGCAGGAACACTTTAGAGCCATACAGAATGTAGACAAGAACTATCCATTAGCGGTACATTTTATTGAGAACCATGGCTTGGCTGAGCTACCTCTTGTCAAATTTCATGGCCTAGTGGTGGTACCTATCCACCCAAGGGGAGGAGATAGGGTCAAACAACTAAGAAAACTAGAGACCAAATGGATCATCCAACTCAGAGCAGTGGACTGGGGCCTAAATTTAGACAGGGAGCTGCATGTATTTTTGAGGGATTAACTATATGAATCAGTGAACTGGATTTTATACTGTACAAGTTTTATCTTTCATTTAGTGATCTATATGGCTTGCCATATCTTGGCTACATATGTTTCAACTATATTTCAAATGCTAAAGATTGCTACTACTAATGACTATACGTTGACAAACTTGATCACACTTTGAATCTTCACCCGTCTTTGTTGATCAATGTCTCTCTACCTGTGGTATATTTTGATTATCAACTGCAAAACGCTATGAGGGTGACCTCATCCTGACTCTATGCGCATTATTACCTGTATTATATACTATGCTTTTGTTGTTGAGGTTGGGGTGCTAAGCTTCCACCACCATAGTGACTGTATAACATGGGAATAGCTATACAAGTGATCAACTGATGTTTTGAAATTTACTGTTTTGCAATTATTTACCATGCCTTTACCTTTGAGGTTTGGGTGTTATTCTTCTACCACCACAGAGACTGTATAACATGAGAGCAGATGTAATAGTGACCAATTAGTGATTAACTGATGTTCTGAAATTTACTATTCTGAAATTTCACTGTGTGGTGCAAATGGACTATTTGGGACATTACTTTTTGGAACTACTACACTATGGGGCTGATTACGATGGCGGGCGGACTTGGTCCGCCCGCCACCCTAGCGGTGATTGGGACCGCCCGCCAGACATGCGGCGGTCCCACCTCTGCAATTAGGATGCGCCCGCCATACTGGCGGGCGCATCCTGGGCTTTCAACATTGCGGGTGGTGCTGCTGGCTGCAGCACCATCCGCAATGTTGAAAGTGCTTGCACCACATTTTCATGCACCACGCGGTGCCTGCCACTTGGTGCATGGAAATGCAGGGGGGTACCATGGGTACCCCCGAGTGCAGCGACACCCCCCCAAACAAGGGGGGCCCGCAACGGGCCCCCAAACCCAATCCCCACCAGCCTTTCCATGGCGGTATCGCTGCCATGGAAAGGCCTTTTTCTACCCACATCCTAATATGGCGGACGGTGCCTGCTAGGCACCGCCACCATATTAGTGGCCCTGCTCCGCCCACCAGGCAATCGGTGCGATTGCCACCGGTGGAAAAGCGGCGGACGGACTTTGCGTCTGCCGCGATACCCACCGCCATCCTAATATGGCGGTGGGTAAATCTCAATGTTATGGCGGAACGATCGCCACCGCCGGCGATCGTTCTGCCATCGTAATGAGCCCCTAAGTTCTTTGCTCTCACCTGCTCTATTTCTCTATACAAGATTGTATTCTTTATTGTGCACTTACCAACCTCTTTCTGACAATAGGGATTCTTCTTGCACTCCTTTTTAAAAACATTTTTTTTTTTTTTACTTGTTTGATGTTTACTATTTTCACAAGTTTTTTTAGGAACTCCACTTTGAGGAATCCACTTATCTGCAGCGCATACGTGGAGCCCTGCTTACTTCCCTGTTTTAATCTATATGAGGAAATAGATGTGAATAGTATTCACTACCACACCAATATGGCGCTCGTTTTCTATAAAAACAAGGCATACTCTTCTTGTAGTTGTGTCCTTTTTTTTTATCTCTACGCTCACATGCACACGTAGAATATTTAATGAAGTACGGACAAGCGCGTACGGACAAGCGCTGCTCCTGTGTAGACGACCATGCATCGGGCGGACGTTTTTCTCGCGGACTTCAAGGTAAGATTATTCCGTAATGAGGAGTTGGTTTTTAGATACAGAGGGGCAGATCTACAAGAAAGTGCCGCAGCGTGGCGCTGCAAGCCCTTGGCTGCGCCACGCTGCGGCACTTCAGAGCACAGGAATGCGACATATTTACAAGAATATGTCGCATTCCTGTGCTCTTCCCTGCGCTGGCGCACAAACAGCTGCCAGCGCCGGCGCAGGCACCCTTGCACCATGGTGCAAGGATGCCTGCGCCATGGGGAGATTGTTTCTGTGCAGGAAGGGGCACCTTTCTGCACAAAAACAATCAGTACAGGCTTTTCCTCTTTCAATGCGTGCTGCAGAATGCAGCACGCATTGAAAGAGGTAAAACGAGGAGAAATGAAAACATTTCTCCTCGGTGCGCCTCGCTACGCCACCTCTAGGGTGGCGTAGCTTTCAGACGCATCTCCAGAGTTACGATTTCTCGTAATTCTGGAGATGTGTCTTGTTCCATGGGTGTTGCGTGGGAACACCCACAGCAACACCCATGGAACGCCCCTTCACCGCAAAGTGCTGCGTGTGAAGGGACGAGTATTTACAAGGAGAGGAAAAGTCACGCATGGTGGCTTTTCCTCTCCTTGTAAATATCGAGGAGCCCCCTGCGCCACCAGTACGTCACGAAAAGTGACGTACTGGTGGCGCAGGGGGCTTGTAAATCTGCCCCTAAGAACGCTAATAACGCATAATAGGTGGCATCAAGAGTAGGTTTGGAGATTTATACCTTTTGTTTATGTCGTGTACCTTTCCTTAACTTTGGGCTCAGTTACCAGTAGAGCATTTTCGTAGGAATATTACCCCATAACCTGATAAGACCGCTGTACTCTCGTTACACCCAAATGGGGTATGCAGAACGTTTGTGCCCAAACCTTGGGCTATAACACTGGCCTTTTGTTTGCATTTAAATAACTGTTATTAGTTTTGTATGGCACCTACCATAATCTGGACCAGGGCTTCGGTTCTGGAGTACATGTCCTTTTCTGGTTTTCTCTTGCGTGTACCAAATGTGTTAACATATACTAGAGTCTTTTCGATATACAATACGGTTCGCACCTGTTATTGACAGTTATTTAGGCAGATGCTCCCTGCTAGACGCAAGGGTGAGTGCTACAAATCTTGCTTAAATGAGATCTACGGGTGAAGCAACTCGAACACATATAGAGGCTTCTCACAACATTTTAACATGACAAATGGGTTTTCACAACTATTGTAAATTGTGGATTATAAGTTCTTTCTTTGTTTGGTCATATTTATTTCTGTTATCGTCACACTTGATTGATTTTGAAACGTAACATGCTGTTCTCGCTCTTTTTGGCTAATTTTTACGGGCATTTTTAAACCTTTGCAGTACATGACGTTTTGCTAGCTGTCCAGTCTGATACAGGTTTGAATATTACCCCCCCTTTTTTCTTCTTTTTTTCTTTTTTCTTTGGACAATCATAGATACATCCTTTGTCCAATATGGTGAACCACCGAACCTAGAAACACTAAGGGCCATATGTACGACCGGTTTTGCATGCTCCAACAGGTTTGCGAACCCGTTTGCACATGCAAAAACATCGTGGGCCATGTACAAAGCCCATTTAGCGAGTCGCAATTTATTTTCGACTTTCTAAATAGGTTTTGCGACTTGCTATTTGGAAGGGGCGTTCCCTTCCAAATAGCGAGTCGCTAAACCATGTACTAATGTTTTGTGACCTTAATTGCGGTTGTAAAACACTCGCAATTACCACCTACTTCCCCAGGGGACCCATTCACCTTTTCAAATGCATGCGAAAATAGTTTTTAAGGGCAGGCAGTGGTCCCAGGGACCACTGCCTGCCCTTTAAAAATTAAACGAAAACGTTTCATTTTTTTTTTTTAATGCATACTGTTTTTTTTAAGGCAAATGGGCTGCATTTTTTAAAAAAAACTGCTTTATTTAAAAGCAGTCCCAGACATGGTGGTCTGCTGGGCCCAGCAGGCCACCATCCCTGGGAGGGCCTGTCATTCCCAATGGGCTCGCAAATTGCGAGAGGCTCATTGATATTAATGAGCCTCACAATTTGCGACCCCATTGGGAATCGCAAACAGTGTTGAAAACACTGTTGTACATTTTATTTTGCGCCTCGCAATTTGCGACTCGCAATTAGTCGCAAATTGCGAGTCGCAAAATAAAATGGTCGTACATCTGGCCCTAAATGTAGAACAGGAATTCCAAATTAGGTACGCCATTTCAGTCTGACCATATGGGGCAGGCTGATCCCCTAAAACAAACCATGATATATGGAGTTACTCTTTCAATGTCTTGAGGATACTTCTAGATTTAGCTATTGAGTAGCTTACTTACGTGCATTTCTCTCTCTACAATGAGATGACTGCTCTATGTTGTTTTTTCTGGGATATCCGTTTTTGACTTCATTACTTTACCTATAGATTTGTGCTTACCTACGGCACATTGGACTGTGGGTCTACCACTGAAGAAACTATACCGTGTACTGCGTTGAGACGATTCTTCATAACTATCTATCACAAGGTAGTTTTTTGACTTCTCAACTTTTCCCGTTTCTACCTCTTTCGTTTCCCATCTGTTTTTTGTTTTTGACAACAATCTTTTTTTTCCTCTCTATTTTCACTTATGTTACTTTAGTCATGTTATAACGTCTTAGGTGCGCATTCTCTTTGCGACGTCTACTTAGGAACCTCTCCTTTTTTCTTTCTCTGGCATCTCTTTTCTTGACACTTACACAGAGGGTGTCTATCAGTGTACTGTTTTTTTTTACACCCTCCGGTGTTTGCATGTGCACATGGCTGGTCCACCATGAGTATGAATACATCTGTCTATGGTTTGTGAGACAGTACTACTCTTGTTTAAGAGTTTTATTTTAAATTTGCAGCCTTGAAAAAGTCGTCTTATGACAAAACACGTGTCAGTTGTTGCCTAAGCTGGACTTTGGGAATAAAGAATATGGAACCATCCTTTTGTCTTTTTGTACTCATCGCGGCATGCTGCTGAACGCAATTGAAAGGACCCAATAGAGCAACGGACCTTGATACCTTTTCGTTTGGTGGTGCTCTGAACATTCTTTTAAAATCTGTGTATGGCTTTCTCCCTACATATGATACTACTTGGATGACATAGTGTCCCTGTTTTCGTTGAGCACGCCAACTCTACATATGAATGTTAAAATTTCCTGAAGTTATGTAAGTTATATATGTGCTAGCAATATGACCACCATTGTCATCCTTTCTGTGTTTGTTCATCCCTTGAGGAGGGCAGGGTTAGCTACCTGGGGGGAGCTATTCACAGCACAGGGGTTATTACCTTGGGAAAGAGTTAAGGTTAGGACAGGGGGCTACCTATCAACATTTGAATGCTGCCAGTTTTCTTCTTGGTATGCAAGCGCTAGCACAGATACAAGCAACACTTGGAAAGATGAGTCACTTTTTCAAGATGCAAGGCCTATGAACAAAGAGGTTGCCATCTGATATTGGAAGCTTTTGAATGCTGAGGACAGAAATTTGGCGGAACCACAGAAGTTATGGGAGGAAATGAATCCAGGGCTTGAGCTGCCACACCTGTAGCACAGATCCTAAAAACTGGTGTACTTTAAGGTCAAGCCTGCTAACTTAAAAAGAAACCATTTTTTCACCCTTAACATACCATATTGGACCCTTCAAAGGGTTGCCAGATTTGTAAAGGACCCCACCCCCAAGTGTAGAAGATGTGGCCATCTTGAAGTGAAAGATGAACACATGTTTGTCACCTAACCTATTATCAAAGGATATTGGGAGCAACATAATTTCGGAAATTATGGGGGTACCCATCAAGATGACCTCTTTGTTGGTTCTATTAGGGGTCCATATTGTAACAATAAGTCTTCTTAGTAGACTCCAGCGGTGCTTATCGTTTTATCTAGTGCTTCTTGCTAGAAGGGAGATTTGTATACACTGGTTAGACCCATGTCCTCCCTCTCCGGAGAGCGTATTAAAAGCATCCCACGGAACCTGCAGGCTGAATATATGAAGCACTCCAGGCACAGCGGAAACAGTATGGGCCGATTTTATAAGGTGGAGTGGCATGTTGGTTGCAGAAAACTGAGTGGTCCCATGATTACACCCAAGCACTACAATGGGTACGGGCTTTCAGCCCAGATTGTGGTGCTGGGGCCAATGCAAGTGCAGCAGGCTGATGGCCAGTCCCCCAACACACTACAGCCTTAGTTTGCAGCAGCTTTGGTGATATGAGGACAAAAAAATGTGCCAAAAAAAAAGCAATCAGCCAGTGTGGCTAATTTAATCTTAAATTGTTTTCTTGCAGGGAAGCATCAAAGACCAAGAAAGAGCATGTCAGGTTGTCGGCTAATTTTCTTCCCAGTCTCACCTCCACCCACTCAATGATTTTCTAAAACACCCTACTTGAGCTTGCTATATCAATAGCCCGCTCCAATTGTTCAAGCTATTTTTGTGTGAAACTGGATATCACAGTCTGCCTGTGTCCCTTCCTATAGACTATTAATGAATTAGATGCTGATTTCCTAATGACATTCCTAGTCAAGGCCAACATAGAATAGAATTACTCTATGAAAACAATAATACCAGTCAAACTTTAAAAAAATAATTGGGGAAAAAACAGCACTATTTAGTTTTCTTCTTTGTTTTGGTAGCTGACGCTTGGGGCCAGGCACTGCTTGAAAGTGAAGGTATGCAACTTCTGCTTTTCCTGTATTAGTGAATGACCGTCCGGCGTGTGGAGTTTGCTTCCCACTTGGCTTTGCTACTATCCATCCCTCTCTAGAATTAGTTACTGGATCCACTCCAGTGAGCCTAAGGCAGCACAAGGGCAGCTGCCCTGTACACAGAAGGCCTACTCTCAAGGATAGACCTAGATGTTCTCAAGAAAGTTAAATGGGCGATGAAAGGATGGGCAGATGCATGGGTAGACAAGTAGATGCACAGATGGGTTAATGGTTGCAAAGGCTGATTGGTGGACAGAGCTACAGGATGCAGTTGAAATGGGATAGAAAGGAGAGTGGGAGAGCGGGCGGGGTGAACCAAAGATGAATAGGCAGTTTGGTCAAAGCTGATTGAAGTGAATACATACAAGACTTCTGTTACCTTGGATTGTGCCCGTACTGACCGCGTGAACTTTCGTCTTTGAGCGGGGAGGCTTTGCTGCCCTGGATTGTGCCCGATTCTGACCTGCAGCCGGAGGACGCCTTACTGTGGGGACTTCAGCCCCCAGGGAGCACCAGTCACTGCCCAGCTGCCGCGAGTGAGGGGGAGGGGGGGTCATCGCGCATATAGCGCTGCCTCTAGCCCCGCTGCGCGGGACGCGCGCGGGGCGACGCCCGGACGAAGCTTGGACCAAGGGCGGGCCCGTCTGAGCCCGTCCGAGACAGGCTGAGGCTGGGCTGGGCTACTTTATGTTCAACTGTCCCCTTTATTGTATGGTTCTGTCTAGGCTCTCTGTTGTAGTGTTATAATGCCTCCTGTGGGGGCCCCCACACTGAGTAAACGTAAGATAGGAGTGGGAGGGGGGGTAGTGGGCACCCTTGATGCCTTCCTGAATAGGGCAGAATCCACGCTGATGCACCAGATCCAACTAACTGAGCGCAGGCTATCTTTAGAACCTCCAATGTCGCTCAATAATGGTAGTCTGGCTCTTCCAACCGGTTCTACACATACAGATTTACCCTCTGCCCTATCTCCTTTGTCCTTAAATCAGTCCACCTTAGGAGCTATTGCCCCCTCACCATCAACCCCATCTAGCCCAGATTCCCGCACAGGCACTACAATGGTTACAACTAGGGGTAAGAAGGCAACTCGGGTTGGAAACGTGGAACCTCCATCCAAGAAAAGGAAAGCCCGAGGCCCACCGAAGGTGATCACCCGGCCAGCGGGGGGAGTCAAACGGAAGGCAGCCCTTGGGGGGTGTGGTGGGTGCTGTGAAACATCATCGGCTAACACTAGCGAAAGCCTATCCAGCCGTGCTACTGTCAGCTCACCTATACTTAATGAGGAAATATTCTACACTCGGATAGTGCAGGGAGTCTCCAACCTAATTGATCCTTTGATGCAAAAACTATGTTTGATAGAAGATAGACTCAATAAATTAGAGCAGGGATTATCCCACAGCACCTTAAGCAACTCCAGTGCTCAGCAGGGTGGGGGGGGGGGCACTTCCTCTAAGAGGGGCGGGGTGGGTGTGAATTCCAGAGGGTCTGCAATGATTGCATCCAACTCCATCGAAGCTGCCCCTGCAGATAACCATCATATCTCCTTGCAACAGGGTGGTAGCAGTTCAGTGGATGTGCAGTCCGTCCCGAGAGAAATCTGTGTTCGCTCTCCCCAACAACGCCCCGCAGTTGCTCGGCCTGCTTCTAATTTCCTACATCTTCCCCCGGAAGCTACTCCTTATACTATAGTTTTAGGAAATGTTCCAGAATTACCATCGCAAGCACAGGAGGATTGGTCTATTCTGAGAAACATGGCATTACACCTGCTGTGCTCTAGGACAGGGATCAAAAATCACTTGTTTACCGAATTTAAAATGGCCCGTAGAGTACCATGGGTAGGGAAGTCCCGAAAGTCCCTTAGGGGCGACTGTGTGGTTCTAAGTTTTAGGTCCCCCGACTTGGTCAGGCTTATTCTGGAGAGGGCTGGGGATTTTGTAGTCGGGGACAATATTTCTGTTCTTCCTCTGGGGTACTTTTACCGGCCTGTAGCAAACAATAGATGTTCCATCTGGAGAGGTTCAGGACAATTGGTTGGCCAAAACAACTACTCGGTCCCTCTCAACAATCGTTTTGAGGTTTTTTCTTCACTAGAAGATATTGACTGACTTGCTCCAGATGTCTGCTTTGCATCCCCAGGGATAGGTACACCAAGGGGTTATACAGTCATTGGTAATGGCCGCCCAATATGTGACCCACTTGAATCTATTAAATCTTGGGATACCTCATCTGAAGATGAAGTAAAAGGTAACAACTCCGGCCATCTAGGAGGCCATCTAGGAGGTACTTGTAGCTCTTGTAGTTCTAGAGTGGAAGCGAGCATGGTGGAGAGGACGGAAGACAGGGATATTGGCTTTCTAGCTGGATCTCTACCACAAGATAGCCCTCATGGCCTGGAAGTGAGGCCGGCTGTGAGCGCATCTCTCTGCCAACCTCCCCCTGCAGGTTTGTCTCAAGGGCATATAAAGTTCGTTATGGTAGCTGGTTCTTGGAATATAGCAGGGCTTTGGCCCAAAATAGCATCCAGTGACTGGGCAGCTTATATTGAACAGTATGATCTTTGGGCATTCCAGGAGACTTGGTCTATTGACCCAGTCCACTTCCCTGGGTTTTTAAATTTTTCTAAACCTGCACAAGGGGGTCGGAAAGGAAGGCCCATTGGTGGTCTTGCATTTTGGGTAAGACAGCAAATGGGCTATAAGGTGGAGGTGGTCCCTATAGACAGCCCGGATATTCTGGCCCTACGGCTTCGTATGCCTCTCGTACGAGATATTTTAATTATTAACATTTATGCTAGAGGGCTTCCGGGAGGGAGGCGTTCTGAGACAGTTGCTCTTCTTGATAGTTTCCTGGACAACCAACGGGAAGGGTGTGACCTGATAATTATGGGTGATTTTAATTGCACCTTTGAACCGCTTGATTTAGAGGATGGTAATTTAAGTATTTACGAAGATTCTCAGTGGAATATCCCGTCCCTTGAATTGAGTCCAATCAAAAAATGGACAGAAGCTGCTTTGCAGCTTAAGGGGCTGTGCCTGGAAAGGGAGTGCGAGCGGTAAATGGGAGGTCCCAGTCGGACCGGAAGGGTGTGCACACCTTTAACAATGGTATAAGGAGTAGTCGTATTGATTTTATTCTCCTCAATGTAGAATCCTGGCCCGCCCTCCACGATATGATGGTCCAGGAACGCATAGAAAGTGATCATGATCCATTAATCTTGACAATTAATGTCCCGGGTTTATTAAATAGTTCTACAATGGTAAATGTGGATACTGCACCGGAAGTGTTGCTTTCTAATGACACCAGGAGAGTAAGATGGTCCAGGTATATTGAGAATGAAGAGGACCTGGGCAAGATGAAAACTATACTGGCCCATTTAATATCCTGTCTTCAGAGTTGTGATTCTCAGGAGGATATTAACCTTACTGTCCCCCATGTTCACAGAGACCTATTCTCAAATTTAAAAACATTTTTTATAAGGATCAGCAAAAAGAAGGGGAAGACAGGGATAAAACCAGAAACCTGGTATAATAAAAGCTGTAGAGAGGCATACCGATCGCTGACTAGGGCTATTAGATCTAAAGACATGGGAGAGGTTAAACTTGCCAGGGCAAGGTATAAAGCAACTCAAGCAACAGCTAAAAAGGAATGGGATGACACTCGCTGGGCTGAGTTGCTTACTGTCAGCCGTGAGAAAGATATGGTAAAATTCTGGCAGTTAGTAAAGTGGGGAGTGGTCGTGCACCCCAGACACCTGTTAACTATGTCCCGTCTGAACATTGGGCCTCTTATTATAAGGCCCAGTTCTCTGCTTCTAACAGCATATCGGCCCATTTTCAAATCCCGTCATTGATACCCACCCTTTTATTTAATAAATCTGAGGTTGAGTCTGTCCTCTCCTTAATTCCGAGAGGAAGGGCCCCGGGTCCTGATTGTGTCCCAGCGGATCTGTATGTCTATGATAAGGCTAATTGGGTTGTTTATATTACTTATCTCGCTAATGCCATTGCTAGTGGTGCTTGTATTCCTGACACCTGGTCTGGGGCAGTCATAATACCTGTATATAAAAAGGGGGATCGCGCCCTACCTGGCAACTATAGACCAATTAGTCTTATTGATTCCATCCAAAAAATAGTTGCCAGGTTGGTTTTGCGTCGCATCCAGCTGTGGATAGAGGAGTTCGAGATTCTATCACCACTGCAGGCAGGTTTCCGCCCCTATACTAGCACTATAGACCAGGTGCTCAGGTTTGTGATGATATATTGGCGAGTAGTAATCATAGGAGGGGGCACACTATATGCAGCTTTCATTGACCTAAAGTCCGCTTTCGACTTGGTTCCCCGTAAAAAATGTGGAGAGCATTCATGGACATGGGGATGCCTTTGGAGTTATTGGCAATGATAGTTAAACTACATGCCTCAAATTATGCACAAGTGCGTTGGGGCACACTAGGTGAAGTTACAGATAGATTTCCCGTTCTAAAGGGTGTGCGCCAAGGATGTGTCCTAGCTCCTACCCTGTTTTCCTTATTTATTAACAGGGTTGTCCAGTATTATTCCATATGTCCCACTGATGCTCCGACCTTGGCGGTCTTGAAGATTCCCCTACTCATGTTCGCGGACGATACCTTGATTTTATCTAAGACTCAAGCTGGGTTACAGGCCGCCCTGTCCCGGTTCGAGGAGTTCTGTCGCGACCAAGAGTTGGAGGTCAATGTAGACAAGACAAAGTTCATGGTTCTTCATAAGTATAAAGATATAAAGGGCAAAGTGACCATGAACAGTGTCCTCTTAGAACAGACCGAAGTATTTACTTACTTGGGGATAACCCTAAATAGGAAGTTAAATTGGAAGCCACAGATTGACATGCTAGCTTTAAAACACGCCCAGTTGGCAGGGGCGCTTATAAAAGAGCACAGGCTCTCTTTCACCAAGCCAATTGCCCCAGCCCTCCAGATATATAATTCCAAAGTCGCTAGTGCAATTCTGTATGGCGCCGAACTTTGGGGTAACGAGGATATTTCCCCCTTGGTGATTGCCCAGAATAAATTTGTCAGGGCCTTAACGGGTCTGCCACAATCCAATCCATTGCTGCCCTTATTCCTGGACCTAGGCTGTCTTTGCATGGAGGATTTGGCTCAATTTAGGCCTATAGCTCTTTGGAGAAGACTCTGGGTTACTCCCGAGCTCTCCCTGTATGCCAAAGCCCTGCAGGATTTCAGGAGGGTAGGGTGCATTGGTAAGATTAAATGGCTTCAGCACATAAAACACACTTTGACCGAAATGGGGATGTGCACCCTGTGGGATAATCCAGAAGTCAACCCCTTTCCGTCAAAAAAGGAGTTTAAGGCAGTTTATCTGGACCTGGTGAAAATGAAGCGTTTTTCTTCTATTACAAGGCCTAACCTGTCTAGGAACTTCCTGACGATTAAACACGAGAGTGGTTTTGAACCCTATTGGGATATCATTTTGAAACCACTTGACAGGAAGTTATACCATCAGTTTAGGGTAGGATCCCTCCCGATCAAAACCTTTACTAGTAGATGGCATTCGCCAACGTCAGAAATGTGTCCCCTATGTTTAGCACAGTCTGAATCAATCGCTCATATTTTATTTGTATGCCCGGCCTACAGGTCACCTAGGAAGAAATGGCTCAAGCCAATCAGTGCAAATTTGGGTACAAAATCGGCCATGGTGGCCCTAAGGATTCTGCAGACATGCACTCGGGATTACATTGTTGTTGCCATGGCAAAATTCTTGAGCTGGGCATGGGCCATTCGGGCTAAAAAATTAAGGGAACTATAATCTGAGCCAACCCTATTTTTTACCAACTTGAGGGATGTGTGTGAGGCGATTCTGCCCCTCCGCTGATGTTTGACCCAGGGTCTAGTGATTTTGTTGTAGACCGGGGCAGTTGTATGCCCAAAACACTGGTTAGGTGTTTTGATACCCTAAATCTTATTGTATCCACAAATTACCGCTGGGTCGACTGATGTATCAGTGTATAATTTCCTGTACCTTCCCTTGTGGTCTTTTTATATCATGGTAGCGTTCTGTTGATCTGAGTCTTTTTTAAATTTGCATTTTTATATTGTTTTAATTTTTAACTGACTGTACTGTCTTTTATGATTTTATAATCGAAATAAAGACTAACTGAACTGAACTGAATACATACAATGAGAAATGCTTGGCTTGAGAAAGAATATATATCAGGTGAACTGCTAGGTGCAAATGATGCCTGGAAGAGTAGGTACCAACTGGTGTCAAGTATACAGGGGTAGATTTACAAGAACTAGCTTATCTCTGCATATCAGCAGAGATGCGCCAGTTAATTTGCATCACGCAAAAAAACCCTTGCGCCACCATGGATGTGCTGCATTTACAATGCAGCGCACCGTGGCGCAAGGATTGATAGATGCGTGATGCATCTGTTTAGCGTAAGGGCAGCGCATTGCTGGAGTTGTGTCGCAAGTACGACGCAACTCCATCGATGGTTAGGAATGCCTATTCCTAACATGCTGCGTCACTCCTTACGCCTGCTTCAAGCAGGCGCAAGGTTTTGACACAGTGGCGTCGTAAAAGTGACTCAGTGAAATCTTGTAGATTTAGCTGCGTCACTTTTACGAGGCTTTCCTGCGTGGGAACGCCCGCCCTGCAGACATTATACCTGACGCAGGTATAATGTAGCGCAGGGCTTTACAGCGTGACACATCTCCCTAGATGCGTCACATTGTAAATATGTCGCAACGTGGCACATTGTTTACACCGCCGCTGTATGACAAAAGTGACGCAACGGCGGCGTAAAAGTGTCGCAAGGGGCTTGTAAATCTGCCCCACAGTCTTTAGGAGAGTAAATGGCTAAATATTGGAAGAATCTTAGGAAGGCTTTATTGATTGAGCCTTTCTTTGTAATAACAGGAGGCTAGTGATTGGCTTGATGGATTAAAAGCGAGGTGAAGGTATGTTATTGGGGACATGAATTGATGGAGATATGCTTGATGCTGGGTGACTGGTTAAACAACTGCATTCATATGGATAGATGGGAAGCATGTGTAAGTGGTATCATAATTTCTACAGGAGAAACAGCTACCTTTCAAGAGCCTGGCCCGTATCCCTACAAGAAAGAGATCAGTCCCACAGTGAGCGCGAGGGTGCAGATACTTGGCCAACATTCGATGGAAAGTTGGAGTGAGCTGGCCATGCAGAGTTACATGGAAGTACATCTCCTGGATGCAAATCAGTCTGTGGGACAATTCAGGGCACTGCAGCAGCTGCAGGCAATTTAG
Source organism: Calotriton arnoldi (assembly GCA_963921515.1). Classification (NCBI taxonomy): domain Eukaryota; kingdom Metazoa; phylum Chordata; class Amphibia; order Caudata; family Salamandridae; genus Calotriton; species Calotriton arnoldi. The sequence goes on from CAWUFW010004042.1 coordinate 417,807, forward strand.
GGGTCGCGCCTTGCATTGGGCCATCACAGTTGGAGCGAGTAAGGACCAGGCCTCAACCAATGCTGATGATCTCTGTAATCTGTTGAGGAAGGTAAGAGATGAAGGGAGGAAAGAGAGAGAATTATGAAAGGCAAAAAGGAGAATTTGAGCACCGAAAGCAATTCAGTTTGTGGTGTGTGCTAATAGATAGTTATTATTAGTAGTAATGCAGACTGTTCTGAGCTTTCAAGTAAGAATGCGTTAGGGGTGGTATAGTGCAGACGTTACTCGAAGCATTGCCACTTCTCAGCAAGGAACAAAATATTCTCACTTTCTTTTGTTTTGTGAGTATTATACTGACCAGTGTAAAAGTTTATCTTACCTTTATTGAAAGGGAGGGACGAATTTGTGTGTTTTAATGTTGCCTCATTTTTGTCCAGTACTGTGAGACTAAGATTGATGTCGGACAACTAGATAAATTACAACACCCTTTGGAGTGGTGACGAACTGGTGCCTGATGACTTATGTTTTTAGATACACGACTGCCTTTTTCTAGATGTATTATATCTGTGATATGCTGCTACCTGTGTTTTCAACAATGACATGTTCATTTTGAAATGTTTATGTGTGAAGTCTGTTGCATGGTATTTTTATTTTTGTCTTTATATCTTTTATGTTTTTTTATCAACCGAATAAATAATTAATTGATTGAGTGCCTGATGTATGCCCCTCTAGTAGTAGAACTTCTCTGTCAAAACCCTTTCACTTAAAACAGGCATTTGCTTACTGTTCGTGGTGAAGATGAGATCTACTCTATTGAAGGATTATCAGCCAGGCTAGCTTAAATCCAGTAGCAAAGTGAGCAAGGGACCCACGTCTGGGAATACCCTGCCGACTAAGGGCGAACAAAGCAAACACAAGGAGATGATGGACTGAGCGCAAAAAGTTTTCAGACACGCACCCCAAGTCACAGATCTGGGTTGAATCCATCATCATGTTTTAGCTCACTTCGCCACCCCAGTTCAGACGCAGCCATATGCAAATCAGTCTGACCCTGTGCCTCATGGGAACAGTCCAGCCCGAACTGCCAAGCCATGTCTTCCCTGGACCGGAAACAAGCATCCTGGGACCGGTTTCGGGGTAACACCCCTCATCAGCCAGGCTAGCTTGAATCCAGTGGCAAAGTGAGCAAGAGACCCATCTCTGGGCATACCCTGCCAACTAATGGCGAACAAAGCAAACACAAGGAGATAATGGACGGAGCGCTGAAACCTTTCAGACACTCACCCCCAGTAACAGATCTGGGTTAAATCCCTTATCATTCTTTAGGTCACTTCGCCACCCCAGTTCAGACACAGCCATATGCAAATCAGTCTTGACCCTGTGCCTCATGGGAACAGTCCAGCCCGAACTGCCAAGCCATGTCTTCCCTGGACCGGAAACAAGCATCCTGGGACAGGTTTCGGGGTAACACCCCTCACCAGGCAGGCTAGCTTGAATCCAGTGGCAAAGTGAGCAAGGGACCCACGTCTGGGCATACCCTGCCAACTAAGGGCGAACAAAGCAAACACAAGGAGATGATGGACGGAGCGCTGAAACTTTTCAAACACTCACCCCAAGTCACAGATCTGGATGATGATGATGGATTCAACCCAGATCTGTGACTGGGGGCGAGTGTCTGAAAAGTTTCAGTGCTCCGTCCATCATCTCCTTGTGTTTGCTTTGCCTGCCCTTAGTTGGCAGGGTATGCCCAGACGTGGGTCCCTTGCTCACTTTGCCACTGGATTCAAGCTAGCCTCACCACCAAAGCCTTGGTCAGACCGCCCGCCAGATTAGGAGTTGCCTCCTGTCTGGTGGGCATTTTTTTGGCGTTCCCACGGCAGTGCCTCTAAAAATGGGCACCGCAATGGGAACACTAAAAACAGTTCCTGTACGGCATGCACTGAAAAATCCATGCCGTGCAGGAACTGGTGTGCATGCACACTGGGAGGCACATGCTGTGTGCATCCACAGGGGACTCTGTAGGGCCCCCTTTGTTTCCTCTCAGCCAGGGTTTTCATGGAGGAGGAACTGCCATGAAAACCCTAGCGGAGAGTAAACTCCTAATATGCTTGGCGGGACCGCGGCAGTCCCACCAAGCATATCGATGCCCTACACTGCTGCAAAACTGCCAGGGAACAATGGTTCCCTGGTGGCTGCGGCAGGGCTGTGGCGGTACCATCACCCAATTCATAATAGTGCAGTGGGGAGGCTGCTACCGCTGCACCCCAGCGAGTCTGGCAGTCCGCGGACCGCCAGACTCGTAATCTGGGCCAAACTGTAATAAAGTGAAAACCCAACACAAGCGATATTCCAAACCAATTATGAAGAAATCAGTAAACCTTAATAAATAAAATGAGACCCACATGACAAAAATCCAATTAGTAGAACCAGAGATACACAATTTTAAGGGGCTTATTTACAAGCGCCTTGCGCCACTTTTGCATAATTTTTAACATGGGAAAAGTGACGTACGGGTGGCGCAAGGGGCTTGTAAATAAGCCCCTAAATGTTTAAGTAAAAATAGCGCCAAGAAGCAGTATGTGGTCCACCTAGACCAGAGCAAAGTCACAACTTCAGGCCGACCGCAATGGAGTGCCGGACGGACACAGGGACCAAGTTAGTCCCACTGAAAAAGTTACCTTCTCAAAGTCCTACATGCAGAATTCAAAACTTCAGGATCTCAAAGGAGGAGCTCAACTGGTGCCAGCCTGGGAAGGCATCTTTTGGGGATCAGGAACTCACTCCAGCAGAGGCCAACAGGGCTCAGGCAGGTCCAGTTGCAGGTCCATGGAGGACCAGTTGCAGCAGGTCAGCTGGCCATTTGCAGGGAGGCCTCTGGGGCTTGTTGTGTCCCTGTAGCTCAGAAGATGATGTCAGCCAACTGACCCTGGAGTTACTCTGGTAGTCCTGAGTTCAAGGAGATAGTCTCTCGCCTTCGAGCAGCAAGGTAGGCCTCAAGCAGGAGGGCTGTCTTCGAAGAACAAGGCAGGTGTCAAGCAGCAGGACAGTCCTCTGGTAGAAGTAGGACAGTCCTCTGAGAAGCAAGGCAGGCCTCAAACAGCAAGTCAGTCCTCTGAGAAACAAGACATTCATCAAACATCAGGGCAGTCCTCTGGAGTACAAAGCAGTACACCTATAGTTTCAGCAGATCCAGAAGAGTATTGAAGAGATGGTCTGAGGGTCCTATTTTTATATCAGGTGCCAGCTTTGAAGTGGAAGTGTTTTCACCCCACAGTTGGTTCTGGAATTTCCTTCCTCCATGCCTAGGCTCCAAGAGGTCTGGGGTGACAATTAGACTGGTGTTAAGTTCTTTGTGAATGTGCTGGAGGCAGCCTTTGAAATGTAAGTGGGACAGGGAACAGCTCCGCCCATCCTGGCAGGATGTCCCTCTCCTAGTTACTCCCAGGTCCTATTGTTCACTGTCTGGGCCCAATATGCATTCCTGATGGGAGACCAATTAACAGGCCCAGTCAGCTGAAAACTCCTAGAAGCCCTCAGATGTTTTAGAGCACAAAAATGCCAATTTCTAAAAATTGCATTTCCAAAATTGTGATCTAAAATCCAACTTCACCATTAAAGAGGATTTAAATTTACAATTCATTTGAGTTCAATCAATGACATTTTTACCTGTTCCCAATCAGAAGTTAGAACTTATTAAATGTAATAAGGCAACCCAATGCTATCCTATGTAAGAGGTAGGCCTCACAGCAGTGAAAAACTATCTTGGGAGTTTTTCACTACCAGGACATGTAAAACTTAAAATCACATGCTCTATCCTTTAAATACAATGCACCCTACCCAATGGGCTGTTACGGCCTACCATCAGGATGACATATGTATTAAAAAAGGGAGGTTTAGGCATGGGAAAAGGTTTATTTAGCCAGGTCGAATTGGCAGTTTAAAACTGCACTACAGTCTGTAATGACAGGCCTGAGGCACAATTAAATAAATGTATTGATTGATTACTAAAAATCATTAAAATATACTCTAATAAAACAGTTGTAAAAATCATTAAAATATATAGTGATAAAACAGCTGTCACACTCATCACATTACATCCGTTAAAAGCAGGCCTAAAATAAATTTTTCACAACCGTTAGATGCCAATCATTTGTCTGCTGTTCATAAAACCAGCAATACTACTGTTGTAACCTCTTTCCCATATGATGGTATGTCCCCTCCACCCCTACCCTTGGTTGTTCAGTGGACTCTTCCTTGGGAGTTCAACTTAGAATGTTGGAGTCCTCTGTCTCCATTCGGAGAGTGGATGGCTAATTAAAAGAGTTCTTTTTACCTTACCTCGTCTGGTCATATTTGACTTTCTTACACTGGTGACAAACCACTGCGAAGGGGGCAGTCTTAGCCATTTCCCCTTTCGGTGCTCTCTCCAATTACTTGAATGAAGTGAATGCAGAAGCGGTGGAGTGTTGACGTTACATCAGCTGTTCCTGTCATTCCAGCTGGGCGAGGTGTAATTGCACTCGTATCGTGCCGATCCTCTTCTGAATACCCAGGTTTCTCCAAGCAAGTCGTCATTGATCACAGTGGCAGCAGATGTGACCGCTGAGAGGATTTTGCCGATTTTATCACTCCGTGTGTAGGGAAGTGAAGCGAGGAAAATCAGTGGTGGGCATTCTCCTTGTGGAGTGCACTCGTCAGCTTTCAGTTGCGGGAGCTACCAGCTGTGCGTATTTCATTCAGCGCGGAGTCGGTGCTCACTGGGGCGAGTCACTCTGTCAACGGAGTGGGTTTTCGGCGTTGTACCGCCTTTCTGAGCGACGGACGTGTCGAGTGCCAATGGAGCCGTGATATGACTCCACGGAGCAGGGGGAGTGTGCTACCCTTCAGTTCGTGGGCACAGCGCATGTGTGAAGCGGAGTGGATTCCTGACTGGAAGGTAGCGTCTTCAGCAGGGGAGCGCGTTTTCACATGCGCAGGCGTGCTCTGGAGACAGCTGAGGGAAGTAGTGTCCATCATGAGGTATGGAGCCTGCGCGAAGGGACCAACATTTTGGTCGTCTTGAGAGGCGCATTAACTCAGAACAGGTGTGACACAATCCTCTGGTTTTTAACCCCTGCCTGTCTGTGTAAGGGTGCTCACGTCCACCTTCCCTGTACTGGCATGAAGAGGCGATGCAACATTCACCGGTATCCAGCCAAATAGGTGTGGAATTTGGTGGGAGACAAGACTTATAGTGTGAGGAGAAACTTATATGTATAACCCAGTTAATTTGATACAGAGCACTCCATTCTGATAGACTACAGTACTATTCAGGTTACTTATACTGCTCTGTTTCCTCCTCCCGTGCCTTCCAAGTATTAATGTACATTGGAGTTCTCCCTTGCGTGTGTTATATAACACTTCATCACTGTTCCTAGAGAGTTTGGGCATTTCTGAGTCTCCCTTTCACACCCTTGTTGCCCCTCCATTTCAAGTCTACCATTATAGTATACAATGATGGCTGCAGCAAGCATGAGCCAACCCCCATCATTTCTCAATGAAAATGGGGAACCAGAAATACATTGGAAAGACTGGGTCAAACTGTTTGAATCCTACATGATTGCGATTGGCGGTGAACGATTCTCTCTGTTGCGTAAACAGCACATTTTACTTCATAACTTGGGTGTTTATGGTCGGAAAATCTATGAGACCCTTCCTGATCCAGAGAATATTAGAGAAGGGGAAGAGGGAGCCTTGGACATTTTTGCGAGCACTATGGCCAAATTAGAGATTCATTTTGGAGACAAGATAAACGTTGTGTTGAAGCGCCATAAATTCTTCTGCAGGACACAAGGGAAACAGGAGTCTATAAGCAATTACATTGCTGCCTTAAGGGGAATGAGTCAATTGTGTGACTTTGGGAACCTAACTGATGATCTCATAAGGGACCAGCTGGTACGCTGCACGACTCACTTGGGCATACATGAAAAATTGCTGGCTAAGAATCCTTCTCTCAGAGAGGCAGTTGCCATTGCCCAATCTGTAGAACACACAGCCAAGTGCATTAAAGAAATGAAATCTCCCACTGAGTTGGTTGCCAACGTAAAAGAGTATGTACAAGAGACCGAGGTTTGTAAAGTCACAGGGAAGGAAAGCATTCAGAACAAATCGCTTTCCAATGAGAAAAAACTCAGATGTTACCGATGTGGCAGCAGCAACCACCTAGCTAACAATGTTCAGTGCCTAGCTAGAAATGTGACATGTAAAAATTGCAATCATAGGGGCCATTTTGCAAGACTATGTAGAGAAAGTGATCAGAACAACAGAGAGGGTGGGGGAAAAGAAGGAAGTTCGGTAAGAGAAATAAGTCCTGTATCTTCTTGTGAAAGGAAATTTGTATTCCAGGTAAAAGACACTGTGGGAAGTATAAATATCAATTATCCAAAATGTGATGTCATGCTAGACAAAAATGTTGTCACCATGTATGCTGATTCGTGTTCACCATTTACTTTGTTGAACCATGCAGATTTGGTAAACATGAGTGTAGATGGTAATGTGATGCTAGAAAAACCTGATATTCCCCCACAGGTTATACCAAACAACCCATACCACTCATGGGTATGAAAAAAATGCATATTGAATTTAAAGGAAGGAATACAGAAGAGAATGTGTACATTTTTGAAACAGGATCTAACTTATTGGGGTGGCAACATCAAAAAGAGTTGGGCATTATCCTTGATCCCAATAACAAAGAACAAGTGCTTGTGCTAGACGTTGGCCAAAATGGAGCGAGTATATGCGAGGAGTTCCCTAAGTTATTTACTGACAATCTGGGTCTTCTCCACGAATTCCAACATAAGATCAACATCAAAACTAATGCTAGGCCAACAGTACATAAGCTTCGCCCAGTACCTCATTTAATGAAGGAACCTTTGCAGAAGGAGCTAGAGAGGTTGTGCAATATGGGGGTCATCCAGCCCATTGACACGTCTGAATGGTTGGCCCCTATGGTGATTGCATCTAAGGCCAATGGGGACGGCATTCGTTTATGCGTGGACTTGCACAGCCTTAATGAAAACATCTGGGTTGAAAGACACCCGCTCCCCAACATAAACGAAATGCTCAGTACCATGGGACCAGCTAAGTTCTTTAGTGTCATTGACCTCTCCATGGCCTACCACCAGGTAGATCTGCACCCTGATTCTAGACCGCTCAAAGCCTTTATCACTCCGCAGGGAGCTTACATGTTCAAGAGAATGCCGTTTGGTCTGGCATCGGCTGCTGCGGTCTTTCAAAAGATAATGCAAGAAATCTTGAGAGACGTTAGCAACACCATGTGTTTTCAAGATGACATCCTGGTATATGGACAGACCACGGAGACACATGACCAGACCCTCAGAGATGTCTTCAAAAGGCTGATGGATGCCGGGTTGACGGTACAAAAATCTAAGTGCCAGATCAGAGTGACGTCAGTGGAGTACCTGGGGCATGCTATTTCAGAAAATGGGTTTAGACCAAAAAACAACCTGCTTAAGGCGGTAAGAGAGGCCCCGTATCCCAAGAGCAAAGATGAATTGAAATCATTCTTGGGTTTACTGGAGTATATGGCGAAATACATTAAAAACTTCTCAGAGAAGTGTGAACACTTAGGTGAACTTTTGAAGAAAAACAGGGAATTTGAGTGGCAAGAGGAGCACAAGTGCACGGTGGATGCATTAAAGGAAGAAATAGTCAATTCCCTGGCATTAGGCACGTTTGACCCAAAGAAGAAAACCATCCTTACCACAGACGCCTCTAACGAAGGACTGGGAGTGACACTGTCTCAAAAAGAGGGCAATGAGGAGAAAATCATCGCATTTGCCTCCCGCTGTCTCACTAAAGCGGAGAGCAACTACTCGGTAGTGGAGAAGGAGGCCCTAGCGTGTTACTGGGCGGTGAAGCACTTTAAGTTCTTCCTGTGGGGGGTGAAGTTCTCTATCCGCACAGAACACAAGCAACTTACCTTCATGTTCACTGTGAAAGGCATGGAACATGGCACACCTCATATTTGCAAGTGGATATTAGGACTTGAGAATTTCTGCTTCAGGGTGGAGTATGTTCCAGGGTGCGAAAACAATATTGCAGACTTCTTGTCCTGCTCACCATTACAATGTGAACCGCATGAACAAGTGCTAGACAGTCCCAGTCTAGCCTTAACAGATTCTGCATTAACAGAAGAGGAAGGGAGTAAGGGCACGGAGGAAGACAAGAGGCTGTGTAAGTTGAAAGAGATGATGGTAAAGGGGTGGCCTAGTAAGTGCAATGAGGTCGATGAGGAAATCAGAGACTTTTGGGAGGACAGGTTTGAGTTGAGCCACATAGGAGGGAAAGTCTTTCGCAACAATAAAATCATACCTCCTGAAGGGTTGAGAAAGAGGAATTAGCACATAAAGGACATCTGGGGCATAGCATCACAAAGAACAGAGTTAGAATAAACTTCTGGTTTCCCAGAATGGACTCCATGGTTGAACAAATGGTAAAGGATTGTCACAGCTGTGCAAGAAGTGACAAGTCGAGGTCTACTCACAAGGCCCTGTTGTCCCCAGTAGAGGTACCCCTCAAACCATGGAGCAAATTAGCCATGGACATAATTGGGCCAATGGACAATTTAGGGATGAACTGGAAGTTCATGTTGGTGCTGGTTGACTATACCTCACACTGGGTTTCACACAAGTTTGTTCATGGGGTCAACACTAGTGCTGTCATAGATTTCCTTAAAGACGTATTCTCACGGGAGGGTATCCCAGCTACCCTGATCACTGACAATGGGGTACAGTTTATTTCCCAACAGATGAAGGATTTCCTATTAAATCTCAATATCAAGCACGAAAGAACAGCACTATATTGCCCTAAGGTAAATGGCCTGGTTGAAATAGCAAATAGGCTTATCAAAGAACACATACAACTAGCTGTGGTAAATGGTCACGAGATAGAGTCGTCCTTGCGGGACTGCTTATGGGCCTACCACACGTCACCCAACACCATCACAGGGGTGTCCCCATTTGTAACTCTCAGAGGAAGAGAACCGTCTACAAAGTTAAACCCCATATGGTTGAGGGGTGGTAGGGCGGTTGAGTCCAATCTTATGGAAGCGGGAAATAAACGAAGATCACACCAAAGCAAACACAAGAAGTGGTACGATGTTAAGAATGGGGTGAAGGAACCCAGGTGGAAGGTAGGAGATTGGGTGCAGGTCAAAAGGAGTGTTAAAGACAATCTGAGCAAAAGCAAATACTACGCTCCTTACCGTATAGCCAAGATCTACAACAATGTGGTACAACTGGAGAATAGACAAATGTGGAGCTGTGACAGGATTGTTAAATGCAGTTATGTTTAACCCTGTAATGTTGGGGAGGTGTGTTGTAACCTCTTTCCCATATGATTGTATGTCCCCTCCATCCCTACCCTTGGTTGTTCAGTGGACTCTCCCTTGGGAGTTCAACTTAGAATGTTGGAGTCCTCTGTCTCCATTTGGAGAGTGGATGGCTAATTAAAAGAGTTCTTTTTACCTAACCTCGTCTGGTCATCTTTGACTTTCTTACAACTACCTTAGGCAATCAAAAACAGTCAAGAACAGCAATGCATCACTTCAACTGAGTTAATTCAATAATGTAGTATAAGCTGTTATTTCAGAATTTATTAGATTGATACTAAAAATGCTTATTAAGACAATGCAGGGTAATCATTATTAAACAAGATAATCAGAAGGCAATACCAGACTGGATATCATTTCGGGCAGGTGTTAAAATACATATGAATTTGTCAATATAATCCTAACAATGAAGCTAAAACTACCATTCTAAGATCAATCCAGGATTCCATTACTTATTAGCGTTAAGAAGCTTAGGCCATCTACACCATAAATGCCATCAATCTGTCAATATTAATTATAAGATACATAATATTCAAAAATAAAACATATAGGTGATATCGATAAAGATAAAAGACATTCTTCCGGATTCCGAAGCGTTAGACTGTCCATCCAGGTATGGCCACATTTTTAAACGGAATTCAACATGGGTCAGAAACTTCACCAGGCAGCAGATTACCAAAACTGACCTGCTTGATAGACAAAATGTAACAGCTTTGTGGCAAGTTTTCACTTCTGCGACTAAAAACAATGGCTTTAGCAGAATTTGTCATGCCTGCAATAATCGTGGACAAGTACAAATTATGTGCTATAAAGATTCTTTTTCATCACCACATGGTCTACAGCAAGATGTTGCCCATTGCTGAATCCACCTTGGTATACCATCCTTGGTGATATACCTGCCAAATCGCAACCATAGAAACTTTGTCTTCATATGAGCTAAGAAATAAGCCCTCAGATAAGGCTGAACCTCAAGTTTTTCATGACTATTAACAACAGTCCAGGTATGCTTTTTCCCTGTCAGGTCCTCTTTGTCTGCCTCGAAAGATAGTTGCTTCGTTACTCGGTTTAAAATGATTCTTAAACTGGTTTTGTTGATTGTCTTAAATGCAGATAGTTGATAGTCGAAGGTGTGAAGGCAGTCAGAAAAATAGGATCTCCAAACATTTGTATAATGAGAATTATTGAGTTCCTGCCAACACAGCTTTGCAAGGGTATCAGGTTCAGATGATGACAACACGTAAAGACTTTTTAAAAAGACACTTTGGGGCCGATTCCGATCTCGGCCGGTAGGGCTCCGAATCGGATTCGGCATTACCAAATCCGATTCGGAGCCCTGTTTCCCGACCGAGTCGGACGTGCGTCCGGGCGAGCGTGTACGATGCGAGCGCACGCAAAATCGCCGACCGACTCGTTCGCGGGACCCAACCGCTCCGACCGACTCGCTCGGACTCGACTCGCACCGCGCAATGGAGACGTTCCCCGGCCGGGTAAGTACGATGCGCGCCTTGAGCAGTCCGACCGACTTGCGCCGTCCGGCTCGAAAGAGCAGTCGGAGCCGTACTTTGGGGGTCCGTGTCGGACCCCCCTGTACGCCTAGCCGTGCGAGTCGCACACAGGGGGGACCCATGGGTCCCCCCTACCTGTGCATGTACGCCGCGACCCGCTTCGCCGTGAACCCGCTGTAGGGGGCGCCCTTGTTCGCCTCGCACCCATTGAGTCAATGGGAGCCCGCGTACGCGTTGTACGACCGGCTCCCATTGACTTCAATGGGAGTCCGACCGAATCGAGTCCGATAGCATGCGAACGCATCGTACTCGTCCGGTCGGACTGCTAGGGTCCGATTCGGTCGGAAATCTCACCGGGTCCGGCTCGGTCGGAGAGATTTCCGGCCCGAATCAGAATCGGCCCCTTTGTCTCACTAGGATTTGACTTTGCAATCCAAACTGAAGACGGATTTCAGCATGGCCTATGGTCTTTGGTATCTTAATAAAAATGTATTTAAAAGCCTTTTTTAGAGTTTTATATAGCGCGAACTAGACCCGAGACATCGGGTATCAGAGCGCTTTACATGAGCACCAGTTTCGTTACAGAAGGACACATTCATTTTTGGTAGGCACGGGGAGATTAAGTGATTTGCCCAGAATCACAGAATGTTAAGCATCGCTGCCGAGACTCGAACCTGGTTCCTCAGCTTCAAAGTCGACCGCTCTAGCCGTAAGGCTACATCCTCTTTCCTTTATTTGTAACTTATCCAATAGTGGAGCATCTCGACCATAAAAGATGACTGAGCCGTAGGCCAGTGCAGGGACCAATTTCGCCTCAATGACTTTGACCAAATGATCGTAATTTGGACACATTCGCTTATCTCGCAAGGCCTGGACACATTAGCTAATCTCACAAGGCCTTAGAAGCATAGATGGAAGTGGCGCTATTGGCTCTCAAATGATTTGAGATGTCCTTTGAAAGACACTCTATCATCGAAAATGATGGCAAGATATTTATAGGACCTGACAAGCTCTAAAGGATTCCCCCTGACAAGTCAGACATGTGGTTTCACTTTAGAATGACCTATTGTGATAATTTTGTTTTTTCCAATACTCAGCTCCAAGCCGTTGACTGAATCATATTCATTGAATGACCCTATTAACCGCTGTAAGCCAAATGGTGTATTGCTAAGTAATATAGTGTCATCAGCGTACTGTAGGTATTTTATGTTATGCCCTGCAAAGGAGGGAACATGGGCATTCACATTTTCAAAATGTTGAGGAAGATCGGCCATAAAAAGATTGAATAAACACGGGGCAAGGACACAGCCATGCTTCAAGCCGCAGAAGGTGTTAAAGTTTCCGAGTCAGACTGGTGCCATCTCCCAGCTTCACCTGAACCCATGTGCTGGTATATATTAGGATTATTAAGTCCAGAGGGGCACAGGCAGTCCCCAAGCCACAGGTTTTGCCCATAACCGATCTTGTGGAACAGAGTCAAAGGGAGCCTTCAAATCCACAAAACAAATATATAATTTCTGCTTTTTGTGTATTGCTGTTTCAGCCATTAAAGTGAAAGTCAGTAGATTACTTATTGTTGACTGACTTTTTCTAAAGCCTGATTGATAAATGGGGATTATGTTTTGCGATGCGACCCACTCTTCAAGTTCTTCTAGTAGGCTGAACGCAAATACCTTTGCTTCAACATCTGTTAAGGCAATGAGCTGGTAATTCGCAGGATTGTCTATTGGTCCGCTCCTGTAGTTAGGCTGTAATATACTCCCCTGCCAAGATTCTGGAATGGACCTCGTTATTAATATCTCATTAAATAGGGGAGTTAGAATCTTAGATCACAACTGAGGGTTACCTTTAAAGATTGAATTAGGGAGGCTGTTTGGGCCCGGCGCTCCAGGCCTGAGACATGTTTTAAGTCTACTTTTATTGGGTGGCACAATGAGTAGCATTTAATTTACTGGCCTTGTGTACACGTAGTACCATATACGAGGAACTTACACATAAATTAAATGTACCAATTAGGTGAAAACCAATTGTACCAAGTTTTAGGGGGAGAGCACAAGCACTTTAGCACTGGTTAGCAGAGGCAAGGAGCACAAAGTCCTAAAAACCTACAGAAACAGGTTCCGAAAAAAACAGGAGTGGTGAAGGCAAACTGTTTGGGGTGACACTGCAGACAGGTCCAAGTACAACACTGTCCAAAACCAAGAATTTCTAATATTTATAATCCTCTTTTGGTGTAAAAATAAAGGCTTCTCTTCATCCTATAAAATCTTCTTGGATTTCTTGTAGGCTCCCAGGAGAAAATCTTGATTCATCTGGAAGTTCTTAACGACAGAAATTAAAGTACATAGGTCTTGATTCCCTGATTTGAATTCATAACTCTCTCAATTACTTCTAATTTTCTGACTGTCACAGCAGGTTTACCTGCCTAGGAGACCCATGTCATGATCCTCAGAAAGCAGATACAATAATTTCAAGTGCTGCATGGGTTCTGAGTAGATGGTTGCTGTGTCAGGGAGCACTGTTTGTGTACATCAGCTAGCCTAGTGAGCCAGGCATGTGGGTCACATTTCACATCAAGCTCAGAAAAAGGATGAACAAGTGACAGAAAATGTGGCTGAACTCTCAAAAAGCTGGAAGAAGGATTGAGTAATGAGGATAAAGGTCTTGTTTCTGTGATCAGAAACAGAACTGGAAAGAGAGCTAGGAACTTGCTTTAATCAGCTCACGTTTTGTGAAACCTGGGTGCTGTCAGTGACTCTTTGATGAATGCTGACTGAAGAGGAGCCTGCTCAAGACCAGAATATACTGCTAATGCCCAGCAAGATCCAAAGACCATCATCGCTGACAACGGTGCTCTCTCACGTCTCTCTACAGCCACACAAAAGAGAATTATTGTCCTATACAAGCTCAAGCAGCCTGTGGTGTGTGAACCACTTTGAAGCATGGTTTGCTCTGGGCATTCTTGCCCTGTGAGTGTACTTTGGTCTGGAAGAAGGGTGTGTGGCCTTTCACTATATTAATTTTACTATGCCAAAGAATATTGAAGTAAATAAAAGTATTCTACTTTTCATAAAGTTATGATACTGCTTGAACATTTGATTTATTGTGTACCAATTTGTAAACCTCCATTACCCTCTGGGGCTCAGCTTTGAGAGCTTCCTATAACTACCCTCAGAGAGTCTAATGAGGACATTCCTGGTATTTCAGAGAGTTTGCACAAGTACTTGGTTCCTCAGCTTCCCATGATAGCCAGCAATATTTGTGACAAGGATTGCCTATTTGCCACTGAATTCCCTAGGCTACAGGAAACTGGCTTGACAAATTGTATGAGAACATTTACATCACATGGCTCTGCTTGTATTAAAAGGAGCTCAATGCCAGCTCTGATTGCACCTCCCAGCTCTGCATAAATAGAAGGACAGCACCACTCTATGCTGCCTCTGCTACGACCAGACACCCAAACTATACATGCCTTACAATGAAAACTCTAAGAATCGCTGCCTGCATTAGGAGGACAGCTACATCCTGCTTTGTTTGCATTAGAATGGCACTAATCAGCTTTTCCTGCAATGGTAGGATAAACGCACCCAACAGTCTCAGGATCTAAAATTTGCCAGTGATGTCTCCCTGCTCCAGGGAACATCTTTTTGGTATCCAGCTCTGTCCTTATTATCATAGCATAACCATAAGGCTCTGCCTACATTAGGTGAACAGTTCCATTCAGATCTGCCAACATAAGATAATAGGTGCACCCAGCAGTGCCAACAATGTGACAGTAACATCCTGTGATGCTTACATCAGGAGGGTAGTAGGTGAATTCATAGAAAAATGAAAACATAGAAAGCATATTGGAGGAAATGAAGTTATGGAAAACCCTATTTGAGGAAAGTCATTTAGAACAAAAAACCAAAACATCGAAAATTTGTTGAACCATTTCAATGGAAATGCATTTAAATCAAACATGTAAATGTGCATTTAAATGAAAACATAGTTTAATGGAAACTGCAGTACAATAAGGAGTAAGTGTCAGTGATTTATTGAATTTTAAACGAAGATGCAACAGTTGTAAAACGTTTATTTTTAAATAATGGCACTAGAAATAGAACTGCAGAACAAAAGGTTAAAGTTCAAATGCAGCACCCATAATTTTAGAAAACAGTGCATGCACTCAGGACAGTTTGCCCTTTGATATTGAGTGCATTTCCAGAAAACCTTCTCTTGCAACTTTTCTCTCTGCTGTAGATGCACCCTCCTGTAGTTAACAACACACTAGGATTTAATATATTTTACTTCCATTACTTTTAAGCATTATTGGCAATGGAATTGAACACAAAAGTAGGGTCTATTCTGTTTAAGGCAAGGAAAAGGAACACTACATTTAGAGCAGAGTTGCGTCAGTAAATGGTTAGCTTTACCTTTAGTGTGGCTGACGGAGCTAAAAGAAATCTTGTGGTCTTCGTGGCCAAATCAGGAACCACAAGCAACCTACTTGCACTATCAGTACTGATGGGAAAAGCAGTGGCCCAAAGAACGCCATTACACTGTTGCTTCGTTGACTTTAAAGCGGCTTTTGACCGGGTGCCTAGGGGCCTGCTATGGCACAAACTGCAGAACTGGGGAATAACCCCCGGCCTTTTAAAGGCTATAATCCAACTCCATTCAAACACAAGGATCCGTATAAAGTTGGGAGAGGGACCTCACGTCTCAAGAAAAATACAGACCTCTTGTGGCATCAAACAAGGGTGCTTGCTGGCTCCCCTCCTTTTTAATCTGTTCAACTCAGATTTAGCTCAGTAAAAGGACAATGTCAACTCCCATTCCCATCAACTGGGTGGAACCCGCATCAGTAATTTACTATACGCCGACGACCTGGTTTTACTCAGCCACACAAGGGTTGGACTGCAGAGACTACTTGATCAGCTGCTTCCCTACACAATAAGTAATGCCCTGGAATTAAATTTGTCGAAAACAAAGTCAATTACCTTTGGGAAGCGGAAGCAGCTGAGCGGCGGGTGGCTCTTTAATGGCAAAAATATCGAAGCAGTGACATCCTATAAATATCTGGGGACCTACATGGACTCTAAGGGAACTTTTTTAAAACAGAAAGAAGTGGTTAGGGCAAAAGCCCTGTCACTTGAGGCCGCAATAATGAAGCTCGTGAGACAGCTACTTGGCCCAAGCCTAACCCCGCTCCTAACAGTAATGTTAACATATGGCCAAGAGATTATGCTGGGGACCAACTTTACCATGCTGAACAAAATAACAATCAGAATCTTCAAGCAAGTATGGCTCTGGCCAAAATCTGCATCGCCAGCCCAGGTAAGGCTTGAGTTTGGGCTACTAGATCATCGAGGCGTTGAGGCCGGCGCATACATCAAGCTGTGTAATAGGTTGCGTAACTCCAGAGAAAGTAGTCTAGAGGCCAGTCTGTGGCAAGAAATATTGGCCGGCCAAATCGGCCAAAAACACAGACGCCACCTTGAACACTCCCTGCAACTACTTGATGCTGAAGAATACTGGGGAACAAACCCATCCCAGCAGGCTTTAAAGCTTGACTCTGGTCCTTTCACTCAGATAGGGCACAATTGTCCAAAAGAAAACACGCCTGGTCAGTTCACTTGGAATTCAAACCAAGGGCAGAGGCGCCCTATCTATCAAGCACTTATGCACTTTCATGGAAGAAAAGGTTCATGACACTGAGGATGGGCGAATGGCCCTTCTTAAGACACCTACCAGAATGGCGCCGCCCAAGTGACAGCACCGAGTGCAGGGGGTGTGGCTACCACTCAGAATCAATTGAGCACGTGGTCTGCGTCTGCCCCGCACTACTTAATGGCAGAAGGATCCTGCTGCGGGACGAATGGAACAAACAAGGAGCGCAATCGTGTCGACAAGCCATCAAAGCTGCTATGAACCCTAAAAACATGATGCTCAACATCCAGTTCACCAAATTTGTCACAAGAGCGGCCAAAAATGTAGGAATGACAGGTCTGCAAGCACTCCCGCCTCAACCTGCACTCCTGTGAAATCACTGAGCTTCTAATGATTCTTTGAACACTCTGAGCCAACCCTCAAATGCTGCTTTTGTTTCTACTGTTTCACTTCCTCTCATTTTATCTTTATATTTGTCCTCAATAACAATTATATTGTTCTAGCCAGCCTACTCTAAACACTAGATAAACCATGAATGCGGACAATTATGAACGTATAACCACCAGTGACATTTCGCCCTAATGAACTTTCAGCAACATCACCGCTTCTTTCTTAAACTATTTTGTATCATCGATCTGCTTTTTAACTCTTAGTAACATCATTGCTTCTTTTTAAATCATTTTGTATCAACAACCTGCTTTTTAACTCTTTTGTATATAAGAAGTACTTTTTTTAATTGTCATGATTTTAAGTAATCAAACAACAAACACGAATTGAAATTGAATTTGAAGTCTTGTGGTACTGCTCTCTCTGCTGGCTTCCAGTTAGAATGACAGTTGATGTGACGAAAGATCAACATTCTAAACTGCTGATTCACATGCATGACTAGAACATTGTTTGAAACGGAATAAAAATAGCCTTTTTCGAGAAACAAGACATTCCTCAAAAAGGTTTTGATAAAAACAAACAAACCAATGTTAAAAACATAATTCAAAGTTTCCATTAAATTGTAACAATGACAATGTAGTTCGAGGAAAACGTATTCCAATAATTCACATACAACCATTAGGACTGGACCACAGAGTTCTGCAGTCAATAAGAGAGCAAAAGATACACAAATGATGGACGGAATGCGGAACAAATCAAACATTCACACCCAGTCAAGAAATCTGGGTTAAATCCATTGTTCTTTTGCTCACAATGCCACCCCAGTTTAGACCCAGTCCTATGCAAATCACTCTCGACCCTGCTCCTCATGGGAATAGTCCAGCCCGAACTGTTAAGCCAGGTCCTCTCTGGACTAGAAGCAAGCAACCTGAGGCCGGTTTCAGGGCATCACCCCATATCAGCCAGGCATGGGTCCCGTGCTCCCCATGTCACTGAAGTCAAGCTAGCCTGACTGATGAGGGTTGAAACCCCAAAACCGGTCCCAGGATGCTTATTTCCAGTCCAGGGAGGACCTGGCCTGGCAGTTCGGGCTGGACTGTTCCCATAGGGAGCATTGTCAAGACTGATTTGCATATGGCTGGGTTTAAACTGGAATGGCATGGGGAGCAAAAACGATGGATTTAGGCCCAGATCTCTCTACTGGGGTGAATGTTTGACATTGTTCAACATTCTGTCCATCAATTGTTCTTTTTGCATTTGTCAATAAGAGAGCAGCATCTTGCAGCTATGCTTGCTTTAGGGGTATGGCACAATATGTGCTGGTTATATTAGGAGGACAGCATCACCATGTGTTGCTTCCAGTAGGTGAACAGCCCCATCCAACTCTGTCTGCATTAGGAGGCCCGCACTATCCAGCTCTTGGAGGTCAGCAAAATCCAGGTGAATCCTTTACTACTTCATCATCGCTTAGCTCTGTCTACAATATGAGATCTCTGCTCTTTTAGAAGGACGGGACTATCCATTGTTTACAGTGAGAAAGAACTGCCTTGGGTTCTATGACGTAGAGGTTCAACACCCACTCCATGATTAGCATTTGTTGCATTACTTCGAATCATTACCGGAACCTAGGCACCACAACCTATGTGCAGATGTTTGACTAACATCTTCTTCCTGAAGACACAGCACAGCTTAAAGACTGTGGTCCTGGGGGAGACTCTTCTCTGGCACACTAATATTTCGTGAAATGTCAGGTTTGGTAAAAATCTACAGGAGTTGTGAGAGGGGCTCTGGATCAGTGTCCAAAGGCACAGAAAAAATGAAACTGATGTCAAAGCACAAGGGCAGCGTCTATATGTGGCTCCGCAGACCCACCCCACTTGAGCTTGCCATATCCTAGGGTTTAAGAAAGAACTTGAAAAGTATTGTGGCTGGGATTGAACCAGCTCTTACGAACATAAGAGAAGATCACCTTCTTGTTCTGCAATAAGACAATACCACAATATGAGGGCTCTATAAGGGACAATTTGGCACATTTCTCACGATGATGGGAGTTCTTCAAATACCAAGAGGAGATTACCTTTCCCAGGAGAAAGTCTATTGATGTATTTGCCTAACCATTTATGCAAGGAAAATCGAAACGTTGATAAATGATTGGCAATAAATGAAATTACCAAATTTGCTAGAACACTTGATCTAACAGTTTAGTATATAGAATAACAATTGTATCAGATGACCAGTCTTTATATATGTGCTATAATTTCATGAATTATTATATAAAGTTATTGCACCTCGTGTCTTTCCCACACATTGATGATACTGAAGAATTTTATATGATTTGCATTATGTTTATGGATTGTGTAATAAAATAATCATCAGCTCTATTTTCTATTCATACAGAATATGCATATCTGAATACTGTGGTGCATTTAAACTACAATGTGAACTTGTCAAAATTCAGTATTAATAGATTCCTAATGGCTTAAAGATCTTTTCTCACTTTCAATAACAGTGTAGAATGACATAAAAGGGATCTGAAATAAACTCCCAAAAGCAGTGGTTCTTAAATCTTAAGCTGTGCTCGAGGACTCCTGGGCGTGGTCGAGACCTAGTCAGTGGTCTGCGACTGTGTTAACAAATTAAATAATATTAAAATTAATAAAGTATATTCAAATAAAGAAGCAAAATTGAAAGTGTTTTCGCTATTTGATTGTGAATTAAACAAAATATTTCAATATTTGAGCATTTGTTTGTCTTTTTGTATTTTTGTGTATTGTCTTCAAGTTGAAATCACAGCTTTCAATAATGAGTCAGTGGGGATCCCCGGATTCCAGTAATGATTCAGTCGGGGTCCACTCAAGTCAAAAGGTTCCCCTCTACATTTCTCCTGCCCTGAAGGATCTTCTGCACATTTGGAGAATAACATTACCTTCCTTGATCTTTGTCAGGACAACACTACACTGTTCTAAAGCATTAGAAACAGAGCATCATTCAATACTACAAGCATTAGGTGGTCAGCACCATTCTGATCACTGTGTAGAAGAACAGGTCCACTCAGTGCCTGCGATCATAGGATACCACTATGAAATGCCTGCAACTGGAAGACAAAACACCAGCTCAGCGTACAATTGGAGAACTGCCTCTCCTGGCTCTGCCTATATTTGAGAGAACAGCACTAACCACGTCTCCCCACGGATCACTGACAGAATATCGAGGAGAAGAATATCGAGCTTCCACAATATCGAAGTAAAAATATCGAGTGACAGAATATCGACTTCCTATCTACAAACAGGTAAGTACAAAAATATCGAATCCTAAATATCGTTGTTAATAATATAGTTTGCTAAAATATCGACTTTTTTAAATGTAATATAAAATTAATTAAATAATAAATATAATTAAGTAAAAGATACTTAAAAATATTTAAAAAACGTTAAAATTAATGAATAATAAATGTAATGTAAAAAAAATAAACATGCATTTTTATTTTCTTTATATATATTAACTTAATAATATTAAAACATATTTAATATTTTTAATTATAAAATGTTAAAAACATAATTTAAAATATAATTACCTATATATATATATAAATAAACCTATAATATAAATATAAAAATAAATTATATGTAAAAACTTAAAACATTAAAATAAATATTTTTTTTTAAATAATATTTTACACTACATTAAACATAACAATACTGAAAACGTTGCATAGCGTAGGAGATAAAATTACTATTCCCACTCCAGCGAGTGGTACAGTAGGGAAAGTGTTGGATAGCGGGTGGATAAAAATTACTATTCACACTCCAGCGAGTGGAACAGTAGAGAAAGTGTTGGATAGTGGGTGGGTAAAAATTACTATTCCCACTCCAGTGAGTGCAACAGTAGGGAAAGTGTTGGATAGCGGGTGGGAATAATGTACTATTCCCACTCCACCAAATGTAACAGTAGGGAAAGTGTTGGATAGCGGGAGGGTAAAAATTACTATTCCCACTCCAGTGAGTGCAACAGTAGGGAAAGTGTTGGATAGCGGGTGGGTAAAAATTACTATTCCCACTCCAGTGAGTGCAAAAGTAGGGAAAGTGTTGGATAGCGGGAGCATAAAAATTACTATTCCCACTCCAGTGAGTGCAACAGTAGGGAAAGTGTTGGATAGCGGGTGGGTAAAAATTACTATTCTCACTCCAGTGAGTGCACCAGTAGGGAAAGTGTTGGATAGCGGGTGGGTAAAAATTACTATTCCCACTCCAGTGAGTGCAACCGTAGGGAAAGTGTTGGATAGCGGGAGGGTAAAAATTACTATTCCCACTCCAGTGAGTGCAACAGTAGGGAAAGTGTTGGATAGCAGGAGGGTAAAAATTACTATTCCCACTCCACCAAGTGTAACAGTAGGGAAAGTGATGGATAGCGTAGGGGAATAATTTAGTATACCCACTCCTGCAATATAATTAACATTAATTAACAAGTAATTATTTTTTCAAAATTAATTTACCTCCCACCATTTTCCCCTATAAACGTCACCTACAATATTGTAAAATATTAATAAATTAACATAATTAATTAACAATTAATTAATTAACTAATAACAATTAACAATTAAATTAATAACCATCAAATCTAAATTAATTCACACATTTAACACCATAAAATAACTTTTAATAAATATAATATAAAAAATAATAAAAATTACATTAAAACTAAACTACTTCCTACCCTACTCCCCTATCAACCCTCAACCCACTCCTAAAAAAAGTACACAATTAACATATTTACAAATTAATTATTAATAATTAATATCTAATTAATTACTAATTAATAAAAAAATAACACAATTAACATAATTACCAATTAATTATTAATTGGTATAAATCAATTTATAATGAATTAATAATACGTTAATTAACTATGTAAATTATTAAATACTAAATTATTAATTAATGAAATAATTAATTAATTAATTTCAATTAAATTACTTCCCACCCTATTCCCCTATAAACCCACAACCCGCTACAGAATTAAATTACGCAAAAATTAATTAACATATAATTAATTCTAAATAATTCTTAAAAAATATATTATAATTAAATTACTTTCCACCCTATTCCCCTATAAACCCACAACCCGCTACGGAATTAAATTATGCAAAAATTAATTAACATAAAATTCATTACTTAAAAAAAATTCAAACATACATTACAAAAATAATACATACTTTTAGCACATATACTAACACTTAAAACACACCCAAAAAATTAGATATTTTTAACAACTATGGGCATCATTACGATGTCCGCCCACCACCGTACCGGTAAACGGGACCGAACGCCAGAGGTGCGGCGGTCCCGCTGGGCCCATTAGGATGCGTCCGCCACCCTGGCGGTCGCATTCCGCATTTTCAACATTCTGGCGGGTGGTGCTGTAAGCAGCACCCGCCACAGTGTTGAAAATCCATGTTGTGCATTGGCATGCACAATGTGACAGGCACCGTGCGGTGCCTGCCACCTTGTCCATGCCAATGTAGGGGGGTACCATGGGTACCCCCCAAGTGCAGCCCCCCATCCCCCCACCCCCCGGGGGCCCGCAATGGGCCTCCAAAGTGAACTCCGCATGCCTTTCCATGGCGGAGTCTCCGCCATGGAAAGGCATTCCTCCGCACACATCATGATATGGATGGCGGTGCCTGCAAGGCACCGGCACCATATTATGGGCCTTTTCCGCCCAGCAGGCAACCGTGACGATTGCCTACCGACGGAAAAGCAGCGGACGGTCATTCCGTCTGCCGTGGTACCACCGCCATGCTAATGTGGCGGAGGGTAAATGGCCGTCCGGCGGGGTGTTTTGGCGGGCGGATCGCCACCGCCGGTCGGGCGGTGGCGATCCGCCTGCCATGCTAATAGGCCTCTATATTATGACTGTCGATATTACTAACTTCGATATTATGAAAAACGATATTTCTTACCTGCCTTTCGATATTCTGCACCACTATATTTTTGAAAGTCGATATTATGTCCACTCGATATTTACAACTCGATATTTTGCCATATCGATATTTAAAATTCAATATTTTGACTGTTCACCCTCCCCACACCAGGGCACCACCACTTTTCATATTTTCATATTTTCAAATGTCAAAATAAATGAAAAAGTATAAATTTAGGGGCAAGGAGGGGGGGGGCAGCAGATTCAATTTTGCATGTACTGGAACGATGAGACCAGCCAGCTCCTCCTTACCACGGGCAGGGAGTCACCATCTGCATACTCCTCCTCCTCACTCTTAATCAAAAAATCTTCTATGTCCAAATGAAAGGTTTTGTTCGTTGCGCTCTGGAAAAAAAACAACATCTATCTCAAACTTTTAACTTAAAGTTTAATTTAATCAGAACACTGTGCACCTGACTGCATAAGGAACTAATACAGTATACCAAAAATATCTGCCTTCTTTAGGGGAACACCACCACTCTACACTAACATCAATAGGCCAGTCCCACCCACGCACTTCTGCCTGAAAGAGGAGGCCATCACAATCCTGTTCTGCCTGCAAGAGGATACCTCTGACTGTTCCCTGACTCCATGAATGAAGCCATTATCTCTACAATGCTTAAACCTCACATGAGAGAAAGGTACTCCCTTCTTGCTTCATTTTAGGTCTGGGATCAGGCAGAAAACAAATACCATAAACTAAACACAATATCCCACATGACCTGTATTTCTTCTGCTATAGCTCGAAGTGCACAGTGGGCTGACCAGAAACAAGTTCAAACTATTTATAATGAACACATTTGCATAGTTTTTATTTACTTTTTTCACTGGTAAATATATACTTCAATACTTTTTACTTGCATATCCACAATATTATTTACAATTCTCATAATCACTGTGGGGCCGATTCTGATGCGGGTTGGAAAAGCTTCCCGACCGAATCAGTTGGGAAATGGTGTCCGACCCACTCGGATCGGGAAAGTCCGACCGGCGGAGTAGGATGCATCCGGATGCTTCCAGATACGATTTGGTTGAACTCCCATTGACTTCAATGGGAACATTTGTTCCTAACCGCATCAGAATTGGGCCCTCGGTCGGGAAGACACGTTCCCGATCCGATTTGGAAGGAGCAAATGCCGTTAGGAGGCCTTCCTAACCGCATCAGAATCAGGCCCTCGGTCGGGAAGCTTTTCCAACCCGCATCAGAATCGGGCCCTAAATGTTTACTTTTTTCCCTTTATGTTTCAAAGACCATTTTTACAAAACCTTTATATATTTTCCATAAAAACCTTTTCCAACGCACATTATTGCAATATTGTTACATACACGATTATTTTCTCCCCATCACTCAATCCACAATGATAGGAAACACATCCTCTCATATATGCCACTCGTACCAATCCCAGCCACACCCCACATACACCAAGATTTACAATGGGAAAAGATCTTCTATTTCAGCCGTTGTTGTGTTGCGAGCTAGGCTCTCTCCTAAAAACAGTCAACCCAAATTTCAGTAGGTAAAAAGATTCCAAATCCACCTTCTTCAGGACCACACTAAAACTGGCTTTTACTCTGGGTTGCCAATGGGGGATTCTCTGAAAGGGAGTATGCGGAATTGACGCTCAAGAACAAACGCTTTCAATATCTTCACGTTATTTTATTCCACTGTTAGAACCCATTGCATTAGGACCCTGTTAGACCTGGCATCATTGGAGCGGGTCTCCCTTCCTCTTTTCGCTTCCTATCTTTTATGTTGGCTGGATTTAGATGCTCTGGGCTCTGTGCCACTGCCAATCAGTGCCACAGCGCGAATGCTCCCTGTGTAAAGATGACTGTATGAATTGGGATAACCATAATTGGCTCGTTTGGTTTACCTGTCAGTCCCTAGTATAAGTGCACTGTGTGTGCCCAGGGCTGGTAGACCAAATACTGCTGGTGGGCCTGCAGCACTGATTTGCGCTACCCACCGAAGCAGCTTTTAAAGTATGTCTGTGTAGCATGTTCTAATAGCGAGTTACCCTCCATTTCACTGTTTACTATTGTGAGGCTATCCGTTCTCATAGGCCAGAATGGGCAGGCTGAGTATTACATTCCATAATCCTACCTGCCCCCAGGAACCTGATAGGAAATTCGAATTTGATATGTTTAAGCTCAGGACATTGAGATACATCTTTTAGTAAGGATCATTTGCATAGCTCGTGTTCGAAAATGCCTCTTCTAGAAACGAGGTATTTTCTTACCTAAGCTTTCCTGTAGGCTTTGCTAGTGTGTGTATTGGCCGTCTGGTTTTGGAGCAGCAGGGCCAGCTGGGTCAGACCTGGCTGGAGAGAGAGATCGGCATTTAGAGTATGGGGAGGGGTGACTCTTTGATCTGAGCAGGGCCGTGCCTGGCAAGGTGAATGATGGCTCCACCTCCCACTGGGCGTCTGATAACAGACCCCCTGATTCTCAAAGGGCAGGATGTCGCCTCGTAAACCAAGTGCTCCCGACCCCACCAAACTGGTTCTGGCTGGATTCAGTGATTTGTGACTTTAGAGAACAAAGACTTTTTAGGTATAAAACGCTGCGCTGAAACCTTTTTCAAGTGTGTTCCTTCTGGATGTCAAGACGAAACTCTGTCCGAGTGAACAGAGGAAAGGACTTTGAAACTTTCACCAAGCTTGCTGAAGAAACTACCCGAGGGCCTGAATTGAGAGCGCCTCCTGCTGAAGTCTTAGGGACATTAGACTTCACCCCGTCAGCCGTCTGAATTCCTGTGCGAGGGATTCTACTTGCAGGTGAGGCCTCCGTCGAGTAATCCGGAGCCTCTAGTTCTACTGTGAGGAACGCGGACTGGTAACCCTTGTTAACTCTGTGTGGGCCGCCGCAGCTAAGAGAGAGCTGCCGCCGCTGAGAGCCCGCCTTAATTTGAACCTTCGGAACCTTCGCTGAATCTGTGTGGGCCGCCGCAGTTAGGAGAGAGCTGTAGCCGCTGAGTGCCCGCCGTTGTGCCAGCCTGGTCGAGATCATCCTTTGTCCTGTGGGCCGCCGCAGCTAAGAGAGAGCTGCTGCCGCTGAGTGCCCGCACCTTTGCCACTTGGCATCATCGTGATTTTTCCTGTGGGCCGCCGCAGCTAAGAGAGAGCTGCTGCCACTGAGTGCCCGCACCTTTGCCAACTTTGCAGCATCGTGATTCATCCTGTGGGCCGCCGCAGCTAAGAGAGAGCTGCTGCCGCTGAGTGCCCGCATCTTGGCCAACTTTGCCTCATCGTGATTCGTCCTGTGGGCCGCCGCAGCTAAGAGAGAGCTGCTGCCGCTGAGTGCCCGCACCTTTGCCAACTTTGCATCATCGTGATTTGTCCTGTGGGCCGCCGCAGCTAAGAAAGAGCTGCTGCCGCTGAGTGCCCTCACCTTTGCCAACTTTGCAACATCGTGATTTGTCCTGTGGGCCGCCGCAGCTAAGAGAGAGCTGCTGCCGCTGAGTTCCCGCACCTTTGCCACTTTGCATCATCGTGATTTGTCCTGTGGGCCGCCGCAGCTAAGAGAGAGCTGCTGCCGCTGAGTGCCCGCACCTTTGCCAACTTTGCATCATCGTGATTTGTCCTGTGGGCCGCCGCAGCTAAGAGAGAGCTGCTGCCGCTGAGTGCCCCCACCTTTGCCAGCATTGCATCATAGTGAGTCGTCCTGTGGGCCGCCGCAGCTAAGAGAGAGCTGCTGCCGCTGTGAGCCCACCAGGGAGCTGCGCGACGAGAGTCATCGTCACCACCAGCCCGGGCCACCGCAGCCGCGTGCTGCTGCCGCTGAGAGCCCGCTTGTCCCCGAGTGCCCAAATCATTGTGAGTGCACGTTGCGGACCACTGCAGTCAAGAGTTGTGGTCGCTGGGAGTCCGCCTGTCACCGTCTCCGCTTCTTCGAGAAGCTGCGTGCTGTGTCCCCGTCCAACGGCAGGTATCTGGTGCGCAACGGGTCGTGTAGACCCAGGCCTTGAACTCAGTCAGTGCCACGTTCTGGTGAATACGTTATTGCCTTTTTAAGTCCCTACTGATTTACGTGCATTGTGGCTGGTTAAAACGCTTTGAGAGTCTTGTGTTAAACCTTAGATAAAGATGTGTCCTTTTGTGGTGTTGTTACTGCCTTATTGTGCATGGTCATAAATGCTTCACACACTGCCTCTGAGATAGGCCTAACTGCTCGTGCTACGTTACCACAGGGTTGAGCAGGGGTTATCAAAGGGGGTAGCCCACTTGCCCTGACTTAGGAAGAAGGGTCCCTATTTGGACATTGGCGCCAGCCAGTGCCAACTAGAGACCCCCATTTCTAACATTGGTGGCAGCGGTGGGATCAGGACTTGCATTTATGATCCACGTGCAATAACTGGTAGACGCCACTAGTGAGTGCAGACCAAAGCGCAGCCACGCACTGGATTTTTGTCCCTCTTCGAATTTTTTTGTTGTTGTTTGGTTGGTTGTTCTAGTATTGAATTGTTGATCGCAGCCATGAGTACTGCTAATATTGGATGGCCAACATCCAATGCTTCGGAGGATCTCACCTTTGAGGAGGAAAGATTAGATACCTATACTACCAGACAGCTGAAGTGATTTTGTAAGCAATTCGCAGTCCCCGTGATAGGTCTCTCTAGGAAGGAGGAGTACCAGAAGGCGCTGAAGGCCTGGTGGGAAGCGAGAGAGTCTGCTGGGGATGAGGAAGAGAATGCTGGAGGGCAGCAGGATGATGCAGTAGAGGTTGGGGAGATAGAACACCCTCCAATACAGGTACTAGTGTATCCCAAAGGAGCCTGACCCCAGAAGAGCTGGAGGACAGGGAGAGAGATAGGCGGCATCATTTGGAGATGGCTAAATTGGAAGGTCAGAAGGACCTTGAGAGTAAGAAGTTAGACATTGAGAAGGATCGATTGTCAATTGAACTTGAGAAAATGAGAATGGAGCATGAGAGAATGTTGAGGGAGATAGAGATCAGGGTGAGGAGTGTCCCGGTCTCCCCTCTGGTGGCAGCATACCTTTAGTAACTCCTGAGAGTAGAGTTTATATTCCTAAGGATGTCATTAAGGATTTTCACAAGAGTGAGGATATTGGGCAATGGTTTGCCGCATATGAGATAGCAATGGTGTCCCACCGGGTCCCTGAGAAGGATTGGGAGCGGAATTGTGGGGACGCTTTGTGAGTGATGGTAGGGATACCCTGTTGGACCTGCCTGAGGAGAGCAGGATGGTGTATGCCCATATGAAAGAAGCTTTGATGACCCGTTATGGTTTGACCCCAGAAATGTACAGGCAGAGGTTTAGAACCTGTAAGAAGTTAGAGGGTACCACGTGGGTTGAATATGTGTCTTTTTCTGCAGAGCAATGGATCGCTGGGTAAAGGGTAGCAAAGTGGAAACTTTTGAGCAATTGTATGATTTGTTTGCGTGGGAGCATTTTTCTAGTAACTGTTTTCCAGAGCTACGCCAGCACCTGATTGATAGCAAGCTGACTAACCCTAGGAAGCTTGCTGAGGAGGCGGACCGCTGGGTGAGCACCCGGGTCCGCAAAGGTTTTGTGGGAGACTTCGCCAGAGGTGGGCAGGGTCCCCAGCAGAGAAGTGGGGGGACAAGGGTAAGCTGAGGGAGTTCCAGAGAGGGCCCCAAAGCAATTTCCAAGGGAACCAAGCAGTGGTGTCCCAGCCTCCCCCTGAGAAGAAGCCAGTGTCCCCGAGAGGTAGGCCTGTTCAGAGGGGGCCACTCACTTGTTTCAGGTGTGGTCAAGTGGGCCACCGGTATTATGATCCCCAGTGTCCCCAGAGGGACCCCAAGGCATCCCCTTGTGCACCACCCCGTGCACCATCCCGCCAGATTGCCAGTGTAGCCCTGGGGGAGGAGGTAGAGGTCCAAGGTGGGTGGGATCCCGTAGAGTTAACCCTTGTCTCGCTAGGAGACTTTGAGAAGGTCCCTAACCCCACACTGCCTAATAACACTAAGAAGTACCGGCAGTGGGTGACCATCAATGGCCATAGGGTGGAGGCTCTCAGGGACACCGGAGCTAGTGTGACTGCTGTCAGCTCCCGGTTGGTGTCCAAAGAGCAGGTTGTCCCCCATGCATTCTGCCCCGTAGTGTCAGCAGACAACTCAGAGAGCCAGTGTGAAGTGGCTCAGGTTCCCTTCGAGTGGGGGGTCTCAGGAACTCTTCAAGTGGCTGTGAGGCCCGCCATGCCTGTAGACTGTCTGTTGGACAATGATCTAGAGAACTCCCCGTGGGCTACGGTGGAGAGAAAGTCTCATTTGGAAATGTTGGGTCTGCCTGAGTGGGCGTGTGCGACCACTCGGTCCATGACAGCTCAGAAGGGTGTTCAGGAGGGTCTGGAGCCTGAAAGTATGGCCCAGGCCCCTGCCTTAAAGAGAAGGGGTAGGGGCGCGGGAAACCGGCCCCCGCGGTTCCCACGGTCCCGGAGGGAGCAGACCTTGAGGGGGATGCCCTGGAACCTACAGGGGAACAAGTGGCTGAACTGGGGGACCTACCAGAGCTGACCCATTGGCAGCAGGAAGGGGGACCCTCCAGGGAGGAATTTTGCGAGCAACAGAGAACCTGCCCTTCTCTTGAGGGGGTGCAGCAACAGGCCGCCGCCCAGGCCGCAGGTGATCAGACAGGGTCACATTGGATCTATTGGGAGAATGACATCCTTTACAGCGAGCCTAAGGTTGCTGAGCCTGGGTCAGCCCGTGTGCTGGTGGTACCCCAGCGCTTCAGGACCTTCCTACTGGGGTTGGCTCATGATGTGCCACTGGCCGGACATCTGGGGCAGACCAAGACCTTTGAGAGGCTGGTCACCCACTTCTATTGGCCCCAGATGCGCAGGAGCTCAGATGCTCACTGCAGGACGTGTGAGACTTGCCAGGCAAGTGGGAAGAGTGGGGGGAAGATTAAGGCCCACTACAGGCCTTTCCCGTTGTGAGTACCCCATTCGAGAGAGTGGGCATTGATATTGTGGGGCCTCTGGATCCCAAGACAGCCATGGGCAACAGGTTCATCCTGGTCTTGGTGGACCATGCCACCAGGTACCCTGAGGCCATCCCGCTCAGGACAGTGACGGCCCCCATGGTGGGACGGGCACTGATGGGGATTTTCTCCCGTGTGGGATTCCCCAGAGAGGTGGTGTCCGATAGGGGAACTAACTTCATCTCCAAGTACATGAAGTCTCCATGGGAGGAGTGTGGGGTAACGTATAAGTTCACCACTCCTTACCACCCCCAGGGTAATGGGCTGGTTGAGAGATTCAACCGGACCCTTAAGGGCATGATTATGGGCCTAGGCGAGCCCATGAGGCGTAAGTGGGATGTCCTCTTGCCATGCCTGTTGTTTGCTTACCGTGAGGTGCCACAGAAGTCCTTAGGGTGCAGTCCCTTTGAGCTGCTCTATGGTTACCCGGTAAGAGGGCCTCTGAGTCTGGTCAAGGAAGGCTGGGAGCAATCTCCCAGGAAACCTCCCCAGGATGTGTTTAGTTACATGCTGGCCTTCAGGAACCAGACTCGGCGTTTCAGGAAACTTGCTGAGGCAAACCTGGAAGCCAGCCAGTAAGAGATGAAACGCTGGCACGATCAGAATGCCACTCTGATCGAGTTTCAGCCTGGACAAAAGGTTTGGGTCATGGCCCCGGTGGAGCCCTGTGCACTCCAGGATAGGTGGACCGGCCCCTTTGAGGTGGTGGAGCGCAAGAGACCTGTTACCTACGTGGTGGACTTGCAGTCTCCCAGGAACCCCTTGCGGGTCCTGCATGTTAACCGCCTGAAGCCCCACTTTGAGAGGTCTGAAGTGGGCATGCTTCTGGCCACAGATGCTGGGATGGAGGAGGAGAGCGAGCCCCTTCCTGACCTCCTGTGTGCAGGGGAGCGAGATGGGTTAGTGGAGGGTGTGGTCTTCTCCACCACACTGACTCCTGAGCAGCAGGGTGATTGTCGCCAACTGTTGGGGCAATTCAGTGATCTGTTCTCCCTGGTGCCTAGTGTCACTGATTGGTGTGTCCATGACGTGGACACTGGGGACAGTCCTCCCATTAAGCACAAGGCTTACCGAGTGACTGACCGGGTAAGGGCCTACATTTAGGATGAGGTTACCAAAATGTTTGCCCTTGGGGTGATTGAGTCCTCTAGCAGCCCTTGGTCCAGCCCAGTGGTCCTGGTACCAAAAGCTGCAGCGCCTGGTACCACCCCAGAACTTCGGTTCTGCGTGGACTATCGGGGCCTCAATTCAGTCACGAAGACTGACGCGCACCCCATCCCCAGAGCTGATGAGCTCGTAGATCGGTTAGGGGCTGCAAAATACCTCAGCACATTTGATTTGACGTCTGGGTATTGGCAGATCGCCTTGACCGAGGGAGCAAAGGAGAGGTCAGCATTCTCCACACCCGATGGGCACTACCATTTCCGGGTGATGTCCTTTGGAATGAAGAATGCCCCTGCCACTTTTCAGAGGTTGGTCAACAGGGTGTTGGTTGGGCTGGAAGACTTCAGTGCCGCCTACCTGGATGACATTGTGGTGTTTTGCTCCTCTTGGGAGGACCACCTGCGCCACCTCTGGGAGGTATTGATGGCACTGCGGAAGGCAGGCCTCACAATCAAAGCCAGTAAGTGCCAGATTGGGCAGGGTTCTGTAGTGTATTTGGGGCACCAGTTGGGGAGTGGCCAGGTGGCACCCCTTCAGCCCAAAATTGAAACTATCCTGGAGTGGGAACCCCCCAAGACTCAGACGCAGGTGAGAGCCTTCTTAGGACTCACGGGGTACTGCAGGAGGTTTGTCAAGGGATATGGCAACATTGTTGCACCCATGACAGAGCTGACTTCTAAGAAGCAGCCAAAGAAGGTAAACTGGACTGACACCTGTCAGAAAGCTTTTGACGCCCTGAAGACTGCCATGTGCACCGCACCCGTGCTTCAGGCGCCCGACTTTTCAAAGGAATTTGTTGTCCAGACAGACGCCTCAGAGCATGGTATAGGGGCTGTTCTGTCACAGATCAATAAGGAGGGACTAGACCAACCGGTAGCCTTCCTAAGCAGGAGGTTACTTCCCCGGGAACAGAGGTGGAGTGCAATTGAGCGTGAGGCATTTGCTGTGGTCTGGGCGCTGAAGAAGCTGAGACCATACCTGTTTGGGACTCACTTCCGGGTTCAGACAGACCACAGGCCCCTTAGATGGTTGATGCATATGAGGGGTGAGAATCCCAAGTTGTTGAGGTGGTCCATTTCCCTACAGGGTATGGATTTCACGGTGGAACACCGCCCTGGTACAGAACACGCCAATGCTGACGGTCTGTCCAGAGTTTTCCGCCTTAGTGATGAGAACTCCCAAGGGGATGGTAAGTTCTCCCCACATTTCAGCTGGAGGGGACGCGTGTTAGACCTGGCATCATTGGCGCGGGTCTCCCTTCCTCTTTTCGCTTCCTATCTTTTATGTTGGCTGGATTTAGATGCTCTGGGCGCTGTGCCACTGCCAATCAGTGCCACAGTGCAAATGCTCCCTGTGTAAAGATGACTGTATGAATTGGGATAACCATAATTGGCTCGTTTGGTTTACCTGTCAGTCCCTAGTATAAGTGCACTGTGTGTGCCCAGGGCTGGTAGACCAAATACTGCTGGTGGGCCTGCAGCGCTGATTTGCGCTACCCACCGAAGCAGCTTTTAAATTATGTCTGTGTAGCATGTTCTAATAGCGAGTTACCCTCCATTTCACTGTTTACTATTGTGAGGCTATCCGTTCTCATAGGCCAGAATGGGCAGGCTGAGTATTACATTCCATAATCCTACCTGCTCCCAGGAACCTGATAGGAAATTCGAATTTGATATGTTTAAGCTCAGGACATTGAGATACATCTTTTAGTAAGGATCATTTGCATAGCCCGTGTTCGAAAATGCCTCTTCTAGAAACGAGGTATTTTCTTACCTAAGCTTTCCTGTAGGCTTTGCTAGTGTGTGTATTGGCCGTCTGGTTTTGGAGCAGCAGGGCCAGCTGGGTCAGACCTGGCTGGAGAGAGAGATCGGCATTTAGAGTATGGGGAGGGGTGACTCTTTGATCTGAGCAGGGCCGTGTCTGGCAAGGTGAATGATGGCTCCACCTCCCACTGGGCGTCTGATAACAGACCCCTGATTCTCAAAGGGCAGGATGTCGCCTCGTAAACCAAGTGCTCCCGACCCCACCAAACTGGTTCTGGCTGGATTCAGTGATTTGTGACTTTAGAGAACAAAGACTTTTTAGGTATAAAACGCTGCGCTGAAACCTTTTTCAAGTGTGTTCCTTCTGGATGTCAAGACGAAACTCTGTCCGAGTGAACAGAGGAAAGGACTTTGAAACTTTCACCAAGCTTGCTGAAGAAACTACCCGAGGGCCTGAATTGAGAGCGCCTCCTGCTGAAGTCTCAGGGACATTAGACTTCACCCCGTCAGCCATCGGAATTCCTGTGCGAGGGATTCTACTTGCAGGTGAGGCCTCCGTCGAGTAATCCGGAGCCTCTAGTTCTACTGTGAGGAACGCGGACTGGTGACCCTTGTTAACTCTGTGTGGGCCTCCGCAGCTAAGAGAGAGCTGCCGCCGCTGAGAGCCCGCCTTAATTTGAACCTTGGGAACCTTCGCTGAATCTGTGTGGGCCGCCGCAGTTAAGAGAGAGCTGTAGCCGCTGAGTGCCCGTTGTTGTGCCAGCCTGGTCGAGATCATCCTTTGTCCTGTGGGCCGCCGCAGCTAAGAGAGAGCTGCTGCCACTGAGTGCCCGCACCTTTGCCAACTTTGCATCATCATGATTTGTCCTGTGGGCCGCCGCAGCTAAGAGAGAGCTGCTGCCGCTGAGTGCCCGCACCTTTGCCAACATTGCATCATCGTGAGTCGTCCTGTGGGCCGCCACAGCTAAGAGAGAGCTGCTGCCGCTGTGAGCCCACCACGGAGCTGCACGACGAGAGTCATCGCCACCACCAGCCCGGGCCGCCGCAGCCACGTGCTGCTGCCGCTGAGAGCCTGCCTGTCCCCGAGTGCCCGAATCATTGTGAGTGCACGTTGCGGACCACTGCAGTCAAGAGTTGTGGTCGCTGGGAGTCTGCCTGTCACCATTTCCGCTTCTTCGAGAAGCTGCGTGCTGTGTCCCCGTCCAACGGCAGGCATCTGGTGCGCAACGGGTCGCGTAGACCCAGGCCTTGAACTCAGTCAGTGCCTCATTCTGGTGAATACGTTATTGCCTTTTTAAGTCCATACTGATTTACGTGCATTGTGGCTAGTTAAAACGCTTTGAGAGTCTTGTGTTAAACCTTAGATAAAGATACTATTTTTCTATACCTACTTGAGTTGTGTCCTTTTGTGGTGTCGTTACTGCCTTATTGTTCATGGTCATAAATGCTTCACACACTGCCTCTGAGATAGGCCTAACTGCTCATGCTACGTTACCACAGCGTTGAGCAGGGGTTATCAAAGGGGGTAGCCCACTTGCCCTGACTTAGGAAGAAGGGTCCCTATTTGGACATTGGCGCCAGCCAGTGCCAACTAGAGACCCCCATTTCTAACAGACCCAAACCTTGATAAAAAAGTAATGAAAAGGTGATGAAAAAGACACATGGTCAGTGTGTTGCGTATTACAGTATTACCTTCTATCCTGAACCCAGCATTCACTGTGCACAGAAAAATGCAACCTTAAATCGTGTAATTCCATGAATATAGGTAACAAAGGAGAAAGAGGAAAAAAGAGAGAAGAGGGCCAGACCTTTGCGTGTGCATGCATAAACAAAAACCGTGCTCTCTTTTCCACCACCATCTAATCTCAAATTTCTGAGCTGACACTCAAGCCACTCTCAGGACCCCGTAGTATATACTGGGGCATATTCTCAAGGCGATATCGGCGCGTTAGCGGCACTTTTCTGCCGCCAAAGCGGCGATATTTTTATCGCCGTATTCTCAAGCTTTTTTAGGCGAAAACGTCCGTTATAAACATCGCTACTTCTGTTAGCGCTAATTATATGCAGGAGAGGCGTTCCCATTCAAAAACGCCCGCAAACACCACTACTCCATATTCACAAGGGGATCCTTGAACTTCTGAAGACCAAAAAAACTGGCTCTAACTGCAGTTAGAGCCAGTTACTTAAGACCAGAAAATAGCTGGTCTTAAAAATGGGGATAACGCTTGGGGCCACATCTCAGCAGGTTTTGGTGCTGGACAGCGCTGCAAGCAATGTTGCAGCACTGCCCTGCGACAAAACTACAGTGCAGGAATGCGCACCATTAATAAGATAGTGCGCATTCCTGGGCCCCAGTCATGAAAAGTGTAGCTGCACTGCAACAAGACAGCGTTGCAACACTTCTCACTACGCCCTTCTTGCGACAGCATGGATGCGCTGTATTCACACTGGACAGCGCTCCATGACGCCAGTAATGACAGATACGTCAGGAATCCTGACGTATCTGTCTGCGCTAAAGCCACGCATTGCTGCAGTCATGTCACAACCATGACGCAACTCCAGCAATGCATGGGGCCAGCCTATCCCTGTTGCACTGCGTCACCCTCACGCCTGCCATGAGGCAGGCGGAAGGTACTGACGCAGTGCCATTCATCAGGGGTGCCTGAATGTCGGCGCTGTTGGAGATCCATCGGTGGTGGATGCGCGCTGCGGTGTCATCGTTTGGAAGCATTGGTGGAGTGTTGTTGCGGAGGGAGTGGACGAGACGTTCTTCGGTGACCTTGATCCAGCTGCGAGGGGGTGCGATGATGGCAGTGGCGTCCGGTGGGCAAGGAGAAGACATGATGTTATCAATGAAGGTCGGTCCAGGAGAGTCCGGTGTTGTGGCTGTAGTTGAAGCTGCTGCTGGCGGAGGTGACGTGCTCGACAGTGTGTCCTGCTATGTGGCTTGTTGAGGTGACTTGCTGCTTGCGTCTGATGTAGGGGACCTTCCCCAGGAGGGGGTGGTGTCCTGGTCACTGGGGTTGTCCAGGTGGAACTTAAGTTCACTGAGTAGGATGTTGTCGGTGGATGGGATACCCTGGGGTGCAATGAGGTCTACAATGGTATTGGAGAATGGGGGGCCATGGCCCAGGGGGCCTGCACATGAGGGTGCCGCAGAGGATGTTCTTGGGCTTGGTCCGGATCTGGGAGTTGAGGTGGTCCATGGTCACCCTTGGGTCATTAGAGTGCGTGGTCAGTCGGAGTGTGCTTCTGTAGGCGATGGCAATGCCTCCTCCTTGATGGTTGGGGTGCTCCTTGCGGGTGATACTGCAGCCGTCAGTGATGGCGATGTCCGGTCCGGAGCAGAGGTTGGCCCTGGTAGGCGAGGTGGAGTCCAGGGTTGATGGCGAGGAGGGTGCTTGCGTCGTAGAGGTGGAGTGTCCAAGAGGAAGGCTCCTTGGTGCAGAGCGCGGTCCAGGGGCAGACAGACGCAAACAGCGTAGCCTATTGGTTGTCTTTGGCACAGGAGATGACCATTACAACGCAGGCAGTACATCGTTAACAACGTAACTCTGACAACGCAGGTGCCTTTACATCGCATCTGATTACAACGAATTGTGAGGTCAGTAATGGGGTAATCTAAAGTTTTTTGTGTGGGAATGGGTTTCGGATGTAAAATATGAAAATTGGGGAGTGCTTTGGGGTAAAATATGGAAATTGGGGTGTGCATTTGGGTCAAATTAGATTTGTGGGTGTGTTATGGGGACTTAAAAAGGAATTCCAGGGTTCACGTTGGGTTTGGGGTGCAAAGGTTAGTTTTGGGTTGCACTCACTGAAGTGGGAATAGTGATATTAATGTCTCCGCTATGCAACACCTACTCTACTGTTGCAATGTGCCTGAATATTAGTATGCATTGGAATGGAATGCGATGTTATGGCATGCGTCGAAACTACGTATGTGCCTTTGGCACACGAGTGGTACGCCCGCTGTGCAAGGGCGCACAGTGGCCGCCATTGAAAAGTGCTGGAGGGGGGCTGGACAGCTGTGAGGTGGTAAACGCTGGAAGAACACTGGATGTGGCGTGGATGCGGGGATGTGTGCGTGAGCGGGTGTTGTAAATATTTTAATAAGGGAAGTCTTACCTCGAAGCTGGGTCCCGTGTCTTCGTTGCTCCTGCTCTCCTGCGTCTGCTTCCAGGAACAGGAAGTAGGCAGCCAGGCTCCCTCCCCTGAGCCAATCACAACGCTGCGATGCGGCGGTGGGATTGGTAATTGGCAACGGGACAAGGCATGCAGCCAGGGGCTGGAGGGGTGGGCATGTTCTCCATGCAGGCTGTAATGCAGCCTGTATTACGAACAGGGAAGTGCGCATGAATGCTTTGGGTGGCCTGAGTGGGCCGACCAAACAGTCATTGCGCACTTGAGTGGGCATGCCAATCCGCCCATGCCTTGCCCCGTGCTTGACGCAGTCCTACCCACCCTCCCACCCGCGAAGGAAACATAGCACGGTTACATCAGTAAGTTATCATCATGTGATGATTGTTCCTCCTCTGCACTGCTTGAAAGTAGTGGGGCGACGCTTTTCCACCATAGCGGATGAGCCGCCACTGGGGGTGCGTCATCTACGTGTGCTAGGCCTGGGCGACTCGAGCCCCAGGCATTCTGTGCTACCCGTCCCACCTTCTCCTTACCTGGACATTGACACCGTGGCGCAATCCGCTGCACTCTCTCCAAATCTGTGACTCAGCCAGCAGGAGCCTCAGCCAGGTGGGATTTCACAAGCCTAGGTACAGCAGTCCCCGCCAAGTCCGCTGGTGAACCTCCCAATGCAGTTGATGCAGCAGGGCCCCCTTAGGCGTGAAGTTGCAGCGCTCCCGCCACACAAGTTCGGCGCAGCTCAGGGGCCTCACCCTCCACAGCGTCCGGCCAGCCCAACATCATCCGGCCTGTAATGCAGAGAGACGGCACCCACCGTTGGTAATCCCCTCCGTGCACCCGGTGTAGTGGTGGATCATAGTATGCGATGCAGACCTCCCTACATTGGGGCGCAGGAGCGCCTCTACTATTAACAGCTCCAAGGTACACAAGGCGGTCTTCTCACACAGGTCAGCAACGTGTCTCCATTCGACCTGTCAGACTTCACCACCAGGTACGGGCGTTCGTCGCGCCTCAATGTCTACCGCCACGGCTCATCGACTCCACAGCTCTTCCGCATCCCACTCCAGGCTCCAGACGCAGGTCCAGCGAGGCATCCAGGCTCCAGACGCAGGTCCAGCGAGGCATCCAGGCTCCAGACGCAGGTCCAGCGAGGCATCCTGGCTCTCATCCTGGTCATCCTGGTGGCTTGCAGGAGTTGTTGATGTGTGCTGCACTTGGCCCAGGCTGCTCCATTCTGAATTTATTTGTTTTTTATACCTATTTTCTATTGGATGTTGACTGATAGGCTATTTTTTGCATTGGAGACAAAAAAAACTCACATTGGGCTGGCTAACGTGAGTTTTTTTGCCGCTAATGGGCCTATCAGTAGTTTTCGCCCGCTAACGCCGAATTTCCTATCGCCTTTGCGCTGATGTTAGCGGCAGTTTTCACCGCCGTTCCCTGAAACTATCGCCTGTTAGTGGCGTGTTGTGAATACGCCACTAACACTGCGATAATTTCACGCTGTACACGGCGATAAGAAAATGCATGCTAACTGTTCCCTGTTGCGCTGCTGCTGAATTGTTGGGGGAGTTGCTTTGGGATTGTGTTTTCCCGCGACTATTTTTGAG
This sequence comes from Calotriton arnoldi, assembly GCA_963921515.1. Lineage (NCBI taxonomy): Eukaryota > Metazoa > Chordata > Amphibia > Caudata > Salamandridae > Calotriton > Calotriton arnoldi. The sequence continues at coordinate 456,347 of CAWUFW010004042.1, forward strand.
CGGGATCGCCTTTTTGGGGGTAGAATAGGGCAGCGGGCTAGTTGCTCCTCCTGACACTACATATTGAAGCGCTGATGCGACCGCGCAGCGGACGCGCTCAGCGGGCGCGCCAAAGGCAAGCCCGTCTGTGCCCGTCCACGCTCAGCGCCAGCAAACCTGCCCGATTTAATCCAGTGGATGTCAACATCATGGGGTATTCTAGATCACAACTATTGGATCTGAGGGCAGTAGGTAAGATCACTGGTTGTTTGTGTCTTACATTTAACACAAGGCCAGCCTCATTTACTGTCACCTGCCCCAACTGTAACTCTACTTTGCCCAGACTTAGCTATTCAACGATTAAGTCCACTACCTATGAAACTTCTAAAACGGTGGAGCCTAACACAACAGTGATAAAATGTATCCTGTTCAACGCCAGGTCTTTGGTGAAGCACAGTGTTGAGTGTGCTACACTTCTAGAGGGGGAGGATATTCAAATTGCTTTTATCACAGAAGCATGGACAGATGAAAGCTCTGGCCTTGATCTTATTAAAGCGACTCCGCCGGGGTTTCTCTGTCACACACTAAACAGGCCAATTAGGAGGGGGGGGGGCGCTTAGCCATAATCTATCACATTTCACTTACGGCTGTCTTTCATACAGCCCCCAATCCGGCTTGTGAGGCTCTCTCCATTAGCTTTAGTCTATTACATCACCATAGGTTTAAGGGCATCCTTCTATATAGACCCCCGGGTCCAAGGAGTACCTTCCTAAATTCTATTGGTAATCTATTGGAAGAGGGGCTCTGTACAGACTCCTTTACTATCCTGCGAGATTTTAACTATTATCTGGAAGCCTTGATGGAACCAGATACAGTGGCCCTAATAGACATGATGAAGAGTGCTGACCTAAGCCAACGGGTGACAGGCCCCACCCATGAGGCAGGGCACACGTTGGACAGAATTTTTTCGAACCACCCACAACTTTTGTTCACGGGTTTGCTGCCTCTTACTTGGACAGATCATGCAGCTGTACAATTTGAGTTAGCCCTTCCCGGTTACTGTTCCATGGGAAGGAGCACTAAGACTCAGATCCAAAGCAGAGCCTGGAACAAAATTGAGGGCGTAGAATTAAAAAATGCACTTATGGCGTCTGCTAGTCAGGTACCTCCAGGAGTGGAGGAGGCCACCGCGCACTATACACATTGTGTGGAAACAGCCTGTAATAAACTAGCTCCAGTCAAAGTCCTGTTTCCAAAAATGTCTCAACCCACAGCCCCTTTGTATTCAGAGGTATTAAGGAAACAAAAACTATCCTGCAAGTCTTTAGAGCGGAGCTGGAGGAAAGAATATAATGAAGGGGATAAAAAAGGTATAAACAAAGTCTTGCCATCTATAAACAACTCTTATTTGAAGCAAAGAAAAGGTTCTTTACAAACCAAATTAATTTAGCAAAAAATTCTGCTAAGGAACTTTTTAAAACTGTGTCGAGTTTGGCCTCCCCCAGCTCGATGAAAATTCAGACGAGTCAGGAACTATGCGATGACATCGCTATGTTCTTTCTGAACAAGGTGGAGGTCATCTTCTCGGGTTTTAACCTTTCAAGCCCGGTAGGGGCTGTAGCTCTAGTGGAGGGAAGGAGGCCAGTTGTGGACCCCTCCCCTGTTTTTGACAAATTTGCATCAGTGTCTACAATCAACATTGAGAAGCTTCTCCTGTCCGCAAGATCAGGCTCCCCCTACGATCCCTGTCCAGTCTCAGTGATCCAACGTGCCCCGGCCCCTGTGGCCCTCGTACTTACTTCCCTGTACAATGCAATGTTTGAAGCTGGGCACTTCCCTAGACTCTGGAAAGTTGCATCAATTTTGCCCTTGTTAAAAAAGCCCAGTCTGGACCCAAAGGATCCCAATAATTTTCGACCAATATCTCGCCTCCCCTTGCCTGCAAAACTGATTGAGAAAACTATGAACTTACAACTTAGTGCCTTTCTACGTGAAACCCAAGTTTTAGATCCTACTCAATATGGGTTCAGAGAAGGGCACAGTACAGAGTCGGCCCTTATAAAATCCACAGAAGAGATAAGGGAGGCCCTGGATAGGGGAGGTAAGGCTGCTCTAATCATGTTGGATTTATCTGCGGCCTTTGATACGGTCCATCATGATGTGTTGATGGACCGTTTGTTGGCATGTGGAGTCCAAGGCAAAGCATGGAAGCTATTGAAATCTTTTTTGAAGGACAGATCACAAATCGTGGCACTGGGTGAATTTCACTCTAAACCTTTTGCGCTGCCTTGTGGAGTGCCACAGGGGTCTTCACTCAGCCCCACTCTTTTTAATGTATACGTATTTTCCCTAGCTTTTTTAATTGGTTCTTTTGGCTTCAGCCTGACCTCGTATGCAGATGATACACAAATTGTTTTGGCTCTACGGCCGGGACAGGCAGCAGGAATTGAAATTCGGTTCCATGATTGTATGGAAGCAATCGGGAGGTGGATGGCACAAAACTGCCTAAAACTAAACTCAGGAAACACGGAGGTTATCTTATTTGGAAATGATGCCAACTTCTGGACCCTTAAGTGGTGGCCAGAAGCTATGGGCACTCTTCCTATCCCTACTAGGAAAGTAAAAAACCTAGGAGTGATAATCGATGATAAACTCAATTTTGGTGATCAGATCAATGCTGTGGCATCAACTACCTCCTATGTTATCAGAATGATCAAGAAAATACTCCCCTTCTTGCCAATTGATAGTCGGCGGACAATAGTTACTGCGCTCATTCTGTCTAGGCTTGATTATTGCAATAGCCTCTATCTAAATATACAGGAACGTTTTTTGAACAAACTTCAGCTGTTGCAAAATGCGGCAGCGAGGATGCTCACAGGTACACCCAAATTTGCCCCCATCTCTAAGGAAATTAAAAAGCTTCACTGGTTGCCTGTTAGGAAGCGGGTGCGCTTTAAAGCTTTGTGCACCGTTTATAAGGCACTCCAAGGCACAGGCCCAGACTATCTGAAACAGCAAATGCGGTGGTACTTACCCAAAAGAACCCTTCGCTCCTGTGGAGCCAAGTTGGTGATAGTACCACCCAATAAAAAAGTCTCTGGGGGTGGGAGAAGCTTTGTTGTCTGTGCAGCCTGGAATGACCTTCCCTTCTATTTGAGAAAATGCCACGGATCTCCTCACATTCAGGAAGGGATTAAAATCCTGGCTCTTTAATCTGTAAGGTTGTCTACCATCTCAATGCTCAGAGGATAGTGGTTAGCGCCAGGACACCCTTGGGTAATCGTCGCGCTTTAGAAATACCTATAACATAACATAACTGAGGTTAGCGATAGTCTTCGCCGATTGTTGAGAATATCCCCCACTGTGTTTTTCGTTTCAATTGTCAATACTGCTGTTGTAATCCTTAGGGCAATTTAGCACTATTGCAGAGGTTGGGACTCCTAATAGAAAAATAAAGTGAGAATGAGTATAGCACAGCCCTCTATGCTTACAAGAAGAGAGCAGGACTTAGCTCTGCCTACAACAGGAGGACAGGACAACCCAGTAGGCCTGCATCAAGGGGTCAGCACCAACCAACTCTGAAGGCACCAGGACAGCCCTATGCAGTTCCACCTGCCAGCACGGATACATACAACAACACAATTCACCAATAATGCACTGTAAAAGACAATAAAAACCACCAACCATCCCTAGTACTAGTACCCACATAGTGGAAATACAATGGAAAATTATTTCCTCGCTTTGATTAATATTCTCCAATTGTACCATTGTTTCTCAACAAGGCTGAGCTAGAGATACAAGCCAGTCAACTACAAAGGCACAGGACTGATCAGCAGCGTAACATATAATTCCACTGAGAGACTAAATTGTCATTACGTCTTTGGATTTTCGATTGTACTACTGAATATCGACCCCCAGAATACTGGGATACAAGAATATCGAGGACAGAATATCGAAAGGTAAGCGCACATAGGGAAGTAGGGATTTCCCATTTCTAACTCCACGTCTACGTACCTTGAAGATAGATGTACCACATGGGTGCATATATGTAGAGTTAGGTATATAAAATCTAGACTTTCTTACCGGTCAATATTTTTTTCGATATGCTGTCCTCGATACTGCGTTCCATTGACATTCTGGGGTCGATATTCAAGAGGCACACCTGATTTTCCAAACCATCAAGATAAAACGTGCAAGGCCATTCTGAATTTTTAGAGCCTTGGTGGCATATTTCCTACGATGGACGCAACATTCTATTGAAAGAGGCTGAGCAACCTTTCCTCATTCTGTTGTATGAGGATGTACAAGAATAAAACATGCATTTCATCCTTATAAATGCTCCAAACAATGGCACTGGTTTTCAGCACCCTATCACATGTGGATGTGAAATTTTGTGCTCCAGCTTTTTGTTTTTAATCCTTTTACACTCCCTCTGACAATATTTAGTTTTTTTTATTTTACAGTTCTAAACATGTTGACCATGTTACATCGGTAAAATTAAAAAAATCCACGGTGGACGCCAGTCATCAAGACATATGCGTTATGCGCTTGCTTGGTGACATATATGGACATATGTGAGCACAGGCCGGTCATCTAAGCCGCTCACTGCAAGGCCTGCACACAACCTATGCACTTTGATGCACCAGCAACCATTTCGTAAATTTTTTTAATTTTATTTAACTGCTACAAAATGGCTCATGCCCATATTATATCATTGAAATAAAAATCATTGGCAAAACTAATATGTCAGCACTCGCCTGTTAATAGCAACACGTATTAGATTTGCCAGCCTTGATATATGTTGGAACAATAGTGGCCTGCTGTCCTAGGGAACTGTAACAAAGAATTCTAAGATTTTTTTAAAGTGTGTGGACACATATGGGGCCAAAATCAGAATATCAAATGCAAAGAAACTAATCAAACTAAATCAGAGCCTGCGGCACTTCTCTTTTTTAATCAAAACTCAATTTTCCCTGCTTTATCTAAGATGTAGAAAAGCACTGGGACAGTTCTACTTTCGTAGACCTTAGGAAAATGGACAATGTTACGTTCATCCTACAAGGGCGTGGAGACATGACCATAATGATAAATTACTCACTAGAATCCTATTACTTTGAGTCCATTATTCCTCGTTTAAGCCTTTACACTACACAGGGGAGTCTGCCTCCCGCTAATAGCCAGTCTGTTGCCCAATCCCCTTCTTAGAATGAATTTAGTCTGTATATCCCGATCATCTACCCTGAACACAACCCGCACTAAAGGCTCTCGAACATGCTAAGACCAAACGGGAGGGATGGATGTAATTAGGACTTGAAGAAGGAATTTATCATTACCTCATCATCCCATTCCTCGTTCTAGTCTTTGTGCTTTGGAGTATATCAAAGCAAACCCTTAACTTGGGTGACAGAGACACGGCTAACAATTAACCAGCATAGAGACTTCAAATTGAAGCACCTATTGATACTTAGTAAGACATGCAATTATTTCATAGCAGAAAGAAATATAGATCCTGAAGACGACAGCACTTGCCAAAGTGGAAGGAGTTGCTCATGTCGTGGCCCTACAAATTTCTACCAGTGAATCTCTCTCTGCTTCCAGATAGAAAGCTGAAAGGCCCTGAGTAGACCTTGCACCCCAACAGGACAAGCAATCTTCTTCTGAATCTTTTAAGGCCAAGAAATGCACAATCTCACCCCGTGTCTGGGAGTAGAGGAAGAGGGTTTGAAACCTTTCCTTGCTGGACTAAAATTACAACAAACGTTATCAACACTTCAAAAAGAATCCTCTCTTTCCAAATAAATCAAAACTGCTCTTCTAAAGAACGCTGTACAACCTCTTCAGGAGAGGACAGATCAGAAAGCACTTCTTTTTGTAAATGAAAGGAAGATACGACCGTAGGAAAAGACGGTACTAACCTAAACACCAACCTGCCTATCAGCCAAGTATACATTGTGTGAGACAAATTTGTCCATAGCACAATTAATTACACATTTTCAAAAACAAAGATTTTTAAAAGCACATAAAAAGCATCCAAGACCTATTTCAACATAAAAAAAATGAATATTAATTAAATGATTCAAAGAGGCATCACGTGTTCAGGTCATGTACATTAAGAACAAAGGCTTTAAAAACATCTTACTTTTGCTTAGTAATAATCGACAGTTCAGTATCAAATTAATGTTTGTACATTTGAAAAAGTCTTTACATATACAAAAACAGTCATTAGTTTTAATCCTTTTACAGAAATCAGGTATCGTACACATTGTGTTACAATGTAACCAAAATTTTAGAATCTCCAATCATAGTACTTTAGGAACAAAAACAGCGCTAACCTAAAAACCAAACTATCAACCACCGAATTTCTATACTTCAACAAGAAACCTTATTAGATAGTGATCCCTTGCTTTCTCTAAAATGTGTTCTAAGTAGTGGGATGCAGGCAGCGGGCTTGGACCTTTACAGTAGTTCTTAATTTACAGAGTGAAAACAGTTTGGTTATGGGGTTCTTTCTGACTTGCATCCAAGCTGCAATCACCATTCGCTTTGAGTGGAGAGAATTTTGTAGTAGGGCCCTGATCCTAATTTCATGAGGGAATGCTGAGAGTCACTCACATTGGTCTGTTTCTCCACTTTAGAGATGATGCTCCATGAACATTAGCCTAAAACCATTCTGCCAAGTTTTTGATTTGTTTAGTTTCACTTACTGCATGGGAGGAACCTGGCGTAGTAAAAAAAATGATGACAGAATTCAGATAGGATGTAAATAACTCAGGACTCGGAAAAAGAAGACAGAATCCACTCTTGTGCACCATCACGAAGACAGTGTGTGGGCTAATCCTCCTTGTTGCAATAGTGCTTTGTGAATGTATGCACCGACGCCCATGTCACAGGTCTTCGTGGAAAGGGCTGTCAGATGTTCCGGGGCTGCTTCTTGGCCAGTGCATAGCAGATCATAATTCAGAGGACAATACACCTCGACAGGTTCCTCTTATGCACAGCCTTTCCTTTCTTTGCTTCAGGAAAAAACAGAAAGGTTGACTGTCTACTCAATGCTCCTTGATATGATTAATATAAAGCTCAAATATATTGGAGGGTCCAACTAATAGAGTTCTCTCTTTTGAGAAGTGAGGGGGTGCAAAGAATGTTTTTAGAGTGATCAACTGCCCAGTGTGGAATGAAAAAAGACACACAGATGATGGACAGAATGCAGAGCAAATCAAATATTCACCCCCAGTCAATAGATCTGGGTTAAATCCATCGTTCTTTTGCTCACCATGCCACCCAAGTTTAGACCCAGCCATATACAAATCAGTCTGACCCTGTGCCTCATGGGAACAGTCCAGACCGAACTGCCAAGCCATGTCTTCCCTGGACCGGAAACAAGCATCCTGGGACCGGTTTCGGGTTCAAAACCCTCATCAGCCAGGCTATCTTGAATCCAGTGGCAAAGTGAGCAAGGGACCCACGTCTGGGCATACCCTGCCAACTTAGGGCGAACAAAGCGATACCAAAGGGGATGATGGACGGAGCGTTAGAGCAAATCAAACACTCACCCCCAGTCAACTGATCTGGGTTTAATCCATCATCATTCTTTAGCTCACTCCACCACCCCAGTTCAGACATGGCCATATGCAAATCAGTCTGACCCTGTGCCTCATGGGAACAGTCCAGACCGAACTGCCAAGCCATGTCTTCACTGGACCGGAAACAAGCATCCTGGGACCGGTTTCGGGTTCAAAACCCTCATCAGCCAGGCTATCTTGAATCCAGTGGCAAAGTGAGCAAGGGACCCACGTCTGGGCATACCCTGCCAACTTAGGGCGAACAAAGCGATACCAAAGGGGATGATGGACGGAGCGTTAGAGCAAATCAAACACTCACCCCCAGTCAACTGATCTGGGTTTAATCCATCATCATTCTTTAGCTCACTCCACCACCCCAGTTCAGACATGGCCATATGCAAATCAGTCTGACCCTGTGCCTCATGGTAACAGTCCAGACTGAACTGCCAAGCCAGGTCCTCCCTGGACCGGAAACAAGCATCCTGGAACCGGTTCCGGGGCATCACCACTCATCAGCCAAGCTAGCTTGAATCCAGTGGCACAGTTAGCCCAGGACCCACGTCTGGGCATACCTGGCGCACTTAGGCGAAAAAGCAAAAGATACACAGATGATGGATGGAATACTGAGCAAATCAAACATTCTTCCCCAATCAATAGATCTGAGTTAAATCCATCATTCTTTTGCTCACCATGCCACCTCAATTTAGACCCAGCCATATGCAAATCAGTCTTGACCCTGTGCCACATGGGAACAGTCCAGACCGAACTGCCAAGCCAAGTCCTCCCTGGACCGAAACAAGCATCCTGGGACAGGTTTCGGGACATCACCCCATATCAGCCAGGCTTGCTTGAATCCAGTGGCACAGTGAGCCCGGGACCCACGTCTGGGCATACCCGGCGCACTTAGGGTGAAAAAGCAAAAGATACATAGATGATGGACGGAATGCAGAGCAAATCAAACACTCTTCCCCAGTCAATAGATCTGGGTTAAATCCATCGTTCTTTTGCTCACCATGCCACCCCAGTTTACACCCAGCCATATGCAAATCAGTCTTGACCCTGTGCCTCATGGGAACAGTTAAGACCGAACTGCCAAGCCAGGTCCTCCCTGGACCGGAAACAAGCATCCTGGGAACGGTTTCGGGGCATCACCCCTCATCAGCTAGGCTAGCTTGAATCCAGTGGCACAGTGAGCCCGGGACCCACGTCTGGGCATACCCGGCGCACTTAGGGCGAAAAAGCTAAAGATACACAGATGATGGACAGAATGCAGAGCAAATCACACATTTTCCCCCAGTCAATAGATCTGAATTAAATCCATTGTTCTTTTGCTCACCATGCCACCCCAGTTTACACCCAGCCATATGCAAATCAGTCTTGACCATGTGCCTCATGGGAACAGTTAAGACCGAACTGCCAAGCCAGGTCCTCCCTGGACCGGAAACAAGCATCCTGGGACAGGTTTCGGGACATCACCCTTCATCAGCCAGGCTAGCTTGAATTCAGTGGCACAGTGAGCCCGGGACCCACGTCTGGGCATACCCGGCGCCCTTAAGGTGAAAAAGCAAGATACATAGATGATGGACGGAATGCAGAGCAAATCAAACATTCTTCCCCAGTCAATAGATCTGGGTTAAATCCATCATTCTTTTGCTCACCATGCCACCCCAGTTTACACCCAGCCATATGCAAATCAGCCTTGACCCTGTGCCTCATGGGAACAGTTAGGACCGAACTGCCAAGCCAGGTCCTCCCTGGACCGGAAACAAGCATCCTGGGAACGGTTTCGTGGCATCACCCCATATCAGCTAGGCTAGCTTGAATCCAGTGGCACAGTGAGCCCGGGACCCACGTCTGGGCATACCCGGCGCACATCAGCCTTGACCCTGTGCCTCATGGGAACAGTTAGGACCGAACTGCCAAGCCAGGTCCTCCCTGGACCGGAAACAAGCATCCTGGGAACGGTTTCGTGGCATCACCCTATATCAGCTAGGCTAGCTTGAATCCAGTGGCACAGTGAGCCCGGGACCCACGTCTGGGCATACCCGGCGCACTTAGGGTGAAAAAGCAAAAGATACATAGATGATGGACGGAATGCAGAGCAAATCAAACACTCTTCCCCAGTCAATAGATCTGGGTTAAATCCATCGTTCTTTTGCTCACCATGCCACCCCAGTTTACAACCAGCCATATGCAAATCAGTCTTGACCCTGTGCCTCATGGGAACAGTTAAGACCGAACTGCCAAGCCAGGTCCTCCCTGGACCAGAAACAAGCATCCTGGGAACGGTTTCGGGGCATCACCCCTCATCAGCTAGGCTAGCTTGAATCCAGTGGCACAGTGAGCCCGGGTCCCACGTCTGGGCATACCCGGCGCACTTAGGGCGAAAAAGCTAAAGATACACAGATGATGGACAGAATGCAGAGCAAATCACACATTCTCCCCCAGTCAATAGATCTGGATTAAATCCATCGTTCTTTTGCTCACCATGCCACCCCAATTTAGACCCAGCCTTATGCAAATCAGTCTTGACCCTGTGCTTCATGGGAACAGTCCAGACCGAACTGCCAAGCCAAGTCCTCCCTGGACCGGAAACAAGCATCCTGGGACAGGTTTCGGGACATTACCCCTCATCAGCCAGGCTAGCTTGAATCCAGTGGCACAGTGAGCCCGGGACCAACATCTGGGCATACCCGGCGCACTTAGGGTGAAAAAGCAAAAGAGACATAGATGATGGATGGAATGCAGAGCAAATCAAACATTCTTCCCCAGTCAATAGATCTGGGTTAAATCCATCGTTCTTTTGCTCACCATGCCACCCCAGTTTACACCCAGCCATATGCAAATCAGTCTTGACCCTGTGCCTCATGGGAACAGTTAAGACCGAACTGCCAAGCCAGGTCCTCCCTGGACCGGAAACAAGCATCCTGGGACAGGTTTCGGGACATCACCCTTCATCAGCCAGGCTAGCTTGAATTCAGTGGCACAGTGAGCCCGGGACCCACGTCTGGGCATACCCGGCGCCCTTAAGGTGAAAAAGCAAGATACATAGATGATGGACGGAATGCAGAGCAAATCAAACATTCTTCCCCAGTCAATAGATCTGGGTTAAATCCATCATTCTTTTGCTCACCATGCCACCCCAGTTTATACCCAGCCATATGCAAATCAGCCTTGACCCTGTGCCTCATGGGAACAGTTAGGACCGAACTGCCAAGCCAGGTCCTCCCTGGACCGGAAACAAGCATCCTGGGAACGGTTTCGTGGCATCACCCCATATCAGTTAGGCTAGCTTGAATCCAGTGGCACAGTGAGCCCGGGACCCACGTCTGGGCATACCCGGCGCACTTAGGGCGAAAAAGCTAAAGAAACACAGATGATGGACGGAATGCAGAACAAATCAAACATTCTCCCCCAGTCAATAGATCTGGGTTAAATCCATCGTTCTTTTGCTCACCATGCCACCCCAGTTTACACCCAGCCATATGCAAATCAGCCTTGACCCTGTGCCTCATTGGAACAGTTAAGACCGAACTGCCAAGCCAGGTCCTCCCTGGACCGGAAACAAGCATCCTGGGAACGGTTTCGGGGCATCACCCCTCATCAGCTAGGCTAGCTTGAATCCAGTGGCACAGTGAGCCCGGGACCCACGTCTGGGCATACCCGGCGCACTTAGGGCGAAAAAGCTAAAGATACACAGATGATGGACAGAATGCAGAGCAAATCAAACATTCTCCCCCAGTCAATAGATCTGGGTTAAATCCATCGTTCTTTTGCTCACCATGCCACCCCAATTTAAACCCAGCCTTATGCAAATCAGTCTTGACCCTGTGCTTCATGGGAACAGTCCAGACCGAACTGCCAAGCCAAGTCCTCCCTGGACCGGAAACAAGCATCCTGGGACAGGTTTCGGGACATTACCCCTCATCAGCCAGGCTAGCTTGAATCCAGTGGCACAGTGAGCCCGGGACCCACATCTGGGCATACCCGGCGCACTTAGGGTGAAAAAGCAAAAGAGACATAGATGATGGATGGAATGCAGAGCAAATCAAACATTCTTCCCCAGTCAATAGATCTGGGTTAAATCCATTGTTCTTTGGCTCACCATGCCACCCCAGTTTACACCCAGCCATATGCAAATCAGTCTTGACCCTGTGCCTCATGGGAACAATTAAGACCGAACTGCCAAGCCAGGTCCTCCCTGGACCAGAAACAAGCATCCTGGGTCAGGTTTCGGGATATCACCCTTCATCAGCCAGGCTAGCTTGAATCCAGTGGCACAGTGAGCCCGAGACCCACGTCTGGGCATACCCGGCACCCTTAGGGTGAAAAAGCAAAAGATACATAAATGATGAACGGAATGCAGAGCAATTCAAACATTCTTCCCCAGTCAATAGATCTGGGTTAAATCCATCATCTTTTGCTCACCATGCCACCCCAGTTTACACCCAGCCATATGCAAATCAGCCTTGACCCTGTGCCTCATGGGAACAGTTAGGACCGAACTGCCAAGCCAGGTCCTCCCTGGACCGGAAACAAGCATCCTGGGAACGGTTTCGTGGCATCACCCCTCATCAGCTAGGCTAGCTTGAATCCAGTGGCACAGTGAGCCCGGGACACACGTCTGGGCATACCCGGCGCACTTAGGGCGAAAAAGCTAAAGATTCACAGATGATGGACGGAATGCAGAGCAAATCAAACATTCTCCCCCAGTCAATAGATCTGGGTTAAATCCATCATTCTTTTGCTCACCATGCCGCCCCAGTTTACACCCAGCCATATGCAAATCAGTCTTGACCCTGTGCCTCATGGGAACAGTTAAGACCGAACTGCCAAGTCAGGTCCTCCCTGGACCGGAAACAAGCATCCTGGGACCAGTTTCGGAGCACCCCTCATCAGCCAGGCTAGCTTGAATCCATAGGCACAGTTAGCCCGGGACCCACGTCTGGGCATACCCTGTACACCTAGGGCGAAAAAGCAAAAGATACACAGATGATGGACGGAATGCAGAGCAAATCAAACATTCTCCCCCAGTCAATAGATCTGGGTTAATTCCATCGTTCTTTTGCTCACCATGCCACCCCAGTTTAGACCCAGCCATATGCAAATCAGTCTTGACCCTGTGCCTCATGGGAACAGTCCAGACCGAACTGCCAAGCCAGGTCCTCCCTGGACCGGAAACAAGCATCCTGGGACCGGTTTCGGGGCATCACCCCTCATCAGCCAGGCCCACTGTGCCATTGGATTCAAGCTATCCTGGCTGATGAGGGTTGAAACCCCGAAACCAGTCCTAGGATGCTTGTTTCCGGTCCAGGGAGGACCTGACTTGGCAGTTTGGGCTGGACTGTTCCCATGAGGCACAGGGTCAAGACTGATTTGCACATGGACAGGTCTAAACTGCGGTGGCATGGTGAGCAATGATGGATTTAACCCAGATCTTCTGTCTGGGGGTGAATGTTTTGCTTTGTTCTGCATTCCGTCCATCAATTGTGTGTCTTTTGCTTAATTCATGTGGGGAAATTTTTCATTACTAATGCTTTCTTCTGTTTTTAGAAGGTGATTTGTTTTCACAAAGTCTTTTGTGTTTACTGCAGCAGCAATTTTGCCTACTGCTGATCAAGCAGTCTAGTCTTTTTAGAAGGAATTAGATATAAATGGAGGCAGCTGCGCGACCACGCAGCAGGTGTGCATGGTAGGTGCATCAAAGGTACACCACAGGCAAGCCCATCAGCGCCTGAACTGTGCCCTGCACCTGGATGCCCCTTCAAGAGGCGAGACTGAGCTATTCTGTTGCCACCTTGCTTGCCCTTACTTTGTTGACACAAGGCTCTCCTCCTTCATCAAAGGCGCTTTCACCAGTCCCCGCTGTCACTTCATATTCTCTCCATCCTACTATCCCTGTGCCTCAGAGACCAAGGAGTACCGGACCTTCAACTCTGCTTCCCCCTCTATCAGTAACATACCCTGTTTCAACAAAGATTCCATCACTATTTCTTTAAAATGCCTCCTTAAAATACTCTCTCTCTATCCAAGCACACTATGGATGTTTGAAGTCTAATTGTTTCAAATACCCTAGACCTGGTTTTCCTAACAGAAACTAGCTTAACTCTATCTTTGCCCCAGACGTAGGCATTGTGAGTCCTTGCGGCTACAACATAATCAAACAGAATAAAATTCATAAACTTGGAGGTGGAGTGGAATTTATTTACCACTCCACCCTCAATTGTTCCATTATTTTAGGGGAGGTCAATAACTCGATTGAGTACCTTACTTTGAAAATTTGCTCTCCCAATTCCCTATTTCACTCATTGCACTTCTTGCTCTCACTTTTCTATTATTCATGGTCCTTGGGGACCTCAACTTTTATCTGGAAGAGCCTTCTGACCCCATACTCCAGCAACCTCTTAGAAGACCTAAAAGTGATAGGCCTCACACTACACACTGAAGGAGTCACACATCTCGCATGCCACTTACTTGATCAGTCTTCACCAACTTTTCTTTTTAAAAAAAAATATTTTTATTTGAGAGAGAGACAAAGAAAACAGTTTTCTCCCCCCCCCCCTCGTTTTTATCCCCGGCATCCTCCCCCTGACCCCCTCCCCAGCCCACATTTTTATCAGTGCAAAATTCAAATCATGTGATGGTGCATATACCTCCAACATACTTTCGTAATAAAGTTAGAACATTTTTAAAGTGCACTTTACCTTTCAAATTTTTGTTACATAGCCGCATATGTATATTGGATGACAGCTTAGACAGTACCAAAAAGGTGCTTAGTGCAAAAGTGCAAACGGAGCGTAAAGTGCCATGTGCATAACATGCAAACTTGTAAAACTGTACATTGCCTTCCTTGAAGTTTGAATACATAGCAGCATTGTGGTTTAGAATACCAGCAGAGATATCGCCATAAAAATGCTTAATTCAAAGGACAGGGTCCAGACCATGTTTTTATATGCCATAGCTGGGTCCTGACTAACCCCGGGCGGAGAACTCCGCTCCACCCGCGGAGTGTGCGGAGATTTGCCTACTCCGCGTTCCGTGGAGAACGCAAATCTCCGCACACTCCGCAGCGGAGCGGAGTTGGCCAGCCCGCCTCCACCCCCCATTATTAACAAGTAATTATACTACTTAAAACAAGTAAATTAAAACCACTTACCTGTCCTGCGGCATCCCCGGTCTGCCCTCCTCCTCTTCCTCGCCGTCTCTGCAAATCCTTGGGAAAACTGCGCATGTGCGCGAGCCCGCGCATGCGCATTTCGTGTGAGAAATGCACATGCGCGGGCGCGCACGCATGCACAGTTTACCAAAGGATTTGCAGAGAAGGCGAGGAAGAAGAGGAGGGCAGCCCAGGGACGCTGCAGGACAGGTAAGTGGTTTTAATTTACTTGTTTCAAGTAGTATAATTGCTTGTTAATAATGGGGGGTGGAGGCGGGTGGCGTAGTGGGCTACGAGGAGGGCCACGGAGTTTGTTCGCAACTCCGTGGCCCTCCGCGTAGCCCCGCTATGCCCACTACGCCCAGGGTTAGTCTTGACACTTTTTTTTTGTTTTGTTTTTAAATAGCTACGTTAAAACATTAGGTGCTGCTCCCTGCCCCAACCCAGACCCCCTAGTCAATTCACCCGCTTTGAGCTCCAGTTAATCCACCCAATCGGATACGGGCTTCAAAAGTTTCTATTCCTTTCTTCTTCATCCTGTATCCCTTTCGCCTATATACAGCTTTTTCCAGATTGTATACAGCCAGTAATCGAGCCACCCATTGCTGAATTGCGGGGGGATTCGGATCAAGCCAGGCCGATGCTATACATAGCCTGTACACGGCCATTACTATGGCTAATAAGGCACCTCCTTCTTTTACCGTTAGGCTAGCTATTCCCAGCAAAATTAATGGCGGGTCCAGATCGACCTGAATCTGTAGTTTCTCGTCTAAAAATCCCTTTATCTCCTTAATCAAGGGGTCAAGCTTGCTGCAGGTCGCAAACATATGAATTATGTCTGCCTTATAAAAAGCACATCATGAGCAGTAAACACCCTTCCCATTACTCCACTTCGCTATTCTATTTGGGGTATTCTAAAGCCCAAAGCATGTCTTATAGAATTGGACTTAAAGAATGGCCGGTATTAATGTTGTCTGGGTGCTTAAGAATATCTTTTGGAAGGTGGCCCCCGTAATCCCTAGCCTTTCTTGCCACTTGTTGGAACATGTTTCCATATCGTCTTTGGTATGCTCATTCAGCAACTTATAGATAATTCCAATCCTAGAGGGCGTGGGCAGTATTATTCTATCCACCAGTTCCTTTCTCCCGAAGTGCTCCTCCCTACCCCCATTTTTTTGTAAAAAGTCCCTAATCTGCAGATATTTTAAGAAGTCCCTATGAGTAAAGCCAAATTTTGAGGTCAATTCCATGTATGTTACAATACCCGTGTGGGAATAAAAGCAGCCTAATTCTTTAATACCAGCATCAAACCAGCGATAAGTCATTGAAAATATCTGGTAGGTTTCTATTCTGCCAAAGCGGTGTGTAGTAGTTTATCCTTTATAGCCCATTTAGACGCCGCATTGACCCCCATATTCTAAAGGCTGTAAGTAGCATCTTGAACTGGACTCTTTTGTAGTACCCATAACTTAACTGGTGCCAAAGGCAACCCCAGGCATCAGGGCCAATCTCAAGTTCCCATGGGGTAGGATGTTCTGTTTGCATCCTTCTATTATCGCTACTCAAGAGAGTGGAGAAATGTGTGAGTGAGGTTGCCCACCAATACAGCTTTAAATTAGGGAGGGCCAGGCCTCCGCGCTCCCTGGTTAACAATCAAAATTTAAAAGCTCTTCTTGGCCGCGAGTAGGCCCAAATAAATTGTGCAAAAATATTCTCAAACTTTTTAAACCAGAAATTTGAGAAGGCGAGGGGTATTGCTCTAAAAAAATATAGCAGTTTGGGAAAATAAATAATTTTGATTACATTGGTTCTAATAATGAGGGTTAAATTTAAGTGATCCAACTTCTTAAGCGCTTTCCTGGTCTGCTCCGCACAACTCCCCAGATTTTCCTTAACTACCTGATCCAGATCCGAGCTAATCTTGACTCCTAAATAGCTTGCTTTCTTGACCACCCGATTATCGTTAAGGGTAATAAATTTGTTAACAACCATTTGGGTTTTCTCCCGGTTCAGGGCGTAACCTGAGAGTGTGCCATATTTTCGTGCTTCTTCTTCTATTGCCCCCATAGCCTGTTCTGGATATGGGGTTACAATGGCTATGTCATCAGCGTAAGCCGGGACTTTGGTCTCATAATCGTATCTTACCATAGGAGGAATATTGTGGGCCGCTACTAGATGTTTTAAGAAGGGGTCTATATACAGAGCGAATAGGAGAGGTGAGCATGGGCATCCCTGTCGAGTCCCCCTCATGATTTTCAATGGTTCTGTCATTTCCCCATTTATGGGTACTCTGGCTTCTGGCTCTTTATATAAGGGTTGTACTGCTCTGGTGAACCTTTCCCCTATCCCTTTCTTTTGCATTGTGCCTCAAAGGAATGACCAGGAAACCCTATCAAAGGCCTTTTCGGCGTCTAAAAAAATTGCCGCCATAGGGTCCCCTGACACTTGGTTTACAGCGAACAGGGTGATAACCCTTCGAATGTGCTCTAGTGTTCCGTTACTGGGAATAAAACCATGCTGCCCCTCGAACACCATCTTGCCAATTGCTTGCGAAAGCTGTGTTGCCAATACTTTAGAGTATATTTTAACATCCCCATTGATTAAGGTTATAGGGCGATAAGAGCCCAACTCCTGAACAGGTTTATCTTTCTTAGGGAAGACTATAATTCTGCCAGTGCCCAGGTTTTTGGTGGTGCCCCCCCTTCTGCCGTCTGCTGAAACACAGATGTCAAGATTTCTTTAAGCTCTTCTCTGAAGATTTTATAAAATTCTGTAGGAATTAAATCGGGCCCTGCCACTTTCCCTCTGGGTAAATTTGACATTGCCTCTGCAATTTCATCTCAAGATATTGGGGTCTCTAAAGCCTCTCTTTCTTCATGCATCAGGACCTCCATCCCACAGGCATCTAGATATTGGCTTATTTGGTCTTCCATATTCCCCCCCCCCCTTCTCCCCACATTCTCCATGTAGAGTGCCTGATAAAATCTAAAAAAAAGTTGCCCTTATTTCTCTTGACTCCGTCACCCGTCCCAACACTGGATCGTTTATAGACAAGATTTCGCTACAAGTCACTTCTTGCCTTGTTCTTACGGCTAGAAAATGGCTCACCTTTTACCCACATTCATACAATTCCTCAAGGTGAGCTGATGCTTTATCTAAAGCTTTTTTTAATAACTCTCCTTGTATTCCTGCCTTTACCAGGGCCACTTCCTCTTGCGCTTCTTCCGTCCCCTGATTTTGCCTTAAAGCAACAACCAATCTTTCTTCTGCCTGGGCTAGCTTTTGCAGACTAATACTCCTCTGACTTTTCTCTTTTTTCCTTTTCCTGATTGAGTGCTGTATTGTCTCCCCCCTCACTTCTGCTTTTAAGGTGTCCCAGACCACTCCCAGTGATGACGTACCCATGTTTTTTTTGCAAAAAATCAGGAATCCAGATTGATACAGTTGAAGATCCTCCATCGTATCTACTATACAAGAGTAACCCTGCACAAGATGGGGAGAACAGATAGCCAACTCTGCTTACGAAAGTGCGGGATGGTTGGTACCTTCTATCACATACTATGGGACTGCCCCGGTGATAGCAACATAGAGGGGGAAAATTATGCATACAATCACGCAAGTTAGCGGAGTCACCATCACACCGGAACCCAAGAGATGTCTTTTGAACATCTGGGAACCTACAGACCTCAACCATGCAGCTCAGGACTGGGCGACGTTGGGTATGATGCTTGCTAAGCGCAACATCGCCAAACACTGGGGAACACAGATCTCTCCGACGTACCGAGAGTGGAGTGGTGATATGGACATAGCTATGGCAGCAGAGAGGGCGACATATATACATCGAGGGTGTCCAAAAAAGTGGGAACGAGTATGGGGACTCTGGAACAAATATAGAGGATACATCTGTGCTCCACCTCCAGAGGAGTCGATAACGGACACTAGTTGATTTAAGAGGGGATGAGACCATGCCAATCAAACTACCGCAATATTATGGCAATCACTGTATAATTATAATGGAAGAGTCAACATGTACTAGGAAGCGTAAATGTACACTAATCCGATATTCTGTAACTGTATTTTCACATGTTTAATCTGTAATCAATAAAAAGAATTTTAAAAGTAAAAAATCAGGAATCCACTCTTTCATGTGTCCTACGTAATCTTCATCGAGCAATAGGGCCCTCTCGAAAGTCCTAGCTGGGACCTTCTCGACAGATCCTCCTGCCTCTAGCTGCAAAACCAGTGGGCTATGATCTGATAGCACTCTGGGGTGTTGGTCAATTCTGCTATTACCCAAAAGTTTAAGTGAGGCAAAAAAATAATCCAACCTAACATGCTTCTGGTGTGGGGCTGAGTAATAAGTAAACCCATGGTCCGTGGGCTTCTTTAAGGACCAGACATCCCCCAGGCTGTGTACCTGACATAGGTTGCATAGCGCTTGAAAGACCCTAGGCTTCCTTCCCTTGTACCTCTGATCTTGTCCCCAGTTGGAATCAAGGTTTATGTTAAAACCACCACAAACTATTATCGGCAGAGATAAATATGCTAATTCGTTAGTTAGCCATTCCAATAAGGTCGGACCATCCACATTGCTACCATATATGGAACAGAGAGTAAAATTAGGAAGCTCTGGGGCTCTCCCGCTTACAATTACCCAATGTCCTAGCCCATCTGTGCGTACCTTTGTAAATTGAATTGATTTTTTCCTGGCTAGTATTGCAACCCCCCTAGTATGGGTTCCCTGAGTCGTTGCCCCTACTACAGTGTAGCCAAGATATTTCAGCAGATCTTTTTGTGTACCATCTTGGTGGGTCTCTTGCAGACAGACAATGTCCGCCTGTAGCAGCTGTAATCCTTGCGACACTACCTGTCTCTTTTTTACGTCCTTTAACCCACAGATATCCAATGTAGCTATGCCTAGTCTCCCCATTCTCTTGGTTTCGTCTGTTTGCCCCATTTTTTGTGTTCCCCTGAATACAAAAAATCCCCGCTGCCACCAACCTCAATGCCTCTATCCATGCCACCCCCTCCCTTTGTCCACCCAAACCACCCTTAATGTGAGCCACCGCCCCCTTCCCCCCCTTACCCCCCTCCTAGCATAAAGGCAATCAGGCATTGCCTGATCGATGTGCGACTGACGCTCTGCACCCCCATCCCCCTCGGTCCACCATCTCCTATTTTCCTGACTGCTCAGTCTCTTTTACTCCCAGTAAAAAAGATTGTGGTATGCCAGTTTTTCTTTTCTTATTTGGGGAATCTTTTCCCTTCATCTTTCTTCTTTTTTAATTCTTCTAGGTATTCCTGCACTTGCACTTCAGATGTAAAGCTGCGGGTTATTCCTCCAAATATTATCTTGAGTCTGGCTGGATTTTGTAAGAAGACCTCAGCTCCGAGTTTTTGAAAGGGAGAAAACAGTTGTCTTAATCACCACCGGCTTTCAACTGTTGCATGCGCAAAATCTGGTCGTACAAAAAACGAGACCCCATTGCTGGTCTTTGGAGCATTGTGGCGGGCTTTGTCAAATATCAGTTGCCACAGTAAAAAGTTTCCGAAGAAGACCAACATTGCTCTGGGTTTTTCACCTGCATCTTGTGTTTGTTTTTTCCTGAATAGGGGAAAGCGATGGGCCCTCTGTACTTCTACATCCCAATCCCAATTAGTTTGCTCCGGATATGCGCCCTTTAGAAGATTTACCATATAACTTCTAGGGTCGTTTCCTTCCAGCCCTTTCGGGATCCCTAAGAAGCGCGGGTCATTTCTCCTCTGGCGACTTTCGTAGTCTTCTAGCTTGTTCATAACATCAATAATAGCAGCGCTTTGTACCGTGTTTTGCTTCTTTAGGGATTCCACCTCAACTTCCAATGCCTCTGTCCGAGTCTCGACTGTGGTCAGACAAGCCACAATTTCCCCGCAAGTTTTATTTAGCTTGCAGATCCCCGTTTGGACTTTTTTTGCTGCGATCCTGGCTCTGTGACCTTCATTTCTGTTTTCTTCCTGTACTTGTTTGATTGATGCTAAGATGGTCAAATCTGTGTGTTGGAGTAGTCCCAATGAGTTGTTTACTGGTGCTTTTTTTCAGACTTTCCTCTCTGCTTTTCTTTTTACTCATTGTTTTTTTTCTTTGTGTTGTTTGGGTTGAGGAGCTGTCCCCAGATAGAGCTTCCCTGGTTGATGACAGGTCGTCTTGTTCGGATGCCTCGGATTTGTCTGTCAGTGAGTAGAATTTTTCCCCATGTGTTTCTGGTGAGAAGGCACATGCTTGAACCCGCATTCTTCTAGATGGTCCTCGCCTAGGGTTGTCGTCCGGGTTTTCTCCCTTACGGCTTCCTTGCCATGGTCAACCTCCTTGGCGTTTGTCCCTAGTGCCTTAGGTGTTGACTGGGTCTGTTCTTTCAATCCTACTTCGTTCCCTGTGAGGTTATCTATTGGATTGTCTGGGGGGCTAGATTCCCGGCTGCAGTTGTCAAAGAGCTCGCATCCGCTTTCCCCCTCAGGTACTTATTGTCCTCCCCAGCCTCCTCAGTTAGGGTTAGGTTCCCCCTTCCACTTGTGGTGCAGACTTTTCCTGTGTGACCCTTGCCCCTGCCATGTTTGCAAGCATAGAGGCAACCGTCGGTTGAACAAGCCCCCCCTCTACCTGTACTCTGGGTCTGGCAGCGGGTTATTTCTTTACACCGGCTTCACGTTTTGTTTTGCTGCCTCCGCCATGTTGCTTGGTCTCCGGAATAGTTCCGCTGCTGTCCTGCAGTTGCTCCGCTGTTGCTGGGAGCAGCAGAGACTCATCCTCGCATGGCTTTCCCCCCCTCTTGCCGCCATCCAGGGGGTCGGTACATTCCTGATCTGCCGCCAAACAGTCCGTTTGTGCCGGTACACGTAGTTCACAATCACGGTAACGGTGAGCCGCAGCACGTTCTCAAGCGCTTCCTGCCACCAGTTGCACGCTGTGCTGTCCGCCGGCGTCTCGCCCAGGCTGTGCAGTCATTTGCTGAATCATCAATCCATCGAAGAAGATGGAGAGAATGGCCGCAGTTACTCACCCGCCATCTTGCCTCTCCTTCACCAACTTTTCTAACGTTAAGGTAGAGAAACACCTTACATGGACAGATCATTTTTAAATCATCTTCAATACCCCCTACTTTCAACCTATCAGTGCACATGCACATAATCCCAATACACGCAATAACAGAATCTCCATGGATAACTGGTACTCAAAGTTTAACACATTCCCTCCGCTTCCTTCCACTGGACTGCCTACTGTCATCACAAGCAGCCACATCATGGCATACTGCTCACGCTAGTTGGTATAAAGAGGATCTCAAGCAGCTTAAACTCAACTGCAGACAACTTGAGTGGTGCTGTCATAGCTCACATAACATTCATGATAAATACCCCTTTAAATCAGCGCTTCATAATTATCACCAGCAGCAAAGACAGACCAGGCACTTCTCCCTGACTTGTTATTAAGTATGCAGGAAGGGAGATCCCTTCATGCTGGTGGGAGCACTGTTTTCAATACCACGAGGTATCAATGCATTTAAACTGTGGAATCCATAATAAACATACTTAAAACGAGTTGATTATCCATCTTTTGAATATTTTTATTCATTCAGTGCATTATCCATCATGCACATTCATCATGTGCATGATCAAAGATCCATTACATATTAGTGAACCCAATACATTTCGGGTCATACAGTGACCCTTCCTCAGGGGTCATTCACAGTGTTTCTATGAAAAAAAATTGAAACAGGAGACCATTCAACGTAAAATCCAAGAAACTCAAGTGTGCAATGATGCAAGACGTAGCTTGTGCTCGTGGAAAAAAGAAGAACCAAATATCAACGTGCCCAAACGGCTGTGTTGAACATAGTGCAATGACGATATCATTTATGCGTGAAAAGAGTGCCGGTAGGTGACGGTTATACGATCAGACCAAAAGCTGTAGCCAAAAATGTGGTAATACCAATGGTGAAAAGTTCACAAATAAGTAATGGATCTTTCATCATGCACATGATGAATGTGCATGATGGATAATGCACTGAATGAATAAAAATATTCAAAAGATGGATAATCAACTCGTTTTAAGTATGTTTATTATGGATTCCACAGTTTAAATGCATTGATACCTCGTGGTATTGAAAACAGTGCTCCCACCAGCACGAAGGGATCTCCCTTCCTGCATACTTAATAAAATTTTGCATATGAGCGCCAATGGACACGGCGCTGGTGGTTGAAGCACTTTGAATAGAACATTTGCAGCTCTTTCGTTTACACAAACGAGTGCACGTTGGCTACAATCTTTGTTTATTCTACATTTTCACTTCTCCCTGACTTGTCAGATCCAGGAAAGCACCAATGCCATTAAGGAAATGTTCACCACTGTAATGGAATTTACCACTCTTTCTGCCTATTATTGCTCTATGACCCCCAATACCCGGACCTCTGCTCTAACCTTTCTAGTTATTTCTATGAAATGATCAAAAGGGATTTATATTAATTTATCAGCACAACCCTCTCTAGACTCTCTGGACTTCATTAGTATGAGTGCCCATGTGGGCATTTAATTGTATTATTTTAAATATTATTTCAATATCTCCAACATTGTGGCCTTTATGGCAATTTATCCATTTATCCTGCCATTGATTATGCAATATCTGATGACATAGTTATATTGTCACTTGTTGATGAGGAATATTTAAGAGTCTAGTATTACCAGCTGTCTGTAGACCTAAGGTAGCGACGGAGAAAAATGTTAGCAGGTCTTGTGGTCACTTTCCTAAAGTTATTGAAGTAGTATACTAAGTATGTTGATTGAGAGGTCTGGCATATCTCATCGTTTGGAGGTATGTATGATGTTTACACTTGTTTTCTCTACTGTTGTGTAGAACTGTCAGTGACACTGGCAGATTTGGCCTATAAAAAACTGGCAGGACTGGGGCAGAATAAGTTTTATGTAGGAAGCATCTACTAGACTTGACTGACTCGACTCCAATCCTGCTAGCCTTTCAGACATACCAGCATGCCGTGAATACCTCTGGAATTCCACAGAGGTCAGTCCGCCTCAGATGAAAGTGACCTCCCATTACTGACTGCAATTCCTTCCCCAGTCAAATATTACATGTTTTCTGACTTTGTTCATCCTAAGCTTCATGCTGGCAGGAGGATTCATTTTTGGCACCTTCACACATTGCCTTGGGACCTCATGCCTAAAACCAATTAGGGAGGAGCATGGTAGGCCTTAAATGTGATGCTAGGATTTCAAAGTATGGAAGATGAAGTTTGAGAGCAAGGCTCCTTGTGTGCCCATGACACATTCACTCTGGAACACACGCCCTGCATGTTTGCCCTACAGGCTGAACCTTGTCATCTTTCATCTTTGGATCTTCTGACCAATGCTTATCCCACAGCTTCTAATCCATTGTGCTGAAAATCACACTGTGTCTATGTAGCCCAGCTGGGATCAGGGCTTCGTCTCCTGTAATAAATAAGGTGTTGTTTCTTTACAGTGTAGAGCAGTGGTGTTACAGCAAGGATGTCATGTCGATGCCTAATGCAAGCAAATAAAATGGCCCTGTGTGCACCTAAAGTCTGTATTAAAGACAACCATAATTTGAGTAGCAAACCCCTCACCCCTCTGAGCACCAATGCACCCAATGTACCTCTGTGCTTACAGGTCTCTCAGCTCCTACCTGCATTCCTCATCTAACTTTTTCCTTTCACTTTCTCTCTTCCCTCAATTCTTTCACTCTCCCTCTTTTCCAGCATCCCTCTCACTCATATTTATGTTCTTCCTGCCTTTTTTTACACCCCTTTCTACTTCACCTCCAAAGCTTTCTGTTTACCCTTTGCATTTCTGCCTACAGTTCAAATCTACCCTCCTACTCGCTCTTTCTACAGATCTTATTCCTACCTCTAGCTTCCCATTCTCTTGCTTCTTTAATTTGAGTCCCCAATATTATTCTCTTTTCCTTTTTTTCCACTGCTTCCTCATTTTTACCATTTTCTCATTTCAATATATTTTCCTTTTCTTTTTCTGTCTTCTCCCATTTAATTTTTTTCTTGTTTTCTTTACCCCTCCTATTTATGCCCTCAATTTCTTTTTGTGCACTCAGATTTCCCATCTCCATTGTTCTTTCTCATTCATATCTCTTTCCTTCCTCTCACTTCCCATCATCCTTTCCATTATTTTTGGTCATCCTATGTTTTCACCAGTCTTCACCCAGCCTCTCCCTTTCTTTCCATTCTCTCTATCATTCATATCTTTTACTTTTTCCTCTCCCATCCCATCACTATCTAGCCAATTTGTTTTTCCGATCTCTCTTGCTGGCTCTGCTCTTCCTTTATGCTATCTCATTTGTATCTCCTTGAACTATTTTCTCACCTTCTCATTCTTCTCCTCTGTTTTCTCTCTCCTTTTTATCCCCACCCTATCTTCTCGATCACCTTTCCAGCAACTTTCGTTCGTATAACACCTTGTGACCCTTTCCTTCTATTGAATCGCCTTCATATTTTTTGCTGTTTTCCTTTTCTTTCTCACCGCTGCTTTAATTTTCCCTTCTCCATCACCCCCTATACTTTAGTTTCTCCTACTTGTCTCTATAAAAAAAAATGTCCTTCTGTATTTTTCATGCCGGGCCGCATTCATAGAGACTCTGATTATCTGCCCCGCTAAGCTCTGCTTTTTGGCTTTTCCAGTGGTTACGTGGGGCAATGTTTGTCTCGTTCTCCATGTCTATCTTCCACTCACCCTCAGAGAAAGAGTCAACAGAGACAAGTAGAACACAATCACAATGAAAAAAAACCCACTCTGAATGGTAAGGATGGGCTTTTAAATAAACTACAGCTGGTGCAATTCACTCTAAACCCAAATCCCCCCCGACTGCGGTGCCACTGCAGCAGCTGCAACACTGATAGCTCTGCCCCTGGATAAGTGGGCCCAGTGCTTTCTCATCTGGCACTATGCTCTCAACTCCATCTGGCACAGGCTGGGTCCAATGGTGAAAAGCCTGGATCTTACAGTACTGCTACCTCCCCAGCTGTATTGTAGGCTATAAATGACATAGGGAATGGGTCCCTCGTCTCCAGCGCTCATTGCCCATCTTCCCTGCTACCCACCCTGAACCCACAGCCCCCAAGGTTGTATTTATTTTCTCCAGAGTCTCTTCATTGGCATCTCCAGTGGGACCAGATAAGTCCCACTGGACTTATCTGGTCCCACTGCCCTCCCTTGTGCCTCACTGCCACAGCTCCAGATCATACCAGGAGATGACACAAAAAAAGCAAAACACTGCACCTTACCATACACATTAATGATTTAAACATTTTAAGCAAACAGCTACATATATATATATATATGTATGTATGTATGTATGTATGTATGTGTGTATATATATATATATATATGTATGTATGTATGTGTGTATATATATATATATATATGTTATATATATATGTATGTATGTATGTATGTGTGTATATATATATATATATATATATACATATATATTATCTACTGGCGGTCGCCAGTAGATAGTTATAGTTAAAACCTATTATCCATAGGAAATCCGCGACATTCTATTTGAAATAACGTTGGCGCCGGTTGACGAATCTTCGCGAAAGTTTCCAACTTGTTGGGGCGCTCCGGTCCGCTCCTATCCTGAAAGTCTCGGGGTGATACGTCAAGCGGGGGCCGAGAAAAAAGGGGGTCCCAAAATGCGTTTTCCCCATTCATTTTTCCATAGGAACCTTTAGTCGCAGCTACAGCCCGAACTGCTGAACGGAATTACACCAAATTTGGCAAAGAGGTAGCCCTTGGTTCAGTGTTGTGCCTTTTGCTTAAAAGGTGTAAATCCGTTCAGTAGTTCCTGAGAAAATCAAAAGTAAAGTCACATATATATCTGGGCGGAGCCTAACCACACATGTCATTGTGAGATCTGATTGGCTGTCAGCACTTCATCCTGGAATTGCTGGCAGCCATCTTGGGACCAATATAAATGATAGTACCTCATTGAAATGCATTGTAGTGAATAGAAGATTTTGAGGGTCACCAAAAGGAGAACTATAAAGGGTGATAACAGGCTTTAGTTACATTAGAATTTATTTGTTGATGGTACCATACTAATTTTAGGAATTGTGGTGTATTCTAAGGTGATTTTACCATGTGAAAAACCTTCTGCTGGGATATCATGTTTGAGAGAACACTATTTTCTCATGCTTGTCCCATGGAGGTTTGGAAGGTGCTCCAGAAGCTAAAATGAGAGCATATTTTCTGTAAATTCACATTATCTTTCTCACTCATGTGAGAATGAAGTCTGACATTCTCAGTAAAACATGTACATCCAACAAGGGCAGAGACTGTCAGTTGATTCCTTTGTGTTCTACTGCAGCTTCCCAGAGTGTTCTAAAGAACAACTAGAGTGCTAACAGCCTTACTTATGACAAAAGTATGGCACACCTGAAGCCATCTTGATTGGAATAAACTGGTAACACTTAAACAATTTAATTTAAAAAGGAACAAAATGATGGGGTTCATTTTGTCATAGAAATTATGGTTAGTGCTGTAGAAAGAAAAATTAGGACATATTTCAAGTGTGATCTCAAAAATCTTCCTGTTATATTTCAACAGGAGCAGCCTGCCAGTTGATGCCTTTGTGTTCTACTGCAGCTTCCCAGAGTGTTCTAAAGAACAACTAGAGCGCTAACAGCCTTACTTATGACAAAAGTATGGCACACCTGAAGCCATCTTGATTGGAATAAACCGGTAACACTTAAAACATTTAATTTAAAAAGGAACAAAATGAGGGGTTCTTTTTGAAATAGAAATTATGGTTAGTGCTGCAGAAAGAAAAATTAGGGCATGTTTTAAGTGAGATCTCAAATCCTCTTCTATTTCATTAGAAAATTCTGACATGCAGACTGAAACAATCACTTTCAATACCAGCAGCAGACTACCAGTTAACTCCCTGGTGAGCAGTAGCTTTACTCCAGTGATCTAATGAGCAACTAGAGTGCTAACATTCTGAATTTATGGCAGATGTGAGACACATCTGAATGCCTTCTTGATGGAATCAAAGTAAAAAACTGAAAGCATTTCCTACTGAGGAGACTGCAGTAAATGAAGAAATTAGGAAACTTCATAACAAAGAAGTCTTCCAAGATGGCCACCAGTGAAAAAAGAGCCCAAATGTAGCACAAATATTACCCAGATGTAGCCCACATATAGCCCAATGACAAAAGTGTGCAAAACACTTTTTATTTTTAGTTTTTTTGCAGTTTTATGTAGTGCAGACTGGTCAGGTATTGGAGCATTGCATCTTAAAACATGACCCCCTACACTACAAAAACACCACTGCACTACCTTAAACCCTAAAACACTACCCCCAGCACGACCCCCTACACTACACAAGCACCACTGCACTATCCTAAACCCTCAAACACTACCCCCAGCACGACCCCCTACACTACCCAAACACCACTGCACTAACCTAAATCCTAAAACACTACCACCAGCACGACCCCCTACACTACCCAAACACCACTGCACTACCCTAAAACATGACCCCCTACACTACACAAACACCACTGCACTACCCTAAACCCTAAAACACTACCCCCAGCACGACCCCTACACTACACAAGCATCACTGCACTACCCTAAACCCTAAAACACTACCCCCAGCACGACCCCCTACACTACACAAACACCACTGCACTACCCTAAACCCTAAAACACTACCCCCAGCACGACCCCCTACACTACCCAAACACCACTGCACTAACCTAAATCCTAAAACACTACCCCCAGCACGACCCCTACACTACCCAAACACTACTGCACTACCCTAAAATATGACCCCCTACACTACACAAACACCACTGCACTACCCTAAACCCTAAAACACTACCCCCAGCACGACCCCCTACACTACACAAGCACCACTGCACTACCCTAAACCCTAAACACTACCCCCAGCACGACCCCTACACTGCCCGAACACCACTGCACTGCCCTAAACCCTGAAACACCACCCCCAGCACGACCCCCTACACTGCCCGAACACCACTGCACTGCCCTAAACCCTGAAACACCACCCCTAGCACGACCCCCTACACTGCCCGAACACCACTGCACTGCCCTAAACCCTGAAACACCACCCCTTCATGACCCCCTACACTGCCCGAACACCACTGCACTGCCCTAAACCCTGAAACACCACCCCCAGCATGACCCCCTACACTGCCCGAACACCACTGCACTGCCCTAAACCTTGAAACACTACCCCCAGCAAAACCCCCTACACTGCCCGAACACCACTGCACTGCCCTAAACCCTGAAACATCACCCCCAGCAAGACCCCCTACACTGCCCGAACACCACTGACCTAAACCCTGAAACACCACCCCCAGCACGACCCCCTACACTGCCCGAACACCACTGCACTGCCCTAAACCCTGAAACACTACCTCCAGCACGACCCCCTACACTGCCCGAACACCACTGCACTGCCCTAAACCCTGAAACACTACCCCCAGCATGACCCCCTACACTGCCCGAACACCACTGCTCTGCCCAAAACCCTAAAACACTCCCCCCAGCACGACCCCCTACACTACCTAAACACCACTGCACTGCCCTAAACCCTAAAACACTACCCCCGCATGACCCCCTACACTACCCAAATACCAATGCACTACCCTAATCCCTAAAACACTACCCCCGCACAACCCCCTACACTACCCAAAGACCACTGCACTACCCTAAACTCTAAAACAATACCCCCGCACGACTCCCTACACTACCCAAAGACCACTGCACTACCCTAAACCCTAAAACACGACCTCCTACACTACACAAACACCACTGCTCTACCCTAAACCCTAAAAAACTACCCCCAGCACGAACCCCTACACTACCCAAACACCACTGCACTACCCTAAACCATAAAACACTACCCCCAGCAGTACCCCCTATGCTACCCAAACACCACTGCACTACCCTAAACCCTAAAACACTACCCCCAGCAGTACCCCCTACACTACCCAAACACCATTGCACTACCCTAAACCCTAAAACACTACCCCCAGCAGTATCCCCTACACTACCCAAACACCACTGCACTACCCTAAACCCTAAAACCCTAAAACACTAACCCCAGCACGACCCCCTACACTACCCAAACACCACTGTACTACCCTAAACCCTAAAACACTCCCCCCAGCACGACTCCCTACACTACCCAAACACCACTGCACTACCCTAAACCCTAAATCTACCCCCAGCATGACCCCCTACACTACACAAACACCACTGCACTACCCTAAACCCTAAAACACTACCCCCTGCACAACCCTCTTCACTACCTAAACACAACTGCACAATTTGTTACAGGCGTTGCAACGCAGGCCTGTGGTGCTTACTGGAAGTACCTGGTGGGCTAGTTGGGCCCCAGGGACTCTCAGGATTCAAGGTGACCTAATCCCCCAACTTAAAACGCGCCACGGGGCGCGTTTGCACAGTGGTGAAGGGAGGGGCGGGGCCTCAGGTGACATGTGCGCAAACACGCCCTGTGGTGCGTTTTAAGTTGGGGAGTTAATTCCCTTTGAATCCTGGGGGCCAACTAGCCCACCAGGTACCTTCAGTAAGCACAACAGAGTTGCGTTGCAGAGAGGTGAAAAAAGTGCGTGGCCTCGGAACGCCTCTCTGCAACTCAGCTCTGTGGTCCTAACTGTAGGTACCTGGGGGCTAGTTGGGCCCCAGGGACCCTCAGGATTCAAGGGGACTTAATCCCGCAACTTAAAACGCGCCACGGGGTGCGTTTGCACACATGTCACCTCAGGCCCCCCTCCCTTCACCACTGTGCAAACGCGCACTGGCTCTGGTTAGTCAGGAGTCAGTTACCACCAGTACCCGTCTGAAAAAGTTGTGGGCACAGGATGATTTTGCAACAAGGCCTCTTTCTGCTCCTCTGTTGGTTCTTTCTGCACATCTTTTGCTTCTTTCTGTGCGTTTTTTCTTCTTTCTTCACATGTCCTACCTCTGTTGGCATAGTTAGAAACTAGCATTTAAAAAACCTTTGAAATTCACTTAAAAAATCATAGGTTTCAGGCACGTTATGGTTAGAAATTAGCATTTAAAAAACCTTTGAAATTCACTGAAAAAACCATAGGGTTCAGGCACGTTATAGTTAGAAATTAGCATTTAAAAAACCTTTGAAATTCACTGAAAAAACCATAGGTTTCAGGCACGTTATAGTTAGAAATTAGCATTTAAAAAACCTTTGAAATTCACTGAAAAAACCATAGGTTTCAGACACGTTATAGTTAGAAATTAGCATTTAAAAAACCTTTGAAATTCACTGAAAAAACCATAGGTTTTAGGGACAGTTATAGTTAGTTGGACATTGCACTCGTACAAAACCCGTGAAATTCCCCTGTTATAGTTAGTTCAGCTAACTATAACTCGCGCCCCGCAATGCACTGCTGATGACGTCACATATTACATCACTCATGACATGGTCAGTGACATCACTGATGACATCACTGATGACATCTCAAATGACATCACTGATGAGATCATCCATGTGATAATTTCATGCATCTTCTCACACCCTAATATAACTTTTGATACACCCACTCTAAATTACAGACTGCCATTCTCAAAACCATAGACACTCCAACACCAAAAACTACATACCCACTCACTGATTCTTAGGTCTACACACACATCCACTCACTCACCTGTACAGTCACTCATACTTACAGTCACTCAGTACAGGACTATCATATGCACTCATATACCTATATAAACACTCACACACCGCCACTCATCCATAGAGGTACTCACACACCTAGTCAGTCATGCAAAAAATTAATCACACACCCATTTACTCACCTATACAGTTATACACACACCAGCTCACTTACTCATACAAATACTAGCACATTCTTACGCTCTTATACAATAACTGATACAAGCACACACGCATCCATACAGCCACTCTCACAATAACATACTCTCACTTATAGCCATTTAAATACTCTAACACACATATATACTGCCTTTTACATATGTAGTTGCTCGCACATGTACCACTGAGATATACATTCACTCACTAACACACCCATACACACACTCACCCACCCAAGCAGTCCATCACAGATGCACTCTTGAAATCATGCACCCAGTGAATCACCCACTCACACATCTATGTATAGAGTCACACACACCCCACCCACACAAACACTCAGGCAGCCATACAGATACTCAGAGAACCAATCAATAACCCATATAGACACTCATGTAGCTATTCACAAATCCATGCATCCACTTACACACCAACAAACAGACGGATACAGACATTCACACAGTTTAGTCACTAACCCATGCATTCAGTAAGATACGTTTAATCACTCACTTGTAGAGTCAGTCACTCACGTACTAAATCATCCATTCAGACACTTATACACCCACTCATTCTTCAATACGTCTTTCCCTATATATATTAAACATATTTAAACTTTACAGAAACACACAGTCACTGGATGATGTCATCAGTGATGTCATCAGTGATGTCATTTGAGATGTCATCAGTGATGTCATCAGTGATGTCACTGACCATGTCATGAGTGATGTAATATGTGACGTCATCAGCAGTGCATTGCGGGGCGCGAGTTATAGTTAGCTGAACTAACTATAACAGGGGAATTTCACGGGTTTTGTACGAGTGCAATGTCCAACTAACTATAACTGTCCCTAAAACCTATGGTTTTTTCAGTGAATATATATATATACATATATATATATATATATGTATGTATGTGTGTATATAGAAATCTCCAAGCCGATAACAACTTGATTATCAAGCCCTCGGACAAAGGGGGGAATGTTGTTTTAATGACTAGAAAGATGTACACGAAAGAGGCTTATCGCCAACTTGACGATAGAACTTGCTATGCTAAAGTTCATAAATCTTATCTCACAAATCTCATCTTGAGACATAAGACACTCATCCAAGGCTGGTACGACAAACAACTTCTTAATTGGGACGAGAGGAAATTCCTCCTTAAAGAGTCCCCGACAACATCAACCTTTTACCTTCTGCCTAAAATTCACAAGAATGCATTAGACCCACCAGGACGACCTATTGTCTCGTCGAAGGAAAGCCTTCTTGAAAACACATCCATTTATGTTGACCATTTTTTGTTTCCTTTTGTCACTCAATTAAAATCCTACATTAGGGATACTAAAGACTTCCTGCAGAAAATTAATAAAATCAAATTCAAGGAGAACCACTGGCTCGTGGTACTTGACGTTGAGAGCCTTTATACTAGCATTAGACACCATGACGGACTCAAGGCCTGCCAATTCTTCCTCAAATCATGCAGTTTACCCCTACTAGAGCACACTCACATGATACTGTCACTTATTGAACTATGTCTTAATGAGAATGTGTTCATGTTTGAGAATGAGTATTATAGACTGCTACAAGGAACTTCCATGGGCACCTGCTTCGCTCCCAGCTACGCCAATCTTTTGGTGGGTTGGTGGGAGAAGCAGGTGCTCTGGAATGAGAAAACTGAACACTGGATTTTCAATGTGCAATCGTGGGTGAGATACATCGACGATATTTTCTTTCTATGGGAAGGGGATGAGGTTGACTTGAAAATGTTTATCAATACGATCAATGAAAACACCCTCAATCTTAAATTCACAATGCACCACAGTAAAACATCGGTGGACTTTCTGGACCTAAAACTTAAAGTTGAAGGCGACTCCATTCACCCTGAATTATTCAGAAAGGAAACCGCAGGCAACTCGATCTTACACTCTATGAGTTGCCATCCTCCGTGTTTCCATTGGGGGATACCTTACGGTGAATTTTTAAGGGTAAAACGTAATTGTAGTAACAAACCCGATTATGAACGTACGAAAGCAGGAATGATCCAACGCTTTAAAGCCAGAGGGTACCCCCAGAGGGCTTTAAAACAAGCAGACACTTGGGTGGGACTGTTAAGTAGGGAGGATGCCCTCTTCAAGCCTTCTAGAACTAAAGCTACCACTGCACAGGGACAGGAACCAATCCGCTTTATCACCAAATTCAGCAGCCAAGCAACAGCACTACGCAAAATCCTAAAAACAAGATGGGGTGTACTTAGACAAGACCCCATACTTCGCAATGCAGTAGGCACAAATCCTTCTATTACCTACAAAAAAGGTGCATCCCTTAAAGACCTACTGGTTCAGAGCCACCTCCCTCCTAAAGAGACTAGCTGGCTACAACAAATCAAAGGATTCCGCAGATGCGGTAAATGTAAGGCCTGCCGTAATAGTGAGAATACGACCCAAGTCACGCTCGAGAGAATAGGGAAGAAGTGGATTATTCCCAAATGTATTACCTGTACCACTGACTTCGTGGTGTACGCTATCATTTGTCCATGTAACCTCTGGTATATAGGCTCTACCATGTTCCCTGTAAAAAAACGACTTTTAGAACACTGGAGAGCCATCACCAATAAAGATGCAAGCTACAGTACAGCCAAACATTTTGCCGACAAACACAACGCAGACTGGACTAAAGCTAAATTCTTTGGCCTGGACACGATTTTACCACACCAGAGGGGAGGCAATAGAACAGCGGCACTACGTAGATTAGAATCCAGGTTTATCCTACAGGCAGGAAACAAATTTCCCAATGGGCTTAACCTTGATGAAGAAATGCACTCTCACCTTTAGAATCCTATAACAGCGTTATTTAGACCAATTGTTTGAACTGCGAGACTCCTAGCTTCTGTTGTTTTTAAATGACTATCTCTAATGCACTGTAACTTTTTGCACTGTTTTTTCTTTCTGTATCACTAATATTGTTTAACAATTATTGGGGTATTACATGATACATGTTGCAACCACTTATAAGGAATATATAGTCGTGCCTTATTATAATGATCATACTTCTCTATTTGTATTACAGGCACTATTTGCAATAGAGGACCCAAGGTTCCTGCCTACTCACAGCCTATAATTCTAAGAGCACGGATGCGTCTTGTTTTTCCTTTGAACACATTTCGCCCATTGATAGCTGATCTACTCGGCGCAACAATTGGGTACTACACCCTTTACGGTTTTTCACTCTGTGACGCAATGTGACAGCCTGGAACATGGGCACACTGTGGATAGTACATTATAATTGTTCCATTCATGTGGGTACTATACCCTTGAACCATTTATAATTAGCAAATTTACCCATGCTCAATGGCAGACTTTTCCGCTGTATATATGCAACATGTTGTTTAAATGTATGCTGACGCCAAATGACAAATTGTTGTTAATAATTTCTTTTCACCTTTTTTTTTAAATGAACATACAGAATGTGTGCACATTTCACACAGTATTTTCTTTGTGTCTATGCGTAGACTCACTTTACAACCAATGATGTTCCCTTTAAAAGTTCCATGACCCCGGCTGGGTGTCATGTGATCAAGACCGCTTGTGCGGTTGAAACGCGTATTTTTCTGCCTGAAGATTAAATACCTTGCAAAACTATTGGAGTGGCTCGTGTTTCCTCATTTCAAGCGTAAGGATCTTTTGTGTGAAATATATATATATATATATATATATATATATATATATATATATACACACACACAAAATGTTTCCAAATCAACCCTAATGAAATCTAACCCCACACAAGGCAAGGAAACAACAGCACAGCCAGGTATCCAATTCCTTGTTTTTTTATTTTTGTTTAGTTTTCACCAACGGTGCGAACATGAGATCAACGCGTTTTATCCGTAGCCTTCAACAGGGTCATAAAGTTGTAGCGTACAAACAATCTTTTTAAAGGGACAAACCCTTTAACTCACCACCATAAAAAACAATGCATGGACTGCTACATGTTTGGCTGAATGGCACATTCCTCCCACCATATTGTTTTCCATTTCATGCATCTTTATATTGCATTTTGAGATTTTAACTATGACTTTCACAATGTTTCACAGTTTTATATGTAACTCAATGAGTAACAAAATGTTTTTATATATCACATAATTAATTTTCAGTCACTTGAAATCACTTCTGACAAATTCTGGTAAAGTACTTTAAATTACATATTTCATTTCAAATTATATATTATTAACAAATATATATATTCACTGAAAAACAAAAGGTTAAAGTAACATTATTATTATGTGAATAAGTCAGTGACAACATTAATGTTTTGAACTAAAAAATGCACAAACAATTCACCAGGTATAGTTAGCATTGCTACTAGCATTGCTAACTATAACTTGCGTCCCTACTATGCACTGCTTATGACCTTACATATCACATCACTCATATCATGTTTTATGTCATCCTTTATGACATCACGGAAGATATCTCAAATGACATAATTCATTACATCACTGATGACATCATCTAAGCTTCTTCTCTACACATTACTCTGTAAACCAGTATGGCATTAGAGGCCTGAAAGTAAGAACAATATAGCTCAGAATATTCTGAAGCATCATTAATGCCATCACAGATATAATTCACTCAGGTGTGGAAAGCAAGTGTTATGTGCAACATTGACCGTAAACCATACACTTCACGGGTAGCCTAATTCACATTCACAATCAACCATAGATATGAGGGAAACCTTTATTGCACACAATGTTGAATATGTTTACAACTGTTCAGAGAAAGCCAAGTTACTCAACATACTCAACATCTGTTCCAAAATTAATGCCGTACTATGGACAGCTTTTATTTGTATCAAACCCCTCACAGTCACCGAACCTACATTGAGAAAGGAAGTGGACATGAGTAGAAAAGTGGGTATTGTTAACAGTGTTTACTCTATGGAGAGAGCTTACTCTGTAACACACTGTTTGCAGACAGTGAAACTCTGATGATAAATACACCACAGAGCACTGTGGGAGTCCGGCTCGGTCGGAAATCTCTCCGGATCCGACTGAGCGAGTACGATGCGGCCGTATGCTGCCCGACTTGATTTGGTCGGACTCCCATTGAAGTCAATGGGAGCCGGTCGTACAACGCGTACACGGGCTCCCATTGACTGAATGGGTACGTCACGAACAGGGGGGCCCCCTACAGTGGGTACGCGTCGGTGCGACTCGCACCGTACATGCATGTTTAGGGGGACCCTTGGGTCCCCCTGTGTGCGACTCGTGCGGCTACGCGTGCAGGGGTCCGACACGGACCCCGAAGTCCGGCTCCGACAGCTCTTTGGAGCCGGACGCTACGAGTCGGTCGGGCTGTTCGAATCGTGCATCGTACTTGCTCGGTCGGGAAACGTCTCCATTGCGTGGTGCGAGCCGTGTCCGTACGAGTCTGTCAGGGCGGTTGGGACCCGGGAACGAGTCGGTCGGCGATTTCGCGTGCGCTCGCATCATACTTGCTCGCTGGGACGACTGTACGAATCGGTCGGGAAAAAGGCCTCCGAATCGGATCCGGTAAAGCCGAATCCGATTCGGAGCCCTACCGGCCGAGATCGGAATCGGCCCCTTAGTATCTACTGTGTAGAATCTTTGCCCAGATAGAAACTTTTCTGCAGAACCAAAAAACGTGAGTGGAACATACTGGACACACACTGTAATCCGCACATAGAGTTACTCTTCAATAAAAAGATTTATTATGTTTTCAATACCTCTACACACCTATGATGTTTTAGAAGTGCATGCGTTTTGTAAAACTTACACCCGTTAGCTGGACGCAGGCTGCACAAAATTAGGTAGAAACGAAATATGGTAGCTAACTGCCATTAGGTAAACTATAAAACAAACTAACACACTCATTGGATGATGTCATCAGTGATGTCATCAGTGATGCCATAAATGATGTCATTTGAGATGTCATCAGTGATGTCATATATGATGTCATAGAACATGTCATCGGTGATGTAATATGTGAGGTCCTAAGCAGTGCAAGGTGGGGCGCAAGTTATAGTTGGCTCTGTTAACTATAACTGTTGAATTTCTGTGTTTTTGTTTTAGTTCAAAACATTAATGTTGTCACTGAAATATTCTCCTAACTCTAATGTTACTTTAACTTTTGTTTTTTTCAGGGAATTTCTAAGGTTTTATAAAAACAAAAACAGATCTTTTTATCACACCTAACTATAACGTTACTTTAACCTTTGTTTTTTTCAGTGAATTTCTAGGCTTTTTTCACGTAAAGTAATAATTTATTACCATAGGTAAAGCCAACCCGCCGCATCACATGGCAGGGGGTTGTCCGCAGGGCCTCCACAAGCAGTCAATCCCACACTGTTCATGACGTTTGGCCGTGCACAGCAGGGGTTGGCAACATGGCCTGGTCTGATGCCAGGCCCTTTGGCCAACACCCCAGGAGCCAGCAAAATTGCTCTCTACTACCGTGGAAGGGGCAGGGCCAAACCGACAGAGCGTGTAGGTGATTTAGCGCTTTTGTATATGCAGCAGCAATTAAAAGGGAGAACCGTGGCTCTGCTCTCGGACCAGAGACAACAGTAAAGAACCCACTTGTCTTGGACAGTCAG
The DNA here is from genome assembly GCA_963921515.1 of Calotriton arnoldi. Taxonomy (NCBI): domain Eukaryota; kingdom Metazoa; phylum Chordata; class Amphibia; order Caudata; family Salamandridae; genus Calotriton; species Calotriton arnoldi. The sequence continues at coordinate 494,560 of CAWUFW010004042.1, forward strand.
TACAGAAGAGATCCAATAAATCAACGATGCATTCACCTTCATCAAGGATTTCAGATCGTTTTTCAACGTGCAGTTGTAGAGAAAACACACTGTCCATCATCCTTAAGAGGGAAACGGCCTCCCTCCTCGAGCCTTTAAAGGCCCTGGGGAAGCCACCAGGGCCATGTTTTTTTAAAGCTTAGGGGGGCTGCGCGGCCCTTCTCCCAAAATGTTTTTGGCACCGGAGACCGCATCCCCCGGGCCCAATCTGTTAAATAAGGGGAGAGGGCCATGCGACCCCTCTCCCAGAGCCTTAAAAAGGCCTTGGGGACCCCTTTCCTCAGAACCGTATTTTTTTTTTTATGGGAAGAGGGGCAGCAAAGCCTCCATAACCGCGCCTATTCTGTGCCCGGGGAGCACATGCCCCAGGGCCTATGTTTAAGATAGGTGGCTGCCCAGCCACGGCACCCACCATACACGTGTTGGGGGCCGCGGGGGAGCCCCAGGGACATTGTAGCCCCAGCTGGCTCCCTGCATGCTGCAGCTATTTATGCTGCTCCCTCTGGGCTGGAGCAATCTGTTGATCTGTTTCCCTGCCCGCATCAGTGTGGGAAGGGAAACAGATCTCAAGTCTGTCCCCAGCTGGCAGGAGCAGACTCTGTGTTTGCTCCCATTTGGCGGGAGATTTGAAATGCTCCAGGCAGGCGCAAACACAAGTTTCCTGCCAGTGCTGGTGTGGGCAGAGAAGCTGCTCCCCAGGACACAGCATGTGAGACGGCCCCGGGGATAGGGTCCCCAGTGCCATTTGAGGCTCAGAGACGGGAGACACACTGCCCCCTCCCTTTTTGCGTGGCACCCCTCCCCTTTTTTGTAACTTTCGGCCCTGGCGGGGGGCTCCCTGGCACCTATAATGGCTTGGGGAGAGGGTCCCGGTGGCCCCCTCCCCTTATGAAATGCGGCCCTTTGGGGTGTGCTCCCCAAAGCCTACAACAGAAGAATGCAGCCACTGATGCCATTTTGATTGTTTTTCCTGTGAGCCCAGGTGAGTCCTGCGGGATTGTGGCTAAAATTGCTGATTGTTTTGCATTGTGACCCCAGGGGTGGTCCCTCAGTGTCCCCCCACATGGGGCCTTGAGGGGGGTAGGGTGTCCCTACTCTGCCCCCTTATGTTATTTTTGTTGCTAACTTCAGGACTGGGGACAAAGTCTCTGAATCCTATAATGGCTGCTGTTAGAAATGGGGGTCTCTAGTTGGCAGAGGTAGGTACCTTTGTCCAAATAGGGACCCTTCTTCCGAGTCAGGATAAGGGAGTTACACTCCTAAAATAACCCCTGCTCACCCCCTTGGTAGCTTGTCACGAGCAGTCAGGCTTATCTTAGAGGCAGTGTGTAAAGCATTTGCACATAACCAACAGTAATACAGTGTAAGCTCTACAAAAGGACACCACAGCAGTTTAGAAAAATATCCAATATTTTTATATACTTTAGGCAAGACCAAAAATGATAAAAATCCACAATAAAGTATTCAGAAATCTTCAATTATCAATAATTTAATATTATATAAATGTAATAATTTTTTTCTTCAGCTAATTTCTTGACTCATTTCAGCATTTCTGGTGGGATCTTCTTTCCCATATGAATAGATGTTTTATCTAACTGCTCTGGACGCTCAGATAGTTATTTCTCTGTCCTGATGATGACCGTGAATGTCTACAACGGTCGAAACGTCGTCGACGATATATGTGGCCGCAACTAAAGAAGGACGCATTGTTATGTGTTTGTGTTGTTTCAGTTTTGTTCTGAACTCCCTATCTATGTAAAAACTCTTCTCACAGCCACTTTTTTGACTACACATTGTATTGTTGATTATTTTCATTGTTTGTGTACCGTGTTGAGCGCCATTGTCTTATGTGTTTTAGTATTTTAAGAAAATTGCTAATACATTTTGTATGAATTTATAATTGTCTTTGTTGTACATAGGTTTCCTGATTACCCCCATTTTTCTTTTTCCTCTCTTATTGCTTTTCTCTTTTCTGATATGTTAAATTGACACTCTTCTTTGTAGTTTAATGTATATTTGTTTTTTGATGTATGTATTGTCGCCTTGAACCTCTGTTAGGATCGCAGGCCTACTAGTAGCATTTAATTTAAAGGCCCTGGAACACCCAGTGCACTTTACTAGGGACTAACAAGTAAATCAAATATGCCAATCATGGAAACACCAATCCATAACACAATTTACACGGAGAGCATATGCACTTTAGCACTGATCAGCAGTGGTAAAGTGCCCAGAGTCCTAAAACCAACAACAGCAGGTCAGGAAAAAATAGGAGGAAGAAGCAAAAAGTTTAGGGATAACCCCTGCAAAAAGGGCCATCTCCAACAGCTGCGCAGCAACATTTTTCTAATATTGTGCTCATGTGGAAGCACATGCTGTTGGCAAAATTAAGACTCCTGAGAGATTTCAAGTCCCTGATCAGCGCTCTCCTCGTTCTTTACAGGACACTTCAGACTCTCAAGCTGGTAGTGGGGAGCGCCAGGATCGGGCAAAGGTCCGACCACGCAACAGGGACGGGATCAAACTCGACGTTTTGACGTCAAAGCCAAACAAGAGGATCTGCCTCGTTTTAAACCCCCGTATCAGAAGAAAAAGGTTGCCGATTTAACAGCGAAATATGCCTCGGACGGTGAGAACACGACTTCTAGATTGGACTTGGGCGGTGACTCTGCTCGACAGCGAAGCGGAAGTTACCATAGTGCGGGAGGCACTGCGTCCTTGTCTGGAGGCGAGAGCAACTGACACTTTTGTTACAGTAGAAACAGCAGATACACAAGTTGCTCCACCGGATAGACTCTACGAAATTGTCTTCCAAATTGAAGGTGATATACAGCGTACAATCAGGGGGATTTTTTGGGAACATCTTACCTCTTCATATGACATATTGTTGGCAGAGGCGGATTGGCCTCCACCATTTGTGCTGAACGCTTCTAGAGGGGAGGACGTTATACTTCCGAGTTTTTCGCGTTACGTCCCTGAGGAACATGCAAAGGCTTATGCATCTGAGTGGACTTTGGCCCTTGCCCCCGCGGTGTACCGTAATCAGGTGGGCTAGGATAGAGATTTACCGGCACATGAGATACCATTATGGTCTATGCCACAGCCGCAGCCCCACTATTCAATCAGACGGGAAGCTAAAGCGTCCGTTTGTGATATTCTGACACAGTTGGAGTATCAAGGAGTGATTGAATCCTGTACATCACCGATGAATAATCCCATTTTTACAGTATCGAAACCCCATGGGTCATATCGCATAGTATTAGATTATTGACATTTGAATAGTCATTTTCGTACGTTTGTGGTACAAAACACACATAGCTCTGCACTGGTGCACAATCTTATTCGTAAAAAATACAAAACGACACTGGATATTTCCAGTGGTTTCTATAGTCACAATTTGGCTCCTGAGTGCAGTGACTGGACAGCATTTACCACCGTTGGAAATCAGAAAAAATGTACGCGTTTGCCTATGGGGTATAAGAATAGCCCCGGGGCATTCGCTGCACATGTTGTCTCTGTGTTAGACAGCATAGACCCTGATGCGTTCTCGTACGTTTATGATATTTATCTGACAGATGATGAACCGATGCTGCATCTTGTGCGTGTCGATCAGATTATTCTGTCGTTTGCCGACTATGGATACAAATTGAATTTTGCAAAATCACACATCGCACATTTTGCGATGCTTTTCTTGGGCTATGAGCTCAATAACGAAGGTAGGGGCTTGGCTCCCCACTTTCTGGAGAAGTGTGCACAATTGCAACCTCCATCTACTCTGAAAAAACTTCAGTCTTTGCTGGGATTTTTGAATTTCGGGCGGACTTACATCCCCGATTATGCCCAGCGTATCAAACCGCTCTATGCGTTGATACAACCAACATATTCTTCTGCCAGCTGGCTTCCGGAACATTCCACAATTTTACAATCTTTGCAGTCAGATCTGCTTGTGACTAACTACTTGTTGACGCGTGATAATTCCACGAACCTGGTGATACGTATTGTGCCCGGGATGGTGGGTTTCACTTACTTGACATACATCGAGGGGGACACAGTACCAATTGCATATAAATCACATTTGTACACGGTGGCTGAAATGCAATTTTTGAATGTTGTGAAAGTTTTAACAGCAGTCCAGATGGCGATCCTGAAGGAACGTGCACTGGGGCAGGGAAAACGCATTCTTATGGTCACGCCTTTCCCTGATTTGGAAGCCGTTACTACGGCAAGTGTACCAAACTCTAAAGCATTACATCCCTGTTGGATACAATGGGCTACTACTTTGACATCTTCTGATGTCACGTTTATCTTTGATCCTTCTCTTCAGACACAGGAGTTTTTACAGTACGAACATGTTCATCCTCCTCCTTTGTCGTTGCTTCCTTTAGATGAATACAAATGTATCATTTAAACCGATGGCTCGGCACAACCGGCCATAGGTTCCAAACACGCTTATTCAGCAGCTTGCGCTATTGTGGCTGGTTTGATTGTTAATGGAGAATTTAAGTCTTCCATAGTGCATACACAGGCGCTTGGAGACTGTACCACCCAATTGGCTGAGCTGCACGCTCTGGTTCTGGCTCTCGAGTTTGCTGATCCACATGTGAATACTCTTATTGTATGCGATTCTTATTACTGTGTTCAGTCCTTTAAAGACAAACTATTCTTTTGGTCTCAAAATGACTATCGAGATTCGAAAGGCAGCACAATAAAGCATAAAATGCTCTGGGTTCGAGTGGCGGAGCTTAAAATTAAAAAACATCTGCCACTCACACAAGTTATACATACTCTTGGCCATCGTGATTATGTAGGAGAATGAATGATAATTGGCGTACACACACAAATTATACAATTGATGTATTACTAGCCTTCTTTCAAAATTACACTTTCAATGTCTCTAATGTTGACCCATCTGGATGGCTAGTGTGGCAAACCAATTCAAACGCATGTCAACTGCGTTTTTATAATGTAACAACTGGCTTCACACAGACTAGACCTGATCCTCGTTATTCATATTCACATTCGGTCACCACGTACTCGGTGGGTAAATTGTGCCAACAATGGTTGGAACACTCCACTTTGTCGTCAGTTAAACAACACTTGTCACTCTTGTCAGGTGACATTAATTTGGCTGATTTTATCCTAGGCCCGAGGGTTCCTAGAACAAAAAGATTTATCTATGCTGCATACAATGAAATATGGAAACTTTAACAGATGAAAGCAGCATTTCGTTTACGCCAAATTGACCAAGCAAATTTTGAAAAAGTCCTTGCAGTAGTCAACAATAGTATTAATACACTGTCTTTGTGCATTTACACCTTGGATAATATTGTTTCTTCTATTATTGATATTGTTCAGCATGATGTAACTGTGTTATACCATGGTCAAAATCAATTACGCTCAGTGATGCAACTTGCATGGACTTTACAGACTCTCAAAATGGGAAAAGTCCCTTGGGATCATTTAAATGCTTCTGCTTTATTTTTCCATTTAATCTGACTGAGAAACAGAGGTTTATGTCCATGAAAGATGCAACATACACGCTTTTACACATTGAACGTTTAGAGCCCTTGCCATTCTCTGTGGCGGAAACAGATTCAGCGGTATGGCTAATTCATGGGGTTATTTCTTTCCCATTTTCGTTATTTCAATTTAAATCTTGCATGAAACATTTTCCAATTGGGCGCTTTGAACCCCTTGGTAGCGCGTTTCTCCATGAATTATGGTCCCTGCCTTTCACTTACAGATGTCAACAGGAGGGTAAGGAAGTTCTCTTAACAGGGGAGGACTGTGATTCCACAGTGGGACATTCCCTGGTTTGTAAACACATTAAGTTGCACAGAGCTTGTAACGTGTCAGCGCCTAATCTTGCTTGTGTTTTAAAAGGAAATCCAGTCCCAGCTATAATTCCCACTTTTACACTGCTTACTAACGGCAGTTATCTTATTTTGAATCACCAAGACTGCTGTGGTTTACAAGCTAGAATCCCGTATATAGTCATGGTTTCACAGCACGTAACTTGCTGTAAAAATGTGCTTTTTCCACCCCCGCATGGGAAAGTAGATAGTTCTATTTGTCCTTCCATTCCGACTTTGAAGACAGATTTCAATAAATTGAGCAGTCTCAAAGCGCTTTTATTCCAACAGGAAGTGCCTCTCACTTCAGCTAAAGAGACCTTCGAATTGCAGGTGGCTAGAACATCTAGTGAGATTCAGTCGCTTCTGAACACAAACCTCCCACTTCATTTTGGGGAGCTTATACAACAAATATTTAATGCATCTGACACTAAAGGCCTTGCACATTTTTTTAAACTTATGGGCTCTGGCCTTGTGACTTCCTTTCAGACGATATTTGGAGTAATACCAGCCTTTATTCATTCTATTTTTTCCAGCGTCTTCAGTGGATTCCCTTAATTACTAGCCCTAGCTGGTGGAATCCTGTTTCTTCTGCTCCTGCTACGCAATGGCTGCTCAACTTGTGGTAATGCACAGACCAGACCAATTGCAACTGTACCATGATCAAATGCAGAATTTTTTTGGATACTTGCCACTAGCAACGCTTAGCTTAAGTTATGGATTAATTTACCACTTTGCCTACTTCACTTGCGTGCAACCTGTGTTCTATTGTCTGCGATGCCCATTTTCTTGGGCTTTGGATTTATGCCTCTCCAATATATCATCTCCAGACCCGGATTTTGACCAGTTAATGGGTCCCTTAGTGGCCCATGAGCAGACCTGTTCTGGGATTGGCCGTATGGCACGTGCGGCTGCACTTGGAGTCTTGGCACAATGGGATATCTGTGCAGCTGCACAGAATGTCCTGCAACGGAGTTTCATCGAATATCACGCAAGTTGTCCGGAAATGCTCTTGGAAGCATCATATTATGAGGAGCACGTTTGTTCCTTCGAGCTACTTAATTGGATGGCATCCCTTTTTCTACTAACGATAGAGACGACCTTTTGGAAGGAATTGCATTCTTCTGTTCATATACTCTAATGGATTAACCACGTTTTCTAATAAACGAGTAAACGAGGAGCTTTAAAACAACATGCAACAATTATTTTTTTTAAAAATGTTTCCATATTGGTTTTTACAAGCGCTTTGAACTCTGCTTACTTGTGAACTCTGTTTTGGTCTTTTGTCTATATACTATGACCTTACCAAGGGGAGGGTGTTATATGGTCATTGAGGTCATTGTCGGCATTGCTAAGTTGGCATCACCCTCGCTGCCATGTTGCTGCTTTTGCCCACGTTACTACATGACTTCATTTTGCAAGACTCTGTTTGCGCATTTCACATGAGAACTTTCTGCCTTTCGCATGCTCTGCTAATTCCTGGAGTTTAGTCTGAACACAATGTGCAAGGTCAATAAACAATGCCCCTTGTTATTCTGTTCTGGTCAGTCCCTAGCACCTAGACATAACATGCTAAACACAGCTGGACTGCTGGAGACTCGTACTTTTGATAATACGGAGATGCATGTTGTTCACACAGACACTTGGAGAGAAACCTTTCCATGGAGAAGAGCTATGCTGTGCCTATGATGTAAAGCTTACATTTAGGCTTTAAGGTATGGGGTCTGCTGACAAAGACCAGAGATCTTCCTTTATAAAATAAACTACATCTTACCAAGGGGAGGGTGGTTAGGTCTTATAGTCCTTTTTCCACTGTCTTTATAAAATGACATCCCCTTTCATATTCTATAGAATTGTAACAATGCTAATTGTATTGAGTTTATGCATTTCGCTGCTGGTAGTGGCACGTGTACTGCACTATAGAGCACGTTAGTTAAAATAAACATTTTAAACTATACAGTGACTCTGACCGTTCTTACTGTGGACAAGTATGAGTGAGTGAGCGAAAAGGTTGTCTTGCTACTGCGATTACTGAGAGAGTCGGGAGTGTTGTGTTCTGGGTTGTCTAATCATTTGTAGCTTCGTGATTATGTAGGAGAACGAATGAGATGCCATAGCTAGTTGGTTGTGGAATTTTTGGGTACTAAGGTGGTAGGTAGGTACAACCCCTATACACCGAGGTACAGTTTTCCTGCGCATAGTTCTGTGTATGTGCAGAATCCCTGCAACAGCTTCCTACCAAATTTGGTGTAATTTCGTTCAGCAGTTTTTGCTGTAGCTCTGCCTAAAGCAGTCTATGGAAAATGCATGGGGATTTTGTGTTTTGGGACACCCCTTTTTTCTCGGCCCCCGCTTGACGGATCACCATGCACAAACTAGTCAAAGAGTAGCGCCTTGTTGGAAAGTTTCGTGGAGATTCGTCAAAAGGGACCAAAGTTATTCTCACCACAATCAATATACTGAAAAAAATAAAGGTTACAGAGACGTTACAGTTAGGTTCACATTTTCCACACACAAAACCATAGGAATTCAGCAGTTATAGTTATATTTATCTGAGCACCTATAGTTATACTTATCTACAGAAACTATAACTCGTGCCGTAAGTAACTTTAGGCCACAAGTTATAGTTTATAATCTACTATAACGTCCCTGTAATCTTTTTCTTTTGACGTACAGTAATATTTATTACCATATGTTAGTCCAACCACCGGCACGCACGGTTGTGCATCGCTCGGGCCGCCTGTGACCAATCCCCCGCATGTAGCCAACCCCACGCTGCGCACAGCCTTTGGTCGTGTGCGGTGAAGGGTTGGTGTTTTTTTTTCTTTTCATTGGTATGCGGGTCCGCGATTCCTAGGTGGAGTTACCCTAGGGGGTCGCGCCAAAGTGAATCCGCACATCAGGCAAACAAAAAATATTTGGTACATTTTTTCCCCACGAGGAGTCCCTCAGAGACCCGTCCATGTGTCAAATGGAGTCAGGATACCACTTATGTGAGTTTTTCTTCATGTTTTTTCCCTGGGCCCAGCCGAGAAACAACTTTCCTTTTAGGTTGCGGCCAGCCAATCAGGGCCTTGTTTTTGTCCCTGGATCCGGAGATCCCTAAAAATACAAATATTTATTTCTTTAATAACTCCCAAACTACTGGACAGATTTACAAAAAATTGCTAAAAGGACTCTTTCTAGACTGAGATCTACCTTTCTGTAGAATTTTGTGTGCTTCCATTCAGCTTTTCAGACAGTAGTCGTGTCTAAAAACTGCAAAATCCCCATAGACATTGCATGGGAAAATTGTTTTGGGCCCCCCCATGACTAATCACCCCAGAACTTTCCACACAGTCACTACATTGAGTGGCAAATTAGTTTTTAAAAATTCGTGAAGATTCGTCAAACTGCACCCAAGTTATTAGCAAAACAAAAAAACGCTTTGTATATGGGATAAGTTGGTCCTAACTATAAATACCTAATGGATATATTTATTATACACACACACAGCCTTTGCAAGTGACCCCACCATTTTATCTGTGACCTAACTAATGTGTGCTCACCTAAAATTCACTGATAGTCTGGCTAGTGGTATTTTAAACATATCATATACAATAAAAATGCATAGAGAAAATTATGCAGATGTATGTGATGGTCCATGCAGGCATGAGTAATTGCTGTTTTGGGTTATAAATCTAAAATATTTGTTGAGGGGTTCCCATTCAGTGAAAGCGATCTAGTTATCTTTCCAACTCATCTTCAAGGTTAAAAATAAATCACATGTTCCTACACAACACTTCCCCTTGTTTATTGGATAAGCAGGGGACACCATGCATGAATTTAAGTATCTTAAAAAAATTGATTCCTGTTCCTTTTCAGTAGACCTTTGACAAAATATGTTCCCTGTACAAAGCACAACTGTGGTAGTCATTGACAAAAAAGCCTGGGGGTTGGAGGAAAGGCTTTTGCTGGAGGAGGTCCACTTCCTTACTCCTCACCCTCCACAATCACCCATGTGCAATCCCCCTTCATATCTTTACCACAGATTCAACATTCTAGCTATATTTTGTACCCTCCACTGCCCCTGAGCACAATCCTTGTCCCATTGCTGGACTTGCACACATCCACTTCCTAAAGTTGCCATCTGGCTGGTTTTATACCGGCATGGCCAGTATTGTAATTTCCTTCCAATATAAAACATTAAAAAATTACCTAAAGCCAGTATTTCTTACCCCTTATCAAACATACTTTAAACAGTTATTGCAAGTAGAAAACACTAATAAATGTGTTCTACAGAAGCCATAATAAACCCTGACTGATAATTTGAGTAAACAAAGGCAGAGGGCCTGATTTAGAAGTCGGCAGAGAGGAACACTCCGTCACAAACATGACAGATATCCCGTTGCCCAATTTCCGATCGCATTCTGTCCTATGGGGATCGTAATATGGCAGACAGGATATCCATCACGTTTGTGACGGATTATTCCCTCCACCAACTTCTCAATCAGGCCCAGAATCTCATGTTAAAATGATTACAGACGATTTCAGAATGTTAAAAAGTCAACAGAGGGCTAGTATTTTTCTCTGGAACAGTTAGTTCTGCCTCTTCCCTCCTCAAAGGAGCAGTTCTGTTTCTTAGTGAGGCCCACACTCTCTTTTAAGGAGACTGGCTGGCTCTGACTGAAAGAGAAACAAATAAGTATTTTGTGTCGCTTCATTCCTTATTCAGCGCAGTGTCCGCTCCGAGCATGCTGCACACTGCAGCTGCTTTGAGACTATACACAGCAGCTCAGACAATCTGAGGGGACTCCCTCAATGTAGAGAAGACTGGACCACCCCCGCACCGCGGGGGCTGCGCAGGTGTTAATTACGCCCCAGCCGCAGTCATCAAACTATGGTCACTCCGACTTTTAATTGGATGGGTGGACCATAGTCTTGGCGAGGAGGGAACTCCGTCGCCGATGCAACGGACGTCCTTCTCCGCCAAGATATAAATCAGGCCCTAAATCCATTAATCAGTTGATGTATAGCCTTCTCAGTCAGGACCTGAATGACCGCGTCCTCAGCAGACAATAGTATTGAAATCTTCTCATAGTAGACTTTAGGAACATCAAGATTGAGAAGAGGATTGAGATTTTTTCTCATGTCCTTCAGAAGAAGGCAAAGAAGAGTAGGGGCTAGAACCCAGCCTTGCCATACACCTGTGTCAACAGGTACAGCTTCAGTGAGATTCCCTTGTTGACCATATCTGATGCATGCCTTGTTATCACTAGCTCTAATAATATGACAAGGAGTAAATTACATCCTGTACATAATAATATAAATAGATTCAGATGCAGGCTGCCTCTATGTTGTTGACAGAGATCTTCCAATGCACTGTTATATTTTTCATATATAAATCAACAAATAATAATTATTAAACAAGCAGAATTGAATAAATGAATAGGGGTTAGCATTGTAACAAATGAACTAACTTTAGTTTCATTTATTCTTAGTGCTGGTATTATTGATAGGGTTAGAATAGGGTAACTTAATTCATGAATTAAAGCAATGTAAGTTAAGTTAATGTATGGTTAGGGAATGAGTTAGTTGTAATGAAATATAATGAAATTAAATTACATTAAAATAAGTCTAAAGAAATGCAGTTTAGGTGTAGAAGTGAATTCAAGGTTGGACACGGAAAAGGTGAGGAAGTACAGGCAGTAGAATTAAAGACATGCAACCTTCTGTATCTCATTTTGGTGCCAAATTATCCAGCTCTAGAGTGCAATCCTTGGTAAAGCAGCCGGACTCAGGACAGGTGTGTGCTCAAAAAGGGAATTTGTCTCCTTAGGTAGCAGTTAAAGTAGGGACATTCTTCATTCTTTCTTTCACAGGACATGGGAACATTAACTGAAATGAGGTAGCAAAATGATTGGACCACATAACAGAAGTTGCTTCACTGTTGCATTGGCTTATAATTATGATGTGGCATTAGATCAATATATTGGTATTTACTATGGTTTAGTTAATTTACCTATTGGCAAAAGCCTTAAAAATGATTCCCTCCCCATGTGTGAATCTCAAAGTCCCCCCCACCCCTTACCGCAAGCACACGCTCCTCCTTATCCGGTACTCGCTCCATACAGTCCTCCTTTGAGCTCAGAGGGTGTGGCCGATTCCTTGGAGCCTAAGAACAAAGATTGAAGGGATGAAGTTCATCCTATTTCCACTTACCTTAAATATTGTGTTTATTTAATTACTTATCCATTTATCTTAATGGTCTCAAGACACTACCTGGACTTGCCTGTCAGAAATAAGTCTCAGCACTAACTGCACAAGAAGCCTAGCATCTCCCCATCACAGTATTGGATGTGCAGCATGCCGCCCAATAATACCCAAAGTGAAAAAACAACACCCGTCCCAGCAGTGTCTGAGGTACAAGGGCAGCACGGCTACCAGAACTGCTTGTACAATAGGTATAGCACCTGACACAACTGCCTGCATTAAAGGGTAAATACATCCATTGCACTAGGTCAGCCTCCCTATCCAGCGCTGACATTCTAGGACAGACACAGTATTTCCCACAACATTGTTTGCACGTGAAGTATAGGGCTTGCCTCAGCAATGGCTGCACTTAAAAAAGGACTGCACCTTGAAATACTGCTTGCAGTAAAAGAGATCACCGACAGAATATCGGAAACAAAAATATCGTGTGGACACAATAGTCAAAAATATCTAGGACCAAAATATCGAGAAGGTAAGTGCAAATAGGTAGGTATAGATTTACTATTCTTAACTCCACATGCACGTAGCTTGAAAATATATCTATTGTCAAGGTACATATATGTGGAGTTACATACATTGAAAAACTTTGCTTACCTATGGAGACTTACCTTCACAATTTTTTTGTCCTTGATATCCTTGACACAATATTTTGTTCCACAGTATTTTAGTTTCCCATATTCTGTCTAAACACCAGTAAAACACAGCATATTTATCTCCCATCCATTAATACCACCTTGCCAAAAATAACTGCATTAGGAGTACCACATGTGCATAAACTACAATAAAAGGACATCATCCATCCCACCATCCGTAAAAGAATAGCACTGCCCCGGAACTTACTATATTAGAACAATCATACTACACAAGCACCACCTAGAAAAGAAGGTGAGCAGAGCAGTACTTCCTAGACGAGAAGGATAGAACCACCACAGCACTGCCTATGGTAGAAGAACAGCACAGCCCCTCTAATGTCTACACTGGACGAATAGGCTCAGACCAGCGCTGCCTTCAAGAGAGGGACACCACCACCAAAACACTTTCTGCACAGGATGGATAGGACCATCCAATTACTGACTAAGCTAGAAGCAGAATCCCACAGCAACACCACCTACATTACAAGATTAACACAACCCCATCACTGCAGACACAAGAAGAGTAGTAACATATCAGCAATACATATACTAGAAGTATATCACTTCACTGGCTTCGCCTCTGCTAGAAGGAGAGCACAGCAGTTTTTTATTACAAGACCACCCCAATACAGTCTATGGCAGAAGCATAGCACAACCCCTGCACCGTCTGTAATAGTAAGGTAGCACAGCCCCTCGACTGCCCGCACCGGAAGGGGAGCAACAGACCCTAACTACCTACACTAGAAGGATAGCAGTGCCTGCACTAGAAAGATGGTGCAACAACATGAAGGTCTACACTAGAAGGTTACTGTATCACCAATAAGGCTATTACAAGAAAGATAACACCAAACCAACAGTATGTGGTAGAAGGATGGGTCAATTTCATGTGCTTCTCCTATGCCTAATAAGGCTGCTGCTCACCCACACAAATCCGCCATCCTGGTCCAAAATGCCGTCATGTTCTGTCGTACCCTCCTTTATTTGCAGAGGGAATGGAAAACCTCTTTTAGCCTGAGGAGAAAGCACACAACAAAGTTACCCAGGTAAGCTCTGCAGTTTAACAAATAATTGAAATTTTTTTTTGTACAAACCTAACCTTAAGACAGGATCAAGGTCAGCAAAATCAGCATAAGCCCACTATTTTGGATGCTGATAATTTTGTTTTGTGACAGCGTAAAACCCTCGAGACCCTTGGGGGGACAATAGTGGGAAAGTGAAGAGTCACAGGCTGCTTTTTTCAAACAATGACAATTACCATGGTCTGTTTTTTGTTCTTAAATATAGGAAGGGTTTTAATGCACTGATGACATATCATTACATGCCATATACCAGCCACAGAAAATACACTAACAAAGGAGAGGAAACATTATGACTTCCACACGCCTTAAGAAGGTGCATATTTTGAGAACTTCAGCAACTGCTAGGAGATTTAAATATTTAATGTTTGTCTTCTACACTGGTCAAATTTGCTTTTGAGTACAGAAGGATAAAAAAGGACAAAGCTAGATTTCAGTGAGCAGTGGAGTAGAGGCAAATCATGGTGGTGTCACAACATGTCACACTGAGATAAAAGAAGTGCTAAACTCTGATGGCCAGGTGGCTTCAACATATAAAGTGTGGTGTTATTAAAAAGATTGAATATTTGTAAATATTTTGCACTGGTGCATGATCCTTGATATTGATCATGAACAGGTTATTTTTCAGGATTATAATCTCTGGTGATCACTTCTTAACCCAAATGAAATCAGCTAAATTTAGGCCATATAAAAACCTAGGTTCCTGCTATTATTTAGTACCTGATTTACTATCTATAGTTAAAGTACCTACTAAGAGTAAACTGACAGTAGGAAGGTCTCTCAAAAGTTTAATAACTGATAAGAGGGTTAGCTAGTAATTAAAGAACTCAGAATCTTTAAAAGATGGAGCCATTTACTATAACAATAGAGCATTTTAGCAAATTGTATCACATGGGAAACACTAGCTGGCCTTTCAGCCTGAAGTACATAGCCCTGGCGAACTTTGGTTCTCATATTTTGTAAACCTCTACATTCATTCTTGGCATATCGAGGAAGTCTGAGGCCTGAAATCAACATCAACAGAAGGTGTGATTGCTGAAGCAGTTTTCCTTACATTAATTGAGCTCTACTCGGCTTGAAAAGCCAGAAGACTGGTAAAGCTCTCAGAATTGATGAAGTCCCCTTAAAATGTTACTCCATCAACAGTATGCTTTGAGACATAGTCATTTCTTCTGCTGTTGATAAAAGCTATTCTCCTGTTTCCTGGCTGTTTACTGTCAAAGATAACCACAACATAAGTACAAATATTTATTGTAGCCCCAAAATGTACAATTTCCACCATCCTTGCTCCCTTCCAGCTGTTCCAAATGTCCAGCAAACCATTCCAATCCGTAGAATCAGATAACAAGTGTGGAACAAAAACACTGAGTAGATGTGACATGGCAACACTAAGAACCAAAGGTACCCCCTTCACCACAATATGTAACAAAACAACAACAAAAACTTATATACAAAAAGACAGCATATTGGAATGAGACAAAAACATCTATATCTATATACATCTATATATCTACATATATACATCTATATCTATATATATATATATCTATCTATCACTCTGTCTCTCTCTCCATATATATATTACCTACTGGCAGTCGCTAGTAGGTAGTTATAGTTAGGACCTAGTTTCCATAGGAAAAGTGATTTTTGACTAATGGGGTGCTCTGGTCAGCTCCTGTCTAGAAAGTTTTGGGGTGATTCGTCAAGCGGGGGCCGAGAAAAAAGGGGGGTCCCCAAACACGTTTTCTCCATGTTAATTTCCATAGGAAATTTTGGAACAGGCTACAGCCCGAACTGCTGAACGGAATTACACCAAATTTGGCAAAAAGGTAGCTCTTAGTTCAGAAAGCTGGTGTAAATCCGTTCAATAGTTGCTGAGAAATTCAAAAAATTAAAATATCGATATCTGAACACCGAGGCGGAGTCGTGACTCCTCCCAAGCACGAGCTGACTTCTGATTGGCTGCCAACACTCCAGAGCAGAATGTGTTGGCAGCCATCTTGTGATTCGGTAACCAAGTCACAAGAAAACAGTTAAAAAAACATTAAAAACATGAAAAGGGGGCAGGGTAGAAACACCCTGACCCCCTAGGCCTGCTCAGGGGGTCCCACAAGGACCCCCAGGGCCCAAAAAAGCATTTTTTTTAAAAAAATGGCCGAATTCGCGCTGGGTGCACAAATCCGGCCAAGAAAACAAAAAAAAAACAACCCGCGCTTCGTTATTGTTAAACCCCTGGGTGGGCCAGGTCCCGGGGGCAATGCGGAATTATATAGCAGGGGCCACCACCTCCCTGGGGCTTTATACATAATGTGCGGGGGGCACGCACCCCCTGCAGCCCCGTGGACCACCACCTCCCTGGGGCTTTGATGAAATTAGGGTGGGGGGCCTCGCGGGCCCCCCCATTCCCCAGGGACCTCCACCTCCCCGGGGCTTTGAAAATAATTAGTGTGGGGGGGCTCGAGCCCCCCCACACTGCCCCAGGGACCACCACCTCCCCGGGGCACTGTTTATTTAAATATGGGGGTCCGTTGCGGCCCCGGGGACCACCACCTCCCCGGGGCTATCTTCACCTTGGGAGGGGGGCCGCGCAGCCCCCCTCCTGGAGCCCTTGGTGGCCCTGGGGACTGCCACCCCCCAGGGCCGGCTCCTGCAATGTCCCTGGGTGCCCACGCTCCCGCCCTGTCATAGCAAACCCTGCTTTGCTTTTTGGAAGCGAGAGCAGGAAACCTGCTCTTGCTTCCAAAAAGCAAAGCAGATTGCTTTTGGGCAAGGGGAGCTGCATGTCAGCAGCTCACCTTGCTCAAAAGCAATGCCGGCTCCCGCAGGAGGTGGGGAGCCGGCGGAGACTGTGGGGGCATTGGGGCTCCCCCCACGGTCCCCAATGCTAAGGGACGGTCCTGGGGGTTAGGGTCCCCGGGGCCAGAAGTGGCCATGCGACCCCCCTCCCTTTAAAAAAAAAAAAGAATGGCCGGGTCCCCGGGGCCAAAATCGGTCTGGGGAGGGGGCACCGCGCGGCCCCCCTCCTCAAATAAAAATAATTAAAATAATGGCCAAGCCCCGGGGGATGGGGTCCCCGGGGCCAATAGTGGCCTAGGAAAGGGGGGCCACGCGTCCCCCTCTTTTTTAAACTAAAAAAATAGTGGCAGGCCCGGGTGATGGGGTTCCCGGGGCCATTAATGGCCGGAGATGGGGGGGCCACGCAGTCCCCCTCCTTATTTTTTAATATGTTGACAGGCTCCGGGGGATGGGGTCCCTTGGGCAAATACTGAATAATGGAATTCAGGCGTTTTTTTTTCTTTCACGTTTGGAGTCGCGACTCCAACGTGGCTCTCAGCGCGGCCTCCCGTGTAACGTCGCGTTGGATTCACGAATTCACCTTAAATAAATAATTAAGTAGTATATATTTTAGAAAGTAGTGTTGTATTTGTGAAGTTGTTTTAAAGAGGTATTGTGATTGAAGTTAATGAGAAGATTAAAAATGATAGAGTTGTTAAAAATATATAAAATTAAAAATTAATAGTTAAACTAGAAAAGTGTGTTGTGTTGTAGTACATTGAATTCATGCTTTTGCGGATTCGCGGCGGGTGCGCGAATCCACAAAAAATGTTAAAAAATATGTATGTGTAAAAAAAAATTATATTCAGTATTATGTTATAGGGTGGCTCTAAAAAGAGCCCTTGTTTTCATTTTGAGTTTGTTGTATCTACATGTAAGTGTGGATGCACAGCTTTAGGTTGTTGAGAAAGACTCTGTTTCCTTGATCTGTTAGTACTCCATCACTTCTGTAGATGTCATCCATATCAAAACGTAGATTGTTGTTGTAGATGGACCCCATTCTATGATCTCTGAGGTATGCAGAAATAGCTTTATTGACATTCTTCCTAGCTTTCTCAAACTGTGGACAGAATTGAGTTGACAACTTCCATTTCTGTCTTTGGCATATATTAGAGTATACAAAGACAGTTTGAGGTAAAAGCAACATCAATTGTGCAAAGGTGTCCTTCATTAGCATTTCCAGACCTACCCCAGTCAATGTGCCTAGGTCATTTCCACCACAGTGCACAATCATGAGGTCAGGGGGTTGGAGATGCAAAAAGGTTTTAACCAAAGGCATCAATTGGTGCCACTTTAATCCTCTCTGTGCAATCCATTTAATATCCACATTTTGCAAAGCTAGGTCTTTGTCAATACCTCTGCGTTCAGCATACCTTTTGCACCAGAAAACATAGCTGTGCCCAACAATCCATACTGTAAGCATCTTGAAGGGATGTCTGGAAGTAATGAAAAGATGTCTGTAGCTGAGGTAGTCAGTTGGTAGAATGAGAGGTATCTAAAATGGTGGACAAGATGCTGATTTTTAAAAAGTAGAGAATTGATTGGTTGTTTAAGAATATTGCACATTGAAAAATAGGGTGCATGTTACTTTTTTTAAAAAAGCATGTTTCTTATTGGTTAATAAAAAATGTTTGAAAGGTACAGTAGATAGGATAAGGTGATATTTTGGGATTGTCAACTACACCTGCTGTTTGCATTTGCAACATTGTGTGTTGAACTTGAAAATATGGTGAACTTGTGACCTGTGAGTTCAGTTGAATGTTCCATGAACTGTTACTATGCAAACTGGCATTAAGGAGAATGGGGGAAGAGTTGAAACTTAACTGTGGACTTAAAATGTGAAATTGTAATTTATATGTAGGTGATATCTTATTAAAGTAAGATTTCCCAAGTCAGTACTATATTTAGAAGTGGTGTGTTGTTAAAAAATAGAGGTATTTTTATTTGTAATATATTTTTGAACTCCTGTATGGATTCGCAGCTCCATCGCGCAGGTGCACGGTGGAGTCGCAACTCCCAAAAATTCCAGAAGCAGTTTGGGCACTTTTAGAAGTCAGTTGGTAAGGGTTCATATGTGTAACCAATAGAAATGTGTTTTACAATTTGAAATAATGTAGGAAGCAATGTGATTTGTTACTTACATGTATTTGTGTGGAGAAAGAGAGGGAAACTTTGCCATTACTGGTTTTACCTTGCTGACAGTGGTGCTTCACATTGATTGTGTGCATAAGAAAATCTTTTATGAGTTTGTGATATTTGAAATTCTACAAATCAATTTGAAAGGCGAGTTATAAATTTGTGAGGTGTGCTATGTATTAGCTTTATTTTTAATCAACAAAAACTATTGATGAACTATGATATTTGAAATATATTATTAAACGTAGAGATGTGTATTGTAGTTTGTTTTATTGTACTTAAATGTTGTTTGAAATAGATTTTGTAAGTAATCTGTGTATATTGGAAGATGGATTAGTGATTATGGTAGTTTGTATTAGTGTGTGGATATGTACATTTGCAGTATACCGCATAATTTTAGCTGTTGTTTTAAATTTGGAGGTGGAGTCTGTCAAGGTTTAAGGCGTGCATGGCGTTCTGTCTCAAGTATGTCTCTACTTGTATATGTATTTTCACATGTCATACATTTGAAGGTGCATGATGTATAATAAAGAGGTGTTGTTGTTTTTTATGTGGTAGGCTCATGACTGTGAGTAGTAGTAGAATGGTCAAGATACAGCATAAAAGTGTGGTTTAAAAGAAGCTGACATAAGGTTTTATTTATTAGGCTTCTTTTTTTAAGTTTCTAGAGAGGTACAGTTGAAATATGCCGCATAATTTTTGGTGTTTGCTTGAAATTGGAACTTTGTTCTGTGCATTTTTAAGGTTTGGATAGTGTTATGGTACAGACATATTTATGTATGTTTTTAGGAATATGGTAAGAGTTTTAGTAAAGAGATATGAAGGGTTCCTGCTTTGTATTTGGGTACGTGTAACATTATAAGTAGTTGTAGAATGGTGAAGCAGCAGTCTGAAAGTGAGGTTTGAGATGTTTGTAGAGATGTTATTTATTATAGTAGTTTGTATGATGTGAGGAAAGTTATATTTCATATATACCGCATCATTTTCAGTGTCTGTTTGAAAATTGAAGTGTAGTCTGTGAAGTTTTGAGCTGTGGATGGTGTTGTCACTGAGATATGTGTTTACTTGCACATATATTACACTATGTGTTATGCGTGTGAAGATGATAGATGTATAAAACACAGGTATATATTTATGTGTGTATTACGTTTATATATGCTGGTGCTAGCAAAAGGTACTGCCATATGCATACATGGTTTTATAAATATGGGGAGACTTTCATGAAAGATAAGTGAAGTATTGCTTTCCTGTTAGCTATGCTGTATACTCGATTAGTACTAGAATTGTGAAGCTGTATTCTGCTACTACTGAGGATGTTGTACTTCTCCAATCACTCAGGCACTACTGTAGTACTACTCCAATCACCCAGGCAGTACACATGCACTTATAAAATCACCCAGGCACTTCCTATGTACTTCTGTAATCTAGCAGATATTACCCCTGCAATCATGGAATCACCAGGCATTACCTATGTACTCTTCTAATCCCCGAGACATAACGGCTGCAATCATGTAATCATCAATGCGTTAGCTATACAATGTTTTAATCACGCATGCACTACCCTTGCACTCCTCCAATCACCCTGTCAGGATCTATGCACTCCTCCAATCACTTAGCCAGTGCGTATTCACTTATAAAATCACCCAGGCACTACCTTTACACTTTTGCAATCACTGAGGCACTACCAAAGTATTACTCTAATCACCCAGGCAGTACTGATGCACTTATAAAATCACCCAGGCACTTTCTATGTAGTTCTGTAGTCACCCAGATATTACTTCTGAACTCATGCAATCACTATGCACTCATGCAATTACCTAGGTATTACCCATGCACTCTTTGAATCATGTAGTCACTACTTATGTAATTATATAATCACCCAGGCACTACTGTTGCATTCTTGTAATCACTCAGGCAGTACCTTAGTACTTCTGTAATCACCCAGGCACTACTCATGGGCTTATATAGTCACCTAGTCACTTCCTATGTACTGCAGTAATCCTCCAAATATTACCCCTGCAGTCATGCAATAACTGAGGTAGTAGTTATGTACTATCCCTGAAGTCTTGCAATCATGCAGGTTGTACCTATGCACACGTGTAATAACGCAGACAGTAGCCTTGCAGTCGTAGAATCCATTGAAGTCATCCAATCACCCAAGTACTACGCATGGAGTTATGCATTCACTTAAGCAGATCTATTACATGTCTCAGTTTCTAGGTTTCACTATATTCCTTTTAGATTGTATTTATATTTCTTTTAGATATGTTGATGATTAGAAAAGGTAGAGACATTTGTATGCGTGCTTTTAACAATATGGAGAGACTTATGGTTGAGTCATGTAATTGTCTGATGCTTTATATTTGGCTAGGCCCAACACTCATGCAGTTATAAAAAACACCCAAGTGCTACCCATGCATTCTTCCAATGATCCAGTCACTACATATACACTGCTGTAATCACTCAGGCATTACTCTTGCACTCATGCAAACATCCAGGCAGTACTGTACAGTCATGCAATCAACTAGGTATTACCCATGCACTCTTTGAATCATGTAGCCACTTCTCATGTACTTATATAATAACTCAGGCGGTAACGTTGCATTCCTTCTATCACGGAGGCACTACACTTGTACTTATATAATCACTCCGCTAGTAGTCATGCTGTTATATAATCATCCAGACACTACCTTTGCACTCCTTTATTCACTCAGGCACTACCTCAGTAGTGCTGCAATCACCCAACCAGTACCCATGCACCCAGTCACTTTCTATGTAGTCATGTAAATCTCCAGATATTACCCCTGTAGTCATGCAATCACCCAGGTGTTATCTATGTGCTCCTTTAATTCCCCAGACGTTACCCGTGTACTCATGCAATCACCAATATGTTGGCTATACATTGCTTCAATCACCCAGGCACTATCTTTTCACTCTTTCAATCACACACACACACTACTCTTGTACTTATGTTATCACTCAGCCAGTACTAATGCACTTATAAAATCACCCAGGCTCTACTTTTGCACTCTTGTGATCACTCAGGTAGTATCTTAGTACTTCTGTAATCATCCAGGCAGTATTCATGGACTTATAAAGTCACCCAGTCACTTCCTCTGTACTCCATAAATCCCTCAGATATTACCTTTGCAGTCATGGAATCATGCAGGCACTAGTTATGTAGTATTCCTGAAGTCATGGAATCATGCAGGCTGTACCTATGCACTCATTTAGTAAACCAGGTATTACCCTTGCAGTCATAGAATCACCCAGACGCTACTGTTACACTCATTTATTCACGTAGGTACTACTCAGTGACTCATCTATGCCTACAGGTGCTATTTATACAGTTATCCATGTACTCAATGTTTATGTGTGCACTCATGGAATTAGTCAGTCACTGTCCATCTTCTGCTGTAATTACCCAGTGACTATGTTTGGAGTCATCCAATCACCCAAGCACTACGCATGGAGTTGTACATTCATTTAAGCAGATCTATTACATGGCTCAGTTTCTAGGTTTCACTATATTCCAGATATATTGTTTATATATTTCTTATACATATGTTGGTGATTTCAAAAGGTAGAGACATTTGTATGCATGCTTTTAACAATATGGGGAGACTTATGGTTGAGTCATGTAATAGTCTGCTGCTTTATATTTGGCTAGGACCAACACTTATGCAGTTATAAAAACACTCAAGTGCTACCCATGCAGTCTTTCAATGATCCAGTCACTACATATGCACTGCTGTAATCACTCAGGCATTACTCATGCAAACATCCAGGCAGTGCCTGTACAGTCATGCAATCAACTAGGTATTACCCATGCACTCTTTGAGTCATGTAGCCACTTCTCATGTACTTATATAATCACTCAGGCGCTAATGTTGCATTCCTTCTATCACAGAGGCACTACACTTGTACTTATGTAATCACTCAGCTAGTAGTCATGCTGTTATATAATCATCCAGGCACTACCTTTGCACTCCTTTATTCACTCAGGCACTACCTCAGTAGTGCTGCAATAACCCAACCAGTACCCATGCACTTATAAAATCACGTAGTCACTTTCTATGTAGTCATGTAAATCCCCAGATATTACCCCTGTAGTCATACAATCACCCAGGTGTTATCTATGTACTCCTTTAATTCCCCAGACGTTACCCCTGTACTCATGCAATCCCCAATATGTTGGCTATACATTGCTTCAATCACACAGGCACTATCTTTTCACTCTTTCAATCACACACACACTACTCTTGTACTTATGTTATCACTCAGCCAGTACTAATGCACTTATAAAATCACCCAGGTTCTACTTTTGCACTCTTGTGATCACTCAGGTAGTATCTTAGTACTTCTGTATTCATCCAGGCAGTACTCATGGACTTATGAAGTCACCCAGTCACTACCGCTGTACTCCATAAATCCCTCAGATATTACCTTTGCAGTCATGGAATCATGCAGGCACTAGTTATGTAGTATTCCTGAAGTCATGGAATCATGCAGGCTGTACCTATGCACTCATTTAGTAAACCAGGTATTACCCTTGTAGTCATAGAATCACCCAGACGCTACTGTTGCACTCATTCGTTCATGTAGGTACTACTCAGTGACTCATCTATGCCTACAGGTGCTATTTATACAGTTATCCATGTACTCAATGTTTATGTGTGCACCCAGGTGTTATCTATGTACTCCTTTAATTCCCCAGACGTTACCCCTGTACTCATGCAATCACCAATATGTTGGCTATACATTGCTTCAATCACACAGGCACTATCCTTTCACTCTTTCAATCATACATGCACTACTCTTGTACTTATGTTATCACTCAGCCAGTACTCATGCACTTATAAAATAAATCACCCAGGCACTACCTTTGCACTCCTGTAATCACTCAGGCAGTATCTTAGTACTCTTGCAATTACCAAAGCAGTATCCATGCACTTATAAAATCACCCACTCACTTCCTATGTACTCCAGTAATCCCCCAGATATTACCCCTGCAGTCATGCAATCACCCAGGCACTAGTTATGTACTACCCCTACAGTTATAGAATCATACAGTCTCTACCTATGCACTCATGTAATAACCCAAGCACTATTCTTGCCGTCATACAATCACCTAGGCCATACTGTTGCACTTATCTACTCTCCTAGGCATGTCTTAGTGAGTCATCTGTGCCTTCAGGTGCTATTTATACACTTATCCATGAACTGAACCTGTATGCGTGCACTCATCTAATTAGCTACTCACTATTCATCTTGTCCTGCAATTACTTAGCGACTACCTTTGGAGTCATACAATCACCCAAGTACTAACCGTGGAGTTATGCAATCACTTAAGCAGATCTATTGCATGTCTCAGTTTCTAGGTTTCAGTATATTTCAGAAATATTGTATATATATTTCTTTTAGATGAGATGTTTTGAAAAGGTAGAGACATATGTATGCATGCTTTTAACGATATGGAGAGACTTATGGTTGACTCATGTAATAGTTTGCTGTTTTATATTTGGCTAGGTCCAACACTTATGTAGTTATAAAAACATCCAAGTACTACCCATGCAGTCTTTCAACAATTCAGTCACTACATATGCAGTGCTGTAATCACTCAAGCATTACCCCTGTACTGATGCAACCATCCAGGCACTACCTATGCACTCATGCAATCACTAAGCTATTACCCATGCACTCTTTGAATCATGTAGCTACTATTCATGCACTTATATAATCACTCAGGCACTATCGTTGTTCTCTTTCAATCACAGAGGCACTAGCCTTGTACTTATGTAATCATTTAGCCAGTAGTCATGGTATTATTAAATTACCCAGGCACTTACTTTGCATTCATTTATTCACTCAGGTGTTACGTCAGTAGTCTTGCAATCACCTAAGAAGTACTCATGCTCTTCTAAAATCACCCAGTCACTTTCTATGTAGTCATGTAAATCCCCAGATATTACTCTTGTAGTCATGCAATCACCCAGGCGTTACGTATGTACTCTTTTAATCCTCTAGACGTTACCTCTGTACTCATGCAATCACCAAAGCATTAGCTGTACAGTGCTTCAATCACCCAGGCACTATCCTTGCACTCTTTCAATCATGCAGGCACTACTCTTGTACTTATGTAATCACTCAGACAGTATTCATGCACTTATAAAACCACCCCCGCAGTAAGTTTGCACTCCTGTAATCACTCAGGCAGTACTTTAGTACTTCTGTAATCACCCAGGCAGTTCTCATGGACTTATAAAATCAGCCACTCACTTACTATGTACTCCAATAATCCCCCAGATATTACCCCTGCAATCATGCAATCACCCAGGCACTAGTTATGTACTACCCCTACAGTTATAGAATCATGCACTCTCTACCTATGCACTCATGTAATAACCCAGGCACTAACCTCGTAGAATGGCCCAGATCCTACTGTTGCAGTCATCTATTCACCTACATACTACTCAATGAGTTATCTATATCTTTAGCTGCTATTCATAAACTTATCCATACACTCAACGTTTATGTGTGCACTCATGCAATTAGCTAGTCACTATCCATATTCTTTTACAATTATCGAGTGAGTACTCTTCAACTCATTCAATCACCCAAGCACTACTCATGAAGTTATGCAATCACTCAGGCAGATCTATTACATGTTTCAGTTGTAGATTTCACTATATTCCAGAAATATTGTATTCATATTTCTTTTAGATATGATGATGATTTGAAAAGGTAGAGACGTATGTATGCATGCTTTTAACAATATGGAGAGACTTATGGTTCAGTCATGTAATAGTCTGCTGCTTTATATTTGGCTAGGCCCAACACTCATGCAGTTATAAAAACACCCAAGTACTACCCATGCAGTGTTCCAATGATCCAGGCACTACATATGCACTGCTGTAATCTTTCAGGCATTAGTCCAGCACTCATACAATCATCCAGGCACTACCTATGCATTCCTTTATTCAGTCAGGCACTACTTTAGTAGTCTTGTAATAATCTAAGAAGTACCCATGTAGTTATAAAATCACCAAGTTACTTCCTATGTAGTCATGTAAATCCGCAGATATTACTGCTGTAGTCATGCAGTTACACAGGTGTTACGTATGTACTCTTTTAATCCTCTAGACGTTACCCCTGTACTCATGCAATCACCAATACATTAGCTATACAGTGCTTCAATCACCCAAGCACTATCCCTGCAGTGTTTCAATCACGGAGGTACTACTCTTGTACTTATGTAATCACTCAGCCAGTATTCATGCACTTATAAAACCACCCAGGCACTACCTTTGTACTCCTGTAATCACTCAGGCAGTACTTTAGTACTTCTGTAATCGCCCAGGCAGTAGTTATGGACTTATAAAATCACCCATTCACTTCCTATGTACTCAAATAATCCCCTATATAATACCCCTCCAGTCATCCAATCACCCAGGCACTAGTTATGTACTACTCCTGCAGTCATGTAATCATGCAGGCTGTACCTATGCATTCATGTAATAACCCAAGCTCTATTCTTGTAGTCGTAGAATGACGCAGATCCTACTATTGCAGTCATCTATTCACCTACACACTACTCAATGAGTCATCTATATGTTTAGGTGCTATTGATACACTTATCCATACACTCAACGTTTATGTGTGCAGTCATGTAATTAGCCAGTCACTGTTCATCTTCTCTTAGAATTAATCAGTGACTATCCTTCAACTCATTCAATCACCCAAGCACTACTCATGAAGTTATACAATCACTCAGGCAGATCTATTTTATGTTTCAGTTGTCAGGTTTCACGATGTTCCAGAAATATTGTATACATATTTCTTTTAGATATGATGATGATTTGAAAAGGTAGAGACGTATGTATGCATGCTTTTAACAATATGGAGAGACTTATGGTTTAGTGATCTAATAGTCTGCTACTTTATATTTGGCTAGGCCAACACTCATGTACTTATAAAAACATCCAAGTACTACCCATGCAGTGTTCCAATGATTCAGGCAGTACATATGCACTGATGCAATCACCCAGGCATTACCCCTGCACTCATGCAAACATCCAGGCACTACCTATACACTTATGCAATCACCCAGGCACTACCTATGCACTCCTTTATTCACTGAGGAATATATCTTAGTAGTCCTGCAATCATTGAAGAAGTAGCCATGCAGTTATAAAATCACCCAGTTACTTCTTATGTAGTCATGTAAATCCCCAGATATTACCCCTGTAGTCATGCAGTCACTTAGGCGTTACATATGTACTGCTTTAATCCCCCAGACGTTACCTCTGTACTCATGCAATCACTAATACATTAGCTATACAGTGCTTCAATCACCCATACACTATCCTTGCACTCTTTCAATAATGGAGGCAGTACTTTTGTACTTGTGTAATCAGTCAGGCAATACTCATGCACTTATAAAATCACTGAAGCACTACGTTTGCACTCCTGTAATCAGTGAGGCAGTACCTTAGTACTTCTGTAATAACCCAGGTAGTGCTCATGGACTTATAAAATCACCCACTCACTTCCTATGTACTCCAGTAATGCCCCAGATATTACCCCTGCAGCCATGCAGTCACCCAGGCACTAGTTATGTACTACCTCTGCAGTTATAGAATCATGCAGTTTCTACCTATGCACTCATGTAATAATCCAGGCACTACACTTACAGTCATATAATCAGCCAGGCTCTACTGTTGCACTCATGTATTCACCTAGGTACTTTTTAGTGACTCATTTAAGCCTTCAGGTGGTATTTATACACTTATCCATACACTAAACGTTTATCTGTGCACTCATGTAATTAGTCAGTCACTCTCCATCTTGTTCTGTAATTACTCATCGATTGCGTTTGGAGTCATTCAATCACCCAAGCACTATGCATGGAGCAATGCAATCACTCAAGCAGATCTATTACATGTCTCAGTTTCTAGGTTTCACTATATTTTTGAAATATTGTATATATATATTTCTTTTAGATATGATGATGATGATTTTAAAAGGTAGAGACATATGTATGCATGCTTTTAACGATATAGAGAGACTTATGGTTGACTTATGTAATAGTCTGCTGTTTTATATTTTGGTAGGCTCAACACTAATGCAGTTATAAAAACACCC
The DNA here is from genome assembly GCA_963921515.1 of Calotriton arnoldi. NCBI lineage: Eukaryota > Metazoa > Chordata > Amphibia > Caudata > Salamandridae > Calotriton > Calotriton arnoldi. The sequence goes on from CAWUFW010004042.1 coordinate 522,523, forward strand.
AAGTACTACCCATGCAGTCTTACAATGATCCAGGCAGAACATATGCACTGATGGAATCACCCAGGCATTAGCCTTGCACTCATGCAATCACCCAGACACTAGCTATGCACTCATGCAATCACCAAGATATTACCCATGCACTCTTTCAATCATGTACCCAGTAGTTATGCACTTATAAAATCACTCAGGCACTATCGTTGTACTGTTCCAATCTCAGAGGCACTAGCCTTGTACTTATGTAATCACTTAGCCAGTAGTATTGGTATTATTAAATCACCCAGGCACTTCCTTTGCACTCATTTATTCACTCAGGTGTTACGTCAGTAGTCCTGCGATCATCTAAGAAGTATCCATGCTCTTATAAAATCACCCAGTTACTTTCTATGTAGTCATGTAAATCCCCAGATATTACTCTTGTAGTCATGCAATCACCTAGCTACTATCTATAAACTTATATAATCTCCCAGGTACTATCGTTGCACTCCTTCTATCATATAGGTATTACCTTTGTACTTATGTAGTCACTCAGTCAGTACTGATGCACATATAAAATCACCCAGGCACTACCTGTGAATGGAAACACACTTCTAGTTCAGAACCTTTTTTTAATGAAGAAAGCAATTTTCAACAAAATACATTAGTTCACGCAGTTGATGCCTGTGGTCGTTCTTTTGAGGTAAAAAACGGTTGTCCAATTGAAAACGAAAAGATGGTTGCTAGAAATGTGGAAGAAGTAATAGCTGAAGAAATTCAAGGGAGACGTTCACAAGCTCCAGTGTATACGTGGGATTGTAGTAGTATTTGTAGTATATGACAGGAATCTATTGATATTTTACTAAGTTTTTTACGAGTGTATAGTAAAAAAAGTGTTAAACAGAAGATTAAGATGTTGAAAGGACTAGATCCTTGTAAAGTGAGAAAAATTACTGGGTTGCAGGGTCATTCTCTGGCTTGTCTTTCTAGAAAAGTGTGTCAAAGTACTTTTCATCATTTGAGAATGTTAGCAGTACATCATTCAGAAATGCGGAAGTTAGTAAGAAGATTGTACTATGTAAAAAGTCCTGCATTATTTTTAAGTGAAATGAACACTACTCTATTGCATGGTTCAGTATCGGATGTAAAAAAAGTTTGTGATGATATACAGTTTTGTTTCTTTAGTACTGAAGAAGAGTGTAGAGAAAGTGAGAGTTTGATAAGTGTAGGTGTTGAAGAAGAGGTGGTAGATAGTACTACTGAGAAGTTTGTAGAAGAAATTACAAAGTTTAAGGTAATTTGTTGTGAAAAATCAAACTATGGAGCTCATTACGATTGCGGCATCATTGCGGTGGTTGGGACCAGTCATGTGGCGGTCCCACCACTGGAATTACGATGCACCCGCCAGCATGGCGGGCGCATCCGGTGATGTAACATTGCGGACGGTGCTGCTGGCTGCAGCACCATTCGCAATGTTAAAATGTCATGCAGTGCTTTTCCCTGCACTACGTGGCAGGCACCACGCGGTGCCTGCCACGCAGTGCAGGGAAATGCAGGGGGGTACAGTGCAGTAACACCTCCCCCCAAGAAAAGGGGGGCCCGCAACGGGCCCCCAAACCCAATCTCCCCCAGCCTTTCCTTGGCGGTTTCCCCTCCATGGAAAGGCTGGCTGAGGCCAGCATTGTGATCTGGTGGACCGTGCCTGCTAGGCAAGCCACCATTTCCCCGGTCCTGTCCGCTCCACCAGGCAATCGTGACGATTGCCTGTGGCGAAAGCGTGGCAGGCGGTCTTTGCGCCTGCCACGCTTGCGGAACTATTCCCCCGCCATTGTAATGTGGCGGGGGAAATTGGCAATCAGATGGCGGAGGGCCCGCCACTGCACGGCTGGTGGTGGCGGGCCTTCCGCCATCCTAATGACCCCATATGTTTGTATTTGTTGTCGACGTACTCACTATAGAAGTCAAACTAGGAATGTTGATGTGTATTTAAAAAGTGAAAAAGAAACCAATGATAAGTGGGAGCAATTTGGTGCTTATTTGTTGGTGGAAGGTCATTTTGAGTTGGGTAGTGATCAAAGTATTTGTAAATATTGTTACAGCAAATTAGAAGAGAACAAAATGCCAGCAAGAGCTGTACATAATAACCTAGAGCTGGTAGCTATTCCTCCGGAACTGGTGGATTTAAATACATATGAGTCTATTCTTATTCAATCTGTGCACCCATTTCAGGCTATAGTTCGTATGGAGCCTAGAACAGGTAAGCTGCCTCCAACAGATCTACAAAGAGGATTAAAAGGAAGAGTTGTATATTTACCTTTAGATTTTAAGAAAAATATTGAAACTGTTGGTGTAGAGAGAGAGAGGAAACTGAACCTGTAGTTATTCTAGTTAATGGTGTACCAATAAAGAGTCAGAAAATATGACAAGAGTTAGTAGATGTCACCAAAGTTCAAAAGGCTAGAAAACAATATTTATTATAAAAATGTATATCTGGAAGAACAAGAAATATCTTTAGGAGATGATAGAGAAATTTCAACTGGCCAAATCGAAAAAGTGGACAAGTCCAGGAGTGAATGAAATTTATGAACATTATAGTATACATCCTTTACATTCAAAAGAAGTGATTGGAAATACTATTGAATTATTCCAAATGAAGAAAGCGAAGGGAACTCCCATGAGTGTTTGGGAAAGAAGTTTAGAAGCCCATTGTTTTCCACAGCTCTTCCCCACTGGGAAAGGTGGACGATATGATGAACGACCAGTACAGATTCCAGCTTCAGAATACCGTTCAACAAGATTGTATTCAGAAGATCCAAGATTTTGACAGTGTGTTCCATATTTATTTCATCTTCTGTTTGAAAGTGACTTGTCTGGACTTTCATATGCAGTAAACCACATATTAAAAACAGGAGTTCATCTTACACATCTTTCTGCAAAGGAAGTTTTGGACAAAGTTCAACAAAGACGATCATTTAGAATCTCAGTTAATTAATTTGATGGCATGTTAACGTGGTACCAATGAGTATTGGTATCGTCGTCATGGAGAACTTAAATGTATGTTATGGAACTTAGGAACCCCTACGTGGTTTGTTACGCTTAGCTGTGCTGAATACGCATGGGACGATTTACTTGAATTTCTACGAGAAGCAAATTCAAATATTAAAAAACATTGAATTGAAGACAGCTGGAGAACTGTGTTCCTTGGATCCTGTAAATGTGTGCAGATATTTTAATCATAGGTTTCAAGCTGTGATGTCTTTTATCTGCAATAAAAATAATCCACCTCTTGGAGAAGTTATTGATTTCTTTTGGAGAAAGGAGTACCAAGCCAGAGGTGCTCCTCATATACACATGCTATTATGGATCAAGGATGCACCTAAATTTGGAACCGATTCTGATGAAACTGTTTTGTCTTTCATTGAAGACTATGTTACCTGTGCTATTCCAAAAACAGGAGTAGAAAATAGCTTAAGACTACAAGTTTTACGGTTTCAAAGTCATCGATGTGGGAAATATTGTCGACGGAAATACAAGTCAAAGGGAAAGTTTTATACAAAATGTCGTTTTTGATTCCCACGTCAAGTAATTTCAAAAGGAAGAGTCAACAGTTTCATGTCAGCAGTAAGGCATACTATAACTCGGAAATTTCTGAAGAATACATACAACATAAAAAGAAGTGAAGATTCAAAGTATATTAATGACTACAATCCAGTGATTTTGACGATGTTGCTGTTGCTCTCTATGTAACCAAATCTGAAAAGACGGAGTTGAAAGAAATGTGGGAAGAAATTTCACAAGAGAAGACTCTTAGGGGTCGATTCCGATTTCGGCCGGTAGGGCACCGAATCGGATTCGGCTTAACCGGATCCGATTCGGAGGCTTTGTTTCCGACCGAGTCGTACTGAGGTTCGGACGCCCAAGTACGATGCGATTGAACGCGAAATCGCCGACCGACTCGTTTCCGGGTCCGAACCGCTCCGTCCGACTCGTTCGCACTCGATTCGTACTGCGCAATGGAGACATTTTACGACCGAGCCAGTACGATGCACGATCCGGACAGCCGGATCGAGGCAGAGCCTCCGACACGAAAAAGCTCTCGGAAGCGGACTTCGGGGGTCCGTGCCAGACCCCTCTTCACCCGTAGCCGTACGAGTCGGACACAGGGGAGACCCATGGGTCCCCCCTATACATGCGTGTACGGTGCGAATGGCACCAACGCGTACCCACTACAGGGGGCCCCCTTGTGCGCAACGTACCCATTGAGTCAATGGGAGCCCATGTACGCGTCGTACGACCGGCTCCCATTGACTTCAATGGGAGTCCGACCGAACCGAATCCGGCAGCATACGGCCCCCTCGTACTCGCTCGGTCGGACTGCAGGGGTCCGGCTCGGTTGGAAAACAAGCCGGATCCGGAGAGCTTTCCGACCCAGATCGGAATCGGCCCCTTAGTAACAAATTGTACAGCTTTAATTTGAAGATGCTTTCCCATCGAGAGATTGGATCGTACGAATGTTCGGATCGGTTGACCTCTGCAAGTTTATATTCTAAGTCAAGAGGAATCATTTGGGTAAGTCTAGGTCTTGTGGCAACACGAACTCGAGTATTGAAATCTGTACAAGAAATTGAATACTTAGCTTTGAATGAGCCGAAAAGTCCAGATATTGTTAAAACAAATATGTTGGATACGTACTATCCCAAAAGGAGTCCACAGCTGGAAAACATATGTCTCTATGAAGTACTGCAACATTATAGCTTTAAGAGAAATGTTACAGAAAATATAAATGAAGAAAAATATGCAGTAATTGGATGTGATGGATGTTTGGTAAAACATGCCAAAGGAAATCTTATTAATCACAGGAAACTCAGTTGTGATGCTCCAGATAAAAGGGATTTTTTCTATTTAGTACTTCTGCAACTGTTCAAGCCTTGGCGTAGTGAAATGGAATTACTTGGAGATTTTGACTGCTATGAAGATTCTTGTAATGCATGTAATGATAGCATTAAATGCACAGTTTTTCCAAAATATTTACAAATGTTGAATGAAGAGATTGAACAAGAAACTACTATTGCAGCTGAAATCGCTAGAGATAATTCTCAAGATAGTCAAAGTTCTGCTCCACTAAGTCAAGATCCACTAGGACAACTAATTCTTGAAAATGAAGCAGTAATCGCTATGAATAAAGTAGAAACGGCAATGCAACAAGCACAACAGGATATTATTGGGTTGGAACACTTGGAAGAACAACTAAATATTGAACAAAAAGAAATATATCAGCAAGTTACACTTATGCAGACATAATATCGATGTTTAAATATCGATATACCAGAATATCGATGTTTAAATATCGATGTGGCACAATATCGACCTGCAAGAATATCGTCGACCAGAATATCGACATGCAGGTAAGAAATATCGTTTTACTTAATATCGAAGTTAGTAATATCGTTAGTAAAAATATCGTTGTTAATAATATCGAAATTTATTTTAGTGTTCTGTATTTTAGTATATGTGTTAAAAGTATGTAATTTAAATATTTTGTATAAGTATAGCTTATTTTTGTAATGTATGTTTGAAATTTTTAGAAATAATTAATTTTATGATAATTAATTTTTGTGTATTTTAGTTCCGTAGCGGGTTGTGGGTTTATAGGGGAATAGGGTGGGAAGTAATTTAATTATAATATATTTAATAATTTATATTGTTAATTGTGTTAATTAATTTGTTATTAATTAGTTATTAATTGGTTATTAATTATTAATTGGTAAATATGATAATTGTGTCATTTTTTTAGGAGCGGGTTGTGGGTTTATAGGGGAGTAGGGTGGGAAATAATGTAATTATAATTAATTAGTTAATAATTTTATTAATTAATATTTATGTATTTCATAATTTATATGGTTAATTGTGTTAATTAATTCCTTATTAATTAGTTATTAATTGGTTATTAATTATTAATTATTAATTGGTAAATATGTTAATTGTGTTATTTTTTTAGGAGCAGGTTGTGGATTTATAAGGGAGTAGTGTGGGAAGTAATTTAATTATAATTAATTAATTAATAATTTTATTTATTAATATTTATGTATTTACTATTTTATTTTGTTAATTGTGTTAATAATTTATTAATTAGTTATTAATTGGATAATTATTAATTGGTAAATATGTTAATTGTCTTATTTTTTTAGGCGCAGGTTGTGGGTTTATTAGGGAGTAGGGTGGGATGTAATTTAATTATAAATAATTAATTAATAATTTTTATTAATTAATATTTCGGTATTTAATAACTTAGGGGCACATTACGATACCCTGCGTCAATAAATCCGCCAGGCATGGAAGCGGCAAAAATCCGCCCGCACACACCGCCTGAACACCGACCACGCCATTATGAGTACACAAACTGAAAACCGCCATCGGCGGAAAAATCATACAAAATACCGCCCGCCATCGTCCGAGTCGGAGTCAAACCGCCCGCCACGGACGGAAACACGCACGACAACACAAAACCGCCCGCCCTCACGGCCGACACACCGCACGTGAAATTACGATCGCACCGCCATGAGCGCGGAAAACAACAAAAATACCGCCCGCCAGCGCAAACAACGCCGATGAGAATCGACACGGCAGAAGCCATGGCGCCCACGTACCTGCACAGAAACCATCCGCACACAAAACCAATAGCACACAACATGGCCAACAAGTCCACACAGCAAGGCACGCACAAATACACAAGCACAGTACACATCCCGAAAACACCCCCCGGACAAACAAAAAATACAAAGGCCAGAACCCCAGACACAACACACCTGAAAACAACAGACCATGAGGACACACCCACATAGGTGAGTACAAAAGCAGCACTCCCACAGACCACAACCCCTTGCTACATTGCAAACCAGAGAGGAGAGGAGAGGACACAGTGACACAGCAAGGACAGCAGCACACCACAGAAACGCACACATCACAACCACCACCACCACCACCACCACCAAACACCGGCACCACAAACCCCCTGCACATTACACAACACACACCGCACCAGCACCACAAACACCATGGCACCACAAAGGATGCCCAAGTTCACGCCCATGGAGCTGACGGTCATGGTCGACGAGATCATCAAGGTGTACCCACAAATCTATGGGAACATGGTCCAGCACACACCACTAGCCACCAGAAACAGAATGTGGACCCGGATCGTAGACCAGGTCAATGCAGTCGGGACCCTGCCCAGGAACAGAACCGAGATAAACAAACGTTGGAATGACGTAAAGAGCCTGGTCAAGAAGAAGGAGGGCAAAAACAGAGAGCTGGCTGCCGTCACTGGCGGAGGGAATCCCGCGCTCTTTAAGACCTTCAAAGCGTGGGAGGAGAAGGTGCGAGTCGTAATCCATCCGGAGATCCTCGCCGGATTAGCAGGGGGAGTGGAGGCTGGTAAGTACAAACTAATGTATACCAGCACACCGCTATGTACACACATGCGCAACCACCATGCCACAGCTCCCAGGGACAAACACCCCCATGTCCAGCACACAATACACAACACATCACACGCACATGCAACAGACACTACCACACACAGGCCAAACCGAACAACTGTAAGATGCGTGGGGACATGTGTACACTAAGCCAGCCACGTAACCACCAACAGGTCCACAAATATGCCAGAAGCGCCACAACGAGCACCCACCACACCCATGTGTCCGCCACAGCTGCACCAACTGACAAGTAACAGGTAAGTGGCAGGAACACAAAGTGCAGTGGGTCGGAGGGGGACAGCTGAAGTACAACACCCACCAGGCCCCCACTCCCACAGACCAGCAAGGTGGAGCACTCCCCACACCCATGTGTCAGGCACAGCTGCACCAACCGACAAGTAACAGGTAAGTGGCAGGAACACAAAGTGCAGTGGGTCGGACGGGGGACAGCTCAAGTACAACACCCACCAGGCCCCCAGTCCCACAGCACAGCAAGGAGGAGCATCCCCCACACCCCACACCCACGTGTCAGCCACCGCAGTGCACAACGACAGCCGAAAGGCAGACATCACGGTCCACAGCAATCGGTGTCAGTGGGTGTACAGCCACCCCCACGACCCACTACACCCCCCACCCCCACAGACCTGCAACATGGAGCACCCCTCGCTTAGAGCCATGTGGCATCCAGTACAGTGCACGCACGAACAACTTGCAGGTGGGAAACTGGACAGGGCTGGATTACTGGAGGCATGAGGACCATAACACCACCAACACATGGGACATGTCACGTAGCACACGAACACGCAGCACCGCCCACCGTCACGAACAAGTGAACAATGTGCACACGGACATGAACAGCAGACTCACACCCCACATGACCCATCACAGACATAGCAACACCCAAGGAGCCACGTCTGCATGCACAAGCCACACTGAACATAGTCCCACACGGCAGCCACTGTGCAACTCATCACACACAACCGAAACACCATTGAAGTCCTGTCCATGTAGCCCCTACTGCCTGTCAACCACACACCCCACAACTACGCCTATGTAAGACAAACAACACTAGACGCAACAGAGCGGAACAACAGAAATGCACACGAACACCACTGAACCCATCAAACACACAGACACACCATGCACATACAACATACCATCCATCCCATCCGTCAGCCCCAGTCTCATGAAAGGCATGTCATCCGCACAGCTGCCACACATACAGCAGTCACGCTAAGACACATGCCCATGACCAACCATGTGCCAGAAGTCAATTAAGCGCACGACACACTGTGAGCAACAACACACAACATGGGCCACACCCCCCGAGCACTGCAGTGATGCACATGGCACAGGGCAGCACGCACACCAAGGAGATGGGACAACTGCAATACGTTGGCTGGCACACAACTATCACTCACTCATAACGATGCGTCCAATGCCATGTCCAGTAACCACAACAGACAGCAAATATGCAGGGCATGTCAGGCATGCACACACCTCAGACCATGCACTGTCATGCTGCCACAACACATGTCACGTTCGGCACCCATGGCTCACAGCATGTACCCCAAAAGCATATCCCCTCCCAAATGCGAATCTGGGGCATGGCCCCCATGTTGCCATATGCGTTCCTAAGCGTTCCATATGAACTCCAAAAGCAAAGTACAAACCAGACCCAGGATGGGCCTGGAGCCCGCATACACCAGAGTCACAATAAGTAGGAGCACAGCAACACTCCCATCGGCATAGCCAATCCGTCCCATGCCACATGTGCACAGCACACAGTCCCATTGCCTAGCACACACACCTACAGATGCCACAGCCACACACTCGCCTCCGGGAAACCCATGTACGAGATTGCACGAACTGCCAATGTCAGACGACTAATACATACTTCGCCAGGTGCAACACAATAACAAATCTCATTCTCTCCACAGGTGACGAACTGCTGGACGCTGGGGATGGAGACAGCAGCCAGCACAGCCAGCCTACAAGCCCCCAACGAGGACACACGGATCTGGAGGATCTGTCCACCTCTTCGGACACGGACTACCAAGCTGGCCCATCTGGCGTGGCAGGGCCCAGCCGCTCCCCAGGACCCCTCCTACCCACCAACCCATCATCCAGGGATGCTGAACAGTCCCAGTCCCCTGCTGCCACTGTCGTTGCGGCCACACCCACGGTCATTGCGGCCACTACCACTGCCGCAACCGCCACCATCGCCGCACCGACCACCACCGCCTCCACCACCACCACGTCTTCGCTGGCACCAGCCCCAGCGCAGGTGGTGGCCCGGCCGACTGGATCCACCCTGGGAGCCACAGCGAGGACCGTGGTGAGCAATGTGGCTAGTGGGCAGGCCGGTGGCAGCAGGACTGGTAGGAGGAGCAGGGTCAGGGAAACGCCAGTCTCCCTGGGAGCCATGCCCTGCCTCAAATGGACAGAGTCCTTGGGGCCTATGAAGAGGCCCAAGGACAATGGGCCAGGTCTGCTACTGACACGCGGGAGGTGCTGGGGGTGCTGAGGTCCATGGACGCCCATATGGGCCAATTCGTGTCCCGTATGGACCAACTCGTGGACCTCATGGGCCAGCTGGTGGTGGCGGTGGGGTCACAGGCAAGGCCAGCAACACCACCTCCGCCACCACCTGCTAGGGCGCAGGGTCGGCCAGCAGTGTCCACTTCCCCTGCGTCCACAGCCAGTGAGCACACCTCACCCACCACCAGCAGGTCGCCACCACACCCCCCTCCCAAACGTGGAAGGGGCCGTCCGAAGAGGAAACAGATCTCCCGGGAGGACTTCGCACGCTCCAGTCGCAAGTGAGGCAGCCAGCCAGCCTTCCGCCAGCCTTCCTTGACCAGCCACTGCATTGACTTGCTCTACGATCCCACTCCACACAGCCAGCTGGATGGCATGTGTGTGTTGGACTATGGACATAGAACCAGTGGGTACACCCTGATCATCACGCAGCCATGACCGACAGCTCATTGTCACTGCACGCACCACTTTTGTCATCACCTTACACACAATCACATGTCACAGTTTGTAATAAATGCACCTTTTTCACTAACTGCTGTTTGTGCCCTGTGTCTTTATTGTACGGAATACAACGGCCACCTTGGGCGGAAAGGCACCTGATGCGTGGCATGGAAATGGAATCCGGAGGGCCTGTAGGGACCTAGGGGTGGGAGACAGAACAGGAGCACATTCAATGAGTGTGTCACACACCCATCACACAGTACATGTCAACAACTACAAGCAATGTACACACATCGCACAGAGCAATAGGGCACAATGCCACAGTCACCAACAGTGGCATACTACTCTGGCCATGGAGCGTTGACACACTGCACGCAGTGAACATACGGCCACCCTGACACAGCACACACACACCTGCATAGATACAGACACATCATCCGTCGTACATGGACACTCACCGTCAAGTGAAGTAGCGGGCGATGAGCTGCTGGCGCACATTCCCAGCTTCCTCCTCTCCGCTGTCCACCTCACTCGAGCTGTCCTGGTCTGCGGGCTGGGGCCCTGGTTGATCTCCGTCATCCACAATGAGGGGGATCTGCTTCCGAATGGCCAGATTGTGCAGCATGCAGCACGCCACCACTATCTGGCACACCTTCTGTGGGGAGTACGCCAGTGCACCCCCGGTGCGGTCCAGGCACCTGAACCTGGACTTGAGGAGGCCAAAGGTACGCTCGACCACACGTCTGGTCCTCCCATGTGCCTCATTGTAGCGATCGTCTGCTGGGGTGCGAGGATTCCTCAATGGACTGAGCAGCCATGCCCCATTCGGATACGCAGAGTCACCTGGGTGTGAGGGACACAGAGAACCGTTGCTATTCCAACTGGACAGGGGACAGCATCGCACAACCAGCACGCTACACCACTCCACATACTCACCGACAATACAGCCACGATCCTGTTGCAGATTGGCCATCAGTCGTGGCAAGATGCTGTTGCGCATTATGTGTGCGTCATGGGCCGAGCCTGGAAACTTGGCACACACGTGGGTGATCACCATGTCCGCAAGGCACACCACTTGCACATTCAGGGAGTGCGTGTGCTTCCTGTTGCGGTACAGGTGCTCAGTGGCCTGTGGTGGAACAAGGCCAACATGTGTGCAGTCAATGGCTCCCACGACGTGTGGGATTCTGCCAAGGGCATAGAATGCACCCTTCACTGCCGCCAATTCACGAGCCCTGGGGAAGCGGATGTACCTGTTCCGGTACAGCATCATGGCTGCCAGTACATCCCTCAGCACCTTGCTGAACATGGGCTGGGACATCCCTCCTCCACTGCCCACTGTGTGCTGGAATGACCCAGTGGCGAAGAAATGCATGGCGGCCATCACCTTAGCCGTGGGGGTGACAGCAGTCGGATACACCCTGCGGGGACGGAGATGGGGCTCTAACATGGCACACAGTCGATGCAGAGTTGGCCTGTCCAGCCGAAACTTCCTGATTACCTCTGTATCGTCCATGTCCGCCAGCAATTGGTATGGGCGGTCAATGTTCGGTCTCCGCCTGGGTTAAATGGCAGAGGACACATGTCAAAGCTACACGGCACATAGCAATTTCGCATACACATCACTGACATGACTGAGCAAGCACATGAGCCACAGCCCAGCTGTCAAGCTGGGACGGCACGGCCACAATACACTTACACAGGTCTCCCAACAATGGCAATGGCAAGTGAGACATACCACTGCCATGTGCATGCACATGGGGATCTAGGCCCCAATGACTTGCGGGGCGTGCTGATGGGGACTGACTGCATATTCGTCAGCGGCAACGCCACGGCAACATGAGTGTCTGCTGAGCCTGGTACTGCTTCCGAGGCTGGATGAGTATGGCACACGACGACGACGATGTGGGCACGGGCTGAGCGGCCAATACAAGTGGGACCTGTGGCACGAGGGGATATGAGACAGTAGTAGGTGTCAGCACTGCACCCTATGTACAGCACTGTACGGATCACAGCTCCCGAAACATTGACTGGTGTCCACATTGACAGCCCCATGCCAAGACGGCTGTGTGCTTGCGTCACACGTCACAGGTGAGAGGTTACATTGCACGTGCCAGGTGGCAGTCGTACATAGTGGGAGCTGGCATGTGTGTGCATGTGTCTCCTGTTCAGGATCCACCAGATGGGCGCTGACTCTGTACTGACCATTGGACACAGCATGTTCCGTGGAAGGCTTGTGTGTGTGGGATGGTGGCACTGGATGTGCCTCCGTTGGGGGGGGCCATGCACAGGGCGGGTACGTCGATGATTGCGCATTGTTGGTCACGGTGGGTGCACCAGCTAAGATGTGTTGCCCTGTGTTCAATTCCTATGTCCGCATGATGATGGACTGTGGATGTGGGCAGACTACACATTGGTCGATGTGCTGTCTATATGCATGTGCCTTCACACCAGGCACAGCTGCCCCTGCACATGTGACCCCTGCTGGACTCGCTGCTGGGTCTGTGGAGCTGATGCACCTTCTGCGCGTGGGGCGGACAGCTCTCCTCACTTCCCTCATTGCGCATGTCATGTCTTTGCCGCAGGTGACATGGATCATGGAGGGCCCACATGTACGCGTGGGTAGGCTACACATGATTGTTCACTGGTCGCCACCCCCAGTCAGTGTTTCGAATGGGAAGGTTGTCGTGCTGGTGGTATGTTCGATGTGGCGGATGGGCGGGCCTAGGTGCGGGCTTACATTCCGGACATGGGGGGGTAGTTGGATTGGCGACTAGTTGCAGTACACACGGGACACGTCTCTTCCTTTCCACATCTGGGTCATCCCTTGTACTAACTGACAGTGATACAGTCATCTTCGCCCCAGCCCTCATGTCCTCCCCTCGCCCCCCCAATATGCATGCTCACCTGCGAGGCTAGCGCTTGCACAGGCAGCCCCAAGCTTGCACCAGAGAGGGCAAGGAGTGTATGTGTGGGTCCAGTTGCACGAGTGGGCTGTCTCAGGGTATGATGTGTGGCGGGACGCCGTCCACCTGCGTGGTGCCCCAAATGGAGACCCGGCCTGCATGGACTATGCATCACAGTCTTCGCCTTCCGGATCCGCCACCTGCGACACCCAGTGGCTGTGGCTGCCCTTGCGGCCATGCCGCGTCCGTCTGTGGCTGATGGCCCACACATTCACTCTTTGGCCTCTCTGGGGAGGGCTCAGGGGTGGTGGCGCACGCGCTTGCACTTAGTCGCAATGGCATGTGTCGTGGTTGGTATGATGGGCAATGGATGGGATGGTGCGAGCCACCTCCCGTGACGTCAGTGCTGCTCGTGCTGTGGTGCGTCCCCCTACACTTCCATTTGACTTTTTGCCATGCTGGACGTTGAGGTTCTATTGCCTGCGTGATATGAGCAGGAGGAGCGCGAGGAGACCTCTCACACACCATGCTCCACTGCCATCCCGTGCCCTGTATCGCCTGTGCGGATTGACTATGTTGGGGTTACACCTGGTCGACTGGGGCTGTGTGTGCCTTGTCAAGGGGCATGGCGGGCGCACAACAGGATCCAGCTCGTCCACAGAGGGTGGGCTGAGGTGCGCCTGGTACCGCTTTGTACGTGTGCCCGGCTGCTGTGCACACACGTGTTCACTCCCCCCGACAGGTGTCCTCTCACAATGCCCAGGGAAGCGGTGGTGTACTGTTCATGAGCCCTCCCAACACGGCGTGCTCCAACTTGGCATGTGCGCATCTACCCGTCGCACCCACCCACCTGAGCACTGCGTCCATACGACTTCACACGACACATGTGTGTCTTCCACAGTAGTGCTACTCATTTGCGTTGACATCCAATACCAGTGGACTACATGGTCATGTCACGACTGCCGTGTACTTCACATACTCTCATCCTCTCTCATTCGTACTTGTGAAATGAGTCAGCGGAGACAGTTCTGGTTTCAAACATTATATTGAGTCTTCTGTCCTCTGTGATGCAGTATAGTGGACACTACTGGCAGCGGAATACATATTGAGGATATACTGAGCATGATTACAAATGGGATAGGGTGTGGGGTTACATCTGCTTGGCCAAGGCTGTGCTAATGTACATTTACGTATAGCTGCGGAGCTGCGGACTTTGACACAGACGGTATACATGTAGCCTACCAGACCGCTCGGCATCATGGGCACAGTCCATCTCAGTTCCATGTGACAGGTTTGCTGCGGTTGTTCCTCATGCACGCGTGCATGTGAGATGACATCAGGGCATGTGCTTGCGTGCATGCAGCGGCGTGCCACTTGTTGTTGCACTGTGGTGGTTACTGGACATGTCACAGTCACTGGGGTCGTGTTGTTGTTGTATGCACTTGTCGTCCATGCAAAGGTCCTGGTATGGGATTCCCGGGGCGGGGGTGGGAGGGGTGCAGCACCCACAGACTCCAGGCGACCTATTCATGTCCACTGAGCGGTGTGTGTGTCCATGTGCGCTGGATCCATGTCGTGTCCTGGTTGTTCGTGCAGTTCCGTCCATGTGGGTGCGATGCACAGAGCCCATGCCACTGCCTCCCACGATGCATGCGGTGTTCCTGGATGTGATGGGGAACAGTGTGCATGTCCCGGTCATATCCGATGTCATGGCGATGTCGTTGATGGTGTGGTTACAGTTGCCGGTCGTTTGGTATGGCTGTTGTGGTGGTGACTGGCCAGTCCGTGCGGAAGCTGAGCATGGGTGCGGGGTTGGACTTCATAGGTCAGTCGGGGAACCTGCGTTGTGGTCCGACGTATTTACAGGTTGTCAGGTATGCGATGCCGTCCAGCAGGGCTTCCATGTCATTGGTGGTGTACATGTTTGCCAGCCAATGAAGCGGATGGTGGCTGTCAAGGTGTTGTTCGTAGGTTGTCCCTTGGAGGACCATGATGGGGCATGCTGGGTGACATTCGATGTAGCTGTTCTCGATGATCCGTCGTGTGGAGGCACAGTGGTTCCATTTCAGTGCGCGTGCGATGTTGGCCACATACGCCATGCCCCCATAGGCAGAGCAGGCCCTGTCGTGTGCGTCCAGAGGGAGGAGTAGTGGTAGCAGGTCCGCCTTCAGACATGCCGGGTTGGAGAGGCATATCTCGACGGGATGCTGGTAGGGACACCTCCGACAGTAGAAGACGGGCATGACGCAGCTGAACAATGTGATGCGGTAAGTCAGTCGGTAACTTACGTTCAGCAGGGACAGGAGATCGCATCCCAATGTATGTATCGTGCTGGTTTGGTACAGCTTGAGCTCTTCGGCGTAGTTGGGTAGGTGTGTTGCGGTTGCCATTTCGCAGCGGTGCGTTGTGGTGGCGTGCTCCGGCTGTGTGTGCAGTCTGCAATGTGCACACTCCGGGGTTGCTGTGAGCTCTGTGTAGTCGTGGGGAGACAGGACTTGTGTTCTGTTGGCTTGTTTGGAGGACACGGGCCCTCTTCCCACATGCTTCTCAGACAGTTCAAGGTCAGTGCTGTGTGACTCCTTCCAATTAACTTGCATGTGGCCGACATGGGGGAGTGTTTTCTTCTTTCTTCCCCGTCCGTTGTGTGCTTCTGTGATATGCGCTATCTGCCCTGTGGTCGGTCTCCTCGGCAAGCCTGTGTTGGTCTATTCTTGGACAATGGCTGTATTCACCGGCTTCTGTCGTAGGGCTGTGGTTTCGGTGTTGGAATGGAAGGTCATTCAGTGCTGTCTGCTCTCCCTTGTGTGGGCGGCAGCCTGCCTTTCCGCTCTGCGTTGGGCCTTGTGTGTGGATGTAATTCTTGGGCCACCTGTTGTCGGTCACCGGGCTCTTTGGTGTTCCGTTTCATGTGTCTTGTTCATATGGGCAGGGTGGTATGGGTTTTTGAGTGTGGTACTGGCGTTCCTCTTCCCGAAGGGGCCCTGCTTCTCCTAGTTGGTGTTGCCGCCGCTGTGTGCTTCGCCATGTTTGTTACACTGGGGTGTGTCCTGCTGTTGCGTGACTTCACTGACATGTGTGCGTCGGTTGTGTGGCGTTGGGTGTTGTCCGTGAATTGGGCGTTGGGGACATGTCTGTGGCCGGCCTGTCACGTGTCATGTGCGTTCGGGGTGGGGCTGATGTGTGTGCTGCTTGGTTGTGTCCCTGTGTCTGTGTGCGACGCATGCATGGCGCTGCGGTTGGCCTCTGCGTTGTGCGCATGTGTGGCGGCGTCATCGGCGCTTTGGGGCCGTGACGGGGTGGTTGGTTCCTAGTCCCAGGTGGTGTGTACACATGTGTTCTGCGATGTTAGGATTTGGCCTGTGTGTCATATGTGGATGCAATGGTGGATGTGTAGTGTGCACGCGCTGGTGGGGGGTTGTCCGCTTTTCCGCCCTTGCACTGTGTGCGCTGTTTGCGTGCACTTGTTGTGTGTGTGCCTACCTGCGTCTCCGCGGTACGTTGCGTCCTTGGTGGTGCATCAGCAGAAGCATGGGAAGGGCCTGCAGTGCTGGATTCATGCCCGGGGTGCCGCTTCTTCGTTGTCCGTGCTCTGCGTCCGTGTTTCCGCCTCTCTTTCACGTGCGGTGTCTCTTTGCCGTGGGAGCCGTTTGTTTGCGGCATCGTAATTTATGCGCCGGGCGGGACGTGTTTCGTCGGACGGTGTGTGTCAGTTGTGCTGCGCCGCTACGTGTGCGGGCGCACTTTGATGGCGGACGGTGTTGCTGGCTTGCCGGCGGTGTTTGGCCTGCTTTTCGCATCGTAATTGGGCGGGCGTGTGGGCTGCGGCATGCGGGCGGTAACTGGTGGTTTTTGCATCCGCCAGCACGGCGGTAGTGCTTCCGCCCGCCATCGTAATGGGCCCCTAATATTGTTAATTGTGTTAAATAATTTATTATTAATTAACTATTATTTGGTTATTAATTATTAATAATTAATTGGTAAATATGTAAATTATGTCATTTTTTTAGGAGCGGGTTGTGGATTTATAGGGGAGTAGTGTGGGAAGTAAATAACATTTAATATATTTTTTATATAATATTTAGTTATTGCTATTTTATAGTCTTAATAGTGTGAATTAATTTATTACTGATTGTTTTTAATTTGATTGTTCATTGTTATTAGTAAATTAATTAATTGTTAAGCAATTATGTTAATTGTGTCATGTTTTACAATATTGGTGATGTCATTTATAGGGGGATTTGGTGGGACATAAATTATTTTTTATTATTTAAGTATTTGCTAATTAATTGTTTATTATTTTGCTGGAGTGGGAATAGTAAATTATTCCACTCCGCTATCAAACACTTTCCCTACTGTTGCAATTGTTGGAGTGGGAATAGTAATTTTATCCCCTCCACTATCCAACACTTTCCCTACTGTTGCACTCCCTGGAGTGGGAATAGTCATTTTATCCCCGCCGCTATCCAACACTTTCCCTACTCTTGCACTCCCTGGAGTGGGAATAGTAATTTTATCCCCTACGCTAGCCAACACTTTCCCTACTGTTGCACTCCGTGGAGTGGGAATAGTAAATTATTCCCCTCCGCCGTCCAACACTTTCCCTACTGTTGCACTTGCTGGAGTGGGAATAGTAAATTATTACCCTCCGCTATCCAACACTTTCACTACTGTTGCACTTGTTGGAGTGGGAATAGTAAATTATTCCCCTCCACTATCCAACACTTTCCCTACTGTTGCACTCTTTGGAGTGGGAATAGTAATTTTATCCCCTCCGCTATCCAACACTTTCCCTACTCTTGCACTCCCTGCAGTGGGAATAGTAATTTTATCCCCTCCGCTATCCAACAATTTCCCTACTGTTGCACTTGCTGGAGTGGGAATATTAAATTATTCCCCTCCGCTATCCAACAGTTTCCTATTGTTGCACTTGCTGGAGTCGGAATAGTAATTTTATCCCCTCCGCTATCCAACACTTTCCCTACTGTTGCACTTGCTGGAGTGGGAATAGTAATTTTATCCCCTACGCTATCCAACACTTTCCCTACTGTTGCACTCTGTGGAGTGGGAATAGTAAATTTTTCCCCTCCGCTATCCAACACTTTTTCTACTGTTGAACTTGCTGGAGTGGGAATAGTAAATTATTCCCCTCCGCTATCCAACACTTTCCCTACTGTTGCACTCCCTGGAGTGGGAATAGTAAATTATTCCACTATGCTATCCAACACTTTCCCTACTGTTGCACTCGCTGGAGTAGGAATAGTAATTTTATCCCCTCCGCTATCCAACACTTTCCCTACTTTTGCACTTCCTGGAGTGGGAATAGTAAATTATTCCCCTCCGCTGTCCAACACTTTCCCTACTGTTGCACTTGCTGGAGTGGGAATAGTAACTTATTGCCCTTTGCTATCCAACACTTTCACTACTGTTGCACTTGTTGGAGTGGGACTAGTAAATTATTCCCCTCCACTATCCAACACTTTCCCTACTGTTGCACTCTTTGGAGTGGGAATAGTAATTGTATCCCCTCCGCTATCCAACACTTTCCCTACTCTTGCACTCCCTGCAGTGGGAATAGTAATTTTATCCCCTCCGCTATCCAACACTTTCCCTACTGTTGCACTTGCTGGAGTGGGAATATAAAATTATTCCCCTCCGCTATCCAACAGTTTCCTATTGTTGCACTTGCTGGAGTCGGAATAGTAATTTTATCCCCTCCGCTATCCAACACTTTCCCTACTGTTGCACTTGCTGGAGTGGGAGTAGTAATTTTATCCCCTACGCTATCCAACACTTTCCCTACTGTTGCACTCTGTGGAGTGGGAATAGTACATTTTTCCCCTCCGCTATCCAACACTTTTCCTACTGTTGAACTTGCTGGAGTGGGAATAGTAAATTATTCCCCTCCGCTATCCAACACTTTCCCTACTGTTGCACTCCCTGGAGTGGGAATAGTAAATTATTCCACTATGCTATCCAACATTTTCCCTACTGTTTTAGTTAATGTAGTGTAAAATGTTGCTTTAAAATTAAATAATTATTTTAATATTTTAATTTATTATATATATAAATTTTATTTTTATATTTGTTACAGGTGTATGTATATATATATATGTATTTAAATTTTTTATTATGTTTCTAACATTTTATAATTTAATAAAATAATTATTTATCAATATTATTAAGTAAATATATATATCATTATTTTTATATATGTATGTTCAATTGTTTTTTATATTACATTCATTATTTATAATTTGTATCATTTTTTAATAATTCTAACTATGTTTTTATTAATTATATTTATTTAATTTATTTTATATTATTTTTAAGACATTTTAAAAAACGATATTTTGAACAACGATATTTTAAACAACGATATTTTGGTTTCGATATTTTTGTACTTACCTTTGTAGAGATAGGATGTCGATATTCTTGACATCGATATTCTGTACACGATATTTGTGTACCTCGATATTCCTGTCGGCGATATTCTGTCAGTGATCCAAGTAACACAACAGATAGAGCATGGTTTACTGCATGAAAAAAGAATGCCAATGCACATCATTTAAACCTATTCGAATGTATATCAGTGGGCAAGCTGGAACAGGAAAAAGTTTTTTAATTAAAGTTTAGACTAGTTATCTACACAAAACCACTCAATCACATTTATCTTGTGTTGTAACCGCTCCAACTGGGTTAGCAGCACATAACATTAAAGGGATTACATTACATCGATTACTCATGCTACCAGCAGAAAATGAAAATAAGTTGGAATTTCACAAGCTATTTGGAGAAGCTTGTTATGAAGTTTCAAGAGCACTAAAGAAAATGAAACTTCTGTTCATTGATGAGGTGAGCATGGTCTCAAACTTAATGCTTGCCATTGTACATTTAAGAATGCAACAGATTTTAAAAACAGATTATGATGTTTTATTTGGAGGAAAACATTTAATTGTATTCGGCGATCTACTACAACTTACTCCTGTGAAAGGACTACCAGTTTTTAAAACACTTGTCCATGAAGACACTTAGGGGGATATTCTCAAGAACGTTCGATAATCATCGCCAAAATAGGTTAACGCAATTTTTCATATCGGCGCCTATCACGGGAAAATAACTCAGTGTTAACGTGGTGTTCCCAACACGGCGGTAACATGCGATAGTTTCCCGATAACGCGTCAAATGTCCACGATAATATCACCTGGAAGGCGATAAAAATCTAAACCCGAACGTGAAAAAAGTTGCAATGTGCCCAACTGCGATAAAAACTTCTGCGATAAGCTGCGCCAGGCCTGCAAGTCCCACAAGTCAGGCGGGCAAAATCACTATAAAAGCGGCAACCAAAAACACAAACAAGACACAAACAACTGCGAAGCACCATGGAGATAGCCGGAGCAAGTACAGAGGACAACCAGAGCCCCACAAGCCCCACGGAGGACCAGCCTGGGACCATCATTGGGGAGACGGTGGCAGGAGTTGGGGGACCGGACACTGCACAACATGACCTGAGCCAACAGCAACAGGGTGAGTAACAACCAGGGACTGGGGGGACGGGGGGAGATGGGCACAATGGCACACATGCACAATTAAGTATAGCACATCTGCGGACAAACCATGCCCAAGAGTCACAACTCCGACCAAGAGCCCAATTTACCCAAGTCTGCAACATCTCAGCACTGTATAAGCACAGAAGTGAAAGGCACACCACCTGAAAGGGATAAGGGCCAGCCAAATCAGAGCTGAAGGGGCAACTCACCCACAATGCAGCACACACACATAAGAATCAGAGCACCTCAACATTGACAACAATGTGGTACAAACTGCAACATTTACACAACAGAACAGAGGACACAACTGCTGCCGCTTGTGTGTAGAAAATGGCCATTCGCATTTGGCATAGCAGGAAACTGTGAGATGATAATGTACAAGTACAACCTCACATCCCTGATGGTGTAGAAATGTCAACTGTCCCACTTCAAATCGGCATCTCCTCACAAACAGTCACAATGTACATTGTCATGCAGTCTGACAGTAAACTTGTACAATGTGTGAACATACATGTGAATACAATGTCAATCTGCATCTCCCCTTCACATTGCAGAGGGAGAATCAACACCTCCTGCAGAGCAGACCCAACAACACAGCACTGATGATGAAGAGGACCTCCCCAACATCTGCACCAATGCCCTCCAACAGCTCATGGACAGCTCCGGTACCCCACCTCCAGGAGCAGGGCAGGCCAGCTGCATGTATGAGACCCCACCCCCTGCACAGACCACACAGCAGGAAGAACCCACCACCACGGCTGTCTCCCAGGACCCCCACGACCAACACATGGCATTCCAACGCCATGTGTTAGGGTGCCAGGAGAAGATGGCTGACCAGCTGCGGGTGGGGTTCGACCTCATGGCAGCCAAACTAGATGCCATACGTGGGTGTCTAAGTCCCAACAGGGAAGACTTACAATCCCTAACGGACACCCAGCGTCCGCTCCATGCTCTCCAACAATCCATGTCTGACATCGCTGGAGTCATGACTCTGAGCCAAGAACAGCTGTCTAGTCTGAGTGGATCCAGCGATGTCAGCCGGGAGTTGGGACACATAAGGAGAATGATGGAGAGCTTGGAGCGGATGCAGGCGGAAAGAATGTTTGCCATGGCTGCACACCAGCAAGATGTAGCTGTGATCTTCCATGCCCTGCAGATCCTTGTCATGGCATTGCCACCACAAGGCCTGGCGCGGATGAATGCTGGTGCTACTACTCCATCCACATCTCCGCCCCCTGAAGTGTCAGTGCCACACAGTGCGGCAGACATTCCACCTCCGGCCCCTGATGTGTCACTGCCACACAGTGATGCAGACAAAACACCACCACCCGCATGTGAGGCACCTGACGTATCAGAGGACGAAGATGATGATGAATCTGGCTTTGTGGTAAGAATGAAGTGGTAGCATTCATCTCCGCCATATGGCCGGTTTCAGCTTGGTTCTGCCCTCTGCATCATGCCCTGGAATAACACCTTCTACTGTCCCCCGATACACTCAGCGACACTCACCTTGGACCTCAACATGGACTGCCATATTTTGTTTGGTTACCAATGACACAGCAATCACACTGCGGACTGAAGTCTTCCACTCCCCATGAACTTGTCAATACCTAAAGGACTCTGGCTGGCCCTCCACGGGTCAACAATGTAAAGTGGGGTTTGCATGGCCCTGTACTGGTCCAGCTTCAACACTCCACTGAATGTGAATAAAACATTCAAATTCACACAGATGTGTCATGGCTATGATCAATCAAGTATGAAAGTATGGATGAATGTAGGGACAGTGATTCCACAAATAGATACTCCCTGGGTAATGCTATCAATGCGCATGTATGGCCGCGACACAGATAGGCAGTGAGACACACACTGTCATTCAAATCAACACTCATCACAGTTGAATACAAGTGAAGGTGCGTAGACTTCATTAGCATATGCGTGTCAGTACGGGCAAGATAAGTGCCACAACATGCAGACCAATGCAGCAGTATGTCAGAATGAGGAACGTTGCCAAGCGCTGCTGTCAACTCCGGGGGAGTGCCTCACCTTTCACAGGTATGTGTTAACCCACGTTGTTGTCCGCTCATGTATTCCGAGTCAAGGTGAATGCAGCCATGTCCACTGTTGTCGTGGGATATGTGACCAGATCTCCAAGATGCAACAAGGTGTTGGGACATGTGCAATGGCTTCAAATCTGTTGTGGCTGCAGGTACGTAGTTACTCGTCCATGAAAGCGATTGCAGCTTCGTAGACTATCATTTCCAACATGGGGTCGTTGTCGACTTCATCAAACATGACGGCAAGTCTATCCATTAGCAGGTCTGGACACATGTGCTGCGTCCACCCCCTTTCACCAATTAGCACTATTTCTATTTGAAAAATGTATAAAGCGCGACAGCTGCCCCGGCCAAGAGGCGTCCCGGCGCTAAACAGCAAATAGGAGACCACAGCGCAAAGGGGAAGCCAGGAGACCTACACAGTGGGAAAGAGAAAAGGTTTAATAGCTTTCCTAAATTCGAAGAAATTACTGAGGCCGCGAATATAGAGAGGCAGTGAGTTCCAAAGAATAGCTGCTCTATACCGGAAGGAACGTCCTCCAGCCCGGGTCCTCCTGACCCGAGGGACCACTAGTAAATGTTGGCCCATGGAGTGAAGCTGATGGGAGGGGACATAAAAGGATAGCAAATCCGTCAGAATGTTGGGGGAGGCGGCCTTCAAGATTTTAAAGGCTAAACAGAGAGCCTTGAACTCAATCTGTTGAGCTACAGGCAGCCAGTGGATACGGCGGATTGTATTAGCCACCGAGCAGACTCTACGCAGACCCAGAAGAGATCTTGCCGCGGCGTTCTGAACTCTCTGTAACCTGAGTACTTCCGCCTTGTTAGCCCCCAGATACAGAGAGTTCGCGTAATCAAGCCTCGATATAATCAGGGCCTGAATAATAATCTGTCTGGTCGGGGCATCAAAGAAGCCCAAAATAGGTTTGAGACTGCGCAGCAAACCAAAGCAGGTACCCGCCACCTTCTTCGTTTGGGTCTGGAAATTGAGAGAGGCGTCCATCCAAACCCCCAAGTTCTTCACCACCTGTTTAGGAGGAGGGGGGTGCCTAAATTCGTGGGCCACCAATACTCATTCAATAACCCGTGATCCCTACCCACCAGCAACACCTCTGACTTGCTGGCATTCAGCTGGAGGCAGTTAGCTGTCATCCACCCGGCAACTGCAGCCCAATATGGGAGCAGTTCAATGTGGTCACTGCCCACGAGGATTCGTGCAATCTCCCAGGTCCAGCTGCCAGCATGTATGCCAAGTATCAAGGCATCCCATAAACGGGTATCACGGTGACACTCCTGGTTGTGGGCCAACAGGGGGCGCACACACATGTCAAAATCCAGTTCAGCTGCCGTCCTGTTAGATAGGCAGACATCCATGGACCACTCGAATATGCACGATCGACAATGCAACACAGGCTGAACGCAGGTGACGTTGGCAAGGCGGAAGCTTAGCCGGTAACTGATCCGCAGCACTGCCAATGGCAGTGCCCCCAGTAAATGCAGCATATGTGCAGGGTACAGTTCCACGTGACAGGAGTTGTGCATGTGTCCGGGATGTTCTGCCATTGCGTTTGTGGCTCTGGTTGAAGCGGCACTGTTCTGACCTGCGCCAGTTCTGTGGATGAAATGCCACAGCTCGGATCAATGAGTTGCTTTAGTGTGCAACGGTTGTACACCTGGGATGGTGTGGGAGTAAGTGTGAAGGCCATTCCATTCAAGATAACTTCGAGCAAGGACTTCTGTGTGTGGGGTGTGTATATGTTGGTTTTTCGTCAGGCTGTGCGAAGTGTGGGAGTCGGCATCAGCTGCTACAGTATCTGTCAGGGGGTGCCGGGCACATGCAATTCCGAGGTCGGAGGTGCAGATGTGCTTCCGCCTGATAGTTCAGACAAAGGGGCTTTCATCCCTAGGTTCAGTTTGTCATCTGCTTGCATTCAGGAACTGTGATGTGGCTTGTTGGGGGTGGGGTGGGATGTGTGCGACTCTGGGATTCATGTTTGACATGTCTTGCATGTGGCAAATGTGCGGCATCACTGTGTGTTACGTTGCCTCACTGCTGCTCCTCCCTCCCCCGAGCCTATTTACTTGTGTGCGCAGCGCGGTTGCATCACTTGCACTCCTACGGCACACCATTGTCATGCCTGTCTGCGCATGTCCACAAGCCTGACAACAACACTGTGATGTTGGCCGTTGAAGGTGGGTGGCCACGTGAGTGTAGGCCTATGGTAAGGATAGGGCGGACACAGATGTAGAGTCCATGCGTGGCTGAACTCACTCTGCGAGTAGGGCTAGGCATTTGGCTCATGCTGCGGCATTACAGATACACACAACACTTGGCATGTATGAGCCAAGACCCCTAGCGGTCTTGCGCTCCTTCATTTCTCCGTTCGTGCGAGCCCGCCCTCAGGGTGCATGCTACATTGCAACATTGTCGATTGCGGGCAGGGTGGCACCGACACTACAACAGAGTCACACGCTTTAGTTACTTCCTTGTCCAGGCCAGAACTGAACCACGCCCAGAGCCCCATGCAAATTCTTCACACCCCTACGCTGGACTTGCGTACGCCGGCCCAGCCCACTCCACTCATGCTTACAGGGGGGACGACAAAGCTACATGTCCAAGGTCTTAGCCACTGCCTGAGGTGACATGGTTGCGTCCGCTGTCCACAGCACAATGTAATGTGGTAGGGCCCGGGGCCATCATGCATACATAATGACCACATGGACACACTTAGATAGATAGTGGAACTGGCTCCGGCACGTGCGCCCAGCCCCTTTTTATTACCAGGGTCACATGTCCAGTGACGCCTGTGCTGGATGGGTGTGGGGTGAGTGTAAGCCAGCCCTCAGGGAGTGGTTGGTGCTGGCAACAACTAGAACAGTGATCTTCGGATCACACACACATATTCAATAAGGGTCCATGACTTGAGCTGCACTGAGGTAGGGGCACCAGAGATGAGCGTGCTCATGTGAAGTAATTGTTAATGATTGTGTCCCTTCGGGATATCCCTGCTGCAGCTGCAGTGGGGTGTGGTACACCTGCTTCATCTTCATCATCATCGTCCCAGATCTTCCCCACTGCCTGAGGTGACATTGTTGAGTCAGCTGTCCACAGCACAAAACTCAATCATAAAGGGTCCATGTGTTGTGGTGCACAGAGTTAGTGGCACCTGAAGAGCACAGCGTGTGCGCAGCCAGCGGTGATGGCGTGACCTTGCAGGTCAGGATTGGATTTGATTTGTGAGCCCTGCTGACCGCAGTGTAGGCCTGAGGCAGTGGTCAGCAAGGGCCCACAGCCATGTGGCGTTGACTTGAGCTGCACAGAGTTAGTGGCACCTGATGAGCTCAGCGTGTGCGCAGCCAGCGATGATGGCGTGAACTTGCAGGTCAGGATTGGATTTGATTTGTGAGCCCTGCTGACCGCAGTGTAGGCCAGAGGCAGCGGTCAGCAAGGGCCCACAGCCACATGGCGTTGACTTGAGCTGCACAGAGTTAGTGGCACCTGATGAGCTCAGCGTGTGCGCAGCCAGCGGTGATGCGTCGTCCGGGCGGGCCGCACTGGAAGCAATGTCTGTGGCCTACTGGACTTTGCCATAAATAAATCAAGACTCGATTTGAATTGGGGGACCTGCTGACCGCAGTGTAGGCCGAAGGCAGTAGTCTGCACACACATGACTCCGCGGTGCTGTGCCACTGTATGCGCTGGGGGCCTGTGTCGCGGAGGCCAGGGATGGGCTGAGGAGGCTGGCGGTCATGGCAGCGGACTCGTGGCAGGGTGAGGTGCGCTGCCCTGGCAGACGCGTTGGCCATCCCGGAAGTGAACCACGCCCAGAGCCACGGCCTATTTATTCACACTCCTACACTGGACTGGCGTACGCCGGACCAGCCCACTCCGCTTACGCTTACAGGGGGGACGACAAAGCTACATGACCGAGGTCTTCCCCACTGCCTGGGGTAATATGGTTGCATCCACTGTCCACAACACTACAAACACCAGCAGTATATGTCCACATGGACATGTCTGTGCTCTGCATACTGAAATCTGTCCAGCACATCACCGCCACACTTGGCATTGTGTACATTCTTGTTCATGGGTGACTTGCCTCCTTCACACATACTTGGTTCCCACCTCTCCCCACATTCTGAAATTGTGTGGCTGAGGGGCCATGCCGTTTTCGAAAGGTCAGCTGTCTTGTTCTGCGCTGCCTCGGTGGTAGTCCGGGGGGGGGCCTGGGGGTGGTGGCGCTGGGTGTTGTGGCCCTCTTGGGTCTCCGAGCTGCATGATCAGTAGCTCCATGACATGTGTTGGTCTTCGGATGAGGCTCTGGGCTGGGTTCCCTTTTATACTGCAGGTTATCGTCCTGCTTAACACCAGTAAAAGGCAGGTGTTAAATCCCTGCTGCTAACGCGCCTTATTGCCTGTTTTTGGATCGCATCGCAGATCTGGCTGGTCGTTGAGAATGTCGCGCAGTGGTGTTTTCGTGTGTTTTTGCACAGGAACGCCTACTCTGCATATCATTAGCGTTAGTTGTCGCTCTCATCCGTGGCGATGTTTTTTGCGGCAGCTATCGCTGGAAAACTGGCGATGTTGGCAGTTTGCACCAGCTTGAGAATAGGGCGGAAATTCTATCGCCACTTTTGCGGCGCTAAAGTGCCGATAAATCAGCGATAAGTCCTTGAGAATATGCCCCTAAGAAATCTTTGGGAAGTATTGGAAATTTC
Source organism: Calotriton arnoldi (assembly GCA_963921515.1). Classification (NCBI taxonomy): domain Eukaryota; kingdom Metazoa; phylum Chordata; class Amphibia; order Caudata; family Salamandridae; genus Calotriton; species Calotriton arnoldi. The sequence continues at coordinate 550,182 of CAWUFW010004042.1, forward strand.
AACATTTAGGGGCCGATTCCGATCTCGGCCGGTAGTGCTCCGAATCGGAATCGGCTTTACCGGATCCGATTCGGAGCCCTGTTTCCCGACCGAACCGTACGCGGGTCCGGCCGAGCGAGTACGATGCGAAATTGCCGACCGACTCGTCCGGGCGTCCCGACGGCTCCGACCGACTCGCTCCCGGCTCGAACCGCTCCGACCGACTCGCTCGGACTCCGACTCGCACCGCGCAATGGAGACGCTTTCCCGGCTGGGTAAGTACGATGCGCGCTGCGAGCAGTCCGACCGAGCCGCGCACTCCGGCTCGAAAGAGCTGTCGGAGCCGTACTTTGGGGGTCCGTGTCGGACTCCCTGTACGCGTAGCCACGCGAGTCGCACACAGGGGGATCCAAGGGTCCCCCTACCTGTGCGTGTACGGCGCGAATCGCTCGCCGCGTACCCGCTGTAGGGGGCGCCCTTCTCCGCCTCGCACCCATTGAGTCAATGGGAGCCCGCGTACGCGCTTGTACGACCGGCTCCCATTGACTTCAATGGGAGTCCGACCGACTCGAGTCCGATAACATACGGACGCATCGTACTCGCTCGGTCGGACTGCACGGGTCCGATTCGGTCGGAAATCTCTCCGGGTCCGGCTCGGTCGGAGAAATTTCCGGCCCGAATCGGAATCGACCCCTTGGTCTCTTTTTGAATGTAAAGAACTTATTAAGAATATGCGACAAGCAAGTGATGAACATTATGGAAACATTCTTCAAGATATTAGAATTGGTGTTTTGACAAAATATGGTAAAGAAGCTTTACAAAGTCGATTACTAACAAACTTGTTTCCAAATGAAAATATTGCACCTGAAATAATGGTCAAAAAAATTGGAGAAAATAAGTCTATAGTTTGTCTAATGCCAACGCTGCAAGAGTGTTCTACATTCAATCAAGAACTTTTGAAACTGGAGAAAGAACCAATAGTGAAAATGGAAGCCATTGAAAAATGAAACATGAAGGAGTTACTATTCTTCTCTCAGAAAAATTACAGTCAAAAATGGATTCTTTGGAAAAGTCGGTGTCTAAGACTGCAAGTTTAGAAAAGACTTTATATGTATGTGTAAACTGTCGGGTAATATTACGGCGTAATTTAGATGTAGAAAATGGAGCAATGGGAAAAGTTGTTGATTATGTACATTTTCAGAACAGAGATGGAATTGAATTTTTTAAGATTAAATGTGATCAGATTGAAGAGGTAAAACAGATTGGACGTTGTGCTGTTCGTTTTTGCTTGTAAAAGACTTGTATGTTCGTAGAAAACAGTTTCCTCTTTCTTTAGCATATGCAGTGACCATTCATAAATCTCAAGGTTTAAGTGTAGACAGTGCTTTGGTAAATATTGGTACAGTGTTTAAAGAGTGTATGGCATATGTTGCATTGTCTCGATTAAGAACATTATCTGGATTGTATTTGATTGATTTTGATGAGAAAAAGGTTAGTGCTGATGCAAATTGTGTAAGAGTGTATAATCGGTTAAGAAGACTGTATGCTCCTAACTTAGGTGAATATCCCATATATGAAAAACGTGTAGTATGTCCAAAATGAAAATATGACAAACCTTCTAGTGAGGTTGGAAAAAGAAAACAATTCAAGAGAATGATGAGGCTGCAAAGAAAAGAAAAATGGACACTGTTGATGATATTGTAGGATACCAGTTAGAAAATAGTTCGGGTATCAACTGTTATGCTAATGTAATTGTGAACGTTGTGTTTTATCAGGAAGATCTTCATCATCAAATTATGGAAATTCGTGACAAAAGATTCTGCTCTTTGTTACATTATATTTTTGAAAAGTTGGAAACTGATAGAACTAAAATCCATACTGTTTCTGGCATACAACATCTTTTGGATATATGTTCTGGTTCTTCACAATTTACACTTAATGTACAACAAGATGCACAATAATTTCTTATGTTTATGCTTGCAGTATTGGAAGATGAAGGAATGGAAACTGAAAATTTGTTTGGAGTAACTTATAGATGGGATCATAAATGTGAAGAGTGTTCATTTTGTTCTACCACTCAAATAGACACTGAACGATTCATATATTTGACACCAGATTGCAAATCAGTGTCTTTTAACAAATTAGTAAAACAGCCAATCAAGATATGAAATGTTCTCATTGTAAATCTGAAATGTTGTCAACATTATATATAGAAAAATTTGGAAAATATGTCATTTTAATGCTACAACGTTGTAGAGCAAATGGAAGAAAATTGGAAACAAAAATAAAAAATGTTGTGGCAAGTCAAGTGTCAATTTCAGGAAGAACTTTTAAAGCAGTGGCTATTATATTCCATGATGGACCTACTACAACATCTGGACACTATACTGTGTATTTAAAGTGCAATAAAGGATGGACACATTGCAATGATGCCCATTTGGAATTCAAATGTAGGTTGCCTTACGAATTACCAGATTCATATCTGATATTTTTGATGCCAAAATTTTGAAAACATCATTCGGCCTATTGGGAAGATGTGAACACAAAATAATGCAATAAGCATAATAATATGAAGTAATGTTTACAGTCATTTTTATTGCACTGATCCATTTTTTCAAATACTACCCATGCACTGATCTATATAATTAGACACTATTCTCATACTCCTACCATCACCCAGGCATTATCCAAGTATTTCTCCATTCACCTAGCCTGAATCAATATACTTATAATATCACCCAGACACTACATATGTACTCTTCCAATCACCCAGGCACTACTGATGCACTCCTCGATCCACCTAGGCATTAGCTATGCACTTCTGAAATCAGCCATATACTATCCATGTGGTCTTTTAATCAGCCAGTCACTACCCTTGCAGTCTTCTAATAATCCAGGCACTACTGCTTTATTCATATAATTACCTAGGTAGTATTCATAGACTTATAAAAACATGCAGACACTACGTATGCACTCATCCAATCATCCAAGCACTATCCATGCAGTCTTCCAATCATCCACGTACTACTCCTGCATTTATGCAATCACCCTCCTACTATTTACTGAGGCATTACCCATGCACTCCTTCAATCACCCAGACATTACCCCTGCACTCATTCAATCACACAGGCATTGCCCATGCGCTCCTTCAATAACTCACGCAGTGCCCATGCAGTCATATATGCACTCAGGCTGTTCTGTGGCACTCATGCAATCACCCAAGTACTATCCATGTAGTATTCCAATCATTCAGGCACTACTGCTGCACTCATGCAATCACCCTTCTACTACTCAGGCACTCCTCCAATCACCCTGGAAATACAGATGCAGTATTCCAATCATCCAGGCACTAGTGTTGCACTCATGCAATCACAGTGCTACTACTCATGCACTCCTCCAGTCACCCAGGAACTACCCATGCAGTCCTACATGCAGACAGGCACTACCCATGCAGTCTTGCATGCACTCAGGCATTACCCATGCACTCCTTCAATCTCCTAGATATTATCCCTGCACTCATACAATCACACAGGCATTAGCCATGCACTTCTTCAATCATTCAGGCACTAACTCTGCAGTGATGCAATCACCCAGGCACTACTTATACACTCATGGAATAACCTAGGCACTACCCTTGCAGTCCTCCAGTCATCCTGGCACTATCCATGCACTCCTGCAATCACCCAGACACTATCCATGCACTTATAAAATCACCAAGGCACTACCTATACACTTGTCTAATCACTCAGGCACTACCTATGCACTCCTCCATTCATCTAGACATTACCCCTGCATTCACGCAATCACTTATACATTATCCATGTACTCCTTCAATAACTGAAGCAGTGCCCATGTAGTCATACAATCACTCAGGCGCTACCTATGCACTCATGCAATAATCCAGGCTCTACCCTTGCACTCCTTCAGTCATCCTGGCAATATCCATGCACTCCTTCAATCACCCAGCCACTACCCATACACTTATAAAATTACTAAGGGACTACTTATACACTTGTGTAATTACTCAGGCACTTCCAATGCACTTCTCTGTTCACCCAAACATGACCCCTGCATTCATACAATCACCTAGGCATTAGCTATGCACTCCTTCAATTACTCAGGCAGTAACCATGCAGTTATACATGTGCTCAGGCAGTTCTGTACCACTTATACAATCATCCAAGCACTAGCCATGCAGTCTTCCAATCATCCACACACTACTACTGCACTAATGCAATCACCCTGCTACTACTCATGCATTCCTCCAATCAACCAAAAACTACCCAGGCAGTGCTATATGCACCCATGTACTACCAATGCACTCTTTCATACACCCATGTATTACCTATGCACTCCTTCAATCACCCAGACATTACACCTGCACTTATACAATCACAGAGGCATTACCCATGCAATCCTTCAATCACTCAGTCACTACCCTTTCGGTCATGCAATAACCCAGGCACTACTTATGCACTCATAGAATAACCTAGGCACTACCCTTGCACTCCTCCAGTGATCCTGGTACTATCCATGCACTTCTCCAATCACCCACCACTACCTATGCACTTGTAAAATCAACAAGACACTACCCATGCACTCTTCCATGCACCCAGACATTACCCATGCACTCCTTCAATCACTCAGACATTACCCGTGCACTCATACAATCACACAAGCATTGCCCATACGCTCCTTCAATAACTCACGCAGTGCCCATGCAGTCATACAGGCACTAAGGTACTTCTGTGGCACTCATGCAATCACCCAAGCACTACCCATGCAGTATTCCAATCATCCACACACTACTACTGCACTCATGGAATCATCCTACTACTACTCATGCACTCCTCCATTCACCCAGGAAATACCCATGCAGTCCTACATGCATCCAGGCAGTACCCATGAACTCTTCCATGCACTCCGATATTACCCATGCAGTCCTTCAATCACTCAGACATTACCCCTAGACTTATGCAATCACACGGGCATTAGCCATACACTCGTTCAATAACTCATGCAATACCCCTGCAGTCACACAATCACCCAGCCACTACCCATGCACTTATAAAATCACCCAGACACTGTGTATACACTCATCTAATCACTCTGGCACTACCCATACACTCCTGTATTCACCCAGGGCCTTATTTATGAGGCTCCTTGCACTGCCAGAACGTCACTTTTTGTGACGTTCCATGGCGCAGGAGCCTGCGTGTTATTTATCAGGCAGCACAAAGCTACTTTTTTTGGCTTAATGCTGCCTGATAAAAATCAGTCCCTTTAACGCAGTGTTCTACGTTAAAGAGGCGTGCAATGGGTGTTGCTGGGGGCATTCCCAGCAATATCCATGGCTTTTTCACACTGTCACAGATTTACAAGAAATCGTAAATCTGAGGCATTCTGCAGCACACATAGAAACAGGAAAAAACCTCTTGTGATTATTTTTGTACAGAAAGGTTTCTTTTCCTGTACAAAATAAATCATCCCCTCAACGCAGGCAAAGGTGCCTGCGTTGGTGCATGGCAGCCCATTGTGTACTAGCGGAGGGGAAAAGGACAGGAATGCGCCGTATCTTATAGATACGGCGCATTCCTGCCCTTTTCTTTTTCCATAGGGCAGCGCAGAAGGAAGGCTTGCTGCGCTGCCCTACGGCAAAACCTCATAAATGAGGCCCCCAGACATTACCCTTGCAGTTGTGCAATCACCCAGGCAGTACCCATGCACTCTTCCAATCACTCAGGCACTATCCTTGCAGTCCTCCAATCATCCAGGCACTACCCATGCACCCATGTAATCACCCAGATATTATCCATGCACTTCTTCATACAACACATACAAATTTGTCTTTGTTTAACCAAATAGGCGGTTCTAACAAGAACCATTTTTTGCTTCTTTTCTTGTTTTATAATTTTTTGGTGTTTTGTAAAATTCTTTTAATTTTTTTTTGGGTGTTTTAAAAAAAAAAAACGAACAAACAGCAAAAAAAAGCCTGAAAAACTCTTCTATCACTTTTTGCAATTAAAAAATCATTGCAAACAAAAAAATTAACAGTGGTGGCTTCGTGCAGCAAAAACAATGGCGTCGATAGACTGCTCGCCATAACAAAGAACTTTTTTACATTTTACACATCTTTTCTCAAGACCAGTAAATTCTGGCCTAATATCAGGTCTGCTAGAACTTGTAGAACCAGCTGATGTACTAGGTCCTGGTTGTTGGTCATCTTGCTGGGCTTGTTGTTCCAGCTCTCGTCTTCGTTGCTCCCGTGCTAGCTGACAAGGATGAATTGTTTGAAGGTGCTTCAGCATAGAGGAAGTACCGTACGAGTATTTTTTCTCGGAGCCCCGAGATAATATGTGCTTGCAAATGCTGAAGGTCACCTATCTAGCATTAACCTTCTTTTCTCCATCCGGAAAAGTGAAGAAGGCCCAGACGACACTCTCCTTTCTTCTTCTTGTTGGTTCCTCCAACTCATCTTCTTCACCATGGATGTCAACAGGTGGATTAGAAAAATGCCATTTTTGTTGTTTTTGAGAAAAAAAAAAAGAAAAAAAAATAGACCAAGAGCAGTAAACACAAAAGGTGTGTCTCCTGGCAATGTTGTTGAAGGAATGAGAAATTTGGGTGGGGTGCAGTAACTTCTAGATTCAAAAGCTTCTTAACCATTGAAATTCTTTCTTTGGAAGTCACATGGATTCACGCACACAGCGCGCAACCAGCGTGCACCCGTCCCGATTCCGTAAAAATATATTTAACAATAATTGATCTTTATTCCAGTTACAAATATATGATTTTTATAAATAGATTAAATAATCTCTTGCTATAATATGCATATTAAACTTATATACATATACTTTTAAAAATTAAAGATTTGCGATGGATTCGCGCACCCTGCACGACCTCCGGAACTACGTACGTGATGTTACGCGGGGCGGAAATTCGCGCACCCGTCAGTGATGTAATTTGAGATGTCATCAGTGATGTCATCAGTGATGTCACTGACCATTTCATGAATGATGTAATATGTGACATCATCAGCAGTGCATTGCGGGGGCGCGAGTTATAGAAAGCTCAACTAATTATAACGGTCGAATTTCTCTGGTTTTCTACGAGTGAAATGTCCAACTAACTATAACATCCCTGAAACCTGTGGTTTTTTCAGTGAATATATATATATAGATAGATAGAAACATATATGTGCCACCAAAAGAAATTCATATGCCACACTCCAGGAGCCAGGAGTTGATTTCGTCAATATATTTATTTCGTTACACCATCACCAACGCGTTTCGTCCACCAAGGTCTTGATCACGGTTGAGTGAGTCCTTTCTCCATTTCCATATTTATACACAACTGTCCATTAAGCCCACAATGAAGCATTCTGGGATTTGTGGTTTTTCAGGAACTGCATTTGATTAAAAACATATCCATATATATATATAGTGTACATATGAAGTTTTCTATTCTATATGGGTCTGATTGAGTGTGGAGTTATTTCTTATTGCCAGTGAGATTATCTATGCCAGTTAGTTAAAAAAATTAATTTAATTTCGCCTGAGTTTGTTGATTATACTTTCGATCCTTTTGGGCTCAGTGCCAGGCAACTTGCGCATTCTGTCCTTAATTTGATAGACACCGTTTTCTCCTCACTCCATATGTGACATATCTTCATACTAAGTGGAGCAGGACTTAGTGTCCCATTTACATCCACTTTATAAGGCTTAGTGCCCCCTTTCTACCAGATGATTTATTCCTCCCTGGTACATTTTTTGGATGTTATATCTAGTCTTTGTTACTCACTGACTTGTCTATCTTATCTATTGTCACAATACTAGGCTCAGTGCCTATCTAGTGTCATCTATAATAATGTAATCCTTATGGTGGCTTTAATTCAATCCTGCTCTATTGCTCCTGCATATAATTCCTGAGGTTTGTGCCACATCCAACAGCTCTACCCAATAACTATTTCTCAGAGGTATCTACAGTCTGTATCTGTGTCATTAAGGCTGTCCATCAATATTAATTTATTCGGTTTACAGATGGACGTGCAGTTCTTCATGCCCGTTCAGTCTGTATGGTTGCTTCGTCTGAATCTTATAACCAGTTGCGATTCTAAGCATCTCAATTTCAGTGTTCTCTCTCTACCTCTCTCATTCATGGGTACTGTAGCTATCCCACAATATTTCATTTGCTGCCAACTGTACCCTTGGTGCATTATCATGTGTCTTGTCATGGCATAGTCCATATCTTTATTCTGTACGGCACGTTCTAAAATTCTCTTCCTCAATGGGCAAATGGTACTGACTATATATTTCAAGCCACACTGACATTCAAGCATACAGACCACGTAATTAGTTTCACAAGTGATCTTTTCATCGATGGTAAAAGTTTTTCCCTTGAAATTGCAGATCTCTTGAGTGTTTCTCCCTATCCGACATGCCTTGCATTTTTCGCATTTCTTAAACCCCTTTTGGTGTCTTCCCAACTATGATTCCACCTTGGTTTTTACGAAATGACTTTGAACTAATTTGCCTTTCAATGACGAGGCTTTTCGATATGATACATCAGGTCTTTCACCCAGTTTTTTCCCAATATTTGGATCCTTTTTAGTATTCCCCAATGCTTTTTCATGATGTGCATGATTTGATGGTTCTCCTTGCTGTAACTAAGTACCAATCTTATTTTTTGCTCATCTCTTCCAGTTGTTTTATCTTTTTTCGAGCTTATCAACGTCTGCGCTCGAGAAATACATTCTGTCTGTTTCTTTCCTTCTTGTATGTCCAATGCTTTGTATCCTCTTTTTAGGAATTTCCATTCAGTTGCTTTCATTTTCGCTTTTAATTATTTTTCATCTGAGGAATTTCATTTCATCCTTAGGAACTCTCCATATGGAATACTTCTTTTCAGCGATTTTGGATGAAAGCTAGAGCCATGTAATATACTATTGGTTGCCGTTGGTTTCCGGTATACTGTGGTTTTGATCTGATTTTCTTCAATATAGGTTTGCACATCCAAAAACTGTGCTATAGTTGTGCTTGTATTGCATGTAAAAGACAACCCTAGTTCGCTCTTGTTCAATTTGTTGAAGTATTCCATAATTCCTCTTTTGTGCCATTCCAAATTACAAAGAGGTCATCTATGAACCTTAGCCATAGTGTGATCTTGTCTGTGTGATGGTCATTCCCTTCTCTCCAAGCCACGGTTTTCTCCCACCAACCCTTGGTGAGATTCGTATAGCTTGGACAGAAGGAAACTCCCATAGCTGTCCCACGGATCTGAGAATACATCTGGCGGTCAAATAGGAATATGTTGTTTCACAGGTATATCTCTATCATTTCCATCAGCATCTGTGAATGTTTCATGTTTTTAACGTTTCTTTGAGACAGGAAGTATTTAACTGCTTGTAACCCTATTTCATGGCTGATGGATGTGTAGAGTGACACTACATCAATTGTCACCATGAGAGACCCTTCTTGCCATCCTATGTCTGCAAGGAAAAACAAAAAGTCCCCTGTATCTTTTATGTATGAGCTTAATGATGTTACTAACGGGGCTAAAATGTAATCCACATATGTGGCTACATTTTCATATAAAGCCCCACAGCTGGATATTATTGGTCTTCCTGGGGGGTTATTTAGTGTTTTATGGACTTTGGGGAGGAAGTATATTGTTGGAATGATTGGACTTTCATTCTTTAAAAACTTCGCTTCCTCTTCATTCAATAACCCTTCCTCCTGCCAAGCTTTGATTTTATCATTCAGTGTCATTGTAAGCTCATTTATCGGATTGTAGCTCAGTTTGTTGTAGTTACTAGTCACATTTAGTTGTCTTAATGCTTCTTTCATATACTGTAGTTTATCCATCACTACAACATTACCCGCTTTGTCAGCAGGTTTTATTTCGATCTCTTGGTTATTCATTAAATCTTGTAGTGCTTTCCGTTCTGCTTTTGTTAGGTTTTCTTTTCGATTCCTCTGGATGGTGTTTGTCAGTTTTTCTAGATCCAATATGACAAGGTCATGATAAATATCCATCCTGTTCCCTGGATTTAACATTGGGCAGAATTTAAATTTAGTTTTGAAATTCATATGTTCATTCACATTTATTTCAAGTTCCTTCATTATCTGTGACTCTGACATCTCATCATCCTCTAATTCAAACATTAGATCATACATGTTTTTCAAATCCTGTATTTGTTCAATTGACAGGGCAGTGTCAGGTGTTGCATCCTTTATATGCGTAACTTGTTGCACTTCTTTGCTCGTGAAAAAGTTCGCTAGCTTCATTTTATGTACAAATTTATATACATCAATCCTAGTTTCCACATAGTCATAATGTTTTTCCAGGCAGAATGTTAAGCCTTTATTTAATAGATTGATTTGATCTTTATTCTGAGTGTATTGTGACAGATTGATAAGATTATCTTCTATGTTTGTTCGCAATGTATGTGTTATATATTTTGCCTGTTGCAAAGGGGATATTTGTTTGTACTTTCCTAATCCCCTCCTTGCTTTTCTTCCCTTGTGTGACTGGCTGATCTTCCTCTTCCTAGTCCTTGTCCACGACCCCTTCCCCTTCCTCCTCCTGGTCTTTGGTCTATGTAGAAGGTGTATGCAAAGGTGAGTTTGACCGGACTAGATTGGGCGCTGGGGCCTCCTAATTGATGGTTACATTTTTTAGTGGTGATGGAATATAAACGCCAAGATCAGCTAACAAGTGCTAGAAACTTTGGCTAAAGATTCCCAGCTCCGCGACAGCCATTATTTGTCTGAAATAACCGAGTTGACTATTAATAGTTTGTTCACTTGTAGTAGGAACTTGGCGGCCCTACAAGAGAGCTGAATTGATTTGCTGTTCAATGATGTCAGCACTGCGCTATGGCATGATCTTAACATAAGTGCCCGAAAGGTGGGGCAGAGTAATTTCTGTCTTAATTGATTTACAGTGGGGCAAATACACAGGAAATGTAATAGGCTTTCGTCAATTCGACTGCATAGACGGCAAAGAGAGTTTGGCCATTTTTGTTTCCAGGGCAGAACCTGGTCTTTTGAAGGAAAGGCTCCCATTCCTGGTATTAAATAGAAATGCTGGATAGTTTGAGAAATATGGCACGTGAGGTATGGTTGGGGCTTCCAGATGCCATATGATTGTAAGACTGTCCAGCCGTGTTTCTTGCCTGCCAATTCAGCTTTGTCACAAGACCATGATTTTAGCTTGGCGGCTTTGTTGGAGATCTTTTTAAATGCTGTAAGGCTGATATTCAGCTCCCAGGCCTCATGTAGGTTGAGAGATGTCAAAGCTTGGTGGAGAACTGTTGCCCAGTCATTTTTGTTAGTATGCTGGCTTTCCATTTCGGACCAACACAAAGCGGCCAAGGACTCAGGTGGGGCGGCTCTCATTTTCCAGCACAATTTCATTAAAGCAGCCAAACTCACTGGGAGCTGGTGCAGGCGCCCGAATTCCAGATGCACTTGAGCTTGGCAGGTGTGTCGTGGTAGGCGAAAGATGCTTTTGAACAAGGCGGACTGTAGATTGTTGAGAGTCGTTACGTCTTTGCCCTTAAGGAGTTCAGAGCCATAAGTCAGTGAAGGTAAAAATTTGGCTCCAATGATTTGCAGTAGATATGACTGAGAGGAACTCCCCATCTTTTTTAGGTCTCCCCTTGGCAGCGCATGCATGCGCTGTCTCAGCGAGACATAAAGTAATCTGTATGTTGGGTTAAATTTAATGTAATCTGTCTTTGCGCTTGCAATTGACTTAGTTGTGGTAGTGTTGTTGTTATCTCCCTTTCTGTTGGCTGTTGGTGATTTGCTAACTTCCGTGTAGTCCCAATACAGCGGTGCCTAACTACAGTGTTATTTCGCTCTGCTTGCACTTCTTTTAATTGAAGTGCAGTGTGCCATCTGTTTTGCACGCTGTAGCCTGCCTTTGTTATTGGAGACTCGCTCCCCCCTCCCAATCAGTCACAGGGCTCCAGCCGCCTCACAGCAGAGCCAGGCTTCAGAGCAGGGGCCACTGCTGTCTGTGCCTGCCCTGCTCCTCGCAGCTGTGGTGGCCATGGGCTGGCATTTGTGTTGATACTGGAATGAATTGCTGTTTTGTTTTTTAAGTACTAATGAAAAAGCCGTAAAAATGCATTCCATGTACCGACATGAACTACATTTTTACAAAGCATTTTCATTTGTACTTAAAAAGCAAAACAGCAGAATGTAAACCGCCATTTGCCAGATACGCATGAAAGGCTCTTAACAAGAGGCCCGGTGCAATCTTTCACTCCTCACCAGCTGAACAAACACAATTAAACCCGCCGAGCAAGCAGCCCTCCCAGACTCTGAGACAGAGCATTCTTGTATTTTTTTTCCCATCGAGCGCACACCACTCGTTCACTTTCTTGTTAGGTTCTTGTTGTTCATTAGGCCCAATTTAATCACCCGTTATTTTGAAGTCTGTTAACTTTCTGGTGATTTGTTTGCTGGAGACTTTACCGTTCTTTGTTGCATGCCGACAGCTTAGCGAGTATTTGCATAGATATACAGCATGCTTTGCTATAATTTCGAAACCAGTGATAACTCTCAAGGTTTTTAAACGTCATAAGATACATGACGGCTTGCATAATGGTTTCTCTAGACATTGACCATCCACCTATGTAAATACTTTATGCTTATTCACGTTTGCTGCTGTTGCACACTTTGCCTTCTGAAAGTCATTGCAGGGCTGGAAGATGTAGTTGACTTTCGTTTTAAGGACAAGTGTCTGAGTGAGTCGTTCCCAGTGTAAGGAGCTTTTGATTATAGTATCACGTTGGGCATTAGCCTAAATCTAGAAAAGTGGAAGTGTTTCTGAAAAATGCACTCCCCTAGAGCTTCGTTCTGTCTTTATTTTGGGGTGAAAACCCTTGGCCGAAGCTTGCATGGGGTTCTGAGCAGTATTCTCTCTTACTACCCAACACTGGATTTTCTCCAATGTTACTCCCCTAACATTGACATTCTGTAGTAGAAAACATAAATGGAAAGATGCCGCTACCCCTGCCTCTGCCGGGAAGCTGCCAGTATTCCTGTATATTGGTTTACCACGCCTGTTTATTTTCCCACACGTTTCTTTTGTCACCTTTCTCGTCCTTGTCTGCTGTCTTTGGCTTGAGTCCTTGGCTTTGTTTGTTGTGCGTCAGTGATTGCTAATTATATGGTTTCCTTTAAAGTAGTTGAAATACTCTCTATTTTGGCTTTCTCATCCCTGTGTTGCTGGTTAGTATTGTGGGCAGGGCGGCTCCCTAACGGCAATTCCTGGAGCTCTGCCCACAGGTCAAGATTTGTGGAACCTGTACACACTCTGCCGCCTCGCATATCTTTTATTGCCAGAACTGCCATTAGTTCAGTGTATATGTTGTATTCGTGCAGTCTAGTGTGGTGCCTGTGTGTGGCTTGTGTGATCCACGTCTTTACACTGTCTGCCATCAGGTGGTCTGGAGAAGGATCGAGGCTCTGGAATTGCGCACTGTGGGAGTTGTCATTGGCTCATGACCGGCCTGCCTATAGACTGTACTTGTTCTGCACAGCTCTTTTACAGCACCACGTGCTATGTGCGGTGCAGTGCATATGTATAGTGGGGGTTATTTGATTGACGTGTGTTTTGCTTTAAACTATTGCCATTGTTTTAAGGAAAAACAGCAGTCTCTTTCAGAGCTGCCTGACCCCATGCAATAAGTTATCAGCGACCCGTCCCTACTGTCTGTAAAACTAGTGTTCTGTATTATTGGCTTTCCCACTGCGCCTTTGCGCAAAGTTCTGAAATAACTTTGAAGAAACAAATGTGGCCCCCTGGCAGCTCCTCTTTTGGTTAGCACTAACCCAAGCGCGCTTTTTGTCTCAGAGCCTGCGCCTGCAGTAACTGTATGCCCACTTATCAATATTTAAAGCCCATTTCACATTGCCTGCATTTTGTCTAAAATGTTGTTAGATCTTGTCTGAGCACAAAAAATAATGTAGGTATACATCATGTTAAATTTCACTGCAATTCACATTAAAGTGAACATCGCTGCGCTGAACTATATGTCCGAGCTAACACTATACATTCTCAAAGTACGCCGATTTATTGCGCCAGGCATTTTATTCTAATGTTGATCGAAAGGCGGGGGTTCCTTTTGTGTTGTTTAGATCTTCGTTGATTGATAACCCTCCCAGATTTCCGACATTCGCTTCGTGGAAGACAAATGACTCTCTTATATTGCGAGGTTGTATAACACCTGCACAAACATTTCCCTGCAGGAAGAGCTGTGGCAGGTTTCCTGTGTGTAATGATTTGCTGATAGCAAATCTGATGCAGACTCTTAGAGAGCAATACAAAGTTATAGAGCAGACAGATAAATTGAACTTTAGTTGGATACAACCCAAGTCACTCCAGATTTAGCTCACGGGCTGGAGTGCTTGTGCTTATCCTCCTGTCTTGTGGTCTGATAGCAATGCTGAACCAAAACATGAAAGTGATGTTTTAAAAGCAATTGAAATAATGAATTTGCATTTCTATATGAAACCCAGAAACCAGTAAAAGCAAACCAGGTATAATGGTAAACAAGCATTGGCATAGCCAATAGGTCTCGCGTTTATGCAAGTTTAAGCTTTTGGCATTGTAAATGACAATGCCTTTTACTTATGTTTTAAAAACCAAAACATAAATAAAAGGAAATGGCGTTTACAATACCAATAGCTCAAACTTGCGTAAATGCGAGACCTGTTGCATTGCAAATGCTTGTTTTATTAAGTTGAGGGCGAAGAATAGCTTATTTGCTAAGGCCCTTCGTTGTGCGAAGTACTTTTTTGAAATTTAATCTTGAGTCAATTTCCACCCCTAGATATTTGTAGGTACTGACCTGGTCGATCTTGTTCCCGGCAGCTCTCCATTTGAATTTTGAATTTTGCTGTCTGTTTTTTGGCAGGAAGCAGATGACTTTAGTTTTGCTGTAGTTTAGCTTCAGGCCTAAGGATTCAGTAATACTGTGGAGGGCGGTTATTTGGCGCTGCAGGCAAATGGAAGTCTGGCTACATAAGACAATGTCGTCTGCATATTGTAAACTACGCATTGGTCTGTGTGCGGGTTTTGGTGGGTCACTTGAGACTTCTGATAACAGGGCTTCCAGGTCTGCTGTATAAATATTGAGGAGGCAGGGGGTGAGGACACATCCCTGTTTAAGGCCAGTGGACGTGGGGATCTTTCTGGTCGTCTATCACCTTTGCCTATTTTAATTTGTGCCCAGGTATCAGAGTGTAGATCGATGATGGCCTTGAGGAGGTTTGGGGGTACTCCCTATCTAGCCATATTTGCACATAGGAGGCCTCTCAGGACCGTGTCGAATTATGATTTTAAGTGACAAAACAGGTGTATAGGTTGGAGGCCTTATGGGTTGCTTTTTCAATCATGAGAGTAAAAGCCAGAAGATTGGTAGTTGTGCTAATGCCAGCCCTAAACCCGTTTGAGTAGCCAGGATGATGTTTTCGGCTGATGCCCAGGCCTCCAGATCTATCAGAAGGTTGGCGGCGTAAAGTTTAGCTTTGACATCGATCAGGGAAATTAATCTGTAGTTCGCAGGATTTGTCTGTGAGCCTGATTTGAAGATGGGGTGAAGAACACTGCCTCTCCATGATGATGGAATTGTATTGGTGGTAAATGCCAAATTAAATAGGAGAGTAAGATACAATGCCCAAAAGGCCTGATTGTACTTAAATACAGCGTTGGGGAGACCGTCGGTCCCGGTGCCCCATCTGGTCTCAGTTTCTTCAAGGATTGCCCAACCTGCGATTCTTTTGGCCAATTTACCTCTGGCGAGCTTGCAATGTGGGTGATGCACAAGTTTTCTGTATTGATGGGGTAATTTCCTGCTGGGCCTATTGCACCCCTGAGGGTACTGGCTAATACAGTGCCAGTTTTTGGATGGTGTTTCTGTTGTGGCTGTAACGGCTAGCAT
Organism: Calotriton arnoldi; assembly: GCA_963921515.1. Taxonomy (NCBI): domain Eukaryota; kingdom Metazoa; phylum Chordata; class Amphibia; order Caudata; family Salamandridae; genus Calotriton; species Calotriton arnoldi. The sequence goes on from CAWUFW010004042.1 coordinate 566,119, forward strand.
AGATAATCTCACTGGCAATAAGAACTAACTCCACACCCAATCAGACCCATATAGAATAGAAAACATTGTACGTGCACTTTATCTATATGGATATGTTTTTAATCAAATGGAGTTCCGGAAAAACCACAAATCCCAGAATGCTTCATTGTGGGCTTAATGGGCAGTTGTGTATAAATATGAAAATGGAGAAAAGACTCACTCAACCGTGATCAAGACCTTGGTGGTCGAAACGCGTTGGTGATGGTGTAACGAAATAAATATATTGACAAAATCAACTCCTGGAGTGCTGCGTATGAATTTCTTTTGGTGACAAATTGATGCGGGGCTTGGTTCCGCCGTGAACGCCAGCACCGGCCATGTTAGCACGCTGTGAATGGAGCCAATTGGTGGTGTGTGTACATATATATTGGCGTTGGCATTGGCGAGCGATCACTAACTCAGATATTAGTTATAACACATCACAAAATTTTGGGGGAGACTGGACTAAGGCCAAATTTTTGGGAATTGACACAGTAGTAAAACATCCCAGGGGAGGCAAGAGAATTTCTGCATTACGCAGAATGGAACCGAGATACATATTGCAAGCAGGTAGCCTCGCAACTCATGGTATGAACTATGACGAAGAACTGTACACCCATCCCTAAATCTATGAGCTCCTACAGTTTAACCCGCATTGTCTATGAAACTGTGAACTAGATCACTAGTATGGTAAATGTGTTTTTATTGTTTGACATTTGTTTATTGCTTCCTCACGCAACCTGACCTGACACATTTGATAATTTTGACTTGGTTTTACCTGTCTGAAAGCTGCAACTATAATAATTAGTTCTCTGTCTCCATTACAGATGTAAGGAAGGCCTCCATGGAAATTATGCTGGGAGTACCCCTGGAAGAGTAGAAGGCGATCCCCATGTGGCAACACCTTTTGACCTTCACCTCTGGTGGATAACAGTTCACGTTGGATTTGGGTACTATACCCATAAGCACAGAACAATGCCTTTAGAACAGCAAGTAAGAATCCTGGTAAACCTACTAGTTGATAATGATGATATATAAGAGTTCATCTAATTCAGTTTGAACCATCTATTTTCATTTAGCATATAAACATGTAAAAAAAAACGGTCTGTATTATAAATTGTATTGAAAACCAGAGTGTTCAAAATAACAATGTTGACAAAGTTTTGCTTGTTGAGTTGAGGAAGAATCACAGAATGTGAAGTATTTTGTTTGTTTATTGCAACGCGTCATATCTGACGTTGTACAAAAGAAAGTGACACACTGAAAAACGGGTTATGTGATAAAGATCTCAAGATCGAAACGCGTCTGTTTCGTTGCCAATAAAACACCCGTAGACTAAAAACCGCGTTGGTGTGGCTGTTTCCTCGTGAGAATGGTGGAGGAGGAGTACGATTGGAATATATATATATATATATATATTATCTACTGGCGGTCGCCAGTAGATAGTTATAGTTAGGACCTATTTTCCATAGGAAATTGACAACATTCTATTTCCAATAACTTTGGCGCCGGTTGATGAATCTTCGCAAAATTTTCAAAACTCGTGGGGCGCTCCGGTCTGCTCCTATCTTGAAAGTTTCGGGGTGATTCGGCAAGTGGGAGCCGAGAAAAAAGGGGGGTCCCAAAACGTGTTTTCTCCATGTTAATTCCCATAGGAAATTTTAGACACGGCTACAGCCCGAACTGCTGAACGGAATTACACCAAATTTGGCAAAAAGGTAGCGCTTGGTTCAGAAAGCGACCTTTTTTTAAATGGTGTAAATCCGTTCAGTAGTTGCTGAGAAATTCAAAAAATAAGAGTCAAAAATCAATTTCCCTTAGGGAACTTTGTGCAAGGCTACAGCGGAAACTACTGAACGGATTTACCCCAAATTTGGCATAAAGGTACTGCTTGGCTCAGAAAGCGACCTTTTCAAAAATGGTGAAATCCGTTCAGTAGTTTTTTAAATATTAAAGGAAAAAGAACTATATATATATCTGGGCGGAGCCTAACCACACATGTCATAGTGAGATCTGATTGGCTGTCAGCACTTCATCCAAGAAGTGTTGGCAGCCATCTTGGGACCAATATACATGATAGCACCCCAATGAAATGCACAGCAGTGAATAGAAGATTTTGAGGGTCACCAAAAGGAGAACTATAAAGGGTGATAACAGACTTTAGTTACATTAGAATTCATTTGTTGATGGTACCATACTAATTTTAGGAATTGTGGTGTGTTCTAGGGTGAATTTACCCTGTGAAAAACCTTCTGCTGGGATTTCATGAATCATGTTTGAGAGAAAACAATTTTCTCATGCTTGTCCCACAGAGGTTTGGAAGGTGCTCCAGAAGCTAAAATGAGAGCATATTTTCTGTAAATTCATATTATCTTTCTCAGTCATGTGAGAATGAAGTCTGACATTCTCAGTAAAACATGTAAATCCAACAAGGGCAGAGACTGTCAGTTGATTCCTTTGTGTTCTGCTGCAGCTTCCCAGAGTGTTCTTAAGAACAACTAGAGCGCTAACAACCTTACCTATGACAAAAGTATGGCACACCTGAAGCCATCTTGATTGGAATAAACTGGTAACACTTAAAACATTTAATTTAAAAAGGAACAAAATGATGGGGTTCATTTTGTCTTAGAAATTATGGTTAGTGCTGTAGAAAGAAAAATTAGGACATGTTTTAAGTGAGATCTCAAATATCTTCCTGTTATATTTCAACAGGAGCAGCCTGCCAGTTGATTCCTTTGTGTTCTACTGCAGCTTCCCAGAGTGTTCTAAAGAACAACTAGAGCGCTAACAGTCTTACTTATGACAAAATTATGGCACATCTGAAGCCATCTTGATTGGAATAAACCGATAACACTTAAAACATTTAATTTAAAAAGGAAAAAAATGAGGGGGTTCATTTTGCCATAGAAATTATGGTTAGTTCTGCAGAAAGAAAAATTAGGGCATGTTTTAAGTGAGATCTCAAATCCTCTTCTATTTCATTAGAAAATTCTGACATGCAGACTGAAACAATCACTTTCAATACCAGCAGTAGACTTCCAGTTAACTCCCTGGTGAGCAGTAGCTTTACTACAGTGATCTAATGAACAACTAGAGTGCTAACATTCTGAATTTATGGCAAATGTGTGACACATCTGAATGCCTTCTTGATGGAATCAAAGTAAAAACTGAAAGCATTTCCTACTGAGGCGACTGCAGTAAATGAGGAAATTAGGAAACTTCATAACAAATAAGTATCCCAAGATGGCCACCAGAGAAAAAAGAGCCCAAATGTAGCACAAATATCACCCACATGTAGCCCACATATAGCCCAATGACAGAAGTGTGGAAAACACTTTTTATTCTTAGTTTTTTGCAGTTTTATATAGTGCCGACTGGTCAGGTATTGGAGCGTTGCATCTTACTTGGACCCCTTATTGCGTATTTTGCACGAAGTACATGAGATTGATCTTGCGAAACGTTGAACTTTACTATTCTGTTAACCTGAAGTTCCTCTGAACCGGGCTTTGTAACACCCGTTTTTACCTACTGGTTTTAATTAATTCTCACTGTATTGTATTAAGAAAGAGGATTTACTGTTTTTATGTACACTTTTATGATCTATGTTTCTAAATCAGATCGAATAAAGTTTAATGAATGTAATTGAAGTCTCCCAAGATGGCCACCAGAGAAAAATGAGCCCAAATGTAGCACAAATATCACCCAGATGTAGCCCACGTATAGCCCAATGACAGAAGTGTGGAAAACACTTTTTATCCTTTGTTTTTTTGCAGTTTTATATAGTGAAGGCTGGTCAGATATTGGAGTGCTTTACATGAGCATTGGTTACATCATACAAGGACAAACTCATTTTGGTTGTAGGCATGGGGAGATTAAGTGATTTGACCAGAATCACAGAATGACGACCTGAAGCAGAAACTTCAACTTGGTAACACCACATTTTCTCCCCTAAGCGTAACATTTAATCAAGTGGTCAACTGGATAAAAAAACACAGAGATAACAAATAATTCAAAAGTGCTTTGTTGCTCAGAAAGCGACCTTTTTAAAAATGGTGTAAATCCGTTCGGTAGTTGCTGAGAAATTGTAAAAAACCAAATATTGATATCTAGAGGCGCGGTGGATCCGCAAACCCTCCCGACCACGAGCTTCATTTTAATTGGCTGCCAACACTCCAAACCAGGAAGTGTTGGCAGCCATCTTGTGACTCGGTAGAACCGAGTCACAAGAAAACAGGGAAACAAAGGTGAAAAAGAAGAAAAGGGGGCAGGGTAGAAACACCCTGACCCCCTAGGCCTGCTCAGGGGGTCCCACAAGGACCCCCACGGCCCAAAAAAGCATTTTTAAAAAAAAAAATTGGTGAAATGCATGCTGGGGTCGCGAATCCCACCGAAATGTAAAAAAAAATGAAGCGCGGGACACCGCGCTTCATTTAATTGAGACCCCCGGGTGGGCCAGGTCCAGGGGCATTGCCAACAAATATATGCAGGGCCCGCAGGGGCCCCCGCAGCCCAGGGGACCGCCACCTTCCGGGGCTTGTTTTTTTAATCCCCCCAAGCCCCGGGGACCGCCACCGCCAGGGCTTTTATCAAATAGGGACCCTCAGCATTCAAGGGGAATTAATCCTCCAACTTACCCTGAGCACTACTGATGCAGTCCAGCCATCGCCCTGTCACTACCCATGCACTCCTCCAATCAACCAGCGAGCACCATGTACTTATCCAATCACTCCGCCAAAACACAAGCACTTATAAATTCACCATCCACTCTCCTTGCAGTACTCTAATCATCCAGTCAGTACCCATGTACTCATCCAATGACCCAGGCACTAACTCATGGCAAATACAGAGGAGGTCATGCTAATCACAGGGGTACCCCAACGCATAGTGTTCCCTAGTGTATGTAGGTGTTTTCACTGTATTCTAAGTGTCTTTTACCACCAGAGACAGTCAGTTACCACCAGTACCCATCAGCAAAAAGTTGGGGGCACAGGAGTACTTTCTACTCCTGTGTTGGTTCTTTCTGCACATCTCTTCCTTCTTCTTGCACTTTTCTTCGTCTTTCAGGACTTCTGTTGCCTCTTTCTGCATTTGTCTTCCTTCTTTCTGCGCTTTTCTTCTTCTTTCTTCACATGTCCTACCTCTGTAGGCATAGTTAGAAACTAGCATTTAAAAAACCTTTGAAATTCACTTAAAAAACCATAGGTTTCAGGCATGTTATAGTTAGAAATTAGCATTTAAAAAACCTTTGAAATTCACTGAAAAAACCATAGGTTTCAGGCACTTTATAGTTAGAAATTAGCATTTAAAATACCTTAGAAATTCACTGAAAAAACCATAGGTTTTAGGGAATGTTATAGTTAGTTGGACATTTCACTCGTACAAAACCAGAGAAATTCCCCCGTTATAGTGATGTCATCAGTGATGTCACTGACCATGCCATGAGTGATGTCATATGTGACGTCATCAGCAGTGCATTGCGGGGGCGCGAGTTATAGTTAGCTGAACTAACTATAACGGGGGAATTTCTCTGGTTTTGTACGAGTGAAATGTCCAACTAACTATAACATTCCCTAAAACCTATGGTTTTTTCAGTGAATATATATATATATATGTATGTATATATATATATATATATAGATATATATATGTATGTATATATATATATGTATGTGTATATATATATATATATATATGTATGTATATATATATGTATGTATATAAATATATATATATATATAAAATATATATATATATATGTATGTATATATATATATATATATATATATATATATATATATATATATATATATATATATATATGTATGTGTATATATATATCGCTTTTCTCCACAGGCTTCTCAGCTCCCTCTCGCCACACACGGACAAGGACCAAAAAGTTAGTGCAAATTTAAGTATTTATTTTTTATGCCGCCATTACGCGTTTCAACTTGTTAAGAGTCTTGATACATATATATATATATGTATGTATATATATATAAATATATATATATCACGTCCAAGGCCCCCCGCAAAGAAAGACCAGGCACACACAGATGCCTTCCTCGACAGAACAGTGCCGTCGGTATCCATCATTTAATGGCCCCTGCTTCACTCTGATAGGCGAAGATGACACAGTGGGCGTAGCAGACGTTAGGACGCTCGGTAAGTTCCTTCCCCCATGTGGGTGGCGTTCTCAATCCTGCCATTTCCACCAATCACACAGGCGCCACTTGCCGGTCCCACAATCCAACATCCAGCCGCTTTTCTGACACGGGAAGTCCCGACCTGGAATCTTGGACTGTAGTCAGTCCCAACGATTGCTGCTGAAATTATCAGATGGCGGCGGCGCAGCAGTTTTCCAAAAGTCTTGAAAGAGTCCAAAGTGCCACTTAACCTGCTGCACTGCTTGTGGATGGGGTGCCCAAGGTGCTTAGTGGCCATGCACCTTAATATCACGTCCAAGGCCCCCTGCAAAGAAAGACCAGGCACACACAGTGGATCGTTTGGACCAGCAATTTAATGGAATGGCATGATGCATTTCGGATTTATTTCCTTCCTCAGATGCCTTCCTCGACAGAACAGTGCCGTCGGTATCCATCATTTAATGGCCCCTGCTTCACTCTGATAGGCGAAGATGACACAGTGGGCGTAGCAGACGTTGGGACGCTCGGTAAGTACCTTCCCCCATGTGGGTGGCGTTCTCAATCCTGCCATTTCCACCAATCACACAGGCACCACTTGCCGGTCCCACAATCCAACATCCAGCCGCTTTTCTGCCACGGGAAGTCCCGACCTGGAATCTTGGACTGTAGTCAGTCCCAACGATTGCTGCTGAAATTATCAGATAGCGACGGCGCGGCAGTTTTCCAAAAGTCTTGAAAGAGTCCAAAGTGCCACTTAACCTGCCGCACTGCTTGTGGATGGGGGCCCAAGGTGCTTAGTGGCCATGCACCTCAATATCACGTCCAAGGCCCCCCGCAAAGAAAGACCAGGCACACACAGTGGATCGTTTGGACCGGCAATTTAATGGAATGGCATGATGCATTTCGGATTTATTTCCTTCCTCGACAGAACAGTGCCGTCGGTATCCATCATTAAATGGCCCCTGCTTCACTCTGATAGGCGAAGATGACACAGTGGGCGTAGCAGATGTTGGGACGCTCGGTAAGTACCTTCCCTCATGTGGGTGGCGTTCTCAATCCTGCCATTTCCACCAATCACACAGGTGCCACTTGCCGGTCCCACAATCCAACATCCAGCTGCTTTTCTGACACGGGAAGTCCCGACCTGGAATCTTGGACTGTAGTCAGTCCCAACGATTGCTGCTGAAATTATCAGATAGCGGCGGCGCAGCAGTTTTCCAAAAGTCTTGAAAGAGTCCAAAGTGCCACTTAACCTGCCGCACTGCTTGTGGATGGGGTGCCCAAGGTGCATAGTGGCCATGCACCTCAATATCACGTCCAAGGCCCCCCCGCAAAGAAAGACCAGGCACACACAGTGGATCGTTTGGACCGGCAATTTAATGGAATGGCATGATGCATTTCGGATTTATTTCCTTCCTCAGATGCCTTCCTCGACTGAACAGTGCCGTCGGTATCCATCATTTAATGGCCCCTGCTTCACTCTGATAGGCGAAGATGACACAGTGGGCGTAGCAGACGTTGGGACGCTCGGTAAGTACCTTCCCCCGTATAGGCTTTCCTGTTTTCAGTTTCTATTTTGGTACATTCTGGTTGGGTTTTTTCAGTGTTTTCCAGTGATTTCAATACCTTAAGAAAACAGTGCTTTTCAGTGGTTAAAACAGCCAGTACACAATTTGTACACAATTTGCCAACTCTGCCCACTGACGTAGCTTTCCATGCCAATACTGGTGCATCTGAAGGATGAGATTCTCTGGGACAGGTTCTGCAACATATGCGTTGAACTGGGTGCATATGCGCTCAGAGGTATAAAGCGGTCAAAAATGAAGCTGTACTTTTCGAAGTCTGGAGAAAATTCCCCTTTACGGAAGGGATCTAGCACTTGTGCAGAGTACCACAGTGAGGCTTCATTGACTTCAAACGCCATGGTTGGTGAAGGGACATTTCTATGCATCATTGCTAGCCATTTCTCATGCATTGTAAAATCAAATTTCCTGAATTGCTCCTCAACACTTCTTTGCTTACCAAGTGGCAAGCATTCTAACAGGGAACATGTTGCAGTGCTAAAGTCACTAAACGTGTCGCCTAGCCTACTCGCGAGGAGATGTTTCACATCTACACCAATTATTCTGAACACTTGGCAGACAAGGGTGTTTTCAGACTCTAGTTGTATGATTATGTCCACTACAGCAGTCATGTTTTCCCGTAAAAATCTAAGATTGCAGTAGAGTGTACTTTTTGCACATCACTATCAATATGCGCCCGAAGAGCCTCACATTTCTTGCCTTTGGCATCATCACTAAGCAAAAATTCTGTAAACGGTCGCCACATAGATAATATTGCATTCACGGCCTCTAGGACTGAGAACCACCGACTAAATGACACAGTTGGGATGACTCTTTCTTTGCAGCCACACAAAATGAGAAATATTTGCGTTTTAGTTCCAGCGTTTAACAAAACAGTGCACCCAAATGGACTACAAAATCAATAGCGTTCTTCATTAAATCTGAAGATTGTAAAGATGCTTTCAGCATACCATCTAGAAAGTGGCAAGGATCTCTTACAGGAAAACACTTCAGCTCAGGTATTGCTTTTGACAGGTCATCACACAACTTTTTCATATACGTAGCTGAATCGCTGCAAATACAAACAATATCACTCCAATCTTTCTTAAACTTGGTAAGAACTTTCTGCAGCAGCATTCCAAGTGAGACTGCGTTGCATGTTTCCAATACATCTAGATCTGCCATCCATTTTTTGCATCACGAAATGTGATTAGCACTGCCACTGCTGGGTCGCCACACATCTCTGGAGTTTCATCAAAGTTAACAGAGATCTCTGCATAACCTTGGAGTACCTCTGAAACATGTTCAATATCTGCAAGGAACACCTCTGGTAGGTATTTGTCATACATTTGTGTTGCTTTTGGTAATGTTTTGCATGCTGGTGCACGCTTGCATAACAGATTCCCAATCGGTCCATCGGTCTGGTTCCAGATTGCACAAGGACAAGTACACATTCTTGTACCACATCCTTTTCTTCCTCACGTTTTCTTTTGAAGCGTGTTACTGTCTCAGCAAGAGGCTGCCACTATTAGGTGGCTGTTTCAATTTCAAGTGGGTCTTGGTGACAAGATGTTCAGCAATTCGGCTTGCAGTCATCCCAGTTACTATTGGGACAGTCACTCTGCAAAACCTGCAAATTAACATCTTCTGCCCACGCACTTCTTCAACTATGAAATCTTTGTTTTCCAGCGCATAATCTTCTGCCGTCTTTATTGTGTGGGGCATGTTGTTCTACGCTAACTAGATCAATACAAAAAAACACTTAGAAACCGGTTGCATACTGTTGAGAAAATAATGAGAAAGACAACATTTTCATGGTCTTCATGATTTTACCAAACTTGTTTTAGTTCATTGCTAAATAAAAGTTCCACATCTGAATATGTTTTTATTTGACGATCTGCAACCAGCATGATAAATTAACAAATATAAAGGATGCATGACTGCAGGCAGTGTGAAGTACCAGGAAGACTCAAGAGACCATGAGAGATCCTGCCTAATGTACTCTGTCTTACTCAAAGGAAACTTTTAAATAAATGGAAGAAGGGCCATCGCCCTCCTGAGATGGCACGTTTCATCGTAGGGTCTACAACTCAACCCAGGTGAGTGGCTTTTGTTGGGAAACAGCCTTTACATCGACTCATTGACAACGAAGGACCTGAACTACGACTCCTTAACAACGACCTCAACCTGAATCACGAGTCTTTTAACCACTAATGCATTTACAACTACCTCTGGCCAGTAGATGACACTCTTGGATTGTATATGACAGATGTATTACTATTGATAAAATGGTGGATGGGCGCATTTTATATGGTTTTGTAGAGTGGATGTGTTGTTTTTTGTTAACAAAATAAGTTTAGGGAAATAGTGTTTATTATGTGAAAACGTGTTTGAATTTTGTTGTAAATGCATTAAAGGTAAAGGCATACTCGCAGTAAAAAAAAAAATACTTTAAAATGTAAGTATTTTGGTAAGTATTAAGTGATATATATATATATATATATATATATATATATATATATATATATATTTTGCAAGTGTATTTTTAAGGGTTTAGGGTGAGTATGGATTTTCAAGGGTATTTTTAGGGTTTAGAGTGGGTATGGGTTTTTGGGTGGCAAGGGTATTTTTAGGGTTTAAGGTGGGTATGGTTTTTGGGTGGCAAGGGTCATTTTATGATTTAGGGTGGGTATGGGATTTTGGGTGGCAAGGGTAATTTTAGGGTGGGTATGGGTTTTTGGGTGGCAAGGGTAATTTTAGGGTGGGTGTGGGTTTTTGGGTAGCAAGGGTATTTTTAGGGTGGGTGTGGGGGTTTGGGGTGGAAAGGGAATTCATAGGGTTTGGGGTGGGTGTAGGTTTTTGGGGTGGAAAGGGATTTTATAACATTAATAGTGAGTATAGGGGTGTGTGTGTGTATATAGTGTTAATACTTACCAACATTAATTTTACAACACATGTCTTTAGCATGCATGCCTTTACCACGAAATGTAAGTGTTTTACAGGTATATACAAACCCATAACACATACATACATGTATATATATATATAGGTTTATACTTACCTGTAAAATAGATACATTAATGGGGTAAAGGCAATCGTGGTAAAGGCATAGTAGTTGTAAAAAAATAGTTGTTGTTAAAACTGTAGTGGTTTAGACTAAGTAGTGGTTAAGGAGTAGTTGTTTAGACTGTAGTTGTTCAAGTGATAGTTGTTCCATCATACAACCGCTTTTGTTAGGAGCAGGCTCCAATGGAGCTTTTTAGTTGGGTGGTCTTCAGGTGGAGTGGGGCTGGTGTGGTAGGGGCTCTCCTGCATTACGACCCCATGGCTTCTACCAAGGCCTGCTAAGCTATCATAGGTGTCAGAAGAATCACTAGGTTGACAACGCAGATCTTGCCAAAGTTTTTTGGCAGGCATGGGAGTCCTTTACCATAAGTCAACTCGGCATGATGAGTCACAACAAAATGCACTAGCTTTGGGAAAACTATATATCTAAAGTTTATTTATTTATGTGAGAGTTTTATATAGCGCTGGCTAGACAGGAGGGTATCAGTGCACTTTACCAGACATAGCATTGATAGAAGGATTCACATTTGACATAGTATTACAAGAGGGGATAAAAACAGTGTAACATAAAATACATATCTCAAAGAGTAGCCGATTATCCAACATTGTCTGTCTGAGGTGTAGACACTGGATTGGGTCAGGCAACCGTATTGGATGGTCCTGTTGGTGCAGCAAACTCAGGGGTGCGCTTTTAGTTCTTTGTTCAGTATTAGAGTTATGAGATTCCGTTTGAAACAAAACTTTTATGATGTTTTTAATGTGTTTTCTGGCCTATGCTAAATTAGGCCTCAGTAGGCCTTGACTTCATTTTTAGAAAGATGGCTGCTGCTGTTTCATAATGTCCATTGTGTATTATATTTTGAAAGAACATCATACACATCTCAGTTACACCCTCCCCCCATGTGAGCCAGGCAGGGGGCCAGGTGTTGCTCTGGCCCTTGGGCCATTCACACCTCGTCTCCCCATGTGCCGGACCGGCCCAGCAGCAGTGTTTTCCCCCTGAACCCTCCACGCCAGGCCACCAAAGGCATGCTAATGTGGGTAGGGAAGAAGAAGTATGCATAGGCCTCGCTGGGGGCCAGATATTGCTACCTCAGCCCCAGTGTATTTTACTCCTTGGTGGTGGGGGTGTGCCTTTGCTTAGGCCTCACTGTGACCTCACTTCTTCCAAAGAGAAAAGTTGAGCAGACGTAAACGACATAGTCCCAGCATCGGCCCAGCATCCTGTGATTCTGGGCAACTCACTTAATCTCCCACAGGCCTGTTTTTGTAAAAACGAGCGCTTTTTATATTCTATTTATGTTCCTAAGGGTTATTGAATGTTTGTTGAACAACTCTGTGCACCACTTTCCCCTGAACTTTTGTGAGCCACAATTCATTAAGAAGACGATTTCTTACAAAAACATTATCTTGAACCCCAAACATGCTAATAACAGCTGTGAGCTGATGGTGGGCGGCAAGGATAAGTTACATACCTGTAATCCTAGTTCTCTTCCAGGGGTATCCTCATCAAAGTCATAAGCACTGAATATTCCCGCCCATGCGCGGGGACCCCGGAAGTTATCAAAAATATATATGAAAACATATATATATACAGCTCTCTATATATAAACATATATCATTTTTTCACACATCAATGCAGCCCCTATAAGGGAGGCTAAACAATGTAACAATAAATAACTGCTTTTGCATTAAAATACTATAGAATATAGACCACAGGAGGGCAATTATTACTTGAACTCTTTTTAATGAGTAAACTCAAAGTAATCTGCAAAAAAGCAGGCATTGTTAGCCTACAGGCTGCATTGAAAACCAACAGTTTAGAAAATGAAAGCAATTGTAACATAAACACTGGCACCGTGCCTTTAAGGTAGCCATGACCTCCAGCTTCCCATCATGCCTCAGGAGTGACAGTTAGGTCAGTTGTTCTTTGCAGAGACCCGAGGGTCAGGACACAAAGATATAGCTTACCAGAAGTCTCATTTGCCTGGGGAGGTGGGTGGGTTGCTTATGATTTTGATGAGGATGCCCCTGGAAGTAGGATTACAGGTAAGTAACTTATCCTTCTCTTCCAGTGGATTCTCATCAATAGTCATAAGCACTGAATCGAATAGCAAGCCCATCCTCCGCCTGCGGGCAAATGAGAAACAATGAGCAACAAAGAATCAAAGCTTTTTTCAGCGTTGGAACAAATTTCTCAAGGAGGCCTGGCCCACTTGAGTGTCCGCTCTGGTATCTGAGTCGAGACAATAGTGTCTCGACTCAAGCCCAAGGGGCTGCTTTGCAGATCTCGGAAATCGGTACATTGTTAAGGAAAGCCGTTGTAGCCGCTTTTCCTCTAGTGGAATGAGCTTTGGGTCTAGACCAAAGTGGCTTTTGTGCTAACTGATAAGCCAGTTTGATACATGACACTATCCACCTGGAGATGGAACGCTTGGAGGCTGGAAAACCTGTTCTGATTGAACCGTAATTAATGAACAGTTGATCAGATTTCCTAATCGTCTTAGACCTGTCCAAATAGAATTTCAAAACCCTTTTCGGGTCTAAAGAGTGAAGAGACCTCTCAGCTGGAGTAGAGGGATTAGGGAAAAAGGGAGGTAGCGAAATGGCTTGGTTGACATGGAAATCCGACACCACCTTCGGAAGGAAGGACGGGTGGGTTCTCAAAACAACTCTATTGAGATGAAAAACTGTGTATATTTCTTTTGAGCGGGGAGCCTGGATCTCGCTCACTCTCCGAGCTGAAGTAATCGCCACCAAAAACGCTGCCTTCCAAGTTAGGTGCTAGAGGGTTGCCTTGTGGTTAGGTTCAAATGGGGGACCCATCAGTTTAGAAAGAACCAGATTCTGCTCCCAAGGAGGCAAAGGAGGTCGAATAGGAGGGTAGAACTTCTTTAACCCTTGTAAGAAATCCTTCACTACCTGCATCTGAAAGAAAGAAGGCTGAAAAGGAGAGCGCCTGTAGGCCGTAATGGCAGCCAAGTGCACTTTTATTGAAGAGAATTTTAGACCTGCCTTAGCTAAGTGAAGTAGGTAAGGTAGAATCACCTCATCCTGCCCCTTGGTAGGGTGGTAATTATTGTACACACACCACATATAAAAACGCTTCCATTTACAAGCATAAGAGTGTCTTGTGGAAGGCCTTCTTGCTTCTTTCAAGATGGTCATGCATTCCTGAGGGAGTCCTAAATGACCATATTGGAGGACCTCAGGAGCCATGCTGCCAAGTTCAGTGACGGAAGGTTGGGGTGATGGATGCTCTCGTTCATCTTGGACAGCAGGTCCGGTCTGCACGGCAATCTCTTGTGTGGACGTTCTGACAGGTGCAGAAGGTCCGGGTACCACCACTCGCCTCTGAGTGGGAGAGTTTGGTTACGACCTTCGGGATGAGAGGAAGGGGAGGAAAGGCGTGCACAAATCCTCCTGACCAGTTGATCAAAAGGGCATTCCCTCTCGACCCTGGTCGGTAGAATCTTGAGGCGAAGTCGCGGCATTTTTTGTTTGTGTGGTCCGCGAACAAGTCGATGCTTGGGCGACCCCATTCTCGGGAAATGTCTTTGACGACTTTGTCGTTTAGAACCCAGTCCTGCTGGTCCTCGAAGTGACGACTGAGAGCGTCTGCTTGTGAATTCTGCTCCCCCGGTAGGTGTATTGCTGTTATCGTCAGATTCCTCACGAGGAGCCAATGCCAGAGAGCTTGGGCTTCCAGAGATAGAGATCTCGACCGAGTCCCTCCCTGTTTGTTCAGATAGTACATGGTGGTCGTATTGTCGTCTGTACTAGAATGGAGTTGGTCCGAATCGAAGGGAGGAAGGCCTTGAGGACTAGATGCACCGCTCTCAGCTCCAGCATGTTGATGTGATTCAATTGTTCTTTTGTTGACCATTGACCTTGAGTCTGGAGGGACCCCATGTGTGCTCCTTAACCCTGGAGGGAAGCATCTGTGATTAATGATTGAGAGGGAGGTGTCTGATGGAATGGAACCCCTACCAACAGATTTTCCTGTCGCATCCACCATGGAATCGATGCTCTGGCTGCTTTCGACAGATGTATCCTGTTGTCCCACGGAGACGTTCGCTGATCCGACTTGTCCTCCCGATCCTGCTGCAAAGGACGCATCCTCTGCCTGGCGTTGGGGACAAGAAAATGCAGGATGCCATCGACCCTAGGAGAGAGGCAACCTGACGGACCGAAGGTAAACTGCAGCGCAGAATCTGCTTGCATTTCCGAGTGATAGATGACAGTCTCTCCTCCGAAGGAAACACTTTTCCTATTTCAGAGTCTATAGTAGCCCCCAGATAGTTGATTCTCTGTGTGGGATGCTGAGTCGATTTTTTGAAGTTGACATGGAGACCCAGCCGTTGGCAAAGGTCTAGACATTGCTGGTAGTGGTTCCTCACGCTCTGGGGAGAAGGACCTTTCAGAAGCCAGTCGTCGAGATAAGGATAAACAAAGATGCCTTTGCGCCATAGAGCGTCCGCTACAACTGCCATGCATTTTGTAAACACTCGAGGGGCCGACTTCAACCCGAAGGGCAAGACTTTGAACTGATAATGGGTCGATCCCACCAAAAAACGCAGGTCCAGGGAACACATCCAATCCCCTTATTGTAGATGGGGATATATTTGATGGAGAGCCAACATGCGAAACTTCTCCTTTCTGATGGACTTGTTGAGGGCCCAAAGATCCAGGATAGGCCTGTACTCTGATTTCTGACCTTTTTTAGGTCTAGCATTCAAGACTGCTTGTATATACTTTAGTATATACTTATATGTGTATGTACTTTGTGGGCTTTGGAGATCAGCCCTAGAACTTGTCTGCTTCCGCTTAGGGACCTTTTTTTCTGTTCAACTGCTTCTATTTAACTGTCTTGATGGAAAACGACCAGTAGAGGTCAGTAAAATACCAGAATTGCTTTCTGCTTGTTCAACTGCCTCTATTTAATTGTCTTGATAGAAAACGACCAGTAGAGGTCAGTAAAATACCAGAATCACTTTAGCATTCTCTAGATTCCAGTCCATAGAAATTGTCTTCCAAGAGTACCCGTAGACAATATTTTTTCAAATCTTGTATTTTCAGTGATGTGCCCACCGAAGGCCCTGATTTTATATTAAAAACAGAGCTTTGGACTATACCATTTCCCGCTGAAAAGCAATATTTCTCTCCATGTGTTCCCATACCTGGTGTGTCACGCAGTTTGGTGCTTACTTTCCCTCCATGTTAAAGAACAGTAGATGTTTCAGCACCCAGGCTAATGTGCTGCATAGCTAAATACATACAACGTCCCAAAGGCGAGACCGATTGCATTGCAAATGCTTGTTCTTCACTAGGAAGTACCTTGAATATACCCCTCGACCTTGCTGTGATATAGGAACTTCCTCGATGGCCGATTTTCGCCAGAGGGTGGATACTTCCTGCTGTAGTATATGCAGCTGGTGGCACGTAGCTTTTGCTGGAGGGATCGTGGGAGGTCGATGCTGAAAACGTAGAGTACCCATTCTGCAGCGTAGTAAACACCCATTGGTCTTTTGTGATGCTGCACCACTCTTCCAGGTGTTTGGCTATACTTCCCCCCACTGGAGTGGGAAACGGCGATGGGGGAAGCGGGCACTCATTACTTCGATGGAGTTTTTGCTGAGGCAGCAGATTGACGAGGGGCTCCTCTCCCTCTAGGAGCACGACGTCACTGATAGTGGGATTTTGATTGGCTCTGCTGATGATGGTGCCTCTGCCACTGAGGGGTTTGAACCCTCTGATGGAAAGACCGTCGATCATATAGCCTGTATTGGCGCCTGAACTCCTTCTTTCTTTCAAGCCCTACCGCCTTCAGGGTATCAAGCTCCGTTTTGATCCTCGACATCTCCTCATCTGTGTGAGTGCCAAACAAGGAGGACCCTGAGAAAGGGAGGTTGAGGATGCGTGACTGAGCTTCAGGTTTTAGTGCAGTTAGTCGGAGCCAGGATGACCGTCTGGCACAGATTCCGTGTGCATAGGAGTGCGCAGACAATGTCGCTCCATCAGCTGCGGTGCTAATAACTTGATTTGCCAACAAGCTTCCTTCCTGCAATATCGCCTCAAAGTCCCTGCGGTCTTCTTTGGGTAGTTTTTCTGTAAACCTTTGAAGTGAGTCCCACAAGGATCTGTTATAACGCCCTACAGCGCTGAGGCGCTGGAGACCTTCAACATGGAGGTTGACGTGCCGCAGACTTTTCTCCTGCCACAAATCCTGTGCTCTGCTCTCCTTATTGGGAGGGACTGTTGATGAGGAGGCCACTGCATGTGTCTTTTTTGCAGCTGCAATTATTAGAGAGTCAGGAGGCGGGTCAGATCTAAGAAATAATGGATCTTCCTCCGGAGGCTTGTATTTCTTCAAGATCCTCACTGGCGCAGTCTTCAGCGTTGCCCTTGTAATAAAAGTGTCCATCACAGGCTGGAGGAGCCCTGGCACCAAGGGTAACAATGGTCTGGCTGCTGATCTTTGATGTAAAGTCTCAAAAATCACTGAGGATGAACTCTGCTGGGTAGGCATAACAATGTTCAACTTGTTGCCCCTCTGGCCAGAACATCCTGAAAAGTACTGATGTCATCCACCGGAGAGACCCTCGACGGTGGGCTGTCTGTAAGCGTAGGAGAGTAGTCCCTCTTTGAAGATTGTGTAGAAGAGGGCAAACATGTCGGTGACCTGAGCCTTCTCCTATGACCTCGAGACCTAGATCTCCTTCTTGAGGAAGGTGCAGGAGTATGTGTATGATTTCGACCCCTCGATGGATTAGTAGGAGAGAGATCTACAGCTTGTACCAGCTGCGCCAGAGGAGACCTGTGTTGAGGGCTGGAGTAATCCGGAGTACCTCGTGCTTGTACTGTTCCAGATTCCTGCCAGCGATGCAGAGACCACCTAGGAGAGAGGTGCACAGATGGAGATTTCTACCTCTCTTCTCGTGCAGGAGCTTCAGAGCGTGAACGGGGACATACAGGTGAAGACGCTGGACTGCTCGAGTTCAAGATAATCACCTCCGGTGACCTTGAAGATGATGACAAAGTGCGTCTTGAACCCGTGTGATGGGTTGACGCCGAATAGCAAGAGTGTCTCGACGTTGAACGTGAAGTCACTGTGTCCTGAATCAGAGCTGGTGATTTTGCTCTTGACGTCGGTGGTGGTGACGAAGAAATGCTCACTGGGCGTGAGGAGGACCTAGCTCGATGTCTTGACGTCGAACGATGTGTCTTCGGCGTCCACCGTTCTCTGGGAATAGAACTGTGCCCCGACGTCGATGGCCACCTGGTTGACGACGACGGAGGGGGTGTTCACCTCGACGCCGAACGTTCTTGAGTTGACGCCGACGGAGTCCACTGTCTCAACGTCGAGCACCCATGAGGTAGCGCCGCCAGAGACTTGTGTCTCGACATCGACTGCCTTTGGGACAACGCCGAAGAAGTCTTGTGTCTCGACGTCGACCGCCTCTGCAATGGAGTCTTGTGCCTTGACGTCGAATGCTGGGAGGACATCGGTGGAGCCTTATGTCTCGACGTCGATCCTCTATGAGAAGACGCCGACGGAGACCTGTGCCTCAACATCAGACGTCTGAGAGAGGACGCAGACATAGTCTCAATCCTCGTCTCGTACGTTGAGCCAACTATGATGGAGACCTCCTCCTCGACGTTGAGCGTCACCGGGTTGACGCCAACAGAGGGTCCGTTACCTGATGACTCAAAGTTGAAACTGTCGTCTTCGATCTTGGTGTCGATTGGTGCACCGGCACCGCCGATGGCTTCGATGACATCCGTTTCTTTGCAGTTGGTAAATTCAACGCCGATCCCAATGCCGATGGGGAACAGATCGGGATTTTGCTTCTCAACGTCGATCTGGCCCTTTTTTTCTTCTGTCTCACAGGAGACCTACCTCTCCCAGAAAGTCCATAGAGGCAAATCCTTTCCCTCTCCTTGAGAGTTCTCCTAGATAGCTTCTTGCAATGCTGACAGGTCTCTGGGGAGTGAGAGTCAGGAAGGCAGAGAATACACACAGCATGTGTGTCAGACCTGGCCTTCTTCTTGCCACTGGAGGGGCAAGGGTCAAAAAGAGATGGCATTATAACAGAAA
Organism: Calotriton arnoldi; assembly: GCA_963921515.1. Taxonomy (NCBI): domain Eukaryota; kingdom Metazoa; phylum Chordata; class Amphibia; order Caudata; family Salamandridae; genus Calotriton; species Calotriton arnoldi. The sequence goes on from CAWUFW010004042.1 coordinate 585,006, forward strand.
ATAAATCACTTTCTGTCAAAAAAATGGTTGTACCTCACTCTAATACCTTAAAGATGTTGAGTGAAAGGTAGAAAACCGCAATAAAGTGGAGAATTATTTGACAAAAAAGTCAAAAAGTCAGAGCTGTGAATTCCAGGATCCTGACTGAAGGAGCCGGAAAGAACAACTGACCTAACTGTCAACCTTGAGGCATGATGGGAAGCTAGAGGTCATGGCTGCCTTAAAGGCACGGTGCCAGTTACAATAGCTTTAATTTTCTAAACTGTTGGTTTTCAATGCAGCCTGTAGGCTAACAATGCCTGCTTTTTTGCAGATTACTTTGAGTCTACTCATTAAAAAGAGTTCAAGTAATAATTGCACTCCTGTGGTCTATATTCTATAGAATGCTAATGCAAAAGCAGTTATTTATTGTTACATTGTTTAGCCTCCCTTATAGGGGCTGCATTGATGTGTGAAAAAATGATATATGTTTATATATATAGAGCTCTATATATATATATATGTTTTCATATCTATTTTTTATTACTTCCGGGGTCCCCGCGCATGGGCAGGAATATTCAGTGCTTATGACTATTGATGAGGATCCCCTGGAAGAGAACACGAAACATCAGTAGATCGAGTTAAAGTGTGTACTTGAAGACTACACTTCCTGACATGCCTGTGCATATATTTAGTAAGGGAAAATCGCTATATAAAAAACTATTGGCTTTGTTAGTTATTGTTGTTAACTAACAAATCCAATAGTTAAGAATTTTATATAGGGATTTTCGGAAACGTCTCAAATATTCACTAGCATGTGGGCCTGTTCAAAAAGATAGTTGGCATGCAGAAAGGTATATAGAGAGGAAGGGTTAGAGCTAGGATGAGTCGGGGAAGAACGCAATGCAATAGCAGGGGTGGTAGTGATGTGAATCATTTTGTGCAAGCTCACACATCTATGGGGCACAAGCGCTGCAAAATAACACAGCGTAGCAAAGCAGGCATATTTATTTACACAAGACAAAGCCTGCCTAAAAAGTCACACAAGTGGATTTTTCACCAACCCACAGAACCTTCCTTGCTGTCCTGTCCCACTTCCCTGCCATGCTGACAAACTGGGGCGGGGAACGGGGAGAGTACAGCAGCGTCCGTTGGGCCACCTTCATCTCAGTTACACCCTCCCCCCCACGTAAGCCAGGCAGGGGGTCAGGTGTTGCTCTGGACCTTGGGCCATTCACACCTCGGCCCCCCATGTGCCGGACTGGCCCAGCAGCAGTATTTTCCCCCTGATCCCTCCCCGCCAGGCCCCTACAGGCAGGCCAATGCGGGTGGGGGAAAGAAGTATACACAGGCCTTGCTGGGGGCCAGACAAGGTGGAGACCGTTCATGGCATACGGGGGCGGGTGATTCCCCCGCTGTCTGGCAGCCCGCGGGTTGCTCTGCAGATTTGCAGCCAGAGCGGACACGCAGAGTGAGGGTGGTAAAAAGAATAGGAAAATGGGCTCCCTTGCAGAACTTACCTGCTGGGCCTTGGAGCACTGGCGGTCGTCGTCGTCGTCTGAAGTGTGGTGAGGTGTGTGGGGGCAGTCAAAGTCCTGACAGCAATTTCAATAGGACCTGGCCCCACCCACCAACCTTGCCAACCAATGTGTCTCCCCTTATTTAATCAATCAATCAATCAATCAATCAATCAAAATATTTATAGAGCGCGCTACTCACCCGTGAGGGTCTGAAGGCGCTAGAGGGGGGGGGGGGTGATGCAGCTACTGATCGAACAGCCAGGTCTTGAGGAGTCTCCTGAAGGTCAGCAGGTCCTGGGTCTGTCGCAGGTGGATGGGGAGGGTGTTCCAGGTCTTGGCGGTGAGGTGGGAGAATGATCTGCTGCCGGAGGTCGTTCGGCAGATGTGTGGGATGGTGGCAAGGGCGAGGTCTGCGGAGCGAAGCTGGCGGTTCGGGGTGTAGAAGGTGAGTCGTTCGTTGAGGTATGCCGGTCCGGCGTTGTGGAGGGCTTTGTGGGCGTGGGTGAGGAGCTTGAAGGTGATCCTCTTGTTGATCGGGAGCCAGTGCAGGTCTCTCAGGTGGACGGTGATGTGGCTGTGGCGGGGGATTCCGAGGATGAGGCGTGCGGAGGCGTTTTGTATGCGTTGGAGTCTTTTCTGGAGTTTGGCCGTGGTTCCCGCGTAGAGGGCATTGCCGTAGTCCAGCCTGCTGCTGACGAGGGCTTGGGTGACCGTCCTCCTGGTGTCGGTGGGGATCCATCTGTAGATCTTGCGAAGCATGCGGAGGGTGTTGAAGCAGGAGGAGGAGACAGCATTGACTTGCTGGGTCATAGAGAGCGTTGAGTCCAGGATGAAACCCAGGTTGCGCGCGTGGTTGGTGGGTGTCAGGGCAGCTCCCAACGTGGCCAGCCACCAGGAGTCATCCCATGCGGAGGGGGTGGAGCCGAGGACCTCCGTCTTGTCAGAGTTCAGTTTCAGATGGCTGGTCTTCATCCACTCAGCGACGGCCTTCATTCCCTCGTGGAGGTTGGATTTGGCGGTGGCCGGCTCCTTGGTGAGGGAGAGGATTAGCTGGGTGTCGTCGGCGTACAAGATGATTTTGAGGTGGTGTGCTCGGATGATGTTGGCGAGCGGTGCCATGTAGATGTTGAAAAGGGTCGGGCTGAGGGATGATCCTTGGGGTACACCGCAGGTGATCGTGGTGGCTTCGGATCTGAAAGGGGGGAGACGGACTCTCTGGGTTCTGCCGGTGAGGAAGGAGGTGATCCAGTTCAGGGTTTTGTCACGGATCCCTGCGTCGTGGAGGCGTGTGCGTAGGGTGTGGTGGCAGATGGTGTCGAAGGCGGCCGAGAGGTCTAGGAGGATGAGGGCCATGGTTTCGCCATTGTCCAGTAGGGTCCTGATGTCGGTGGCGGCGATGAGGGCGGTTTCGGTGCTGTGGTTGCTGCGGAAGCCGGATTTGGTGGAGTCCAGGATGTTGTTCTCCTCCAGGAAGTGGGTTAGTTGCCTGTTGACGATCTTCTCAGTGACTTTCGCCGGGAACGGGAGCAAGGAGATGGGTTGAAAGTTCTTGAGGTCCTTAGGGTCCGCCTTAGGTTTCTTGAGCAGGGCGTTGATCTCGGCGTGTTTCCAGCTCTCCGGAAAGGTGGCGGTCTCGAAGGAGCTGTTGATGATCTTTCAGAGTTGGGGTGCAATGATGGAGCTTGCTTTGTTGAATATGTGGTGGGGGCAGGGGTCGGAAGGAGAACCGGAGTGGATGGTGTTCATGATTTTGATGGTGTCTTCGTCGTTGACGTTGTTCCAGGAGAGCAGGAGGTTGGTGTGTTCGGTGGGTGTTGGGTCGGGATGTCAGCGTCTGACGTCGGTGTCTGGGTGTCGAAGCTGTCGTGGATGTCTGCGATCTTGCGGTGGAAGAAGGTGGCCAGGGAGTCGCAGAGTTCTTGCGACGGCGGGATGTCATTCATGCTGGAGCTGGGGGAGGAGAGTTCTTTCACGATGTTGAAGAGCTCTTTGCTGTTGTGTGCGTTGTTGTCGATGCGTTCCTTGAAGGAGGTCCTTTTGGCGGATCGGATGAGTTGGTGGTGCTTGCGTCTGGCGTTCTTGAGGGATGCGTGGTTGTCTGGTGTCTGGTCTTGGTGCCACTGCTTCTCGATTCTTCGGCAGGTTTGTTTGGAAGACTGGAGGTCGGCGTTGAACCAGATGGCTCTTGTGTCGGTGTGCCTGTTGGGGGGTTTCTTGATTGGGGCGAGGGTGTTGGTGCATTCGTCGATCCATTGTCTGAAGTTGTGGGCCACTGCACTTGTGTCGGAGGGCTCGGTTGGAGGGTCTCGGGCGAGGGTGGTGAGGAGCTGGCCTTCGGTGACTTTGTTCCAGCTGCGGTGTGGGATTCGTTGCAGTTGGATGTGCGTGGTGTGTTTCTCGAAGGAGAAGTGGATGCAGTGGTGGTCGGTCCAGTGGAGTTCGGTGGTGTGGCTGAAGGTGACGTGGTTGCTGGCGGAGAAGATGGGGTCGAGCATGTGTCCGGCGGAGTGGGTAGGCGTCGTGATGAGCTGTTTGAGTCCGATGTTGGCTAGGTTGTCGATCAGGGTTGTGGAGTTGCTGTCGTTGGGGTTCTCGAGGTGGAAGTTCAGGTCTCCGAGGAGTATGTAGTCTGTGGTGGCGAGGGCGTGGAAGCTGATGAGGTCGGCGATGGAGTCGCTGAACTGTGGTCGGGGTCCCGGGGGTCTGTAGACAAGGGTCCCTCTGAGGGTGGTGTTGTGATCGACGTGGATCTGGAAGTGTAGGTGTTCGGCCATGCTGAGGGAGTCTTCGATGTAGGTTGAAATTCTGATGGTGTTCCTGTGGACGATGGCGATTCCTCCTCCCGGATTGTTGTTTCGATCCCTGTGGGTGATCTTGTAGCCGTCCGGGATGGCTATGGCTTTGTCAGGCGCCGAGGAGGCGTTCATCTAGGTCTCTGTCAGGAAGGTGATGTCCGGGGACGTTGAATCGAGAAGGTCCCAGAGTTCAACGGCGTGCTTGTGGACTGAGCGGGTGTTGAGTAGTATGCATCTTAGACTGTTCTGGCCTGTTTTGGTGGGAAGGGCAGGACGTGCCGGTGTGCGCTGGCTGGTGTAGCTGCACTTACGGCAGGTGAAGGGTCCATGGGTGAACTTCGGGGTGGCCTGGAAGCAGGTGGAGGATCGGCTGGCATTGAGTGCGTGGAGGGTGTTGGCATCGTAGCAGCGTCGGGTGTTGTGGCGTGCGTGGGGGCCAGGGGGTCTGGCGCTGTGCGCGGTCCAGGCACGGACAGGCGCAGACGGGCTTGCCTTAGGCGCGCCTTCGGCGCACCAGCGGTCACCATATAAAGGGGAGGGGGTGGGAGCGGGGCTGAGTAGGGGGCGGGCCCGTAGGGGCAGCAGTGGCGGGAAAGCGGGGGGAGTCAAAAAACACCAGGGAACAGTGGCGAGGGGCCAAGAAATGAGTCTAAGACCCAAGTAGAATTAAAATAGCCCAAAAGAAGAATAAAACAGTGCGGGCAATGCAGGGGCAGCAGGGAAGCAGAGAAGGGAAAAAAACTGGACACAGAGCAGGCACAGAGTGGGACCTGACGAGCAGCAGGCTCGAACCCTGTACGGCGGGAGGACTCTTGTGCTGACGCGGTGCACGGAGCGGCTGAGCTGCTGGGAAGGGTGCTGGCCTTGTCCAGGAGGGGTGACTCACGTTCCAAGCTGTTTCGTATTAGCCCCTAAATTGCAGTTTTGTTTTGAACTGCTTTGGCTCCATCAAGTGGCCAAGAGGAGCAACAAATATGAAAATAAGTGACACTCGGTTTAAACCGGGTCGGCTGATTTTCCTCCAGCAGGGTACTGCCAGGCACAATCGGGTTTAACCGATTTCCGCAATATATATGTATATATATGCCCAAAGCAATATATATATATATCTCTCTCCTATGGTCGCCAGTAGTTCTTTTGCCAATATCTTTGGCGGCGTTTGACGAATGGGGCGGTCAGGCTAGCTCCTTTGTTGAAAGTTTCGGGGTGATTCGTCAAGCGGGGGCTGAGAAAAAGGGGGGGTCCCAAAACGCGTTTTCTCCATTTTAATTTCCATAGGAAACTTTAGACACGGCTACAGCCTGAACTGCTGAACAGAATTACACCAAATTTGGCAAAAAGGTAGCTCTTGGTCCAGAAAGCACTCTTTTTGTTAAATGATGTAAATCCGTTCAGTAGTTGCTAAGAAATTTAAACATTTCTCCGATATCCATATATCAACACGAAGCAATCTGACTTGCTGGCAACAGTTCCAACCAGGAAGTGTTGGCAGCCATCTTGTGACTCGGTTGAACCGAGTCACAAGAAAAAAGGTAAAAAAAGGATTAAAAACAAGAAAAGGGGGCAGGGTAGAAACACCCTGACACCCTAGGCCTGCTCAAGGGGTCCCACAGGGACCCCCAGGGCCAAAAAAAGCATTTTTTTCAAACAAAATTCGGCGGGAGTCGCGTTGGGTCCGTGAATCCTGCAGAATGATTTTTTTAAAACTAAGCGCAGGCTTCCACGCTTCGTTTTCTTTAAGCCCCCGGTTGGACCAGGTCCTGGGGCAATCATCAAAATACATGCGGGCCGTGCGGGCCCCTGCAGACCTGGGGACCGCCACCTCCTTGGGGCTATAGCCATTAAAAAATTAAAAGCGGGGGGGCACGTGGCCCCCCCACAGCCCAGTTCCGGGGCCATCTTTAAAAATTAAGTGTGGGAGGCTCTAGCCCCCCTACACATCCCTGGGGACCACCACCTCCCCAGGGCACAAATCACATAAATGTGGGGGTCTGTTGCGACCCCCCGGGGACCACCTCCTCCCTGGGGCTAAATAGAAGATGGGAGGGGGGCCACACGGCCCCCCTCCAGGAGCCCTCCGTGGCCCTGGGGACTACCACCGCCCAGGCCCGGCTAAAGCAATGTCCCGGGGTGCCCACCCCCGGGACATTGCAGTTTGCTATGCCATGGTGGGAGCACTGCTCCCGCCATGCCATAGCAAACTCTGCTTTGCTTCATTAAAGTGAGAGCACGGAAAATGCTCCTGCTTCCATGAAGCGAAGCAGAATTGTATTTGGGTAGAGGGAGCTGCATGTTAGCAACTCCCTCTACCCAAAAGCAATGCCGGCTCCTGCAGGAGGCTGGAAGCCGGCAGGGACCGTGGGGGCCTTGGGGCTCCCCCGTGGTCCCCAACGTGAGGCCAAGCCCCTGGGGATGGGGTCCCCAGGGTCGAAAATGTCCAGGGAGGGGGCCGCGCGGCCACCCTCCCTTAAAATAATTAAAACATTTTTTTTTAAAGGAATGGCTGGGCCCCGGGGGATGGGGTCCCCGGGAAGCCAACATCAGCCTCAGGAGGGGGGCCGCGCACCCCCCTCCCTTTTTGTTTTATTTAAAAAAATAAAAAATGGCTCAGGCCCCCGGGGATGGGGTCCCCGGAGCCCAAAATGATCAAAGGAAAGGGAGGCCACACAGCCCCCCTTCTTAAAATAAAAAAAAAAGGAAGCCAGCAACTCACCGGAGGCCCGCCCCCTTTCTCCATTACTCTGCAAACATGCCTCCTTGCACGCTCTTGGTTGGGGGATGAAGTCCCCTTCTATGCTGAGGGTCCTTGGGGGCCAACTAGCCCACCTGTTACCTCCAGTAAGTTCCAGCAAAGCCTGATTACTGAGAGAACTTCAGAGGCCACAGCCCCTTTCTCCACCACTCTGCAAACGCACCTCCTGCTGCACTTCTGGTTGGGTGATGAAGTCCCCTTGGCTCCACAGGGTCCTTGGGGGCCAACAAGCCCTCCTGCTACCTCCAGTAAGTGAGATTTCGGAGAGGTACTTGGAGGCCACGTCCCCTTTATCTGCAAACGTGCCTCCTGGTGCATTGCTTGTTGAGGGATGAAGTCCTCTTGGAAGCTGAGGGTCCTAATGGGCCAAGAAGCCCTCCTGTTACCTCTAGTAAGTGTGACAAAGCGGGATTCATGATAGCAGTCAGAGGCCCGTCCCCTTTCTCCACCACTCTACAAACAAGACAACTAGTTTAAAAAACATAGAAATTCACTGAAAAAAACAAAGGTTACAGGGATGTTATAGTTAGAATGACATTTGACTTGTACAAAACCAGAGAAATTCAGCAGTTATAGTTAGCTGATCTAAGTGTAACTTACGCCCTACCAATGCACTGCTTATGACCTCACATATTACATCACTCATGACATGGTTAGTTTTCTGTCTTCAACTGATTGATATCTCAATAATGGACAATTACATGGAACAACTTCATTTTTAAAATATGGTAGCAGTAGAACATAGTTTGCCTGATTCTTAAATTGGCATGCATTCTATTGCTACTACAGTCATTATTGACTGGAGTGGCAAAAATAGAAACTGCAAGACGCAAAGGACCCTGTTCTTCTAAGGCAGCCAATTTTCATTTGAATATATTAAAAATGGGCATTCATTTTTATCCACATCCAAGTGTAACCTACATGTCATTTTCTAGTAATAATAGAGTTATGTGCACCTCTTTCACCAAAGCCTTGTATTCAATGTAGTCATCCAGCCTCTTCAGCAACACAAAAGCAACTTTAAGGTTCTCATGATCTTTTGTGTTCAGGTACCTTTCCTGTGGGAGAGAACAGACTTCTTTATTTTTTTAAAAACCATCATTATTGGCATTATGTAATATACTATAAGCAGTGCATAAGAGGACATATGAGTTGCAGCACTAAAGTGAAAACAGCGGTCCGCAATAATAGGGGTTAGTTAACAGCATTGACCGTCTAGTTAGAAGGGCACCACAACATACATTCTTTATAGTTACTGACAATGGTGAATCATCATACGATCAGACAATAAACATGTAACAGCAGAATGACACTCATTCAACAAAAAGCATAAACCCCAGAGGCAGGGAGGTGGACAGTATTATATGCTGAGCCAAACAGGTAAGCGGGCAAAACACTGCAACTAGGTGCAAGCTGGAAAGCATCTAAAAGCTTATTACAGCTGACGGTAGGAGACAAAGACTGGGCAAAGAAAGAAAGGGAGCAACAAAAGCCCTGTAAGAGCAGCAGCTCAGGCGACAGCAGACCTGAACTATGAAAAGGGTATTCGATTAGCACCTTGTAAGTACTAGGAAGAGCGCTCCACCTGGAGTTTCGTGCAAGGGCCCAATGTCATGAGAAACCAAGGGCATCCATTGGAGCCTTAGAAAGAAATTACACAGCAGATCATCGTCTCTGGGTTCCTCCGCTAAGGTGAGTAACACGTCATCCCAGTCATCAGCAATCGGGCATTTGTGCAAGTCATTTATGGGTAACCTGAAGCCATGCATGTGATGATGGAGGCACTGCAGTCTTCCATTTCTTAGTGATAGATCATTTGACCTGAAGTAAGGCAAGGTTGAGAAAAAGAGTGGCAACTTTATTTATTTTAAGCCCGTTATGGAGCCCCAGAGCACAAACCTCACAGCTATTCAAGTTGGGTAACCCTGTCAGAGTGGGCAACTTGTCTACAACAAGCTAGCTAAGTGTGTTGCCCAGCCAGGACAGAAGGTGATGTGGGAGGGAAGATTTTGTTAATTTTATCATTGGAAATATAAGTCCTATGTAAAATATTGAATTGTCTGAACTTGCCATTAAACCATGTAGTATTCAGGACTGCTAAGACTCTCTCACTCCTTGTCATGAAGTGCTCTACCTAGCACAGTCTCCCACAAAGAGGCTGTAGTGATGGTTGTGTTTGACTGAAAGGCCCTGTATAACCATCTTATCCTCCTTCTCCCTCTTCCAATTAGAAATAAAGTCTGAAGCAGAGCATGTGTTTCTGATTCTGTGTTCACAATGTTCCATATAACTTGGAAGGCCTTAACTAAAATCCAGTATGTCAAGAACTGCCTTCTATGCAAGTTAAACTGTTCCTGGAGTAGTTTGTCAAACGAGAAGAGCTGATCGCCCTGAAACAGATCACCCACTGGCATGATGCACATGTCCTTCTAGTGTACTAGGTCCCCAACCATTAGGTGTCCAAGATGAGTATGGAGATAGCAGGGGCGTAGGGTGTAACACGGTGAGTGATCAGCAAGCTATGGAAGAGGCAGCTCAGTTCAGTGTGCAACAGTTGGGGAATTCAACATCCAAACTCCTTGCCTGTGAGATGTGCGGAGGGGGACCATCAGAGCATGTTTCTTACAATGAATGCCCCGAAAGCCAGCGGCTTATCCACTAGAGCCGGGCCTCTAGGCAGAAATGCTCCAAATTCACCCAGCCCGCCCATCTTCATCGGGAGACGCAGCCTGGCTAGAGTAACCCTGCACCAGCTACAGTGCTAAATTAACTCTCCAAGCTGAGTTTCTAGTTTTTGGCAACATTTTCTTATAAGAAAAATAGGGAGATTGGTAAAATTGTGCCGACAGGGTAGTATCACCATCTTGGACAAGGTGATATGCTCCACAACAGAGAGAAAGGAGGAGAGACTTCTCAGAAGTTATATGTGCCTGGCCAGCAGATTCTACCTTAGTGAAATTACCATCTAAGAGGTCCTAGTCATCATGGTATATCCTAATTCCCAGGAAACGAAAGGAGACCCTCTCCCAAGGGATTGGTCTACCGCCCTGGTCAAGACAAAGCCAAGTAGCATCAGGGTGCAAAGGGACAAAAGGCAGGATTTAGCCCAATTAACCTCTAGCACAGAAACAGAGCTGAAGGGTACAAGCTTGCCCCAATGATCGCCCACAGCATGTTTGATTTAGACCATGATGTCTTTAGCACACAATGATACTGAATGAGCCCTGTCAGCTAATAGGACGCACAAAAACCACCCTCCAAACTCAACTTAACTGCTAGTGGGCAATTAGCAATTGCAAAGAGGAAAGGGCATAGGGGACACACCTATCAATTGCTCCTTTGAACATCAAAAGAGGTGGAGATCAACTTTCCCATCTGGACCCTGGCAGTAGAGCTTGCGTAGAGCAGCTTGATCATTCATATAATGTGCTCCCAAAGCTGGATTAAGCCAGGACTGTGAACAGATGCTCCTAGTTCAGAATATCAAACTACTTTTCCAGGTCAAGGAACAGGCAAGCCTTTTAAGGCCACACTTATGGAGCTAATGTTCAGGGACGGGCTTCTCCTGAACACAAAACCATTCTGATCTACCTGTATCAGGCTGTGAAGTGTCTTTAGCACGTGGCCCGCTAAACATTCGCTTAGGTTTTTAAAGTTAGAGTTCAGGATAGCTATCAGTCAGTATGAGGAGGGAGTCGAGGGTGTGCAGCCTGGTTTAGGTGATTACGAGTGGACGTGCACCAGGTAAAAGAAGTCCAAGGCAATCTTGTAGTGTGCAAAGTCTTTATTTTGAAATAATATTCTCAGATAAAATGACAACTTCAGCTCAACCAACGCGTTTCGTTCTCCACGGAGAACTTCAACAGGGCTTGAAAAGTATATTGGCGGTCCCTTGATAATGGTAAGTAGATCGACAGTTTCCAAAGTGCGTGCTTCAGTGAATAACTATGGACACAAACGGGCTGTATGCTGCCCGAAGCCAAAGATCTATGGTGAAGCGAAAGCGAGTCCTCAGCAAAATAAATCTGCAAGTAATTGCTCCAGTGTATTGCGCTGGAGACGAGGGGAAATCCCAGGGCCAGTAGATGCCCAGAAAGTAGAAATCCACGTTTACGCTTCACCATAGATCATTGGCTTCGGGCAGCATACAGCCCGTTTGTGTCCATAGTTATTCACTGAAGCACGCACTTCGGAAACTGTCGATCTACTTACCATTATCAAGGGACCGCCAATATACTTTTCAAGCCCTGATGAAGTTCTCCGAGGAGAACGAAACACGTTGGTTGAGCTGAAGTTGTTATTTTATCTGAGGATATTAATTCAAAATAAAGACTTTGCACACTACAATATTGCCTTGGACTTCTTTTACCTGGTGCACGCCCACTCGTAATCATATTTTCAGGATCTGGGACACAGAGGTACCACGTAACAGCTGGTGCCGGGCTCTAAGTGCACAGGACTCTTGATTTGATGAAACAGGGACGAGGTGCAGAACCAACAGTCCGCTATTAATGCTTTGTTCTTTTAGCCTGGTTTAGGTATTGAGCATATCAGGGCCTCTCAGAGTGATGACTGCCACACCCCTTGTCAACCACAGCTTTCATGAAAACAAGAAAGTTTTGGCACCAAAGCCTCAGCATAGGTCTGACAGTGTTCTATGAAGATGCATCAGTTCCTGGTGGCCTGCCAGTCGTTAGCTTTCATTTGGGTTAGAGATAGGGGCATCTACTTCTTCTTTCCATTCAGAGGGGCTCTGGGCAATGGCAGCTCCCCGAAAACAGCCTCTATTGGCACATCTTTGCTCCTTGCCTCGCCTTTTTAGGACACCCGATAGCACTCATAAAGGCCACATGAATTTCTTGTTGAGAAAGCAGGACAGTTCCTTACAAGTTGGACTGATTCGATAGGTGCGTGCATATTATCGTAGTGGCCGAGCCATGCCAAAAGCCTGCTTGCCCTTTCGCCCTCTGTATGAGACCAGGCAGTATAAACTGTATAATCTAAACAACACAGCTGCTCTGATAGTATGGCTTGTTCTTCACGCACAGGGAAGGGGTGTGGCGCGGCGGCCAGGGTGACTGACTACGGAACACGGGGCTCATGGTTTGATCCCCGCACCCAGCAGCAGATCAGCCCAGCACCATGTAACTCTGGGCAATAGCTCGCTTAATCTTCCCGGCAGCCCCCAGCACCTTGACACCCACAGGTAATTGTTCGTCCTTTACAAATACTGGACATGGACATGGACAACCCTAAGGGAGTCCAGGGGAGTGGTATCCCCACTGCCTTAAGTTACATTTGAACAGGGGAGTTTTCAACTCTGCACAGCTCTCTTTTTAAGTTATTTGCGCACATCAACCTTAGCATGAATGCAATTACCACATGTGACTACTTTGCAGGCCTCCCACTCAGTCTTAGAGGAGGATACTGTGCCCTTGCTATCCTCAAAATAATCATGTATTATTTCAAAGAACCACATAATGCCATGTTTTTCAACTTGGAGCCCTGAAGGTGTCACAAGGGAATAGGAGGATGGATTCTACCCCAAGTCAGGCCCACCAACAATAGTGACTCAGTCAAGTTGAACATTTAGGTTGTGTGGGGTAGAGTAAAAGGAGTGTAGTCTGACTCTGAGGTTGTCGAACCTCCACATGTCTCCCATGGACCATTGTGCAAGCCAGTGTGACAGTGCCTTTGTGTTGGGAAAGTTTTGAGCCTGCAGAAGCAGTAAATACAATCTGGTAAGTGTGATGTCTAACTTGCAAATAATGTTTCCCCCTAAGATCCATTAAATTTGCACCCTTTTAGCCAGCTATTCAGATGGCCAATGCATAAATGTGTGTTACTCTGTGTTGGGAGCATAAATATCTGTCTTCTACCGAAACAACTCTGACCTCCCTGTCAACCTGCACTGTACCCAGTTTGAAAAGGACCCCTGCTTTAACCTAGATTTGCCCCCTTCCCAGAAAAGGCTGAAAAATTATTAAGGAAGGCTTGGACAACACATATGATGCTTGGCCTCTTATGTCAGTGTTATGTGGGAGTCTTGGAGCAGGGTTATGTTCATCCCCTGTGTTTAAGGAGAGAGCAGATTTGGTAGTGCTTACTCACAGTATGCATCCCCCTGATGTTCCAAATGATCATACAAAGACTACCTGGTTGTGCGACATTGGTGACTAATGTGTGCATGCATGTGCATGGAAGGTGTTCTTGGCTCAAGTACCATCGTCATTAAGAAAAAGTGTCACTGCCTCCGTAGTGGTCAGGCAAGTAGCATAAGGACCCACCCAATCCCTACCAGTGGTAAACAAAACAGTAGAACAACAATACTGAGGACAGAAGGTAAACTGTCAACCGTCTAAGAATACTAGTAATCTACGCAATTGCATTTGGGGGTTGTTATGTAGCCAGCGACAAGTAAGGGTCTTGCCCAGGGGCATCCCATGCACCCGGCCTTAATTCACAGTTAGGGAGGCAGTGCTAGCGAGAAATATAACAGGGCTGCCTAGCTGTGTGCGCTGAGTAGCCCTAAAATGGAAAAGTCGTAGATGATTCTAACCACAGCATTGCCAAGCACCTAGGAAAGGAGTGGAGGAAGCGAGCAAGGGCATAGTGTTATATAAATCAGAAGCCTGTAATCATCAAAGCAGAGCAGCACATTCTAGCCAATCCAGTGGAGACCCGTCCATCACAGAAGTTCATCAGCAGACTGACGGGTCAGTACTGGGGGGGAGGGGATCATAAGTGATCGAGAGATGACAAATGGAAGGAGCTATCTTTGCCAACAGAGGTATCAGCTGAAATGGAAGCCCGGGCCCCTAACAGGTTCCTTGAGGAGGCCGCTTTAACTAGAGCTGTGTGATGGCTTTCCAGGACTTGCTCCCACGAATAAGTGATGTCACAGAGCAGGGCCCACCAGGTTTCAATCGGTATCGTCTGCACTTGTGTTTAGCCTTTTGATGCTCCAGTTAACAGGGGGCACTCTGCCTGTGATGAGGTGTCTTGCTGCTCAGCTCAGTCCCGAGCCACCTACCGTTCAGTGAAGAATACATTTTGACCTGTCACAAGCTTCACAGGAAAGAGTAGAAAATATTTCAGTCCTATCTCTCTAAGCTTTCTTTTTCCTCCTAAAAGGAAAGCCCAGTGATGCCGGAGGGTAAGCGTAAAATCAGGGAGGACCAAGAGTTGGTAACGGTCCATTTCAATGCAACCATCTTGTATGGCAGCCTGCAGTATTTTATCTGTCTTAGAAATGCATCAGCTTGGCAACAACCAGCCTTGGAAGGGCTCCAAGAGTGTGTCTGCGAGCAAGAAACCAATGAGCTCTTTCAATGTAGAAAAAACTGTAGAGCGTTTGTGAGGCACCAATATGGTCTTGATGTAATTCTTCAGGAATTTGACAATGTCGTACCCCTCCGAGCCTTCAGGCATTCCACCCACCCTGATGTTGCTGCACCATGAGTAGCTCTCTACATCCTCCGATGATCAGTACATGAAAGTCTGTCGGATCCTAGAGCTGCTGCTGCATCCAATGTCTGTTCTTGAAGCACTCATTCAGATAATATGACCCTTTCAGTTATCCATTTTTGTTTGTCCTGCAACAGGCCAAGATCAATGGCAACAGCATTTATTTTCGCCTACATGGAGGTTGTAGTTGTGACAAAAGCCTTGAGGATGGCATCCAATTTGTCTGGTCCCCAGCGTGTTCTGCCTGAGCCTCCACCAACAGTTCAGTGTCTAGCTCAGCTGATTTGAGTTTTCCCTTGGCACCAAAATCCTGTGGTGAAAATTAATTGTGGGGTGTCACCTGCAGTCGAGTGTGAAAGGATGCGGGTAGTCTGCGTTCATAGGGTAGGGTCCTGATATGGGAACAAGTTGTGAGTAGCCACTGTCTGGCCCGTTTGCCACCCCTGGCCACCTTCAGCAAGAAAGTAGCTAGAGACCAAAGTGCGAGCATCCTGACCCCGTGAGTGGTACAGCCCATCACAACGGCACAGGCTAAGAGTCTCCGGCATTATTAAGGCAGATACACTGGTACCATGTTGAGACGTCTCCCCAGCACCAACTCAACTGTGGCCCGGCTGCAGTCCACCAGGTGGCCAATAGTAGCAATAGTCCCACTAATACATGTATTGGCCAATCCGGCCCTCCCTCGTGACAGCAAGAAGGTAAGCTGGGCCCCGCCACACCCACACTTCTGTTCACACACCAGTGTTCATCCAAAGGATCGTCTCAGTTTTCAGCCAAGGTTAGGACAATATAGTAGGAAGCGGCAAAAGCGGAATAGACCCATATCATTCCAACCACAACCCTCTACTGTGGTGCTCACCCTATTATGAGGCTGGGGCGATAACAGCAAGCCAGTCCATCCAGTTAAGGTAGCAGGCACAAGCTCTCACCCAAGAGCGCGCCGAATTCCAGGGCAAGTCAAAAGCTGACACAGCAGGCCTCTGACCACCTGCCACAGCAATTCCAGGGCACAGAAGCTGGAGCCTCCAGAAGGCAGGTCAGGGTCAATGTCAATCCCTTGCAGGCCCAGCGGTCCCCAGCATCATGACCTGCCACTGTCAGCGCTCCAGGCCCATTAATCGACGTGACTCAGCAAGCATGCCACAGTCCTCCAGGCCCACCCTCTCCCTGGGCCACATAATCTAAAAGTTGCCCTGTGCCGCCGGGGCACTTTGCACTCCTGTGAGATCTTCCACCATTCACGTCTACCAGGAATTAGCTAGAATGGCGATGGCTGCGACCAGAGGATGGTAGGCTCCAGGAGCACTACGCGGGAGCTGTCCTAAACTTAGTACACCATTTTAGCCACCATGACCGCTTCCCCAAACAGAGTTCCTGATATCAAAAGATATTTAAAGGTTTCATCAAGTTGCACAACAAACTATCTGCTACACCAGTCGGATAACAGCAGAAAAATAAGTCTAACATTACAAAGAATGATACTGTTCTAACAGTTTCAGAATTTGATTGCCATAGCAAGTAATTATCAATTGGAACACAAGGTATCGGCAAGAGAGACTCAATTACTTTAACCTGGAGCATAGATTATTGATAACTGAAAAGCATGGATTAAAAGTTAAATTAAAACGTTGTCCCTGAGAGGAATATACAGATTGTATTCATGCATTCTACAAAATCAAACTGAAGGCTCTATGGAAGTTGAACACAACACACAAAAACTTCAGTTTGTCACAGGAAGAAAGTTTACCAACAGAGAAGTTGAAAAATGATTTACAAATAGCAATCAATACTAGTATCAAAGTGATGATTGACTACTCCTCTGCACTCTGCTTCCTTACTCTCTTTGATATATGTAGGCCAATGTGAACTGCCAAATACATTATGCACTCCTGGCCATCTGAGAGGGCTAATTGTTATTACGCTATACATAACCGGCTCCAATACTTTATTGCAGCTCCCTTATACAGGCGGGTGTCGCCTGCTGGGGTGTTGCCACCCTTCGAGGTGTACACACTGATGATTATAGTGTGTTCCTTTCAATGTTGTTTTGGTATTCGCTGGAGGTTTTGCAATCCAGGGGGGGGGAATGTTATGTTGATGTTCAACTAGTTTACTTGATTACAGGCTGTCACACCACAACTCAGGTGCACCACTCAGAGACAGGCCACTGCAAGATCTTAGGTAATGAGGACCCCTACTAGGGAAGTACAGACAACTGAGTTGATCTGCATGACGGGGAACATTAGAGGCCTCAACAACCCCCATAAAGGCAAACAGATGCTATCCTACTTAGCAAGCCACGGCGTCAAGGTGGCATTTCTCCAGGGAGACCCATCTCTCGCCTCACAACACCTGCCCGTTTGCATTGACTTGGGGGACCACTGATTCTTCTCTTACTATAGCTCCTATTCACGTGGAGTGTGCACGTTGACCCATAAGAGTGTCCCATTTGTCTACAGGGCCAGCTTTGCTGATGATGCCGGGAGATATGTGATACTGTCTGGTATTTTAGCACACAAGCGTGTCTTCCTAGTCAATATATACACCCCTAAATTTGACTTTTCTGACTTTTATCAGAAGGTTTCTGCACTAATGGACCGGGTGGAGGCAGATCTGGTGCTCAAACCACAAGCAATGCAACACTTTCGGGATACCGCTGATACATTCGAACTCTCGGACGCATGACAACAATGCAACACCACAGCATACATCTCCTATTCTGCCCCTCATGGCATATGGACCCGGATTGATTACTCGTTCCTCTCCACTAGCGCCACTCTCTAGGTGTCAGACGTGCTGCACCTCCCCCGCACCTTGTTGGACCACGTCCCATTTAAACTGGTGCTACAGGTGGCATATAGGCGTGGTGCGGCCCAACAGTGGCACTTTCCAAGTATGACTTGGTCTTTCATACAGAGTTGAGCGACTCCATTGTAAAAATACTTCACGCTCAATTCTAGCTCTGTTGCTACACAAGCCACCCTGTGGGAGGCCTTTAAGGAACACATCAGGGGGGTTAGCATTGCCAAACATGTGGGTGTCTTGCGAGATATTCGCACCCGCCTTGGCTGACTCAAGGCCGAACTGCTCTGCATTGATCAAGGGGATAAACTGCAGGGACATGGGAATAAGCTGCACCACCGCTTGGTCCTGATGGGCGAGTTTCGGGATTTGGCGGACAGGGAAGTGGCATACTTGGCAAAATATGCACAACTGCAACACTACGGGGAAGGGGTCGCACACTGGTCCACTTACTATGCCGTAGTTGGCAAAGCGGACGAAACTCCTGGATGCAGGGGAGCAGCCGATAGTTGACAACGAGAGTATACTGCAGAAGCTAATACGCTATTATGAACAACTTTATACCGCCCGGATGGCGGATAACAATGCAGCGATCGCAAATTATTTGGCTGAGGTATCAATGGTGGGCTTGACTGAGGGACAGAGGCACTTCCTAAGTGAACCTATATCCTGCAATTAAATTATCCAGGCAATAGATGCCCTAGATGGGTCCAAGGGCCATGGTCACTCTGCTTTTAAAACCCATTAAGGTGCCTAATTTATGCACGTCATACTGACCCCTTTCCCTCCTCAAATAATATCACCAATACAAACTGGTTTTGTCCCACACAGCTCTACTGCTCTCAATATATGCACAATTTTCACAGTAATGAATCAGATATCCTTTGAAGTACATGCAGCGGTTGCCCTTCTCGATACCGGGAAGGCATTTGATTTGCTAGAATAGCCCATTTTGAGAGCAACGCTGGGTAAGCTGGGACTTTCAAGAGGGTCCATTGATCTTATTATGCTGTTATATTCAGGCCAGGTAGCCTGTCTGGGGATTGACGGATCCCTTACAGACCCATTTCCGGTGACCAGGGGGACCCACTAGGGTTTCCCCCTCTCGCCGCTACTTTTTCTCATAGCAATGGACCCCCTGGTTAGTCACCTTCAAGAGCGGCACCTCCATCGAGGCTTAAGATTTAGACGCCACCCATTGTTAATATTCATGTACACAAATGATATCTTGCTCTTTGTAAGACAGCCATTTGACAACCTAACCCCCCCAATACGCAAAATTATTCGCTTTAGTGGTCTGTCTGGCCTCTCCATCAATTGGGCCAAGTCAGAGCTTTTTCCAGTCACAGATGCTACGGTGAGATGCTCGCTGGAATACCCATTTGCCTGGTGTGAAGAGACAACTAAATACTTGGGCATAATACTTCATAGACAAAAGGAGGGGGTGATTCGTTTGAATTATGACCTGGCAGATAGCAAGCTGCCCACACAAATTGAACACTGGATTAAGCTCCCACTCTCCATTGCGGGCCGAATTGCCATTATTAGATGGTTATGCTACTCCGCTTTTTATATTTGTTCACGAACATCCCCATTCCCCTGACAAGTAGCCTTTTTGCTACTATGAAAAGCCTCCTGACACAGCTAATCTGGGCAGGCCGTCGGCCCAGGATCAAATGGGACACATTGACGCTGCCTTATGAAAGAGGGGGTTTGGCGTGCCAGATCAGCAGCTATACTTTTTGCGGCGCAGTGCCAACTTGCGTACCATTGGTATCATACTGATGCACGCTTGCCTTATATGAAACCGGAGAAGAATCAGGCGGTGGACCCTCCACTTTCATCCATTCTCCCCCTGTGTACACCAAGTGACCCTGCCCACATTCAGTCGTTGACAATTACCTGCTGTGCATGGGGGAAGCTCCATCGAAGCTTAGGTGAGGGTCTACTTTACTCTCCTGCCATTCTCCTGATGCATTACACATGGTTCCCACTCACGACGGAAAAACTAGTACAGTGCCCACTAGAAACCTTTCAACTACATACAATGGGATACATATTCTCGGAAGGCCATGTTATCACTCAAGCCGATACTACCCAATTTAGCGGCACTACATAGATGGACTGATTCATACTCAGATGGCTTCATAATACCATACGTGAAAGACTTCCATCTTATCCATGGGAGCCAGACAAATCTCCCCCGCTGACTCTAGTAATTACCCCTACTGAGAGAACAAGACTGGTCTCCAGCCTCTACCAAGCTAGTATTACACTGCGACCAGATTGAACTAGTAAGGTCAAAGCTGCATGGAAAATCGATCTGGGGCAGCCTATCCCTGACAAGGTTTGACACATCTGCTGTGCCCAAATCAAGCTTATCTCCCCAAATCATTGGCATAAGCTTCTACTTTATAAGCTTCTTCACCGTGCATACATCACCCCGCGGGCCTGACCAGAATCTACCCCACACGCCCACACCACTGTTTCAAATGCAGGGCTGATAATGCAGATTTTATACACCTAGCCTGGACTTGCCCAACTATTCAACAGTACTGGACAAAGATTCTCACCCTTGTCTCGACCATGACTGGCACCACATTCATTCCGAATCCCCGATACTGCAGGACTACGTCAGGGACTCCGACCTGGCACCCGCAGACTCACTGGCAAGACAAATAAAAGCGGCGATAAAGGGCAACCCTGCCGGGTTCCACGTGTGACCGGATAAGTGTCTGAAATGTGAGGCCCTGGTCTAGCTCTAGCCATAGGACCTGCATACTGCTACTTGCTAAGCGCAAGCTGGTGATGTGCTGGGGGAGTAGACACTGCCCTAAAGACTCAGACTGGTTCAACGATATGATTTATAGGGATACCACCAGTGAAGTGTCAGCCTCACTCCAACCCCCCACATCACGGCCCAGGAATATTTGGCACCCATTACGTGACTATCTACAATCACACGACTCCGGTCTTTCTGATTAAACTACCACGAAGCTCCGGCACATATTTGTAATAAACGTCACATTATCATTATTTCAAGAGAAACATGGGAAGGCAAGTAAGGGATGCCGAAAGGGATGATTTTCCTATTGCTGGCTGTTGTGTTTAAACAAAGTTAAAATGAGATGTACAAGCTGAAAGTGCATATGGGACCCACAGGACATTTTTCGCAATGGGAAACAATTTGAAAATTATAAATAAGGTTTTTAGCGTGGATCATTGAAGTTACAATTTTGAATAACGTTACTCTCCTTAAATTAAAAAGTTGTTTTACTGTTTCCCCATGAGTGCTCTGAAGAGGAAATACGGCCTGCCTTTAAAAACCACGTGGGCATTTTTGAATACAGAGACACTTTTCCCCTGACCAAGGCTTTTTAGAGCTGAAACGCGTAGAGAATGTGAGCCTCTTGCCTGCATGTCTTTATGGAATAAAACCAGTTTAATACACACAGCCTGAGCCGGTGTACTTCTTGTCAAGATGAGACAAAGGAGAAAGCGTGTGCTTTTATTTTCGGGAAGCTTCGTTCCCGAGACACTGGCCGCCCGGTTAAGGTCTGGGGCTCCTAACGAAGCAAACAGTGGTGAAATATATATATATATATATATATATATATATATATATATATATATTATGCTCCAAAGTTGCCCAAAAGCGTAAGAAGCACTCGGACCATCGTGATAGCTCATTTGCCTTTAATGGTATAGACACCACATGCAGAGATGAAACAGCGGCTGTCCGTTCTGCCTGGCGCGCTTCGTGAATACTTCTTCAGAGGCTTGGCGGACTCCTAATGTGCAAGTTCGGTCACTCTCAGCTGTATCCTATTTAATAGCACGCCCCCAGATGAGCGGTCCTATATGGTTCTGTGCTGAGGCATCTTGGGAGTTATAGTCCCGAACAGTTCACAGATGAAAGCACTGTATTAAAACTGTTGCGTGAGGGCGTCCTCAATCCAACACTTTGGCCCCACGTATTCGGCTCGATGAATATCTCACCTCGTGGCCCCCTTAGAATAACGGGGTGGTGCATTCCTGGCGGCTGGGCCGCCGCCCATAGATTATGCTCCAAAGTTGCCCAAAAGCGTAAGAAGCACTCGGACCATCGTGATAGCTCATTTGCCTTTAATGGTATAGACACCCCATGCAGAGATGAAACAGCGGTTGTCCGTTCTGCCTGACGCGTTTCGTGAATACTTCTTCAGAGGCTCGGCGGACTCCTAACGTGCAAGTTCGGTCACTCCCAGCTGTATCCTATTAAATAGCACGCGACCAGATGGGCGGTCCTATATGGTTCTGTCCTGAGGCATCTTGGGAGTTATAGTCCCGAACAGCTCACAAATTAAAGCACTGTATTAAAACTGTCGCGTGAGGGCGTCCTCAATCCAACACTTTGGCACCACGTATTCGGCTCGATGAATATCTCACCTCGTGGCCCCCTTAGAATAACGGGGTGGTGCACTCCTGGCGGCTGGGCCGCCGCCCATAGATTATGCTCCAAAGTTGGCCAAAAGGCGTAAGAAGCACTTGGACCATCGTGATAGCTCATTTGCCTTTAATGGTATAGACACCCCATGCAGAGATGAAACAGCGGTTGTCCATTCTGCCTGACGCGTTTCGTGAATACTTCTTCAGAGGCTCGGCGGACTCCTGACGTGCAAGTTCGGTCACTCCCAGCTGTATCCTATTTAATAGCACGCCCCCAGATGGGCGGTCCTATATGGTTCTGTGCTGAGGCATCTTGGGAGTTATAGTCCCGAACAGTTCACAGATGAAAGCACTGTATTAAAACTGTCGCGTGAGGGCATCCTCAATCCAACACTTTGGCCCCACGTATTCGGCTCGA
Source organism: Calotriton arnoldi (assembly GCA_963921515.1). NCBI lineage: Eukaryota > Metazoa > Chordata > Amphibia > Caudata > Salamandridae > Calotriton > Calotriton arnoldi. The sequence goes on from CAWUFW010004042.1 coordinate 607,170, forward strand.
TGAATATCTCACCTCGTGGCCCCCGTAGAATAACAGGGTGGTGCACTCCTGGCGGCTGCGCCGCCACCCATAGATTATGCTCCAAAGTTGCCCAAAAGCATAAGAAGCACTCGGACCATCGTGATAGCTCATTTGCCTTTAATGGTATAGACACCCCATGCAGAGATGAAACAGCGGTTGTCCGTTCTGCCCCACTCGTTTCATGAATATTTCTTCAGAGGCTCGGCGGACTCCTAACGTGCAAGTTCAGTCACACCCAGCTGTATCCTATTTAATAGCACGCCCCAATATGGGCGGTCCTATATGGTTCTGTGCTGAGGCATCTTGGGAGTTATAGTCCTGAACAGTTCACAGATGAAAGCACTGTATTAAAACTGTCGCGTGAGGGCGTCCTCAATCCAACACTTTGGCCCCACGTATTCGGCTCGATGAATATCTCACCTCGTGGCCCCCTTAGAATAACGAGGTAGTGCACTTCTGGCGGCTGGGCCGCCGCCCTTAGATTATGCTCCAAAGTTGCCCAAAAGCATAAGAAGCACTCCGACCATCGTGATTGCTCATTTGCCTTTAATGGTATAGACACCCCATGCAGAGATGAAACAGCGGTTGTCCGTTCTGCCTGACGAGTTTCGTGAATACTTCTTCAGAGGCTCGGCGGACTCCTAACGTGCAAGTTCGGTCACTCCCAGCTGTATCCTATTTAATAGCACGCCCCCAGATGGGCGGTCCTATATGGTTCTGTGCTGAGGCATCTTGGGAGTTAAAGTCCCGAACAGTTCACAGATGAAAGCACTGTATTAAAACTGTCGCGTGAGGGTGTCCTCAATCCAACACTTTGGCCCCACGTATTCAGCTCGATGAATATCTCACCTCGTGGCCCCCTTAGAATAACGGGGTGGTGCACTCCTGGCGGCTGGGCCGCCGCCCATAGATTATGCTCCAAAGTTGCCCAAAAGCGTAAGAAGCTCTCGGACCATCATGATAGCTCATTTGCCTTTAATGGTATAGACACCCCATGCACAGTTGAAACAGCGGTTGTCCGTTCTGCCTGACGCATTTCGTGAATACTTCTTCAGAGGCTCGGCGGCCTCCTAACATGCAAATTCGGTCACTCCCAGCTGTATCCTATTTAATAGAACGCCCCCAGATGGACGGTCCTATATGGTTCTGTGCTGAGGCATCTTGGGAGTTATAGTCCCGAACAGTTCACAGATGAAAACACTGTATTAAAACTGTCCCGTGAGGGCGTCCTCAATCCAACACTTTGGCCCCACTTATTCGGCTCGATGAATATCTCACCTCGTGGCCCCCTTAGAATAACGGGGTGGTGCACTCCTGGCGGCTGGGCCGCCGCCCATAGATTATGCTCCAAAGTTGCCCAAAAGCATAAGAAGCACTCGGACCATCGTGATAGCTCATTTGCCTTTAATGGTATAGACACCCCATGCAGAGATGAAACAGTGGTTGTCCGTTCTGCCTGACGCGTTTCGTGAATACTTCTTCAGAGGCTCAGCGGACTCCTAACGTGCAAGTTCGGTCACTCCCAGCTGTATCCTATTTAATAGCACGCCCCCAGATGGGCGGTCCTATATGGTTCTGTGCTGAGGCATCTTGGGAGTTATAGTCCCGAACAGTTCACAGATGAAAGTACTGTATTAAAACTGTCAAGTGAGGGCGTCCTCAATCCAACACTTTGGCCCCACGTATTCGGCTCGATGAATATCTCACCTTGTGGCCCCCTTAGAATAACGGGGTGGTGCACTCCTGGCGGCTGGGCCGCTGCCCATAGATTATGCTCCAAAGTTGCCCAAAAGCATAAGAAGCACTCGGACCATCGTGATAGCTCATTTGCCTTTAATGGTATAGACACCCCATGGAGAGATGAAACAGCGGTTGTCCGTTCTGCCTGACGCGTTTCGTGAATACTTCTTCAGAGGCTTGGTGGACTCCTAACGTGCAAGTTCGGTCACTCCCAGCTGTATCCTATTTAATAGCACGCCCCCAGATGGGGTGTTTATACCATTAAACGCAAATGAGCTATCACGATGGTCCGAGTGCTTCTTATGCTTTTGGGCAATTTTGGAGCATAATATATATATATATATATATATATATCCTACTGGCGGTCGCCAGTAGGTAGTTCTAGTTAGGACCTAGTTTCCAAAGGAAAAGCGTTTTTTGATTTTCCAATATCTTTGGCGCCGTTTGACGAATTTTCGCGAAAATTGCAAAACTAATGGCCCGCTCTGGTCAGCTCCTGTCTTGAAAGTTTCGGGGTGATTCGTCAAGCAGGGCCAGAGAAAAAAGGGATCCCAAAACGTATTTTCTCCATGTTAATTTCCATAGGAACTTTTGCCGTGGCTACAGCTCGAACTGCTGAATGGAATTAAACCAAATTTGGCAGAGAGGTAGCTCTTGGTCCAGAGTGCACTCTTTGCTTTAAATGGTGTAAATCCATTCAGTAGTTCCTGAGAAATTTAAAAATAGAAAATATCGATATTTGGTGACCGCGGTGGATCCGCAAACCCTCCTGATCACAAGCTTCATTCTGATTGGCTGCCAACATTCCAAACCAAGAATTGTTGGCAGCCATCTTGTGACTCGGTTGAATCGAGTCACAAGCAAAAGGGTCAAAAAACGATTAAAAAAGAAGATAACACCCTGACCCCCTAGGCCTGCTCAAGGGGTACCTGCGCAGAGGGTCAGAAAAAGCATTACAATTTTCGGCAGGATTCACGCTGGGTTCGCGAATCCTGCCAACATTTTTTTAAAAAAAAGAAGCTTTGTTTCGTAGAAGCCTCTGGATGGGCCAGGTCCCAGAGGCAATGTTATTAATATTTGCGGGGGCTGCGCGGGCCCTCCAAGACCCGGAGACCACCACCTCCCCAGGGCTTCGATGTTTAAATGCGGGCCGTCGCGCCCCCCGCAGCCCCGGGGACCGCCACCTCTCCGGGTCAACATAAATTAAAAGTAAGTCTGAGGGGGCTCCTGCTCCCCGCCACTCTGCCCCGGGGACCACCACCTCCCCGGGGAACTAATTATGCTAATGTGGGGGTCCGTTGCGGACCCCGGCCCCGGGGACCATCACCTCCCCGGGGCTATGTAAATGTTCAGAGGGGGGCCGCGCGGCCCCCCTTCTGGAGCGCTAGATGGCTCTGGGGACCGCCACCCCACAGGGCCGGCTCCAGTAACGTCCCGGGGTGCCTACCCCGGGACATTGCAGTTTGCAATGACAGGGTGGGAGCACGACTCCCGCCCTGTCATTGCATACACTACTTTGCTTCGTGGAAGCGAGAGCAGGAAACCTGCTCTCGCTTCCACGAAGCAAAGCAGATTGCTTTTGGACAAGGGGAGCTGCATGTCAGCAGCTCCCCTTGTCCAAAAGCAATGCTGGCTACCGCAGGGACCACGGGGACATTGGGGCTCCCTCCGCGGCCCCCAACGTGAGGGCTAGCCCCGGGGGATGGGGTCCCCGGGGCCATAATTGGGCTCAGGAGGGGGGCTACGCGGCCCCCCTCTAAAATTAAAAATAAAGACGGGCCAGGCCCCGGGGGATGGGGTCCCCAGGGCCAAAAGTGGCCCAGGAAAGGGGGGCCACGCGGCCCCCTCCCGTATAAATGAATAATTAAAAAACGAGGCCATGCCCCGGGGATGGGGTCCCCGGGGCCAAAATCCGCCTCAGGAGGGGGGCACGCGGCCCCCTCTCATTCTTCTTTTTTTTTTTTTTTTAATGGGTCAGGCCCTGGGGGATGGGGTCCCCAGGGCCCACAAAATATTAAGAGAAGGTGGGCCACACAGCCCCCTTCTAAAAAAAAAACAAAAGAAAAGCCGGCATGTCGCCGGAGGCCCAGCCCCCTCCCTGCACCACTCTGCAAACGCACCTTCTGGCGCGTTCTAAATTGGGGGATTAAGTCCCCTTCAATCCTGAGGGTCCCTGGGGGCCAACTAGCCCACCAGGTACCTACAGTAAACCCCACACAGTGGGATTGCTGAGAGATGGTCCGAGGCCACTCTGCAAACGCGCCTCGTGGCACATTGCTGGTGGGGCGAAGAGGTCCTCTTGTGTTCTGAGGACCTCAGGACTAAAGTGGACTTCATCCCCCGGGCAGCAGTGCGTCAGGAGGTGCGTTTGCAGAGTGGTGTAAAAAGGAGACGTGGCCTCAGACCACTCTCAGCAATCCAGCTGTGTGGGGCTTACTGGAGGTACCTGGTGGGCTAGTTGGCCCCCAGGGACCATCAGGATTCAAGGGGACTTAATCCCCCAACCCAGAACGCACCAGGAGGCTCGTTTGCAAAGTGGTGGAGAAAGGGGGCGTGGCCTGTGTCCACCTGTCAGCAATCCCACTATCTGGACATACTGGAGGTATCAGGTAGGCTAGTTGGCCCCTAAGAAACCCCAACAGCGAAGGGCACTTTTATCCCCTTCCAAGAGCATGCCAGGAAGTGTGTTTGCAGAGTGGTGGGGAAAGTAGGCGTGGCCTGCTATGAGAATTTAGCAATCCTGCTGTGTGGGATTTACTGGAGGTAATAGGAGGGCTAGTTGGCCCCCAAGGTTGACCTAGGGGGCCAACTACCCCTCCTGTTACCTCCAGTAAGTCCCACACAGTGGGATTGCTAAGAGTTCTTCAGAGGCCACGCGCACCTTTCTCCACCAATATGCACCGCCTCCTGGCACAGTACTGGTTGAGGAATGAAGTCCACTTTACTCCTGACGGACTTTGGCGGGCAAGAAGCCCTCCTGGTACCTCCTGTAAGTCCTACGCAGCGGAATTCCTGAGCGCTGGTCGGAGGCCCAGGCCCCTTTCTGCACCACTCTGCAAACGCAACTACTACCTTATAGTTAGAAATTAGCATTTTAAAAACCTTAGAAATTCACTGAAAAACCCATAGGTTTCAGGGACGTTATAGTTAGAAATTAGCATTTAAAAAACCTTGGAAATTCACTGAAAAAACCACAGGTTTCAGGGACGTTATAGTGAGGTGGACATTTCACTCATACAAAACCAGAGCAATTCAGCTGTTATAGTTAGTTGAGCTAACTATAACTCGCACCCCCGCAATGCACTGCTGATGACGTCACATATTACATCGCTTAAGACATGGTCAGTGGCATCACTGATGACATCACTGATGACATCCCAAATGACGTCACTGATGACATCCCTGATGACATCATCCACTTAATAACTGATGAACCTCCTCACAACCTAATATAACCTTTCATACACTCACTCTGAAATACAGACTACCATTCTCGAAACCATAGACACACCAACACCAGTTAGTACATACCCACTTACTGATTCATAGGTCTACACACACATCTACTCACTCACCCATACAGTCACTCATACACGCAGTCACTCATGATATATGGACTCATACACCCATACAGACACTCACACAACACCACTCACCATAGAAATTCTCACACACCTAGTCAGTCACCCAAAGACTTAATCACACTGCCATTTACTCACCTATACAGTTATAGACACACCACCTCACTTATTCATACAGATACTAACACAATCTTACTCTCTTATACAATCACTGACACAAGCACACACTCATGCTAACAGCCACTCTCACAATCACTCACTCTCACATATAGTCACTTATATAGTCCAACACTCACATATACTGCCTTTTACATATGTAGTTACTCACACATATACCACTGAGACATCCATTCACTCATCAACACAGCCATACGCACACTCACTCATCCATACAGCCCCTCGCAGATGCACTCATGAGCCCATACACCCAGTTAATCACCCACTCACACATTCATTCAGGGAGTCACACACCCCCCCACCCACCAACACAGACACTCAGGCACCCATACAGGTACTCAGCCAACCAATCATTAACTGATATAGACACTCATGTAGCTACACACCAACCCATGCAACCACTTACACACTAACTGACAGACTGATACAGACATTCGCACAGATTAGTCATTCACCCATGCATTCACTAAGACACGTTTAATCACTCACTTACACAGTCAATCACGCACCCAGTAAATCATCTATTCAGACACTCATAAACCAACTTATTCTTCAATACACCTTTGCGTATCTATATATAACATTCTTAAACTTTTAAAAATCACCCAGTCTCTGGATGATTTCATTGGTGATGTCATCAGTGATGTCATTTGAGATGTCATCAGTAATGTCATGAGTGATGTCACTGACCATGTCATGAGTGATGTAATATGTGATGTCATCAGCAGTGCATGGCGGGGGCGAAAGTTATAGTTAGCTCAAATAACTATAACGGACAAATTTCTCTGGTTTTGTATGTGTGAAATGTCCAACTACTATAACGTCCCTGAAACCTGTGTTTTTTCAGTGAATATATATATATATATTATATATATATTAGTAAGTGCAGATGTTACGTAAGTTAGGTTGACATCTGTGCCACCATTTTAGTTCTCGGAGTCGCCATCTTGTATTATATTTGAAACTATTACTTGCTCATTTACGAGAAATGGTCCTTGGTAAGTTTTGTTTCTCCAATGCCGGATCTTGCTCATTAACGCATGCCTTTTCTGTTACATAGAGGCCTTCTCCCACCTGCCTAGAGAGGAGGATAAGCCAGACGACCTTGTGCAGTAGATAGCTGGTGCCAGGCTGTGGAATCGAAACTTATGTTCTGTACCCCCATTGTATTACGACACCTACCAGTGCTTTTCTTAGTGGGCTCCGCAACATACATAATGTAACTTTATGCTTGTTAGAGTCAGTCCCTCATCAGCCATCATAGGAGGCTGGTCTGATTGGACTCCACTGCAGTGCACTTTGTGAATAAACCAGTTTGATTGCATTCTCTACTGCGTCATCGACTCTTAATTTTGGAAGGCAAGAGGAGGTCAAGAGTGACCCGGGTGACACTAGTTGGGCCACTTCCTTCAGCCGGCAGAGCAAGCCAGTCAAATTTCAAATCTCAAAGTACTGCAGTAGACTTTGGTATGATTTTGCAATTTACTTTGTACATTTCGAATTGAACCAAATATGTTATAAGATGGCCGCCGTTTCGAGGAATACAAATCATTGTATTTTCTAGTCCATCTTTCATGTCTAATGAGATATGTACGAGGCAATCTCAGGGTAATCTTTGTGTGAAAAAGACTGTTTTGAGTGGGAGGTTCTGGGCGGCAGCGAGACAATATGGCCGCTCGCTAAAGTCCCTCTGCGGCACCGAGAAACCTTCGCTCGTCAGGGGACATTGTTTCGGCACTACGCGGCCGCACAGCATGGGAAACGATGTCGGAGGCTCCCTGGAGCGGCGAGGTATGTTATTAGACCTTAATTTGGTCTAATTGATACCGTTTTCTTCTTTGCCTTGCCGCTCCCGGTGCGCTCCTCATATCGGCTGCCATTTTGAGGGCTCCTACGCTCGAGTCTCCTCAGGAGCCGGCGCACCTGAGATTCTTCCTTTCCTTCCTGCATCAGAAACATGGATTAACAGGCAAAAATAAGCGCCCATGAACTTAAAAGCATATATTGCTCACTCTCTTGTTCTCCTCAAGGATTTGAATAGTTCTGGACAATATTTAAGGAAACACCACAATAGTGTTCAGACTCATATTGGTTGCTACTGATTTCACACACACACGCTGACTTTTTCTTTATTAGTATTCACATATTAAGACAACTTTCAATAGATTATTGAGTCATCTGCTGTGCACTTATTTCCAATTGAGCCTTGGCGGCTACTTAGTGACTAGGAGAAAAGCTGTTGCTCTCTGGCATTTATCGTTATGGAGCATACATATTCAAGTAAAGTTCAGGCTTCTACTACTTCTCATGCCAACGGAAAAGAAGGAGTCTGGTATCAATGCCAATAAAAGGGTTAATAAGGACCCCGCTTCTCCAAACAAATCACCTCTGCCTCTGACTATAGAGGATATTATGGACGAATTGAGAAATATACGACCTTTTATGGGAGATACTACTGCAACGCTTCAAAGAATTGAAGATAAGTGGATGGGATTGGATTCAAAACTTACTGATGATGAACAAAGAATCAGTGACTGTGAGGGAGAGAAACGACCGGAGCCCCGATCCCTACCTGGTGCCGTTTTGCCTGGAGCTGGCGCAGAGCATGGGCAGGAACAGAAAAGGGGAAGTGACCAAAGGGTTAAACCTTTGACCTCCCCCATGCAGGTTGACGGCAAGTCCTCCTCGCTGGGAAGCCAATCAGCTGAGAGAGGCGGCCTTGGAGAGGAGAATCCAGCCGAGGAAGGGGGGTGGAGCCAGAACGACGAACGTAAACAGGGAGTCGAAAAGGACGTCGAGGAACAGCGTAAAGAGGGGGACAAGACACCGAATGCGGAGAGAGAGGACTCCATACGCCGATTCCAAGTCCTGGAAGATTGAGAGGATCCAAGAAGATGACGCTGTGGAAAGCTGGTCTGAAGAGTGGTGGACCCCTCAGGAGAGCCGATACAGCGCTGCCGCAACTCAGGAGAGTTGCGGCAATCGCGGTGAGTGCTCGGACAGGGGAGGGGGAGGAGAGGGTGATAACTGACTCCCTTCATTGCGCTGCATTAACCACACCAGACATAACAACATTTTCGTTATAAAGGCTAAAGACTCTTCTTTTGATTTTTTTTATTTCACCTTCAAAACGTTATTGTTCACACAAAGTTCTTCCCCCTCCTGACCTAATACCTAAATATCACTAGGGCCGGAAATTGTGTCCCCGGGCTCACCAAGGGAAAGACAGGGAGAGGGAACCTGGGTGCATGTGTGTGCGATGCCTTTTCTAACTCCACACAGCCTTTCCTCACCTTATAAAAGCCCTATATTCTGTGGGCACATATTCTCGGTTTGGTGGCAGTCTTTCCTATAGAAAAGAATAAACGTAGACCTTGATACTCACTGCCTTCTCTCCTGTTTTCATCTGAGCCTCCTGGGGTGTGTCCGTCTCCGGCACTGGAACCTATAAAGGAAGGAGAAGAGAGAAGACGTTAAGCGAACAGTTAAGGAGAGACCAAGCCTAGTATTAACAGGATGCAAAAACGGTGCAGAAGTTTGTAAATTCATCATAAACCTCTGAGGAACCTAGAAAGAAAGAAGGACTGTAGTTCAATGGAGAATTTCTTTTTCCTTTACTTCATTTTTTTTTTTTTATAACAAAATAAACAGTAAAAATTGAGCCATAATCCGGCTTCCTAGGTTTTGTTTCTGACCATCCCTCCGACAAGTGGTGTCAGAAGTGGGATCAAGGAACATGGAGGCCGCCTTACAGAAGATGGCAGAGAATCAAGAAATGCTGGGCCTGATTATGGAGAGGTTCCTTGTCGCAGCCGAGGGAGATCGCGAAAGGTTACACAAGACTCTGACCGTGCAAAACCAAACACATAAAACCATGGTCCAGAAACCAGCAGAGACCTTGGGGCAACCACGAAGCCATGCCACTCTCCCGTCAGTTGTATTACAAAAATAGGTCGCTGGGGAGGACCCAGATTTCTTCTTCTCCAATTTCGAGTGACTGGCAAGAGCTGCCTCCTGGCCGTCTGATCAGTGGGGACAATATCTGGGACCACTCCCTACAGGTGACCTCCAGGCCGCTTACCAGGCAACCAACCTGTTTGGGTTAACACCATATGAGGAGGTCAAGAAGAGTATTTTGGAACGGATGGGAGTGGACGAGGAGACATATAGGATCCGGCTATGCCAAATCAAGGAAGGACCCCAAGAAACACCTAGGGGCATATTATCAAGAACGGCGTTAAAATTATCGCCGCTTTAGCGGCAGAGAACTGCCGCTAAAGCGGCGATAATGGGCTTGATAATATGCCCTTGAGAATTCCAATAGAAGCCCATGTTGACACCAGAACATGGGCTTCTATTGAAATTCTCAAGGGCATATTATCAAGCCCATTATCGCCGCTTTAGCGGCAGTTTTCTGCTGCTAAAGCGGCGATAATTTTAATGCCGTTTCTTGATAATATGCCCCCTAGAGCCTTGTACTATCGTGTTTGGGATAGAACGGATCGCTGGTCACAACCTAGAACCTCTACAAAGGAAGAGATTATGGAAAAAGTATACCTGGAACAATATCTATCATCCCTGCACCCTCCCATACAAAAGTGGGTCAGACAACACGCCCACTTAACCCTTGAAAGAGCCGTAGAGATCGCCAGCGCCTATAGTGGGGCACAGGAAATCCAGAGGGGATGAGAAGACACCCCGTGGAGACCTTTAGGGGGTGCTCTGCCAAAGTCCACCAAGAACACTCCCCATAAGAAGACAGAGACCGATCTACTGCTGACAGATTCCCAGGCTGTACATGTACGGCCTCACACCGCTCCGGGACCGATGTGTTTCCACTGTGGACAACAAGGCCATATCGCCCGGTGTGGCCCCAGAAGGAGGAACCTATGGACATTAGTCTTACCAGGTCCGTTTTTTGTACACCCACAAAACTCAAAGACTCTCGGTAGTTCCATTGAGATGTGAAAATTAACAGAACGGCACTCGTGGACACAGGCTGTCACCAAAGTGTAATGCAGCCCGGTGCTGTTCCCGGTCTGAGCCTTTACAGTACACGTAAATATCCAGTGTGTGCATGGGGACCAAAAACGGTATCCTATGATTGAGGTCTGTGTGCAGCATACACCGTCTAAGGAACCAATAGCCCTTAAAGTGGTTCTCATACCCAAGTTACCAGAATCCCTGATATTGGGGAATGACTATCCACACCTGAACCAACTTATTCAAGGAAGTAGGATTGAAGAGAAGTGGAGAGAAACTGCCCCTTCTCCCAACTAGGCGAGTTAGACATACTACCCAGTAAACCAAAGAAAAGTAATAAACAGAAGAAAAGAGAAAAGCGGGAATAGACAAGTGTAGCCCTATCTAAACCAGTGGCAACTGACCTCTGGAAACATGATCAAGGATTTTGGGCGGCACAGAGAGAAGACCCTAGCTTGTAAGAAGCATGGAAAAGATCATCAACTCATGAAAATACTAATCAAGTAGGTCCCCACTTCTTGGAAAGGAAGAGGCTACTGTACCGTATAGGAGGCCATGGCCAATCCCCACAATTGCTGGTTCCCCAGCAGTATCGAGAACAAGTCTTGTTCCTTGCACACAGCCATTTGTTAGGAGGTCATTTTGGGGGAGAAGAAACGGAGAAAGCCATCCTAGAGAACTTTTACTGGCCTGGTGTCTACCATCAGGTCCGAAAGTACTGTAGGGAGTGCACAATATGTCAGAAGAATAGCCAAAGACAACCTACCAAGGTCCCCCTGAGGCCCCTACCAGTAATAGACGAGCCCTTTTCCAGAGTTGGGATGGACATCATAGGACCTCTCCTTCCCTCCCGTTGTGGATGTCGATTTGTTTTGGTCTTAGTTGATTATGCTACCCGGTTTCCTGAGGCTGTAGCCCTAAGACAACCTAACGCAACACAGATCGCAAGGGCAATGATTAATATTTTTTCAAGGGTAGGATTCCCCAAAGAGATTTTAACAAACCAGGGAACCCCTTTTGTCTCTCGGTTACTGAAGCAAGTATGTCATCAACTAGGTATAAAACAGATATGTACTGCAGCATACCACCCCTAAATGGATGGGCTGGTAGAGAGATACAATGCGACCCTAAAGATCACACTGAAAAAACTGCTTCACCTAGAAGCTAGGAAATGGGAACAAATGCTACCCTTAGCCTTGTGTTCTCTCCGATGCAAACAGCAGAAAAGCACAGGGTATTCCCCCTTTGAGTTACTGTATGGGAGGCAGCCACGTACCCTGCTTGACATGATGAAGGAGGAGTGGGAAGAAGAACCAGAGGGGGCTAAACCCCTTCCTGAATATATATTCGGGCTAAAAACACACCTGCATAAAATACGGAGTATAGTGAAGGACCACTTAGAACAAGCCCAGGAAGTCCAAAAGAAACAATATGACAAAAAAACGAAAGAACGCACCCTAAACATAGGAGATTGGGTACTGATAATGAGACCTACCTCCGACCATAAGCTCTTGGGTCAGTGGCAAGGCCCATATAAAGTGATTGATCAGGTAACTCCTGTTACATATCGTCTCAAGCTAGATCCAGGGAATAAAAAGAACACCCAGATATATCACATCAATCTGCTAAAAAGATGGGAAGGAAGCAGACTGACTTTAATGGGGATAGTAGACAACAACGACTCCTTATTTCAACAAACTATAGATCCCGATCTACCCAGAGAACAGCGACGAGAGTTGAGTGCTTATCTATCCCCCCTTCAGGATGTATTCTCCCTCACCCCGGGGAGAACCTCGTTGATTGAACATGCCATCCAAACCGAGCCACAGAGGGTCGTGTGGTTGCGACCATATCGTATACCCGCATCCCCGAGGGAGGCGATTGAAAAGGAAGTCCAGCAAATGCTGGATATGGGTATCATAGAACCCTCAACCGGTGAATGGAGCTCGCCTATTGTTATTGTTCCGAAACCGGATGGCTCTATAAGATTTTGTATTGACTTTAGAGAAGTCAACAAAATATCCCAGTTTGAAGTCTACCCCTTACCCGGGGTAGACGAGATGATTGAAAGGTTGGGGAGAGCTCAGTACATCAGCACTCTAGATTTATGCAAGGGGTACTGGCAGGTACCCTTAAGAAAGCAAGACAGGGGGAAAAAAACGCCTTTTCTACTCCTGGAGGGTTTTACCACTTCAAGGTTCTTCCATTTGGTTTACATGGTGCCCCTGCTACCTTCAAAAGGCTTATGAATCTCGTTCTTAAGCCACATCAAGCCTTTGCAGCAGCCTATATTGATGACATAGTCATCTATAGCGATTCGTGGAGACAACACCTAATGCATTTGGAAGCCGTGATTAACTCCTTAAAAAAAAGCGGCCTTACCAAAAAAATCCAGCTAAAAGCCGTCTAGCCGCTCGATCAATAAAGTACCTAGGGTATCTCCTAGGTGAAGGCTTCATTGAGCCTCAAGAAGAGAAAGTGGCAGTCTTAGCCAGGTTACCCTTCTCCCAAAATAGCAAAGGCCTCCGTGCCTTCCTGGGTATCCTTGGGTATTATCGAAGGTTCATCCCTTCTTTTTCAGAGATCGCGACCCCACTAACTGATCTCCTCAAGAAGAACGCAGAGACGGAAAAGGAACTTAGACATCCCTCCCCCGAGGTCCTACAGGCGTTTAACCAGTTAAAACAAGCCCTCACTACTCAGCCTGTCCTTTTAAGTCCTGACTATGACAAACCCTTCATACTACAAACTGATGCTTCCGATCATGGTCTGGGTGCGGTATTGTCCCAGCACGATTCATAAGGCCAGGAAAGACCCCTACAGTTCATTAGCCAAAAATGATTTCCTAGAGAAAGCAGATATTCTGTCATAGAAAAGGAGGCCTTGGCTATAAAATGGGCTGTTGAAACATTGCGGTACTATCTGGAAGGTAGAGAGTTCACTTTGTATACAGATCATGCCCACTAGAATGGCTGGCTAAAAATCGCAGGCACAATGAACGAGTTTTGCGGTAGTTCCTAGCGCTCCAACCCTTCAGATTTATTACACATCACAGGAAGGGCAAAGACCAACTCAATGCTGACTACCTGTCCCGATATCCCGTAGAACCCTCTCTTGCAGGCTAGAAAGCTAGGGAAGGGGGATGTGAGGGAGAGACACGACCAGAGCCCCGATCCCTACCTGGTGCCGTTTTCCCTGGAGCTGGCGCAGAGCATGGGCAGGAACATAAAAGGGGAAGTAACCAAAGGGTTAAACCTTTGACCTCCCCCGTGCAGGTTGACGGCAAGTCCACCTCGCTGGGAAGCCAATCAGCTGAGAGAGGCGGCCTTGAAGAGGAGAATCCAGCTGAGGAAGGGGGGTGGAGCCAGAACGACAAACGGAAGGAGGAAGTCGAAAAGGACGCTGAGGAACAGCGTAAAGAGGGGGACAAGACGCTGAACGCGGAGAGAGAGGACTCCATACGCGATTCTAAGTCCTGGAAGATCGAGAGGATCCAGAAGACGACGTTGTGGAGAGCTGTTCTGAAGAGTGGTGGACCACTCAGGAGAGCTGATACAGCGCTGCCGCAACTCAGGAGAGTTGCGGCAATCGCGGTGAGTGCTCAGACAGGGGAGGGGGAGGAGATGGTGATAACTGACTCCCTTCATTGCGCTGCATGAACCCGACCAGACATAACGACATTTTCGTTATAAAGGCTAAAGACTCTTCTTTTGATTTTTTTTTATTTCACCTTCAAAACTTTATTGTTCACACAAAGTTCTTCCCCCTCCCGACCTAATACCTAAATATCACTAGGACGGGAAATTGTGTCCCCGGGCTCACCAAGGTAAAGACAGGAAGAGGGGAACCTGGGTGCATGTGTGTGTGGTGCCTTATCTAACTCCACCCAGCCTTTCCTCACCTTATAAAAGCCCTATATTCTGTGGGTACACATTCTCGGTTTGGTGGCGGTCTTTCCTATAGAAAAGAATAAAAGAAGACCTTGATACTCACCGCTTTCTCTCCTGTTTTTATCCGAGACTCCTGGCGTGTGTCCGTCTCCGGCACTGGAATCTATAAAGGAAGGAGAAGAGAGAAGACGTTAAGCGAACAGTAAAGGAGAGACCAAGCCTAGTATTAACACAATAAACAGTCAAAATTGAGCCCATAATCCAGCCTCCTAGGTTTTGTTTCCGACTATCCTTCCGGCTGTGACGCTCAGGATGTTGCTGCTAAGGTGGAGACTCTGTCTAAGGAGGTTCTTCAACTAAAAAAGTTATCAGAAGATTTTGAGAACCGTAATAGACGCAATAACTTACGAATTTATGGTATACTGGAGTCTTCGGAAGGTCCTGATATGATCAGTTTCTTTAAATTGCATATACCAAAAATAGTAGGCTTGCCGAAACCTACAAACCTCAACATCAAAAGGGCACACAGGATTGGTCCCCTCAACGTCTCAAACTCGAACAGACCACGAGGAATTACTGCCTACTTTCTTCAATACTCAGATCTAATGATGATTCTTACTGCAGCTAAACAACAAAAACAAATGCTGTGGTCGGGTCAGAAGATATTTTTCAGTCAAGATGTCTCAAGACCTACAGCAAATCGTCAAAAAGAATTTTGGGATCTCAGACCTACGCTTCGATCCATGAACGCTCGTTATGGTCTTAAACATCCCTGCTTCTTCAAAGTGATATATAAAGACAGGGCAATTACTTTTGAGGATCCTGCGGAGCTTAAGAAATGTATTCACGTGCACAAAGGAGAAGACATGGAACTTATTAAATCTTAATTGTTTCATATCTCTCATTTAACATGCATTTTTCTCCTTTTCTAATGCAGGTCCCTACCCTCCCCTTGTTCTGATGGAATTGTCTCTGTTCATTTATCCAAATGTCCACGTTTTGTTCAGCTGCGCTGTCGTCTTAATGTATGATAAGTCTTGGTGGTGCCGTGTTGGTTACGTTTTCTTCACTCTCTTATCGTTCTTCCAATGTTTGTTGTTACCAAATGTATTTTTTCTCGATGTTTTTTCCAGAGCGCTGTCTACTCCACTCGTTCCCCCTTCTCAAATCTCTCATTTAACATGTGTTTTTCTCCTTTTCTCATACAGGTCCCTACCCTCCCCTTGTTCTGATGGAATTGTCTCTGTTCAACATTGTTCATTTATCCAAATGTCCACGTTTTGTTCAACTGCGCTGTCATCTTAATGTATGGTAAGTCTTGGTGGTGCCGTGTTGGTTCCGTTTTCTTCACTCTCATATCGCTGTTCCAATTTTTGTTGTTACCAAATGTATTTTTTCTCAGTGTTTCTTTCAGAGAGCTGTCTACTCCTCTCGTTCCCCCTCTTCTCATTATTATTGTCTTTTTTGTTCTTGATTCTCATGGCTAAAGCCCTTTGGCTTTTTGTCATCCCTCTACTCTACACACCAGAGGAGGCCATGTTCTCCTCTTGCTCTTCTCGTCCTTTCATCAATCTTTTTCTTATCTTTCATTTCCACCTTTTTCTATTCTATATTCTATTACTATACAGCGAACATTTTTATTTTCACAAAAGCTCTATTAGTTCTTCCTGTTTTCCACTCAGTCCAAGTGATGTGGATGATTATGTTGACCTTTTCCACTTCTTTCTATTTTTTCTCCGGCATTTTTCTTCTTCTTTTTCTTTTTGTCATATTCTGTTGTATATTGGTAGTCATGTGTACTCAAACTTCTACCGCTTTATTTTCATATTTGTTATGGTGGGTTGTGATAGCTACCTTTAACAGATTCACGATGAACTTCTCATTAGATTATTATATACTGCTTCGATGAATGGTTTGCGTATTGTCTCATGGAATGTTAAGGGTCTTCGTAACCCAGTCAAGAAGCAAAGAGTGTCGTCACATTTATCAAAGTTAAAATGTCATGTGGCCTTATTACAAGAGATACACCTTAGAGAGCAAGATATATCCTCTTTACGCAGACATTGGGTTGGGAGTGTTTTCGCATCCCCAGCCATGAATAATAAGATGGTGTTATAATATTACTTCATAAATCATTATGTACACAATTGTTAACCGAAGTTAAGGATGATGGGGAGAGATGGCTTCTGTTAAACCTTAAGATACATGATAGCCAATTCTCGATCTGCAATGTTTATGGTCCTAATGGTATAGAGTTTAAATTTTTGAATTAATTTTCTATTCTCCTTTCGTCCCATGCAACAGAAAATCTTATAGTGGGTGGTGACTGTAATCAACTGATGTAGCCTTTTCTCGATCGTAAATCTCAAACTAGGTTTGTTCCAAATAAAATGCACAGGAACTTTCATAAAGCTATATCTTCTAGGGGGCAGGTGGACGTTTGGAGAATTTCACACGCAGATGTTTTAGAGTTCTCCTTTTTCCCCCTGGTACATAATTCCCACTCTAGATTAGATTACATATTTCTCACACAACCCACTCTTCAATTTTTGACACATGCCGAGATAGGTTCAATACTTATTTCTGACCAAGCCCCTTTCATAATTGATTTGGACTATCCCACTCCTATATCCACTACACGCAGAGGGAGATTTAATAATGCTCTTCTACTTGACAACCAATTCACTGAGCAATTTGCATTGTTTTTACAGGAATTGTTCGAGAACAATCTTCCCTCGGACTCACAAATGAATTTTATTTGGGATGCATTTAAGGCTACGGCTAGGGGGTTTATAATAAACTTTGTTGCAAATAAAAAGAGGACGGCACTTAGAGATTCAACGCTGCTCAATGTTAACTATGCAATATTTCCTATGAATTGAGATATCTATATAATGACATTAGAAAGGTATTGTATGTTTGTACGGTGAACAAAAACTATATAATTGTAAAAAAAATCTTTGAGAAAATGGTCTATAAATATATCAAATGAAAGAATATCTTTATACATAACAATGAATTTTGGATAATTTGTAATGGAAAGACTTGTTGTGGAACAGCCCATGTTATGAGCCTTGGGAAGGCCGTTAGGAAAATTATATAGGTCTGACAAGAGTCTTTATTAGAGTATACTGGTGGGGTAGATTAGCAATGATTAAAATGATGCTGCTACCAACTATCAATTTCTACTTATCCATGCTCTCGGTTACCCTTCCACTCTCGTTCTTTAAAATCATTAACCGTTCATTAATCAATTTCTTGTGGAATAAACGCAAGCCTAGAATCTCGCTATATCGTCTCCAGCAATCCAAGGACTCTGGTGGGGTAAATTTTCCTAACCTTCGACGCTACCATTCCACTTTTACTCTGAAACAGATCTGGACTTCTCTTTCGACCAACCCTCACACAACGCTAACCACCTGGGGTCAACTGAAACAGGCTCAACTTACTCTTTTTTCTTTAAATGAGGCGGTTAATATTTCTCAACCCCCCAGGACCTTTTTCTCTCCTATACTTGCCCATGCTATGCCAGTTGCAAAACCTTTAATTGCTTCTTCTAATTCAAATATAGGTATTATCTCACAATCACCTATCTGATACGATAAATATTTAAAGCTAAACAATAGAGCTCTTTTTTGGAAAGAATGGATCGACAAAGGTATTATACCCATTGGCCATATACTTACAGACGGCTCTCTATTGGATTTTTCAGAGATTAAAAAAAATATCATATTTCCTCTTAACACGCCACACACAATTTCTACACCTTAAAACTTCCCTTCTCCTCACTCAGGAATCCTCTGCGGGTCCACAAAATCAGCCCCCCTCTCACACTTTAGATTTCTCTTCTCAAATAAAGGCAAGTGGCATTTATAAAAATTTGTCCCGTCCTTCAGAATTTAGATCAAAATCCAAGGTGGAACTCCTATGGGAAAGGGACCTTCACCAGGAGTTTTCCTTCCAGACCTGGAGCTCCATATGGGCTAAGATCCACACTTCCTCTCATTCTGCAAGCACAGCACAAACGTTGTATTATTTTTATAGCAGGCTCTTCTTGACCCCTGAGGACATCCATAAGTTCCAACTGACTAACAATGCAAATTGCTGGTCTTGTTCTCACAACAAAAGTGATTTTTTACACATGTTTTTTCTTTGTCCTTTGGTTAATAGGCTCTGGCGGCTCATTTGGAAGAAACTTAATGAAATTCTGTCCACGTCGTTCTCTTTTGATATTTCACATATTTCTTTAGGCAGCTCTTCCTCCCTGTGGCATTCTCAAGGGAATATAGGAACATTTATTGATTTGGCTATAGCTATTGCCCTGCAGACTATCACCACAAATTGGAAAGATACCACTAAAATTACTTTTATTGCCTGGTGGAATCTTTTATGTCATCATCACAGATTGGATCGCGCATATGCCACTTCCACTCCTTTACTGATTAAAATAGATTTATTATGGTTGCCACTCACAACATTCCTATCCAGACAAGCTGTTCTATCCAAATCTACGGTCACTAGTTATAAACCTCCATAAATGTCAGTAAATCTTCATTAAGTTAATATGGTTATTATTGCAATGCTGTTATTGCTTATCATTTCCTTTTCCCTCTTTTCCTCTTTTCCTCTCTTTCTCCTTTTCCCTTTCTTTTTCCTTCTCTCTCTTTTCTTCTCTTGCAAAATCTCCTAAAAATGCATATTGTTTTGTAAATAATTTATATTTTTCAGTTCGAGTCGGGTATATTGAACTGTTAAGCTTGCATATATTTCTTTTATTCACCATGCTTGAATTGTGTTGTTTTGAATATTGTGTTTACTTTATATTTGTTTCTCCATATAATTTCAATAAAGCATTTCAAACATCAACAAAAAAGACTGTTTTGAGTGTGCGCTTTACTGCAGTACTTTAAGAGATATATATATATATACACACCACCTTTTCTCCGCGATCCCTTACCCCTGGAATCAGAAAGGGAACGGACTCCCCTTGTTTTGTGCAAGTAATTTTCTTTTAATTTTAATCGTGCTCTGCCGCCATGACGCGTTTCAGCCCCTAGAGGCCTTGATCACATGACATGCTGCCATTTCCCGTACAATTTAAAGTGCCCCGTGCTAACAGATACAGAAAACAGACTGCCCGTCTATTGTCTTTACAGCAGTTACCTTAACTTACAACTTTGATGTGCAAATTGATAGTTATATGTGCAAAATACGCAATAATGTCTGTATGAATACAGTACAATATGATGTGCCCCTAGAACATCTCATGTGCAAAAATACACAAATTATAACTGTATGAATACAATGCCCGTAATTTACTTGGTTGAAATGCATTATTAGACAATCCAATATCGACATTTCACAAATTTCATTCACTTATGGCATATGGTCCCTTCTGTTTTATGAATAAGAACCCAACTCATATGGCAGTTCTCCATATATCCAAAGACTGATATCTGGTTATCGTCATGATACTAACCAGCCAATATTGTCATATTGTTTATGAAACCATGTGCAAAATACGCAAATTGTGTGTATAAATACACCCCAATAAAATTCCACATAGTTAAAAAATTAGTCTAAAAGCATAATTCATGGCCTAATGCCATTTGGTACCGGACACATGTAAATTGGCACGTAACTGCTATGACCATATAACCTGCTGTTATTGTCCTGTTATGTGATTGTGCAAAATGTGCAAGATAATGTAAACGTGTTTATCAATATGCAGTATATGGTTCCTGAACCTCACAAATACCGCATATAAAGTGCTGGTGTGCAAATTGTAACATCTTTAGCTTACTGCGGCCGGCCAAATCGGAACGACCTTAGTAGCCAAATTGAAACAAGGAAACAAGGTAACGAAAAAAAAGGGAGGGGGGGAAAAAAGATATAAAATGTTATGAAGTGAGGTGATTTGCCATCAAGAATAGAAAAGTATGTTCTTCTATTATCCTTGTATAGAAAGGGTCTAGATGAGATCAGATGTTATGTACGATATATATATGGAAATTGGTTCATAACCATGTATGCAGATCCTCTGTCGTATTTAGGCCTTTTGGACTTTTACAATCCAATTCAAGAATATACTTAGTCTCTAAATGTCTAAGGATAGCCTCCCTGTTACCACCCCGTCTGAGTGGTAATACAGCATCCACCACAAAGTATCTTAATTTGTCCAGGTCATTATTATGGAACTCTTTAAAGTGGCGTGCCATGGGGTAAGTCGCATCGGAGTTAGAGATGGCCCTTAGGTGCTGGAGCACTCTCTTGTGGACTTGCAGTTTGGTACTGCCAACATACTGCAGCCCACAAGAGCACTCCAGCACATAGACAGCGAATTCAGACTTACAGGTCAACAGTTTGTCAATTTTGCAGGGTTTGTTTTTAAATGGAGAGCAGAAAGTAGTTCTGTTGGTCCCATACTTACATGCCCTGCAAGATGAACATCTGACAAAACCTTTACGCTCAGTTAACCAACTTGACCCTGTTTTAACCTCTGGACTGCTGCTGACAATTAGGTCACTTGTGCTTGGGGCCCTTCTGTATGTTATAGTGGGGGTACGTGGTAGCTTCTCCCCTAAAATTGGGTCACTCAGCACCAGGTGCCAGTTGTTCTTAAAGATTTTGTATAGACTATCCTTTTGTTTGTTGTACGTGAGGATTAGTCTTGGATTGCTGATGTTAGGGCCTGTACTGCTGGGTGGTTTGTTTTTGCCACGTGAATGTTTCGAAAGCAGTTCTTTGCGAGACAAAGCTCCGGTTCGTTTGATGGCATCATCAATGATATATTTAGAATAACCTCTTTCTAAGAATCTACGTTTACACTCTTGTGCTACCACTAAGTCATCTTCTTTACTACATATTCTGCGAATTCTTAACATTTCCCCGTAGGGAATTCTGCAGATAGTATGTTTGGGGTGGAAGCTGGTAGAGTGAAGTATTGTGTTGCCTGCCATGGGCTTGCAGTGTAATTTGGTTTCTAGCTTCCCATTGGCCACGTATACTTCTACATCTAAGAAAGTGATGGAACTGTTGCTTATATTGTGAGTGAAGTGCAGGTTTATATCATTGTTGTTGAGTTTGGTTATAAACTCCTCTGCACTCCCCTCTGTCCCCACGCCATACCACAAAAAGGTTGTCTATGTATCGAACCCATTTAACTACATTATGTGCCATGATGTCCGCATACAAACTTGTTAGAATCATTCTCTCCCACCACCCCATATGTAAGCAGGCGTAGCTAGGGGAAAAACTCGCCCCCATAGCTACGCCTCTCACCTGGTGGTACACCTGTTGGTTAAACATAAAGTAATTGTTTTCCAAACAAAATCTAGTGAGACTGATGAGCATTTTGTTATGTGCATAGTATTCAATAGGTCTAGTCCCCAGGTAGAATTCCAATGCCCTTAAGCCATCATCATGTTGAATGGACGTACACAGATTGGAAACGTGTAACGCTATCAGCAAATAGTCATTATGCCATTCAAAATCCTGAATCTGTTTTAAAAAATCCGTGGTGTCTTGGATGAATGACGGAAGGGTCCTTACATGTTCCTGAAGAGATGAATCAATATACATCGAAACATTTTCCAAAAGACTCTGTTTGGCAGAAATAATTGGTCTTCCTGGTGGACGAGAAGTATCCTTGTGCACTTTTGGTATTAGATACATAATGGGCATAGTGGGGTAGTCCTTCTTTAGGAATTTCAATTCTTCCTGATTGATGAGCCCTGCACTTTTCCAGGCTAAAAGTTTTGAGTATAAATCATTTTGTACCGCCCTTGTCACTTGTCGATTGCTTACTTTGTAGCAATTTTGATCTGAAAGTTGTCGATTTGCTTCATCCAGGTATTGTTTCAGTGGCCAGATGACCACATTGCCACCTTTGTCTGAGTTACGCACCACAATCGAATCATTCTCCCGTAATTTTTGGATTAGTTGTTGATACTTGTGTTGTCGTACTGATCAATTTTTAGCCTCCCTTTGAGTTTTAAAGTTCAGCTTTTTGACTTCAGCTGTAACAATTTCATGGAATGTGTCAACTGAATCCTTTGGCATTACGGGCACAAACGTGGATTTAGGTTTAAATCCTGTTTGCGGCGTGGCGCTGATGTGTATGGAGTGTTGTGCCAAGACTCTTTGGGTGGATCCCTCTTCATTTCGGTCAGAGTCATAATTTTCTAAGGCATGTAAATCACAGAGGATGCTGACAACCGAAGCTACTAGTGGACTGACAACACCAATAGAAGATGTTACAGATGTCTGCACCGTTGTTTTATTCAATTTCTGATGATGAAACTTTTGTAGTTTGAGCTTTCTAATGAATTTAAATATGTCGGCTCTGGTCTGGGGGTAATGCGAGCAGTTGTTGTTCCGCTCGATCCAAATCAATGTTCGATAGATTAATTATTGTATTGGCACTTAGGGTTTCTGGGATTACTTGCGCCGCCACCCCTTGTTGTTTGGTTCCTTGTTGTTGGTTTTTGTTTTGGCGCCTTCTTCTCCTCCTTTCGCGGCGCTTGATATTTCTCCTCTGTTGGTTTTGGGATTTGGATTCCTCGGGCGCAGAGTTTGGTGCCTTTCCTCCCTTAAAAAACCAAACTCCTCCGCCAGTGTGTGTTTACGTGCCTGGGATTGATTTTCTTTTGTTACTCTCTGATAGCCTTCTGATTCTGACTCCGTTTCAACAGTTGAGCTCAGGTCGGACATTGACGATGCAGTTTGCAATTCCCTGCTGGGGCCTGCCACTGCCCCCCCCCCCCTCCATTCTGATGGAATTGCCTTTATATCCTGCTTTGGCTGCATCATACTTGCGGGCAAAAGTAAAAATCTGGCCCAGTTCATAATCACTTTTGTCCTGTTGGAACTTGAATGTTTTTCTTTTTTTTTAATAATATCTTCTTCTTTTTTGAGGCGTATGGTCATATCCTCCCTAAGTTTGGTGTTGACATCACTTCCTTCAGTGGTTTCAATTAATAGATTAAGTTGGTCTATTTGTTTCTGCAAGTCTGTTCTGTCTATTTCTGCATACTTAATTAATATTTCCATTAGTTTTCTTGAAGAATCAAGGTTACATTCACCCCATTCCCTGAGCATGTTGGGGTTGGGGTTATCATAACTCGGAGCGAGCATTATCCGCAGTCCCCGGGGAACCCGGCCCACCTCCAAATACTTCGAGAGGGACCGATGTTCCCACATTTTGCCTGCTCCGATCTCATCAGCTTTTCCAGCTTTTTGTATAAATCCCTTATGTTAGAACTACTCCTGCCATTGCTGTTACTTTGCGGTTGGAATTGAGCATTGGCAACCTCAACAAACATCTCCTCCGCCACCTCCTCTCTACCGCGTAGCCCGTCGGCGGCCATACTTGAGCACTCAAACTCTTGGTAGCGAGTGAATCAGCCGCAATTACGCAACTTCGCTGCCCCTCGCCGTGCACACCTATATATATATATATATATATATTCACTGAAAAAGCCATTGGTTTCAGGGACGTTATAGTTAGAAATTAGCATTTAAAAAACCATAGAAATTCACTGAAAAAACCATAGGTTTCAGGGACGTTATAGTTAGTTTGGCATTTCACTGATACAAAACAAGAGAAATTCGGCTGTTATAGTTAGTTGAGCTAACTATAACTCGCACCCCCGCAATGCACTGCTGATGACATCACATATTACATCATTCATGACATGGTCAGTGACATCACTGATGACATCTCAAATGACATCTCAAATGACATCACTGATGTTTCAAAGTCATCCTGTGACCCCAACATTTTACTGACTGGTACTGGTGTTAACTGACTCTGCCTAACCAGGCCTAGAGCCAGTGCTATGCTAAAAGACACTTAGAATACAGTGAAAACACCTACATACACTGGGGAATACAATGCGTTGGGGTACCCCTTTGATTGGCATGACCTCCTCTGTAAGGTGCTAGTACATAATAGGGCAGGGGGATTAAAACTACCTCTAAGTAAGAGGTGCAGAAAGATACTTCTTTAAGTAGTAGTCACGTTTGCAGAGTGGTAGAGAAAGGGTGCTGGGCCTCCGACCAGCGCTCAGGAATTCCGCTGCGTAGGCTTTTTTTTTACAGAGTTTTATATAGCGCGAACTTGACCTGAATTGGGTATCAGAGCGCTTTACATAGCACCAGTTGCATTACATGAGGACACATTCATTTTTTTTGTTAGGCACGGGGAGATTAAGTGATTTGCCCAGAATCACAGGATGTTCAGCGTCATTGCCAAGACTCGAACCCAGTTCCCTAGATTTGAGGTCGACCGTCCTAGCCATTAGGCCAACTCCTCTCCCCCTCAGGAGTAAAGTGGACTTCATCCCCCATCCCATAGTCTGCCAGGAGGCACGTTTGCAGAGTGGTGGAGAAAGGAGGGCATGGCCTCCGAAGACTTCTTAGCAATCCCACTGTGTGGGACTTACTGGAGGTAACAAGCGGGGTACTTGGCCCCCAAGGACATTCATGGGGGCCAACTACCCCTCCTATTACCTCCAGTAAGTACCCCACAGCAGGATTGCTAAGTTCTCATAACAGGCCACGCCCCCTTTGCCCACCACTCTGCAAACGTGCTCCCTGGCGCGCTTTTGGATGGGGATTGAAGTCCCCTTTGCTGCTGGGGGTCATCCAGGGGCCAACCAGCCTACCTCTTACCTCCAGTAAGCCCCACACAATGGGATTGCTGAGAGGTGGACACAGGCCATGCCCCCTTTCTCCACCACTCTGCAAACGCGCCTCCTGGCGCATTCTAAGTTGGGGGATTAAGTCCCCTTGAATACTGAGGGTCCCTGGGGGCCAACTATCCCACCAGGTACCTCCAGTAAGCGCCACACAGCTGGATTGCAGAGAGGTGGTCCGAGGCCACGCCCCTTCTTACACCACTCTGCAAACGCACCTCTTGGTGCACTGCTGCTTGGGGGATGAAGTCCACTTGTGTCCTGAGGTCCTCAGGACACAAGAGGATCTCATCGCCCCACCAGCAGTGCACCACGAGGGACCCCCTGAGCAGGCCTAGGGGGTCAGGGTGTTTCTACCCTGCCCCCTTTTCTTGTTGTTCATCTTTTTTTCACCCTTCTTCTTGTGACTCGGTTACCGAGTCACAAGATGGCTGCCAACACTTCCTTGTTTGGAGTGTTGGCAGCCAATCAGAGGGAAGCTCGTGCCCGGGAGGGTTCGCGAACCCTCCTCGGTGCTCAGATATCGATATTTTTATTTCTTTAATTACTCAGCAACTACTGAACGGATTTACACCATTTTAAACAAGGTCGCTTTCTGGACCAAGATCTACCTTTTTGTCAAATTTGGTGTAATTCCGTTCAGCAGTTCGGGCTGTAGCCCGTTCCAATTTTTCGTATGGAAATTAACATGGGGGAAACGCGTTTTGGGACCCCCCTTTTTTCTCGACCCCTGCTTGATGAATCACCCCAAAACTTTCAAGACAGGACCTGACCCAAGTGAACCTTCTTTTTGGAAAATTTCGTGAAGATTCGTCAAATGGCGCCAAAGATATTGGCAAAAGAATAAACGCTTTTTGAATAGAAACGAGGTCCTAACTATAATAACCTACTGGCGACCGCCAGTAGGTAATATATATATATATATATATATATATATATATATATATATATATATATATATATATATATATATATATATATATATATATATATATATATACATACATATATATACATATATATATGTATATATATATATAAAAATATATCTCAACAACAAACTCCATCGTCGAGGGCCCCCAACCCTGCAGGGCGGCCGTGGCTGACGGGGAAGGAGATCCTGTTAACAAAATGAAAAAAAGAGGTGCCACAGCCCAGTTCCAGATTCCACACAGCCTTTATTGATGTTGCTGGGTGCATGTAAGTGAACTCCTGATGCGTTTCGGTAGGATATCTTAATCATAGGACTAGCGACCTCACAACCATCAGGTGTTTATATATTCCAAATCACGTGACCTGTAGTTAGAACTCAATGTCCCACAATACTGTTCTCACTGCAATACAATGTCCGTAATGCCAAGTGGTGTTAAGAAATTGCAGTGCTGTTTGTAATGGTGATAACAGTCATGGATACCTTTAAGAAATTGTTGCTTTGCTAACGGGATCTCCTCCCCCGTCAGCCACGGCCACCCTGCTAGGGTTGGGAGCCCTCGACGCTGGAGTTTGTTGTTGGTTTAAAATTGGAGGGCATGACCCGCCTTCCTCCCGATGGACGAAATGGATTTTCCGAATACTTACCGGGCTGGAGGCAGGAAAGGGTGACAGGAGAGGCAACCGCCTCATCTTGTTAAGCTCCAGACGACCGACAAGGATTGTGTTTGTGAACATTGACTTTACTAGCAAAGCGACAATTTCTTATGTAGTTGACAAAGGCTGACTTTGCAGCCGAAATGCATTCTAAAGCTTTTACGAACGGTGTCTTTGAAATAAATGGGATGATACCAGAGATTTGAGTGCCGGTCCGTTCATATATATATATATATATATATATATATATATATATATATATATATATATATATATATATATATATATATATATATATATATATATATATATATATATATATCTACACATTTCCTCCCAACTCCCTTTAAAAAGGGAGCATGCACACAGAAACTGGAGAAATCAATCCATTTAACTAGGCAGGTCCATTATCAGCCTGTGAGACAGAGACCCGCCTTCCTCCCGATGGACGAAATGGATTTTCCGAATACTTACCGGGCTGGAGGCAGGAAAGGGTGACAGGAGAGGCAACCGCCTCATCTTGTTAAGCTCCAGACGACCGACAAGGATTGTGTTTGTGAACATTGACTTTACTAGCAAAGCGACAATTTCTTATGTAGTTGACAAAGGCTGACTTTGCAGCCGAAATGCATTCTAAAGCTTTTACGAACGGTGTCTTTGAAATAAATGGGATGATACCAGAGATTTGAGTGCCGGTCCGTTCATATATATATATATATATATATATATATATATATATATATATATATACACATTTCCTCCCAACTCCCTTTAAAAAGGGAGCATGCACACAGAAACTGGAGAAATCAATCCATTTAACTAGGCAGGTCCATTATCAGCCTGTGAGACAGAGAGACGCGTTTCAGCAAACAGCATTTTTCAATTTGTGGAGCGCCATTTTAAAAGCAACTTTATACTCTTTGTATTATAGACATGGAAGAAATACTATGCAAAACCATAGGCAGTGATATTGAATGCTCATATGACCATAGACCTAAAAATTAAACATTTAGCAGTATTTGACATGTGTGTAAATGCATGACTAATTTAGAAATTCATATATATGCTGTTATAAAAACTCTCTAAATTCATTGTGTGCTCTCTTATGAGACCGTAATGGTCTTCAAAGCGTGCCCAGCAAAATTGCTGGACAAAACCTGCATGAATTTGATTTTTCTAAATTAGCCCTTGCAAAACAAATTACAATTATTATTCACTGCAACTGTTGTTTAGGTCATTTTGTGCAAGACAAAATATTTTCATGCGCAGCGTGCCGTTAAAAAAATCTCACAGCTTTCGAACTCCACTGCTACGATATATGAAAGTGTTCACCGGTAACTGCTGCATTTCTGACTGACTGACTGACTGACTGACTGAAAATATTTGTAAAGTGCACTACTGCCGAGGCGTCTTGGCGCTGGGTGATGTGCAATGCCAGTAGCCAACACGTTCAGGGTTGGGAAAAGAGCCATGTTTTAATTTCCCTCCTGAAGACCGATCTGTTAGGCAGAGATCTCAGGTGTGTGGGCAGAGAGTTCCAAAGTTTGGATGCTAGGAAAGAGAAGCGTTTACCTCCACATCTTACTCTCTTTATCTTTGGAAGTTGTAATAGACCAAGGGAGGCTGATCTTAAAGATCGTGTAGGAACATATCGAGAAAACAAGGTTTGCACATCCTTGGCTCCTCCACCGAACAAGGCTTTGTGCACCATGCATAGGGACTTAAAGTCAACACGTCGCCGTACTGGGAGCCAATGAAGTTGTTTTATGCTGGTCGATGTAGGGTGGTGTTTAGGTAGTTTGAGCAGTAGTCTAGCTGCCGCGTTCTGAATAGACTGCAGTTTGGAGAATTGCGCAGCATTTGCTCCTAGGTAGAGAGCATTACAGTAGTCAATTCTGGATAGAATCGTAGCTACTACCACTGTTTTCCTCAAAGAAAGCGGAATAAGAGGAAGAATCTTCCTCAGATCTTTCAGCATAAAAAAGCAAGCTGATGAGACTTGGTTGGTCTGGGGAGCCCAGGAAAGATCTTTATCTACCAGAAGACCTAGGTTCCTGACTTTTTTGACCGGGGCCGGACAGGTACCTGCTGCATTTGGCCACCATAATTGGTTCCAGACCGAGATTTTCTGGCCAAACTCAATCACCTCGGTTTTATCTACATTGAGCTTTAAGAAATTAGTATTCATCCAGGTCATCAGAGCAGAGATACAATTACAAAATTGGGCTGCCATAGCATCCACGGGCTGTGTTACCGACACTATAAGCTGCGTGTCGCCATCATAAGACACCAGCGTAAAGCCGTAACTTTTTATTAGTCTAGCCAGAGGAGCTACATATATATTAAAAAGTGTAGGGGATAAGGCCGAGCCCTGTGGGACTCCACCGGGGAGTGTGAATTCCTCGGACTGGTATCCATCCCAAAATACCACTTGTTCCCTAGACGATAGGAAGGAGGAGAGGAGGGCAAGAGCTGTGCCATTGATACCTACATCCTGTAGCCTTCGTATTAATACCGCGTGGTTCACGGTATCGAAGGCTGCTGTCAAATCAAGTAGGATCAGTGCAGCCCCTCCTCCTCCATCCATCACCTTACGTATTTCCTCTACTGCCATAACCAATGCAGTCTCAGTGGAGTGTGATGATCTAAAACCATGTTGGGTAGTATCCAAAATGTTGTTATTCTCTAGATATGATGTTAGTTCTGAGTTCATGGCTTTCTCGAGGATTTTAGCAGGTAGAGGTAGACAGGAGATGGGACGATAGTTTTTCTCGTCGAAGGGATCCAGCTTGGGTTTTTTAAGGAGAGGGCGAATACAGGCTTTTTTCCAGATCGTTGGAAATACTCCTGATGAGATACTTTGGTTTAGTGTGGGGGATAGTAGAATACTTAACTCCCCCGAAGCGAGATGTAATATATGGGGGGGGCAAGGATCTAGAGGAGAGCCCGATTTGGTTTTTACCAGCAGATCAGCCACTTTCTCATCTCCCAACAGTGGGAAGTGCGATAGATCACAGTGGGAGGCCTTGTCCTCCGGCTGAGATGAGACATTACTCGCTGTATCCTTATCTGATTTTAGGAGATGATTATAAACAGATTGGACCTTACTTTGAAAATAGCCGGCCATCTTGTCTACAAACTTTTGGTCAGGAGTGAACGCGGAGTCCCGCGGGCCCTTTAATAGAGTCGAGACCGTTTGAAACAGTTCTTTTGGAGAGTTTGTAGCTTCTTGGATTTTAGAAGTGTAGTAGGCCGTTTTAGCCTGTGTAATAACCGTTTTGTATTCTTCTAACGCAGCACAGTAGGCTTTCCTATGTGTGCTGCAGTATTGAAGTCCCCAAATACGTTCTTTTTGCCTGCACTTGATTTTAGCTATTTTAAGGTCTGCAGAGTACCAGGGGGACGAAACCTTACTACGTCGAGAGCGCAGCGTCACTTCCGGAGCAACAATATTAGCAGCTCTATTAAGCCAGTTGTGAAAAACTATGGCCGCTTGGTTGGGATCAGTAGGGGTTAAAGGCCTTTCACTTAGTGCTGACATTAAATAATTTTTGCTCACTGATTTCCAGGCCCGATATTTAACGGTCGTAGGTCTATTTCTACGACCACCTTTTAAATTTGCTGGGATGATGTTAAAATGCACAGCAAAATGGTCAGACCAGGGTAAAGGACAAACAGTCTTAACTTGGATAAAAGAGTTATTGGTAAAAATACCATCCAGTGTATGTCCTGCTAGATGTGTGGGCTCACAGACAATTTGGTTTAGTCCAAAACTAGCTAGTTTATCTAGTAGATTAAAAGCCACAATTTCTCTCCAAGTTTTTGTGTATCTAATAATTACCTGCGATGTGAACACTGTTGCTGCGAAAATAAGCAGCACTAAACAGGCAAGCTTTTTTCCTTCTGCAACACAGGTTCATTTTTAGTTAAATTTAAACACTTAGGGGCATATTCTCAAGGACTTATCGCCGATTTATCGGCACTTTAGCGCCGCAAAAGTGGCGATAGATTTTTCGCCCTATTCTCAAGCTGGTGCAAACTGCTGACATCGCCGGTTTTCCAGCGATAGCTGCCGCAAAAAACATCGCCACGGATGAGAGCGACAACTAACGCTAATGATATGCAGAGTAGGCATTCCCGTGCAAAAACACATGAAAACACCACTGCGCGACATTCTCAACAACCAGCCAGATCTGCGATGCGATCCAAAAACAGACGATAAGGCGCGTTAGCAGCAGGGATTTAACACCTGCCTTTTACTGGTGTTAAGCAGGACGACAACCTGCAGTATGAAAGGGAGCTCAGCCCAGAGCCACATCTGAAGACCAACACATG
Source organism: Calotriton arnoldi (assembly GCA_963921515.1). NCBI lineage: Eukaryota > Metazoa > Chordata > Amphibia > Caudata > Salamandridae > Calotriton > Calotriton arnoldi. The sequence goes on from CAWUFW010004042.1 coordinate 638,181, forward strand.
TCATGGAGCCACTGATCATGCAGCTCGGAGACCCAAGAGGGCCACAACACCCACCTCCACCACCCCCAGGCCCTACCCCCCGGACTACCACCGAGGCAGCGCAGAACAAGACAGCTGACCTTCCGAAAACGGCATGGCCCCCAGCCACACAATTGCAGAATGTGGGGAGAGGTGGGAACCAATTATGTGTGAAGGAGGCAAGTCACCCATGAATAAGAATGTACACAATGCCAAGTGTGGCGGTGATGTGCTGGACAGACTTCAGTATGCAGAGCACAGACATGTCCATGTGGACATATACTGCTGGTGTTTGTAGTGTTGTGGACAGTGGACGCAACCATTTTACCTCAGGCAGTGGGGAAGACCTTGGACATGTAGCTATGTCCCCCCCGTAAGCGTAAGCGGAGTGGGCTGGGCCGGCGTACGCCAGTCCAGCATAGGAGTGTGAATAAATAGGCCGTGGCTCTGGGCGTGGTTCACTTCCGGGATGGCCAACGCGTCTGCCAGGGCGGCGCACCTCACCCTGCCACGAGTCCGCTGCCGTGACCCCCAGCCTCCTCAGCCGATCGCTGGCCTCCGCGACACAGGCCCCCAGCGCACCCAGCGGCACAGCACCGCGGAGTCATGTGTGTGCCGACTACTGCCTTCGGCCTACACTGCGGTCAGCAGGTCCCCCAATTCAAATCGAGTCTTGATTTATTTATGGCAAAGTCCAGTAGGCCACAGACATGCGGCATGCCCGGCCGACGCATCACCGCTGGCTGCGCACACGCTGAGCTCATCAGGTGCCACTAACTCTGTGCAGCTCAAGTCAATGCCACGTGGCTGTGGAACCTTGCTGACTGCTGCCCCCGGCCTACACTGCGGTCAGCAGGGCTCATAAATCAAATCCTATCCTGACCTGCAAGGACACGCCATCATCGCTGGCTGCACACCCGGTGAGCGCTTCAGGTGCCACTAACTCTGTGCATCTCAAGTCAACGACACATGGCTGTGGGCCCTTGCTGACCGCTGCCCCCGGCCTACACTGCGGTCAGCAGGGCTCATAAATCAAATCCTATCCTGACCTGCAAGGACACGCCATCATCGCTGGCTGCACACCCGCTGAGCGCTTCAGGTGCCACTAACTCTGTGCAACTCAAGTCAATGCCACGTGGCTGTGGGCCCTTGCTGACCGCTGCCTCCGGCCTACACTGCGGTCAGCAGGGCTCACAAATCAAATCCAATCCTGACCTGCAAGGACACGCCATCATCGCTGGCTGCACACCCGCTGAGCGCTTCAGGCGCCACTAACTCTGTGTAGCTCAAGTCAACGCCACGTGGCTGTGGGCCCTTGCTGACCGCTGCCTCCGGCCTACACTGCGGTCAGCAGGGCTCACAAATCAAATCCAATCCTGACCTGCAAGGTCACGCCATCATCGCTTGCTGCGCACACGCTGAGCTCTTCAGGTGCCACTAACTCTGTGCACCACAACACATGGACCCTTTATGATTGAGTTTTGTGCTGTGGATAGCTGACGCACCAATGTCACCTCAGGCAGTGGGGAAGACCTGGGACGATGATGATGAAGATGAGGCAGATGTACCACACCCCACTGCAGCTGCAGCAGGAATATCCCGAAGGGACACAATAATTAACAATTATTTCACATGAGCACGCTCATCTCTGGTGCCCCTACCTCAGTGCAGCTCAAGTCATGGACCCTTCATGATTGAATCTTCTGTGTGTGATTCCAGATCTGATGCCCCTACCTCAGTGCACTGCAAGTCATGGACCCTTTATGATTGAATCTTCTGTGTGTGATTCCAGTTCTGGTGCCCCTAACTCAGTGCACCACAAGTCATGGGCCCTTTATGATTGAATCTGTATGTGTGATCCGAAGATCACTGTTCTAGTTGTTGCCAGCACCAACCACTCCCTGAGGGCTGGCTTACACTCACCCCACACCCATCCAGCACAGGCGTCACTGGACATGTGACCCTGGTAATAAAAAGGGGCCGGGCGCACGTGCCCGTAGCCAGTTCCACTATCTATCTAAGTGTGTCCGTGTGGACATTATGTATGCATGATGGCCTGGCCCTACCACATTACATTGTGCTGTGGACAGCGGACGCAACCATGTCACCTCAGGCAGTGGCTAAGACATTGGACATTTAGCTTTGTGGTCCCCCCTGTAAGCGTGAGTGCAGTGGGCTGGGCCGGCATACGCCAGACCAGCGTAGGGGTGTGAAGGATTTCCCCGGGGCTCTGGGTGTGGTTCAGTTCTAGCCTGGACAAGGAAGTAACTAATGCGTGTGACTCTGTTGTAGTGTTGGCGCCACCCTGCCTGCAATCGACAATGTAGCATGCACCCTGAGGGCGAGCTCGCACGGACGGAGAAATGAAGGAGCGCAAGACCGCTCGGGGTCTTGGCTCATACATGCCAAGTGTTGTGTGTATCTGTAATGCCGCAGCATGAACCAAATGCCTAGCCCTACTCGCAGCGCGAGTTCAGCCATGCATGGACTCTACATCTGTGTCCGCCCTATCCTTACCATAGGCCTACACTCACTTGGCCGCCCACCTTCAACGGCCAACATCACAGTGTCATTGTCAGGCTTGTGGACATGCGCAGACAGGCATGACAATGGTGTTCCGTAGGAGTGCAAGTGATGCAACCGCGCTGCGCACACAAGTAAATAGGCTCGGGGGAGGGAGGAGCAGCAGTGAGGCAACGTAACACACAGTGATGCCGCACATTTGCCACACGCAAGACATGTCAAACATGAATCCCAGAGTCGCACACATCCCACCCCCAACAAGCCACATCGCAGTTCCTGAATGCAAACAGATGACAAACTGACACTAGGGATGAAAGCTCCTTTGTCTGAACTATCAGGCTGAAGCACATCTGCACCTCCGACCTTGGAATTGCATGTGCCCGGCACCCCCTGACAGATACTATAGCAGCTGATGCCGACTCCCACACTACACACAGCCCGACGAAAAACCAACGTATACACACCCCACACACAGAAGTCCTTGCTCGAAGTTATCTTGCATGGAATGACCTTCACACTTACTCCCACACCATCCCAGGCGTACAACCGTTGCACACTAAAACAACTCATTGATCCGAGCTGTGGCATTTCATCCACAGAACTGGCGCAGGTCAGAACAGTGCCGCTTCAACCAGAGCCACTAACGCAATGGCAGAACATCCCGGACACATGCACAACCCCTGTCACGTGGAACTGTACCGTGCACCTATGCTGCATTTACTGGGGGCACTGCCATTGGCAGTGCTGCGGATCAGTTACCGGCTAAGCTACCGCCTTGCCAATGTCACCTGCGTTCAGCCTGTGTTGCATTGTCGATCGTGCATATTCGAGTGGTTCATGGATGTCTGCCTATCCAACAGGACGGTAGCTGAACTGGATTTTGACATGTGTATGCGCCCCCTGTTGGCCCACGACCAGGAGTGTCACCGTGATACCCGTTTATGGGATGCCTTGATACTTGGAATACATGCTGGCAGCTGGACCTGGGAGATTGCATGAATCCTCGTGTGCAGTGACCACATTGAACCGCTCCCATATTGGGCTGTAGTGCTAATTGGTGAAAGGGGGTGGACGCAGCACATGTGTCCGGACCTGCTAATGGATCGACTTGCCATCCTGTTTGATGAAGTCGACAACGACCCCATGTTGGAAATGATAGCCCACGAAGCTGCAATCACTTTCATGGATGAGTAACTACGTACCTGCAGCCACAACAGATTTGAAGCCATTGCACATGTCCCAACACCTTGTTGCATCTTGGAGATCTGGTCACACATCCCACGACAACAGTGGACATGGCTGCAATCGCCTGGACTCCGAATACATGAGCGGACAACAATGTGGGTTAACACACACCTATGAAAGGTGAGGCACTCCCCCGGAGTGGACAGCGGCGCTTGGCAACGTTCCTCATTCTGACATACTGCTGCATTGGTCTGCATGTTTTGGCACTTATCTTGCCCGTACTGACATGCATATGCTAATAAAGTCTACGCACCTTCACTTGTATTCAACTGTGATGAGGTTGATTTGAATGACAATGTGTGTCTCACTGCCTATCTGGGTCAAGGCCATACATGCGCATTGATAGCATTACCCAGGGAGTACCTATTTGTGGAATCACTGTCCCTACATTCATCCATACTTTCATACTTGATTGATCATAGCCATGACACATCTGTGTGAATTTGAATGTTTCATTCACATTCAGTGGAGTGTTAAAGCTGGACCAGTACAGGGCCATACAAACCCCACTTTACATTGTTGACCCATGGAGGGCCAGCCAGAGTCCTTTAGGGATTGACAAGTTCATGGGGAGTGGAAGACTTCAGTCCGCAGTGTGATTGCTGTGTCATTGGTAACCAAACAAAATATGGCAGTCCATGTCGAGGTCCAAGGTGAGTGTTGCTGAGTGTATCGGGGGACAGTGGAAGGTGTTATTCCAGGGCATGATGCAGAGGGCAGAATGAAGCTGAAACCGGCCATATGGCGGAGATGAATGCTACCACTTCATTCTTACCACAAAGCCAGATTCATCATCATCTTCGTCCTCTGATGTGTCAGGTGCCTCACATGCGGGTGGTGGTGTTTTGTCTGCATCACTGTGTGGCAGTGACACATCAGGGGCCGGAGGTGCAATGCCTGCCGCACTGTGTGGCACTGACACTTCAGGGGGCGGAGATGTGGATGGAGTAGTAGAACCAGCATTCATCCGCGCCAGGCTTTGTGGTGGCAAAGCCATGACGAGGATCTGCAGGGCATGGAAGATCACAGCTACATCTCGCTGGTGTGCAGCCGTGGCAAACATTCTTTCCGCCTGCATCCGCTCCAAGCTCTCCATCATTCTCCTTATGTGTCCCAACTCCCGGCTGACATCGCTGGAGCTACTCTGACTAGACAGTTGCTCTTGGCTCAGAGTCATGACTCCAGCGATGTCAGCCATGGATTGTTGGAGAGCATGGAGCGGACGGTGGGTGTCCGTTAGGGACTGTGAGTCGTCCCTGTTGGGACTTAGACACCCACGTATGGCATCTAGTTTGGCTGCCATGAGGTCGAACCCCACCCGCAGCTGGTCAGCCAACTTCTCCTGGCACCCTAACACACGGCGTTGGAATGCTATGTGTTGGTCGTGGGGGTCCTGGGAGACAGCCATGGTGGTGGGTCCTTCCTGCTGTGTGGTCTGTGCAGGGGGTGGGGTCTCATACATGCAGCTGGGCTGGAGCTGTCCCTGAGCTGTTGGAGGGCGTCGGTGTAGATGTTGGGGAGGTCCTCTTCATCATCAGTGCTGTGTTGTTGGGTCTGCTCTGCAGGAGGTGTTGATTCTCCCTCTGCAATGTGAAGGGGAGATGCAGATTGACATTGTGTTCACATGTATGTTCACACATTGTACAAGTTTACTGTCAGACTGCATGACAATGTACATTGTACATTGTGACTGTTTGTGAGGAGATGCCGATTTGATGTGGGACAGTTGACATTTCTACACCAGCAGGGATGTGAGGTTGTACTTGTACATTATCATCTCACAGTTTCCTACCATGCCAAATGCGAATGGCCATTTTCTACACACAAGCGGCAGCAGTTGTGTCCTCTGTTCTGTTGTGTAAATGTTGCAGTTTGTACCACATTGTTGTCAATGTTGAGGTGCTCTGATTCCCTGGCCCTCATCCCTTTCACGTGTTGTGCCTTTCACTTCTGTGCTTATACAGTGCTGAGATGTTGCAGACTTGGGTAAATTGGGCTCTTGGTCGGAGTTGTGACTCTTGGGCATGGTTTGTCCGCAGATGTGCTATACTTAATTGTGCATGTGTGCCATTGTGCCCATCTCTCCCGTCCCCCCAGTCCCTGGTCATTACTCACCCTGTTGCTGTTGGCTCAGGTCATGTTTTGCAGTGTCCGGTCCCCCAACTCCTGCCACCGTCTCCCCAATGATGGTCCCAGGCTGGTCCTCCATAGGGCTTGTGGGGTTCTGGTTGTCCTCTGTACTTGCTCCGGCTACCTCCATGGTGCTTCGCAGTTGTTTTTCTCTTGTTTGTGCTTTTGGTTGCCGCTTTTATAGTGATTTTGCCCGCCTGACTTGTGGGACTTGCAGGCCTGGCGCAGCTTATCGCGGAATTTTTTATCGCAGTTGGGCACATCGCAACTTTTTTCATGTTCGGGTTTAGATTTTTATCGCCGTCCAGGTGATTTTATCGCAGACATTTGACGCGTTATCGGGTTACTATAGCATGTTACCGCCGTGTTGGGAATAAAACGTTAACAGGGAGTTATTTTCCCGCGATAGACGGCGATGTGAAAAATTGCGTTAACCTATTTTGGCGATGATTATCGCACGTTCTTGAGAATATCCTCCTTAACGTGATTTAGGAACAAAATGCACCCAGGCAAATCGCCTTTCATTTTCAAGCAGCAAAAACATGATCCCATCTTTCTGCAAAATCTGAGGGAGGCACATAAATCAATAAGTCACGGAGTAAAGAATGACCGATGTCACCAAAAAATGTCAAAGTCTCCAGTTCTCACCGCTCAGTAAATGCTTACCGCGGTGCCCAGTTCTAGAGTTACGGTGGCATCTTGCAGTAGAGGAGCAGGCCCCTGCCAAGAGAGTCTCCTGACGCCCAGTGGCGAGCATGCGCATATATATATATCAAATATTTGGCAATTGCATGGCTAAGTCAGCTCAGGTCCAGCATGCAAATTTTTGTGTACATTGATGCATGGGAATTAAAGTGAAATGGGGAATAACTAAAGATGTATTTCCCATTTTAGCTCCCATGGAAAATTTTGCTCTTACTTACAGCCAAAACAGCTAAATGGATTTACACCCAACCTGGCAGGAAAGTAGAACCTTACTCAGAGAGCATACTTTCATTGGTTCAGTAGTTTTGGAGAAGATAAACATTTTAAAAAGTTGCTGAGGGGGCCTTAAAACCGTGATTCAGAAAATCACAAATCCTATCTACACTTGAGATATTTTCTGAAATGCGATTGGCTGATGAAAGGGATTTATTTTATTTCAGCCATCTGAATGCAATTTTCGCACTGTGGGAAAAAAATTATTCCACTGTCCTGGTTGGCACCGCGAGAGGTGCCCGACCCCAGGGGGATGCCGGAGGGCACTCCAGCGCATGGAAAATGGTGATAAAAAACTCTAAAAAGTTGAGTTTGCCACTGTAAATTAGGATTTTTAAGAAAACTGCAATTCCAACGTGGACATTTTATACCTCAGAAAAATAGCACTATTTTGTGTAGAAAATCGCATATTTCTATACAAAACAAATTAAAATGTAAAATAAAAAGGAAAGAAAAAATATAGGCCAGGATCCCCCACTGCATAGAGCCAAAGGACATGGGCAGTGGCTGCTTGAATAGGGTTGCAGAAGGCAGTACGCTGCAGGGGATGAATACCAACGAAGGGCTGGACGCAAAGGGGACGATTCCGATCTCGGTCGGAGGCGCACCCAATACCATTCGGTCGGGAAAAAAGCCATGCGAAAGCCTGTTTCCCAACCGATCCGTACAGCACACCGAACGAGCAAGTACGATGCGCACAACAGCAAAAAATCCGGCCGAGCCGTACTCACCCAAACCAGGTCCTGTTCTCCGACCGAGGCGAATCCGGAAACGCCGAATCGAGTCGCACGGAAGGAAAAATGCAGCCCCGTCTGGCCGGACAAGTACGATGCGCTTTCTGTACGCGCCGAACCCGTCGCTACGCACGGCACGTCAAAGCATCCGGGAGAGGCGCACATAAGCTCCGATTCGCGCCACAACACGATCCACGGCTACGAGATGAACACGGCAGCGACGAGGACGACGTGAAGCGACGAGGACGAGGCGAAGCGACGAGGACGACGCGAAGCAACGAGAAGGACGAACGACACGAACCAACCATGAATCCCTTCGTCCCGATCATACCAATATTCTACATTTACTACCGGAACAGGCACGGACGCGTACGGCGCAGAAGGTAAGCCAGACACCAACCACAAAACACATACAACACGTACACGACACATCACACACACACACGGGGATGCTGAATATACTTACACCAGCAACAGCAGCACCATAGGGGCGGGATGCCCATCACCAATGCCACATATGCACACAGGGGCCTGAATGCGCACCACCACCCCTACCCAGGGGTGGCATGATGCCTACCACCACTACCACCCTCACCCAGAGGTGGCATGATGCCTACCACCACAACCACCCTCACCCAGGGGGGCAGGATGCCTACCACTACTACCACCCTCACCCAGGGGGCAGGATGCCTACCACTACTACCACCCTTACACAGGGGGCAGGATGCCTACCACTACTACCACCCTCACCCAGGGGGGCAGGATGCCTACCACTACTACCACCCTTAGCCAGGGGGCAGGATGCCCACCACTACTACCACCCTCACCCAGGGGGGCTGGATGCCTACCCCACCACCCTTAGCCAGGGGGGGCAGGATGCCTACCACTACTACCACCCTTACACAGGGGGGGCAGGATGCCTACCACTACTACCACCCTCACCACGGGGGGGCTGGATGCCTACCACTACTACCACCCTCACCCAGGGGGGGCAGGATGCCTACCACTACTACCACCCTCACCCAGGGGGGGGCAGGATGCCTACCACTACTACCACCCTTACACAGGGGGGGCAGGATGCCTACCACTACTACCACCCTCACCCAGGGGGGGCAGGATGCCCACCACTACTACCACCCTCACCCAGGGGGGCTGGATGCCTACCACCACCCTTAGCCAGGGGGGCAGGATGCCTACCACTACTACCCCCTCACCCAGGGGGGCAGGATGCCTACCACTACTACCACCCTCACCCAGGGGGGCTGGATGCCTACCACTACTACCACCCTCACCCAGGGGGGCAGGATGCCTACCACTACTACCACCCTTACCCAGGGGGGCAGGATGCCTACCACCACCCTTAGCCAGGGGGGCAGGATGCCTACCACTACTACCACCCTCACCCAGGGGGGCTGGATGCCTACCACCACCCTTAGCCAGGGGGCAGGATGCCTACCACTACTACCACCCTTACCCAGGGGGGGCAGGATGCCTACCACCACCCTTAGCCAGGGGGGGCAGGATGCCTACCACTACTACCACCATCACCCAGGGGGGCAGGATGCCTACCACTACTACCACCCTTACACAGGGGGGCAGGATGCCTACCACTACTACCACCCTCACCCAGGGGGGCAGGATGCCTACCACTACTATCACCCTCACCCAGGGGGCTGGATGCCTACCACCACCCTTAGCCAGGGGGGCAGGATGCCTACCACTACTACCACCCTCACCCAGGGGGGCAGGATGCCTACCACCACCCTTAGCCAGGGGGGCAGGATGCCTACCACTACTACCACCCTTACACAGGGGGGCAGGATGCCTACCACTACTACCACCCTCACCCAGAGGTGGCATGATGCCTACCACCACAACCACCCTCACCCAGGGGGCAGGATGCCTACCACTACTACCACCCTTACACAGGGGGGCAGGATGCCTACCACTACTACCACCCTCACCCAGGGGGGCAGGATGCCTACCACCACCCTTAGCCAGGGGGGGCAGGATGCCTACCACTACTACCACCCTTACACAGGGGGGGCAGGATGCCTACCACTACTACCACCCTCACCCAGAGGTGGCATGATGCCTACCACCACAACCACCCTCACCCAGGGGGGGCAGGATGCCTACCACCACCCTTACACAGGGGGGGCAGGATGCCTACCACTACTACCACCCTCACCCAGGGGGGGCAGGATGCCTACCACTACTACCACCCTCACCCAGGGGGGGCTGGATGCCTACCACTACTACCACCCTCACCCAGGGGGGGCAGGATGCCTACCACCACCCTTAGCCAGGGGGGGCAGGATGCCTACCACTACTACCACCCTTACACAGGGGGCAGGATGCCTACCACTACTACCACCCTCACCCAGGGGGGCTGGATGCCTACCACTACTACCACCCTTACCCAGGGGGGCAGGATGCCTACCACCACCCTTAGCCAGGGGGCAGGATGCCTACCACTACTACCACCCTTACACAGGGGGGCAGGATGCCTACCACTACTACCACCCTCACCCAGGGGGCAGGATGCCTACCACTACTACCACCCTCACCCAGGGGGGCTGGATGCCTACCACTACTACCACCCTCACCCAGGGGGGCAGGATGCCTACCACCACCCTTAGCCAGGGGGGCAGGATGCCTACCACTACTACCACCCTTACACAGGGGGGCAGGATGCCTACCACTACTACCACCCTCACCCAGAGGTGGCATGATGCCTACCACCACAACCACCCTCACCCAGGGGGGCAGGATGCCTACCACTACTACCACCCTTACCCAGGGGGGCAGGATGCCTACCACTACTACCACCCTCACCCAGGGGGGCAGGATGCCTACCACTACTACCACCCTTACCCAGGGGGGCAGGATGCCTACCACTACTACCACCCTTACACAGGGGGGCAGGATGCCTACCACTACTACCACCCTCACCCAGAGGTGGCATGATGCCTACCACTACTACCACCCTCACCCAGGGGGGCAGGATGCCTACCACTACTACCACCCTTAGCCAGGGGGCAGGATGCCCACCACTACTACCACCCTCACCCAGGGGGGCAGGATGCCTACCACTACTACCACCCTCACCCAGGGGGGCAGGATGCCTACCACTACTACCACCCTTAGCCAGGGGGGCAGGATGCCCACCACTACTACCACCCTCACCCAGGGGGGCTGGATGCCTACCACCACCCTTAGCCAGGGGGCAGGATGCCTACCACTACTACCACCCTCACCCAGGGGGGCAGGATGCCTACCACTACTACCACCCTCACCCAGGGGGGCAGGATGCCTACCACTACTACCACCCCCACTCATAGGATGGACAATGCATGACACAACCAGCACACCACAACCTAGGGAATGCAAGAAGGAGACATCCCCCAACACCATGACAAGCGTGTGTAGACTGTGTCAAATGCCTACAACACCGAACATGACTTTGAACATACAATGTGACCCCCTAGCACATGTGCCACACATATATGTGTGTGGCACCCACAATGCAAGCAGGCCATGACCATTGTGGCAATGGGGTCCAAACCCCCATCATCACAGTGACCAAAATGTAAGTGTGGGGTCCATAGCTGAAGCACATTTTGAACATTGTGGCAATGGGGACCAAACCCCCATCATCACAGTGATCAAAATGTAAGTGTGGGGTCCATAGCTGAAGCACATTTTGAACATTGTGGCAATGGGGTCCAAACCCCCATCATCACAGTGAACAAAAGGCAAGTGTTGACAAAGTAAGAGGTGCAACTGCCAAACTGCATGGATGATTCCTGGTCACAGAACAACAAACACATCAGTGGCAAAGTAGTGTATGTGTCCCATTGCCACATAAATTGGGGGAGCCAAATCCTGCAGTGCAAATAAGACATAACTTTGGCCATGTGCAGACAAACAACACCTATGGGGGCTGACACCGTCAACAATAATCAATGACACAATGACAGAAGTGACCATCCGAATGCAGACCCACATATTTGCACCAATGGGCACACACATGCAGATACCCTGTGGAGACTGCAGATGTGAGGCGAACAGATACCATACCATGGCAGCAATGGGACACACAATCAACAATTAGCAACAAATGAGGGCTCCCGTCCCATCAGCCTGGTCATGGAAGTGCCAACGGAATCATCAGCACAGATCCAACACACTTGTATAGCAATGTTGCACTGACAACACAGATGAGTCCTTCCCCATTGATGCCCAAACCTGCATGTTCACTGGAGATGGCCACACGGTCAGGGAAGTAGATGAATAAAACAATGGCAGGCACAACAGATGTGCAGGGGTGGAAGCCACAGATGTGAAGTTGCCAATCTAAGTAGGAAATCTCATTGCCAAATACTGAACACATGACACCCTCAGATGCTGCTATGGATGACATGGATACACCACAGGATAGGACACATAACCCCTGGACCACATGGGTTCCTGCACAGTAACACTTCATTATCATGAGACCAAATATCACCATCACTGCAGCAAGGGCATTCTTAGCATCATCAACATCATGTACATCAGAAGCAAAAGCACTAGAGAACAGAAAGTTGCTTTATTCAGCATATGTGGCATTAAAAGTAGAAGTCCGGTAGAACATGAACAAAGGCCAATGGCCAGTCCATCAACAAAGTCACAAGTGGGTGACAGTGGCAGATGCCACCCTACACATGCCTGCACAAAACCAGGGACAATCCACTAGGAGGGGCAACCGGGGGGTAGGCCAGGCACCGCAGGGACAGGATCAGGGCTCACCAGGAGGAAGCAGGGAAGGGGTGGTGGGTGCTGGAGAGCCACTGACAACTGCAGTGGAGGTGTCTGACATGGTGTGTGCCGGCACAACTGGGGGCATGGCTCAGATGTTGTGGGTGCCGGCACGACTGCAGTGGACCCTGCAGATGGAGTGGACAGGTCCGCCACTGCAGTGCCCAAGTCAGACAGGGTGGTAGTGGACTCCACTGCAGTGCCTGCCACCAGGGGAGGAGAATGGGGAACAGGCAAGGTGGGCTGGACAGAGGGGGAGGACACCCTCACCACATCAGTGGCACAGACAAGCGCAGCGGGGGTGTGGTGCCGGGAGAGCAAGTGGCAGGGGGAGAAGGCCGGAGCCTCTTGGGGATGGTATATCTGTGGGTGGGGGAACCTGGGGCAGGGTGTGGCGGGGGCACCTGTGGAGTAGGGGCCTGAGGGATGGAGGAAGGTGACCTGGTGCTTGAGCTGCAGGGCGGCGGCGGGGTCTTGCTCTTACCACTCCGGGGGGACTTGCGGGTGGGGGCCTCAGTCTGTCTGCGCCTGGGGGAGGGTGTCTGGGGGCGAGGGGCACTCTGCTCCGTGTGGGGGGACTTCCTCTTCCCCCTGGATGCTGGGGCAGCTGGTTCGGAGGGGAAGAGGCCGAGGTCACTGAGGAAGAGGCGCTGGGTCTTTGGGGTTTCAGGTGAGGCAAGGGAGGGTGCTTTGGAGGGAGAGGCAACTGAGGACTGCGCAGTGCCCGTGGATGCGTGTGTGTGTACCAGGGCCCCATCCCCTGTGAGTCTGGTTTCAGTCCCCTGACTGTGCGTGCGTGTGCGTTTAGTTTGTGGCGTGTGTGTCTGTGTGCTGGATGTGTGTGTGCTGGTGTGTGCCTGTGCCGGTGTGTGTGTGCTTGGGACGGGCAAGGTGCTGGGGAGTGTGGATGGAGCAGAGGCAGGAGGGGTGAGGGACTGTCTGAGGAGGGACACTGCTGCCGTCAGGGAGGAGTCCATGGACCTGTTGCCCCTCTGTAGGTCAGACATGCCCGATGAGATGCCCTCCATGAACGACACCAGTTGAGTCAACAGTGCGGTGTGCGCATGGAGGACACTCAGCATGGCTGTCTGCCCTACATGGAGCTGGCGAAGGAGGTTCACAGACTCCTCACTCAGGGCAGCAGGGGACACAGGGGCAGGGGTGCGGTGCCTGGGCCAAAGGAGACACGCTCCCGAACATGGGAGCCTCCACGGACCTGGGAAATGGGAGCCGATGGGAGGGCGGTGGTGGTGCTGGTGGTGGCAGGGACAGCAACACTAGCTGGGGTGTGGTGGCTGCTGACACCCGCCTCCACAAGGGAGTCATCCTCCGAGTTGCTCTGGTCCTCAGCTGAGGTGGATGGTGCTGAGGACTCCTCGGTGTGGCTCCCCTCGCCCTCCGTGCCACTGGGTCCCTCCGACCACTCCTCGGCTGCTGACCCAGTCTGGCTCTCTGGCTCCTCCTGGTCCGTGGAGCTGTCCCCTTCCGTGGCCGTGGATGTATCTGCAAACAATGGGGAAACAGACAGACATCAGTCACCTGCACCAAACGCACACACCACTGTGAGCACAGCACATCACAGAGCAAGCCCTGGCATCATTAGTTGTACATTGCTAAAAGTGCCCTAACTGAACAGGAGAAGCCAATTGTCAGTCTGATGCCAAGCATGGCACTCACATCCCACATGGCCTTGCACCCATCTGTCTGGTGTCTGTTGGATTGCAACACCCCAGTGTGGACACATGCACCAAGTACACAGTAGTTGGACAGTGCAGAGGACACGGTGTGGACACATCACAGCTCTTGCCACTGAGTCAGTACAGGTTTCCGGATGAAAGGGATGCCCAGAGTCAAATAGGAAATGCATGTGATGCATACCAGCGACAGACACCATGATGCACCCATGTCCTGATAGCCAGCGCCACTATGGTGTGCATGTAGCACATGTCACTCCCCTGCAGGACCACAAATAAGTTGACACATGCCATGGCAGAGGCATGACTGTTAAGTCATACATCACTGTCTCAGTGATGTATGACTTGGCAGCCAGACAACAACACTATGCACTGTGTCACAATAGTAGGTCATGGGGAATGCAAGTCCTGGAGCTGCACAAGTGCACATGTACATCCCCCACACAACACATCATCTCAACCCTCATCTGTCCAGGTCACACCTATTGGACATATGGGAGACCTGTGACACTACCCTCTGAACCTGAGCCCCTCACAATTTGCTGTGAATGGGGAACAGCTGCCTGAACATCACATTCGCATACCCCAGTCTGCACGGGCAGCTGATCAAACACCTATGTGACACACAAGTATCGTCTCCTATGGTCACATCTCCAGGGGCATGCTGAGCCCCTACCAAGAAACACCCCAGCAGTCCTGGCAACTAATCCACAGCACACTGACACAGAGGCAGACACCGGAGGGGTCAAATGACTGTGCACAATGTGTCAGCTGATACACGGGAGTGGGAGTACAGAGTGCATTGCATGGCCTGGAGTAGGCATGACTGTCCTGCTCCACATGAATGAGGGATGTGCCCTGGACAGTGGATAGCTGGCTATGTATGTGTGACACACGTAATCTGCACACTCCTGGGGCCCAAACATTGTTCCCACCCGCTGCATGGGCGTGTGCCACATACCCCAGGCACATGTGGTGGCTCAGCTCAGCAAGTGGACCGCATATCAAAGCAACACGCAGATCACATGTCCAAAACCAGGCGTTGTGTGAACAATGGACCCACCCATGATGCCCACAACAGAGTCAGGGAAACAGATGCTGTCCCCCACCTTTAGTGAAGCAAACTGCAAGGACACAGTCCCAAGTGACACAATTCCCTGACTGTAAGGGCCACACCTGGGTATCAGATGAGCAGTGGGCAGTGCACAATAGAGGGACATGGCTCCTGGACAACATGACTGCTGCACTGTGGCAGTTGAACCAGGCCAGAGGAGGGCACAAAGCATGTAATACAGAGTTCACAGTGCAGTCTTTGACTCACCCCCTCCTTGCTGCTGTCTGGCCTTCAGCTGCCCATCCAGGTCTGGAACGACCACCGCCAGGATCTGGAGCATGTGGGGGGTCAGGGTCCGTGTTCCGCCCTTCCTGCGAGGAGGCGACAGCTTCAGCTGGACCCGTGCAATCCTCCGGGTCCAGCCCCGAAGGTCCTGCCACCTCTTCTGGCAGTTGCGGATCCGGCGCTTGTAGACCCCCACGGACCGGACAGCCCAGACGATGTCCTTCCAGAGTTCCTGCTTCCGATGGGCATTAACCTGTCAGGATGACAAAGTGAAAAGGCCATTACCACACATGCAACATATCCGTGCATGACACAGTCGTATATACATGTCTCAATCACAGGGGCACATGATGTACACAGGCAGTGCAAAGCTGACCATGGACAGTTTGCCAGACGTCACTACATGGTATCATTGCATGGGAAGTAAAACCATGTTCAAATGCACTGTCACTGCACCATACCTGTCCAGTGCAAGTCACTACACAATATGGGGGTGACAACTACTCAGTGAGCCTGCTAGCCAGTGGCGTGCAGACTCTCAGCCTTGCTAGTCAGAGAAAATGCACATTCAGAAAGGCAGTGCACAGAACACTCACCTGCTCCCCTGGTGTCCCATACAGCTTGCTGTACTGTGGAAGTAGGCTGTCCAGCAGGGCCTGGTTCTCTTCAAGGCTGAAGGCTGGGGCTCTCTCCACAGTACGTGCCATTGCAGGGTCCAGAGGGGCAGAGACAGCAGCAGTGCAGTGGCAGATGTCGTCTTGGAGCATGTAGTGCAGGCAAGTGGGCTCTCAGGGGAACAGCCAGCAATATATATGTGCTGGAGAGGCAGATACTGTCCCTTGTGTCCAAAGTGATAGGTCCAAGTCGTTTGCATCTTCTGAATCTGGCCAATCCATGGAATAGCAGCACCAAAACACGCCCACAGCATCCTTCAAATCTTCAACTTCATGACATACATGATTTTGCAACATTGTTGTGGGTGACCAACTGATTTTCCAGCAACCGGCTCGTTCGAAATTCGAAAACGCGTCCGTTGCCAGGCAAGCCCATTGTCAATGGGTGCGCACCGATCGGTCCATTGCGGTACAACGCGCACAGGGGTACAACGCGTACCCGCACACATTGAAAGCAATGGGCCGGCCGGAGGCACCGATCGGTCCATTGCAGTTCAACGCGCACAGGGGTACAACGCGTACCCGCACACATTGAAAGCAATGGGCCGGCCGGAGGCACCGATCGGGCCATTGCTGTTCAACGCGCACAGGGGTACAACGCGTACCCGCACACATTGAAAGCAATGGGCCGGCCGGAGGCACCGATCGGTCCATTGCTGTTCAACGCGCACAGGGGTACAATGCGTTACCGCACACATTGAAAGCAATGGGCCGGCCGGAGGCACCGATCGGTCCATTGCAGTTCAACGCGCACAGGGGTACAACGCGTACCCGCACACATTGAAAGCAATGGGCCGGCCGGAGGCACCGATCGGTCCATTGCAGTTCAACGCGCACAGGGGTACAACGCGTACCCGCACACATAGAAAGCAATGGGCCGGCCGGAGGCACCGATCGGTCCATTGCAGTTCAACGCGCACAGGGGTACAACGCGTACCCGCACACATTGAAAGCAATGGGCCGGCCGGAGGCACCGATCGGTCCATTGCTGTTCAACGCATCACTGTACATGTGACTGGCATATGTCAGCATGCCTGTCTCAGATGGACATATGCCAGCCACAGATAGCTCCCAGGGAGTGAGGGGCACACCTACATCACGACAGCCTGTCCAAACCTTATCATAAGGCATGTAAGGCTGCATTTCCTATTGTGTGTATGTTGGTGTACATGTTGTCCTGTGGGTGTCACCTGTGGGCAGCCACCCCCAGGCTGTGCACGTGTTCATGGGGACAGGATCCTGGGTGTTACGTGTACGTGACCACTGTGATGTGCAACTGTTCATATCTGTGCATGTGCCATGGTCACATTTCACAGTGGTGTATGTGTATGTAATGTCACATACCCCGTGAGTCCCATGTGGGACGGTATGTTTGAGCCAGGGTGTCCCAGTGGCAGAACAGTGATGGTCCTCCACAGTCTTTGTGCATGTAGTGTTTACAATGTCTCTGATTTCATGTGCACAATGGGAGACAGTCTCCACATCCACGTTGTGTGTGCATGGACTCTGATGTTGTGCGTGTGTGTCACAGACGTCCATGTCTGTCCTGCCGTGGCAAGTGGGGCTACTACCTGTGGGGGTCAAGGTTGTTTGGCTGTGGTGTATACATGATACTCCATGTAATGCCAGTGTCCATGTGGCATTACAGGGTCCCTGGGAATGTACCTGTCGTTGAGCTGTGGTGCCTGGGGCACATCTGTCCTCACATGTCACTGTGGGGGTTATTGTGACACGGCAGCAGGAGATGGGAACTGTGACACGGCCTCATGATATCCAATGGGCCAACCTGGGACAAATTGATGCCACCTGTAGGACCGTGTTGACAGATGTTGGCCATGTATGTACCATACATGTCCTTCCGGTACTGCACACTTCATGTAGTTGTGCCTCATAATGATGTATGTTGGGATCTTGAGTGTGTTCAATGCCGCATATGTGGGGTGACTGACAATCTTGCTTACTTCTCCTCTGCACTGCAGGGCTCCTGCTGTCCATCGGCCATTCCCAGACCTGGCAACGATGGTGGAACGGGACAGCATCCGACGGTACCGCTTCACCAGGCAGCTGATTGAGGATTTGGCAGTGCAGTTGTCCCCACATTTGCAGCCTGGCCGGCCGTATCCTACAGCGCTGACCCCCAAGGTGAAGGTGATGGCAGCCCTACACTTCTTTGCCACTGGTACCTTCCAACATACTGTGGCGACTGCTGGTGGGATGTCACAGACCATGTTCAGCCGTGTGCTCCGCGATGTTTTGGCGGCAATGTTGCTCTTCCTGAACCGGTACATCTATTTCCCTAGACTGCGACGACTCACTGACGTGAAGAGTGACTTTTATGCCCTGGGGAGGATGCCGCATGTCATTGGCTCCATTGATGGGACACATGTGGCTTTGGTACCACCACAGGCCCAGGAGCAGGCCTACAGGAACCGCAAGCACTACCACTCAGTCAATGCACTGGTGGTGTGTCTTGCAGACATGACCATCACACACGTGTGTGCCCGTTTCCCTGGTTCAGCACACGATGCCTTTGTGATGAGGAGTAGTCGCATCCCCAGGATGATGGCACAGATGCAGAACCAGCGTGCCTGGCTTGTCGGTGTGTACTGACTTTGTGCCATTGTGTGTGATCTGATCTGTAGTATTCCGCCCACTTTTCCAAGTCAGCTAATGTGCACTTGTCTGTCCATAGGTGACTCGGGATACCCCAACATGCCGTGGTTGCTGACACCCCTCAGGAACCCTGTGACACCTGCCCAGATGCGCTACAATGAGGCACATGGTCGGACCAGGAGAGTGATTGAGCGGACCTTTGGTCTCCTGAAGAGCCGCTTCCGCTGCCTGGACAAGACCGGAGGGTCCCTCCCATATGCCCCTGCGAAAGTGTGCAAGATTATCATCGTCTGCTGCATGCTCCACAACCTGGTAGTGCGGAAGGAGTTGCCTCTCATCCAGGATGACAATGACCAACATCCGCCACCTGTGGAGGATCCTGGCCTGGACCACGATGCCAGTGACGATGATGATGATGATGATGGTGATGGTGATGTCCGCACACAGCTCATCACCAACTTCTTTAGCTGAATGTGAGTATCCTGAGGTGTCATGTCAATGATGTGTGTTGGCATGATGTGTGGGTGGTGCTCTGGTGCTGTTGGAGTGTGTCCATGGGCTACTTGACTGGATGTGTGTTGCGATGTGTGGTGACAGGTGGGCTGTACTCCCCAACAGTGTTGACATGCTAACTTGGTTCTGGGTGGGTATCTTGTAACATGTATTGTGCATGAGTTTTGCTGTTCTGTCCTGTACTCCATTGCTTTTGACTGTGTGTCATTTCTGTCCTTCACAGGGTACTTTCAGATTCGTTTGGTCAACTGTGTCCACCGACGACGTGATTGCACATCCAGGCTGGTAGCTGTTGTGTCCCTACAGGTGATGTGCGCCAGACCCATGGACTTCCTTCCGTCTACAGTTGTTGGCTGTGTGCCTGCTACCAGGTGGGGTTACCTTGCATCTGTAGTGGTTACGGCATGTTGCAACTGTGTAATAAACCTGTGCTTCACTTTGTGATGTGCGTTGTCTGTGGTCACACATTTGACTGCCATTTGCTTACTGCACCTGTGGGCTACTTGACTACAACTGGGAATGGGTGTGGTGTCTGTGCATTGCACCGTCTTCCCTGGCAACATCAGTGTAGGCAATGAGTCAGATGGCCTAGGTGTGTATGTGTCGTGTAGCCCTGGTGGTGTGTCTCCCTCATGTGTGTCACGTTGCCTGTACTCACATGCCTGTGTTGTCCTTGCTGTTGCAGTTCGCATACACAGTGTAATTTTGCAGTTCATCATCCCCATAACAGCACCCACGTTGGAATCACGACAGAGGCAAGTATGGTGTATTAGTGTGTTTATTGTGATACATTTGTGTTAATAGTGCATAGGATGGGTTGTGCTGTACATGAATCTTGCAATCCCAAGTTCCTAGGTGAATTGAAAGTCCGGGTAGACAGGATCCCCAGTATCGGGGCCACAGTTGTCTGACACATTGGTCCAACTTGTACTCCCCATGCAATGTGTGGGAGTAGTGTTGCCGTCAACAGGGTGAACAGTCTGTGCACAAAGGCGAACATCCAGAACAGGTTCAGGCTTCCTGGGAGTTGCGCTTGGCCATCGGCCTCTCACTTTTCCCTCCTCGGACGACCCCTCTTCTTGGGGGGGCCCTCAAGTGCAGGCTGCTGCGGTGCAGGGGACTCTCCGCCAGAGTCCTCCTCCCTCCCTGTGGCAGTTGCAGTTTGTTCGGCACCAGATGTTGTTGGCACACAGGGAGGTGTGGACTGGTTGCTGTTCATCTGGCGGAGGCATTGTAAAATGTCCCTGTGCACCGCCGTCATCTCATGCAGTGCATCCCACTTGGACTCCACGCGGGACATGTGTGAGTCCACACGGGACATGTGTGACTCCACGTGGGACATGTGGGAGTCCAAGCGGGCATGATGGGCAGCCTGCTGCTGTTTAATGTCTCTGAGGAGCCCCACTACCTGGCTGAGCTCTCCGGTGCTGGACTGGTATGCATCAGCTATGCGTACCAGTTGTGGGTCGTCATGCACACCAGCAACGTCTGCAAGCAGCGACCTCTGTCTCCCACCCCTCCCACCACCCCTGCTGACATGTGCAGTGTGTGCAGTGGCACGCACAGATAACCCTGGTCCACCTTGGGGTTGGTGGTGGTGGTGGTGTCCATGGCCCCAGGTTGGTCCAGGGTCACTGTGCTGGTGTTGCTCCTTGTTCTGTCCATGTCGGCAGGGATGGTATTCGTGGTGACAGTCGTTGGAGGGGTGGGTGCAGGGGGTGCAGCTGGTGGTCCTGCTGGTGCTGCAGCTGGTGGTCCTGCTGGTGCTGCATGTTGACTTGCACCGGATGTGCCAGGTTGTTCTTCATCGTCCGAGGAGGACAGAGGCTGTACGACGCCAGTGAGCTCGGCATCCTCTTGAGCCTGGGACTGGGACTCCTCAGCGTCTGCTGCTGTGTCCCCATCATCACCTGTTTTTGGGAGACACAAACAATGTATGTCATGTTTCTGCAGGCATCAGTGGTTGACACACATGACAGTTGTGATGGAGACAAAGATTTTTATAGGACCAAAAAACCAAAGGCATTTTACTTGTGTGATACATAGGCACTAAAACCAAACTGCCACACATTGCTTCTACTCCATATTGGTTTAGCAGTAAAACTGCATGGCTGATGCAAATTTAATAGCCATTTCAGAAGGACATTTTCAAAGGAAAATGTGCTCTCTGTACATGGCAGAGCTTTACTACTCCATGCTTTACTCATATATTTGGGACAATATGTTGCAAAACGCACCACTGGACCCATACTACAACCCTACGATTCTCCTGCTGAACGTAAGTGGCTAATTTGCTACACTTGTCCTTTATGTAGCGCATTGATTTTTCACAAATCCTGTGATTTAAGTGATGTAACATTGATAGCAGCACCCCCACTCCAAAACCAGTGAAATTTGTCAGTTATGGTATACAATGCACGCCATAACTCAGGTTACTCAATCCACCCACTCAGATAATTCAGACTTGTGTGTAAGAATGTTATCCTTGCCAAATAAGGCAATTAAGCAATAGTTTGTTGAATACCAATGTGTCACTATTTTGTAGTTCAACTTCAGTAGCGATTCTCTCCAAGGCGGGGTTTTATTGCCACATCCTGATATTGATCGATGAAGTGGGAAGAATAAAGGGGCCTATTAGGATGGCGGGCGGATGACCACCGCCGGTCCGACGGTGGCGACTGCCGCACTGGCGGTGGACATCCGCCCGCAATCGCAAGCCAGAACACCGCCAGTCAGATTAGGATGGTGGTGGTGACTGCGGCGGTGGGAATTTCCGACCGCCGCTTTCCCGCTGGTTGCCATCCGCCCTCCTGCCTTGCGGGCGGAGAAGGACCGGGATAATGGTGGCAGTGCCGATCTGGCTCCGCCGGCACGATTATGATGCCGACGGTAGCCAGCCATTCCTCAGCGGTCAAACCGTCATGGAGAGGCATGCGGAGAATGTCTTCCGGGGGCCCGTTGCGGGCCCCCAATGTGTTGGGGGGGTGCACTGGGGGGTACCCATGGTCCCCCCCTACATTTCTCTGTACCAGGTGGCAGGCACTGTGCAGTGCCTGCCACGCAGTGCAGGGAAATGCAGGACATGCTCCTTTGGACATCGCTGCGGTGCTGCGTGCAGCAGCGGCCGCTGCAATGTTAAAGCCCGCGATCAGACCACCGCGGTCGGATTTCGATAGCGGACCATCGTAATACGATCGGCGGTGAAGTCGCGGGCCATGCGGGCGGTCTTTTCCTGCTACCATGGCGGTCGGGGAGGTTTTCCGGCCGCCATCCCAATGGGCACCAAAGTGTCCCAAAAATCTGAATCTGTCTAATTTAAAATGGTAGAAAGACCATTTGAATTAGAAGTTCATGATAAATTAGTTTTTCTAACTCAGGGGCATATTATCAAGGCCAACATTGCCGCTTTAACGGCCGTTTTTGGCCGAAAAGCGGCGATTGAATTACCTCAGTATTAGCAAGGACACGCTAATAGGCATCAGCGCGTGTTTCCTTGTGTCAGCCGCCGTTTCACTAATGCCTCGCATCGCATCTCTAATGAGATGCAAAGAAGGCGTTCCCTCAGAAAACAACAGTGAAAAAGTCGCTAACCGCACATTGCGGTATTTACAAGCCGGACCCTGACACCCATAGCGATATAAAAAGCTGCGCTAACCGCGGTTATCGCCGTAAGCTAACGTCTGCTAAATTTCAGACATAGCTATATGTATAAAGGGAGGTGGATTGTCAGGCTACGACCACCATGGCATATCAACAATGAATTCCTTATCGCTGCTGTGTTATCGCTGGATTTCCAGCGATAATCCCGCATTTCGCTGCTATCGCTGCATTATTTATCGCTTTGGAGATAAGCGTTGATAATATCGCGATATCTCGACGATGAAATGCAGCGATAGCCGGCGATATTTAAAACAGAGCTAAGCGCGCTTTGCATAATTATTGCAGCTCCTTTTTAATATGCCCCTCAATTCTTAGCTTGATGATATTGCATGATGGATTACAGCACTGATGTATATAAACTTCCCTTGCCATTTTTTTCATGGAAGTCTTACTGAGGCCAACATGTACGGTTGCTTCAAACTCAAGGAGCTGTGTTTTGTTTTAGAGCCAGGGTTTATAATAAATCTTAGCCCCTCACTCAAAGTGCAGCAAGCAAAATGTACCCCTTTGGGGTATTAAGTGGCTGGGGTACAGGATCCACAGATTCTATTGAACACCAATAGAAAGAAACAATTTCTCATACTACTTGTTGGTAGTTTCCCTCTCCACCTCCTCAAATGTTATGCATCTTCCTTATTTAGAACTCTTCTTGTAAAAGAGGGATGAAAATTGCCTGTTTCTTGAAGTGGGATACCTACTTCACAATCACAAACTGTTGTGCAGACGATAGCTACTGTAGGCTACTGTTCTTCTGTAGCACCCATTTTCCATTTCAAAATACTAAAAATAGGCATTAATTTTTATCCACATCTAAGTCCTGCCTACATGTTATTTTTTTGTAATATTAGAATTATGTGCACCTCTTTGACCAAGGTCGGGCATTCAGTGGTGTCTTCCAATCTCTTCAGCAATACAAAAGCATCTTTAAGAACGAGCTGATGATCTTCCACATTCAGGTACCTTTCCTGTAAGAGAGTACAGACCACTTGATCATAGGAAATATATATATATTTTTTTATAAACTTTGTTTATTGCTTTTCCAGCTAAGAGCGAAATACAGCAAAAAAAGAGCAATCAACAACCATGACAGAAAAGATAAATGATGACGGGCAGACTTAGTGACCGTATGCACGATGGGCAATGATACACAACAGCTCCAACATTTCTAGAGTCAAATAGTGCACAGCAATATACAATTAACATGACAGCAAACAGTTAATAGTGATGACATAGAAAGGCATGCATAATGTTTACCCCAAGCAGGCCACAGTAAAGTCTGTATACATCCACATGGGTGTGATGTATATAGTAATCATATAACAACCTCCCCACCAACCCTAGGATTGTGTTTGAATGTTAGGGGCAAGCGTTTCAGCGGCAGGAGGTGACGTCCTCTCATCGTGGGGGGATTCAAGGGCCACCCTCTCAGTGCACGTGTTAGCCCATGTCACGAATGGGGCCCATATGTCTTTGGGTCTCGACGCCATGGGCATGAGATCCCAATATGCTGATAGCATTTCCTGGCAGTATGTAATGTTGTGAATCCAAGTATCAACTGTGGGTGTCCGGAGTGACCCCAGTGCATCGCAATTCGCCACTTGGCCTGGAGGAGCATCATGTCCGACAGACGATTTGTGCCTGAGGGGTGTCTGCCACTTAACCTAATAAGGCTATCAGCGGGGAGCGGACTAGCCGGTTCCCCGTTACCTCATAAATGATGTCAAATACTTCGTCCCAGAAACGCGATATGGGTGGCCAGGACCACGCAAGGTGGAGGAAGGATGTCTGTGTGTAGGCACATCTCCAACATTTGGCATCAGGTCTCAGACCCATTCTGACCAGTTGCAAAGGCGTGCAGTGAAGTCTATGAAGATACTTAAAATGAATGAGTCTCAGTTTATAATTGGGAGATAGGTATTGGAGTTGTGAGCAGCAGAAGGCCCATTGAGCCTCTGTGGGTGGTGGGTCCAGGTCAGCACACCACTGCTCCAGCGCATTGGGTGCAACTATCGGTGAGGTTTTTTGGGTAGCGTTGTAAATGCGTGTAATCAGTTGCTTTGGCGACGGGTTCGCTAAGATATATTCTAGCACAGCTAGCGTCGGTGGTGCCGAGAGGAAGGTGGCATGAGCTTGTCTGCAGTTTGCCTGGAGCTGGTAGTATAAAAGGAGTTCCAAAGCGGGCGTCTGGGTGCCGACGGGAGCCGTTGGCCGCGCTAAGAACTTCTTCTCTGGATAGACGTCGTCAAAAGTGGTAAGTCCCATCCGACGTGCGTGCTGGATGGAGCTGGTGTCATGTAGGGGGGGAAGTTCGGGTGGTGCGCCAGTGGCATCGATGGTGCATACCGTAAGGGAACTCTCGCACGCTGTCTGAGACCCTCCCATGCCCAACGCAGGGACTCCACAGTATTTATCTCTTCGTTAGGTCTTTTGTAGGTGTAGTAGGCGGCAGCTGGCAATGGGGCAGGAAAGGCAACATAATTTTCAATCGCCACATGAGGTTGGAATGGGATAGGGTGAGTCCAGTTATGGAGGTATTGAGCCTGTGCGCTTAAAGCATAGAGCTCCAGGTCCGGTGCTCCTAGCCCGCCCTGCGCGAGTGGCAGTGTCAGCACCTCCCATTTGATACGTGGTTGTTCACCCGCCCAAACGTGTGTCACTAGAAGGGACCGTAGTTGCTTAAAGAAGGCATGTGTTAGAGAAGAGGGATGTTGACAAAAAGATACAGGAATTTAGGTAGAATTATCATTTTTGCTATGGCAATTCGGCCAGCCAACGAAAGCGGTAATTTGGCCCATAGGGCTATTTTACTTTCCAGCCAGGTGATCAGCCTGCCATAATTCATTCGCCAAATCTTCTGTACCTCTCCGCTGAGCCATATCCCTAAATATTTAACCGCCCCTTCAGCCCAGGTCAAGGGGAAGTCCAGATCAAGCGCGATTGGGCCGGCGTCAGAGGGAGAAGCGTTGATTTTGCCCAATTGACCGGTATGCCCGACATGCCGCCAAACAGGAGGATCTCCTGTAGCACGGGATTAAGGTTCAATGCAGGGTCACGTATATATAGCGTGATATCATCGGCATACATTGAGATGATCAACCCTCTGTCCGAAAGGCCCCATCCCCTAGCCGTATGGTGCTGACGAATCCTGGCAGCAAGAGGCTCCATCGCTATTGCGAATAACAGGGGCGATAGGGGGCACCCCGTCTCATGCCTCGCAGTATAGGGAACGAGTCAGATACCAGGTCGTTGGCCCTGAGTCTGGCAGTAGGGTGGGTGTAAAGCCGGTTCGTTCATTTAAGAAAGTTGGTGCCAATGCCTATTCTAGACAATATCGTGAAAAGGTACAGCCACTCAAGAGAGTTGAACACTTTTGTGGCGTCCAGGAAGGCAGAGAGGGCTGGCAGATCCGGGTTCAGTTGATGGAGGATGGAAAAAAAGGCACGTAAATTATGCGCAGTGGATCTCCCCGGAAAAAAACCGGACTGGTCCGGTCTGGCAATAATCAGGAGTAAGGGTTGTAGTCTATTGGCAAGTAGTTTAGCTAGTATTTTACCATCAATATTAATGAGGGAGAGTGGGCGATAGGAATCGCATTTATTAGCTGGTTTGTCAGGTTTTAAGATTGTGATAATCACGGCCTCTCGCATTGTTGGCGGGAGGTGGCCTCTTTCAAGTGACTCCTGATATACCACCAAGAGATAAGGGGCGAGCACGCGGCGTACGCCTTATAGAAGGAAGCCGTCAGTCTGTCCAGACCGGGGGCTTTAACCCCGGGTAGACTGTTTATGACCTGCGTAATATCTTCCACCGTGAAGGGCATATCCAGGTATTCACAGTGAGCGTTGCTCAGCCACACTAGCTCGATGGATTCTAGATATGCCTGCAACTCCGGGTTTGGGCTGCTCTGTGTGGCATTGTAAAGGGATGCATAGAAGTCTTTTAATCTTTCCAGCGTGGCGGTCTGCCCACGGACAGGGCTAGAGTCTCTGTCAAGTAGTTCAGTGACATAGGACGAGGTGCGAGGTTGTCTATCTGTGTTAGCCAGGGCTCTGCCGGGGCGGTCTCCCTCCTTATATCTACGCACATGTGAGTTCTTCTCCAGGAAGTTTGTCTCGCGAACTGCTTCTGTGTCATATTGAGAGATTTTCTCGCATATAGTTGCCAAGTGTATAGGCAGTCCGCTCTGAAAGTACAGAAGTTCCGTCTGATGGATCTCTGTCTCTATCCTTTCCAGGGTGGACCTGATAGACTTTAGTACCCCAGATTGTTTGGCAATACAGGTCCCTCTTATAAAAGACTTGAAGGCTTCCCACAGTGTGGAGGGGGAATCAACCGATTTTTCATTAGTGGCAAAGTAATGTAAGATCTCCGTACGCACCTCCATACGGAATACTGCATCATTTAACGTGTGTGGAGGCAGGCGCCAGCTGAAAGCATGTGGCCTAGACATCGGTATGGTCCAGCTAAGCAGGACAGGGGCGTGATCTGAAAGGGTGCACTACATGTGTGTGATGTTCGTGGACCAGCACGCAATATCGCTGGACAGCAACCAAAAATCCAAGCGGGGTCCATGCATTGTGGCATGCGGATATGCAGGTCCCCTCCCTAACCCCCGGGTGCCAAGCACGCCATATATCTGTCAGCCCACATTCTTGGGATATAGTAGTTAGAGCGTTGGTTGCTTTGGGGTGCAATTGACAGGAGCTCCCCACCCGGTCAAGCGAATCCTGCAGAGCAGCGTTAAAATCCCCACCCCACACCACCATCTCTGCGCCCAATAGTGTGATCTTGGACCAGATAGTTTAAAAAAAATTGGGATCATCGACATTGGGGCCATAGACGGTGACTAGTGTCAGTGGACGGAGCGCTTGAGCAAATCAAACACTCACCCCCAGTCAACTGATCTGGGTTTAATCCATCATCATTCTTTAGCTCACTCCACCACCCCAGTTCAGACATGGCCATATGCAAATCAGTCTGACCCTGTGCCTCATGGGAACAGTCCAGCCCGAACTGCCAAGCCATGTCTTCCCTGGACCGGAAACAAGCATCCTGGGACCGGTTTCTGACTATTCAGCCGTCATCAGCCAGGCTAGCTTGAATCCAGTGGCAAAGTGAGCAAGGGACCCACGTCTGGGCATACCCTGCCAACTTAGGGCGATAAAAGCGATACCAAAGAGAATGATGGACAGAGCGCTTGAGCAAATCAAACACTCACCCCCAGTCAACTGATCTGGGTTTAATCCATCATCATTCTTTAGCTCACTCCACCACCCCAGTTCAGACATGGCCATATGCAAATCAGTCTGACCCTGTGCCTCATGGGAAAAGTCCAGCCCGAACTGCCAAGCCATGTCTTACCTGGACCGGAAACAAGCATCCTGGGACCGGTTTCTGGCTATTCAGCCGTCATCAGCCAGGCTAGCTTGAATCCAGTGGCAAAGTGAGCAAGGGACCCATGTCTGGGCATACCCTGCCAATTTAGGGCGAAAAAAGCGATACCAAAGAGAATGATGGACGGAGCGCTTGAGCAAATCAAACACTCACCCCCAGTCAACTGATCTGGGTTTAATCCATCATCATTCTTTAGCTCACTCCACCACCCCAGTTCAGACATGGCCATATGCAAATCAGTCTGACCCTGTGCCTCATGGGAACAGTCCAGCCCGAACTGCCGAGCCATGTCTTCCCTGGAGCGGAAACAAGCATCCTGGGACCGGTTTCTGGCTATTCAGCCGTCATCAGCCAGGCTAGCTTGAATCCAGTGGCAAAGTGAGCAAGGGACCCACGTCTGGGCATACCCTGCCAACTTAGGGCGAAAAAAGCGATACCAAAGAGAATGATGGACGGAGCGCTTGAGCAAATCAAACACTCACCCCCAGTCAACTGATCTGGGTTTAATCCATCATCATTCTTTAGCTCACTCCACCACCCCAGTTCAGACATGGCCATATGCAAATCAGTCTGACCCTGTGCCTCATGGGAACAGTCCAGCCCGAACTGCCAAGCCATGTCTTCCCTGGACCGGAAACAAGCATCCTGGGACCGGTTTCTGGCTATTCAGCCGTCATCAGCCAGGCTAGCTTGAATCCAGTGGCAAAGTGAGCAAGGGACCCACGTCTGGGCATACCCTGCCAACTTAGGGCGAAAAAGCGATACCAAAGAGAATGATGGACGGAGCGCTTGAGCAAATCAAACACTCACCCCCAGTCAACTGATCTGGGTTTAATCCATCATCATTCTTTAGCTCACTCCACCACCCCAGTTCAGACATGGCCATATGCAAATCAGTCTGACCCTGTGCCTCATGGGAACAGTCCAGCCCGAACTGCCAAGCCATGTCTTCCCTGGAGCGGAAACAAGCATCCTGGGACCGGTTTCTGGCTATTCAGCCGTCATCAGCCAGGCTAGCTTGAATCCAGTGGCAAAGTGAGCAAGGGACCCACGTCTGGGCATACCCTGCCAACTTAGGGCGAAAAAAGCGATACCAAAGAGAATGATGGACGGAGCGCTTGAGCAAATCAAACACTCACCCCCAGTCAACTGATCTGGGTTTAATCCATCATCATTCTTTAGCTCACTCCACCACCCCAGTTCAGACATGGTCATATGCAAATCAGTCTGACCCTGTGCCTCATGGGAACAGTCCAGCCCGAACTGCCAAGCCATGTCTTCCCTGGACCGGAAACAAGCATCCTGGGACCGGTTTCTGGCTATTCAGCCGTCATCAGCCAGGCTAGCTTGAATCCAATGGCAAAGTGAGGAAGGGACCCACGTCTGGGCATACCCTGCCAACTTAGGGCGAAAAAAGCGATACCAAAGAGAATGATGGAAGGAGCGCTTGAGCAAATCAAACACTCACCCCCAGTCAACTGATCTGGGTTTAATCCATCATCATTCTTTAGCTCACTCCACCACCCCAGTTCAGACATGGCCATATGCAAATCAGTCTGACCCTGTGCCTCATGGGAACAGTTCAGCCCGAACTGCCAAGCCATGTCTTCCCTGGACCGGAAACAAGCATCCTGGGACCGGTTTCTGGCTATTCAGCCGACATCAGCCAGGCTAGCTTGAATCCAGTGGCAACCGGTCCTAGGATGCTTGTTTCCAGTCCAGGGAGGACCTGGCTTGGCAGTTCGGCCTGGACTGTTCCCATGAGGCACAGGGTCAAGACTGATTTGCATATGGCTGGGTTCAAACTGGAATGGCATGGTGAGCAAAAAAATGATGGATTTAGGCCCAGATCTCTGTACAGGGGTGAATGTATGACATTGTTCTGCATTCTGTCCATCAACTGTTGTTTTTGCATTTGTCACCCCGAGTGGGACGGGTATGCCCAGACGTGGTCCCGTGCTCTCCATGCCACTGGAATCAAGCTATCCTGGCTGAAGAGGGGTGAAACCCCGAAACCGGTCCTAGGATGCTTGTTTCCAGTCCAGGGAGGACCTGGCTTGGCAGTTCGGGCTGGACTGTTCCCATGAGGCACAGGGTCAAGACTGATTTGCATATGGCTGGGTTCAAACTGGAATGGCATGGTGAGCAAAAAACGATGGATTTAGGCCCAGATCTCTGTACTGGGGTGAATGTATGACATTGTTCTGCATTCTGTCCATCAACTGTTGTTTTTGCATTTGTCACCCCGAGTGGGACGGGTATGCCCAGACGTGGGTCCCGTGTTCTCCATGCCACTGGAATCAAGCTATCCTGGCTGAAGAGGGTGAAACCCCGAAACTGGTCCTAGGATGCTTGTTTCCAGTCCAGGGAGGACCTGGCTTGGCAGTTCGGGCTGGACTGTTCCCATGAGGCACAGGGTCAAGACTGATTTGCATATGGCTGGGTTCAAACTGGAATGGCACGGTGAGCAAAAACGATGGATTTAGGCCCAGATCTCTGTACTGGGGTGAATGTATGACATTGTTCTGCATTCTGTCCATCAACTGTTGTTTTTGCATTTGTCACCCCGAGTGGGACGGGTATGCCCAGACGTGGGTCCCGTGCTCTCCATGCCACTGGAATCAAGCTATCCTGGCTGAAGAGGGGTGAAACCCCGAAACCGGTCCTAGGATGCTTGTTTCCAGTCCAGGGAGGACCTGGCTTGGCAGTTCGGGCTGGACTGTTCCCACGAGGCACAGGGTCAAGACTGATTTGCATATGGCCGGGTTCAAACTGGAATGGCATGGTGAGCAAAAAACGATGGATTTAGGCCCAGATCTCTGTACTGGGGTGAATGTATGACATTGTTCTGCATTCTGTCCATCAACTGTTGTTTTTGCATTTGTCACCCCGAGTGAGACGGGTATGCCCAGACGTGGGTCCCGTGCTCTCCATGCCACTGGAATCAAGCTATCCTGGCTGAAGAGGGGTGAAACCCCGAAACCGGTCCTAGGATGCTTGTTTCCAGTCCAGGGAGGACCTGGCTTGGCAGTTCGGGCTGGACTGTTCCCATGAGGCACAGGGTCAAGACTGATTTGCATATGGCTGGGTTCAAACTGGAATGGCATGGTGAGCAAAAAATGATGGATTTAGGCCCAGATCTCTGTACTGGGGTGAATGTATGACATTGTTCTGCATTCTGTCCATCAACTGTTGTTTTTGCATTTGTCACCCCGAGTGGGACGGGTATGCCCAGACGTGGGTCCCGTGCTCTCCATGCCACTGGAATCAAGCTATCCTGGCTGAAGAGGGGTGAAACCCCGAAACCGGTCCTAGGATGCTTGTTTCCAGTCCAGGGAGGACCTGGCTTGGCAGTTCGGGCTGGACTGTTCCCATGAGGCACAGGGTCAAGACTGATTTGCATATGGCTGGGTTCAAACTGGAATGGCATGGTGAGCAAAAAACGATGGATTTAGGCCCAGATCTCTGTACTGGGGTGAATGTATGACAGTGTTCTGCATTCTGTCCATCAACTGTTGTTTTTGCATTTGTCACCCCGAGTGGGACGGGTATGCCCAGACGTGGGTCCCGTGCTCTCCATGCCACTGGAATCAAGCTATCCTGGCTGAAGAGGGGTGAAACCCCGAAACTGGTCCTAGGATGCTTGTTTCCAGTCCAGGGAGGACCTGGCTTGGCAGTTCGGGCTGGACTGTTCCCATGAGGCACAGGGTCAAGACTGATTTGCATATGGCTGGGTTCAAACTGGAATGGCACGGTGAGCAAAAAACGATGGATTTAGGCCCAGATCTCTGTACTGGGGTGAATGTATGACATTGTTCTGCATTCTGTCCATCAACTGTTGTTTTTGCATTTGTCACCCCGAGTGGGACGGGTATGCCCAGACGTGGGTCCCGTGCTCTCCATGCCACTGGAATCAAGCTATCCTGGCTGAAGAGGGGTGAAACCCCGAAACCGGTCCTGGGATGCTTGTTTCCAGTCCAGGGAGGACCTGGCTTGGCTGTTCGGGCTGGACTGTTCCCACGAGGCACAGGGTCAAGACTGATTTGCATATGGCTGGGTTCAAACTGGAATGGCATGGTGAGCAAAAAACGATGGATTTAGGCCCAGATCTCTGTACTGGGGTGAATGTATGACATTGTTCTGCATTCTGTCCATCAACTGTTGTTTTTGCATTTGTCACCCCGAGTGAGACGGGTATGCCCAGACGTGGGTCCCGTGCTCTCCATGCCACTGGAATCAAGCTATTCTGGCTGAAGAGGGGTGAAACCCCGAAACCGGTCCTAGGATGCTTGTTTCCAGTCAAGGGAGGACCTGGCTTGGCAGTTCGGGCTGGACTGTTCCCATGAGGCACAGGGTCAAGACTGATTTGCATATGGCTGGGTTCAAACTGGAATGGCATGGTGAGCAAAAAAACGATGCATTTAGGCCCAGATCTCTGTACTGGGGTGAATGTATGGCATTGTTCTGCATTCTGTCCATCAACTGTTGTTTTTGCATTTGTCACCCCGAGTGTGACGGGTATGCCCAGACGTGGGTCCCGTGCTCTCCATGCCACTGGAATCAAGCTATCCTGGCTGAAGAGGGGTGAAACCCCGAAACCGGTCCTAGGATGCTTGTTTCCAGTCCAGGGAGGACCTGGCTTGGCAGTTCGGGCTGGACTGTTCCCATGAGGCACAGGGTCAAGACTGATTTGCATATGGCTGGGTTCAAACTGGAATGGCATGGTGAGCAAAAAACGATGGATTTAGGCCTAGATCTCTGTACTGGGGTGTATGTATGACATTGTTCTGCATTCTGTCCATCAACTGTTGTTTTTGCATTTGTCACCCCGAGTGGGGCGGGTATGCCCAGACGTGGGTCCCGTGCTCTCCATGCCACTGGAATCAAGCTATCCTGGCTGAAGAGGGGTGAAACCCCGAAACCGGTCCTAGGATGCTTGTTTCCAGTCCAGGGAGGACCTGGCTTGGCAGTTCGGGCTGGACTGTTCCCATGAGGCACAGGGTCAAGACTGATTTGCATATGGCTGGGTTCAAACTGGAATGGCATGGTGAGCAAAAAACGATGGAGTTAGGACCAGATCTCTGTACTGGGGTGAATGTATGACATTGTTCTGCATTCTGTCCATCAACTGTTGTTTTTGCATTTGTCACCCCGAGTGGGACGGGTATGCCCAGACGTGGGTCCCGTGCTCTCCATGCCACTGGAATCAAGCTATCCTGGCTGAAGAGGGTGAAACCCCGAAACCGGTCCTAGGATGCTTGTTTCCAGTCCAGGGAGGACCTGGCTTGGCAGTTCGGGCTGGACTGTTCCCATGAGGCACAGGGTCAAGACTGATTTGCATATGGCTGGGTTCAAACTGGAATGGCATGGTGAGCAAAACAACGATGGATTTAGGCCCAGATCTCTGTACTGGGGTGAATGTATGACATTGTTCTGCATTCTGTCCATCAACTGTTGTTTTTGCATTTGTCACCCCGAGTGGGACGGGTATGCCCAGACGTGGGTCCCGTGCTCTCCATGCCACTGGAATCAAGCTATCCTGGCTGAAGAGGGGTGAAACCCCGAAACCGGTCCTAGGATGCTTGTTTCCAGTCCAGGGAGGACCTGGCTTGGCAGTTCGGGCTGGACTGTTCCCATGAAGCACAGGGTCAAGACTGATTTGCATATGGCTGGGTTCAAACTGGAATGGCATGGTGAGCAAAAAAACGATGGATTTAGGCCCAGATCTCTGTACTGGGGTGAATGTATGACATTGTTCTGCATTCTGTCCATCAACTGTTGTTTTTGCATTTGTCACCCCGAGTGGGACGGGTATGCCCAGACGTGGGTCCCGTGCTCTCCATGCCACTGGAATCAAGCTATCCTGGCTGAAGAGGGGTGAAACCCCGAAACCGGTCCTAGGATGCTTGTTTCCAGTCCAGGGAGGACCTGGCTTGGCAGTTCGGGCTGGACTGTTCCCATGAGGCACAGGGTCAAGACTGATTTGCATATGGCTGGGTTCAAACTGGAATGGCATGGTGAGCAAAAAAACGATGGATTTAGGCCCAGATCTCTGTACTGGGGTGAATGTATGACATTGTTCTGCATTCTGTCCATCAACTGTTGTTTTTGCATTTCTCAATAGGACATAGCGGCCCTCAGGATCAGTGACAGAGTTGGTGGTAGTCCAGAGAACCCCGTGCCTGATCAGGATTGCTGTACCACACGCGTAGTTAGAGTACACCGCGGAGTGTGCCTCTCCCCAGTATCTGTGGTGTAGTTTGGGGTCAGTATTGCTCCTAAGGTGCGTTTCTTGCAAAAAGCAAATATCTATCTTGTGCCGAATTAAATAGGCGTGGACTAATCTAGCCTTTCTGTGATTATTGAGGCCACATATGTTCCAGGTGAGGGACTGGATCACCGTCATCTGTGGCAGTCAGTATCACGACTTGTGCATTGGGAATGTGCTGTAAGCTGTGTGTTCACAGTTGGCTGTAAGCCCCCATTCAGAAAATGGGACCTCGCCATCGAGTTGTGCGCTCCATTGCTTCGCATGCATGGCAGAATTAATGTACTAAGCTTCTGAAGTACTGTGTCCCCCCTCCCATCCCCAACCGCCCAACCGATCCCTCCTCCCACACCAACCCCCCAATTAGGTTGTGTTTGCCCTTCCCACCCCCTCCCGAACAAACCAAGAAAGAAGACAAACTTGTCAAACCATGGGAGATCTCCCTGTGGGGGCATGAGTCACCGGCGAACTGCCCTGCATGGGTGGCCGGGCTATACACATGTACGGGGTACAAAACAATAAGAAGTAGTGGGTGAACATGACGGCAGCAGAGGGGCTTCCTATCGCTTAAAGTTTCAAGTCGGCCCCGGGGAAGGCGGCCATAACCATATGTCGTGGGCCGCTGCCCCCAGCACCCTCTCTTTATTTAGTCATTGTCGCTAAGTCTATTCTCGGCCTCGGTGCGCGGAGGCGAGCCGGTCTGCCGTCCCTTGGAGCAGATGTGCTTGGCGAACTTGTAGGCAGACTTGGCATCTGTGAAGAAATTAGACTGTCCTTCATATGAGATTTTCAGTTTCGCCGGGTAAAGCATTGCGTACGGGATTTCGGCACGTTGTAGAAGACGTTTTGTGGGGAGGAACTCTTTTTTGCCCAGCTTGAACCAAGGGGCTGAAGTCCGGAAATATCAATATATTATTCCCTTGATGGTTTATGGGGCCGTGATCCCTTGCAGCTTTTAGTATAGAGTCTCTGACCCGGTAGTTTAATAGGCGCGCAATTATAGGTCTAGGTGTGCCGCCCACAGGTGGTTTTGGCCCCAGGGATCTATGCGCACGCTCCACCACAAAGACAGCCGAGAGAACAGTAGGGAACAGATCACGTAGCAAGGACCCAACATATGGATCCATTTTTGGTATGGCTGTGGTCTCAGGGATTCCGGCGATGCGCAGATTGTTGCGCCGAGACCGCGCTTCCAAGTCCTCATTCTTCGCCTTGATCATTGTGAGGACTTTTTCCATATTAAGAAGGTGTTCTTTGGAGTCTACTTGATATTCGTGAACTTCCGAGGCATGATTCTCAAGCGCATCTAGTCTACTTTCATGCGTGTCCACCTGGCGCTTTACCATGTCCAATCTAGAGGTGAGCACGTCAAGTTTAGTGTCAATAGATTTAAGATTAGTGCGGACCTCCAGCATTATCATGCGCAGGTCCTCTTCATGCTTGTCACTCGTGTTGTTGAAATCCATTGCAGGTTCAGATCCAGTGTCTGCAGTGCGAGTATGCCGCTTGTTCTCAAATGGCAGTTTAGACTGTTTTGGGTCGTTCTTACCCATGGTGCGGACACGAGGTGCCACTCAGGCACAGGAGACGAGGCGGTCTCGCACACGACTATGGGTCCACTATGCAGTGTGCAAGGAAATGGGCTCCCAAGGTGCTGCCTTAGGCGGTCTTGGATTCAGTCCGGTAACAGGGCCCAAGGGGAGGTGAGGTCCGACACCCAACGCCTAGCAAGGGAGCAGGACACGGGCACACCACGGCCCCAGCGCAGTTGTGAGGTCAAGTTGCCTGGGTTCCCAGCGTCCCGTGCCATCCCCAACCTGCGTCAGTGCCAGCTCCCTTCCCCCAAACAGCACCTCTAACTCTATAGGGTGACCGACTCAACCCGCAGTCAAGGCAGGGTCAGAAGACAGCGCCTCGACACTGGGGACGGCCCGCCCGCGCCCCAAGCCAGCTGCACCCCAAGGGCCAAAGGCCTACTCACAAATAGTTGTCTGGTCACACCTGGGCGTCACCTTCCTCTCCTGCCCAGTCAGTTCAAGCGCAGTCCCGGTTCAGTGCTCAGCTGCATTCCTCAGCGATGGTGTGATTCTCCTGGTGCCTGCACTCTCAGCAGCCTCCGGCATAGACTTTGGTGGGTAGGAACAGGTCCCGCAGATCGCCTCCACAGTTCCACAGCAGGTCCTCAGCAGGCGAGCTTGCAGCAATCAACAATATGGCGAGGCGCCGGCCGGCCCCCCGCAGCGGTACACAGCGCGGCACAGGTCCGTTTCAGTAGGCCGCAGCTATAGCCGCACCCCCACCTCTAGCAGCAGCAAACAGATGCCAAGCGGCACACCAGTCCCCAACTCGCCGCAACTCACGGCCCAGCTCAGCGCTGTCCGATAGGCCGCAGCCTCAGTCCTCCGCTCATGTGCGGATTACGTCGTCTCTAGGTCCGGGTGCAGAGGTGAGCCCCCAGGGCTGGCCGGTCAACAGGCAGCGCAGACAGCCACTGCTTGCCTCTGGCAGGTGCGTCTCAAATCTGGGGCAGTCTCCGGCAGCGGGCAAATAGACGGAGTGCGCAGCGACCTCAGGCCTCTCCTCCGGTTGTAGCTCAATGGCGTTCTTCGTGCCTGAGAGGCACGATCGTCTCTGCTGCAGCGATCTCCGACCGGCGTGGTCGATAGTGTTAGGTATCTCAGGGGCCAGCAGGAAGTGGAAGCCTCATCCGCCACCGCAACCGGACTAGTCACGGGCAGACCACGCAGCACACCGCGCCAAGGCCTCACCGGCCGCCCCAGCCGCTCTGATCGGCCCCCGGCAGCAATGCACAGCACACCGCTCCTCTCAGGGTTAGCTGAAAATAGCCCATGGGGTCTTGACGTGGGATTGCCCCGATAAAGAATATATGCAGGATAATGAGCCCGGCCGGCAGAGCTCACTCAACAAGCAGCCATCTTGCTGCACGGCCAAGCCACGCCCCCTCATCATAGGAAATATTCAAAGGTTTCATCACTGTACACAACAATGGATCTGGTACACCAATCAGAGAACAGAAGTAAAATGAGCCTAACATAACCAAGAATGAGAATGGATCTAACAGTTTGAGAATTTGATGCTCTAACAAATTATTTTTAATTGGAACATGAGGTACTAGGAAAGGACTCTCACGGATTGAACAATGGAGGATAGGATATTGATTCTAACATGTGTGAAAATAGTGGATTAAAATTGAAATCAAAATGTTAAAGCTAAAAGGAAGAAATTCATTATTTTGACGACAAAGGCAGTAACATAGTCATATTTAACTAAGAGGTGCATAGCACAGAGGTAAGTAGGCAGCTAAGTTACTCAAATTGGATAGAAACCGAGCTACTACAAGTAGCATTGAATGAGGAAGAACTAGAACATGTTTCCAGTAATGTATGCTTTATATGCACTACTAAGAGGTCGGTTATAAGTCTTGTCTTTATTCGAGTGGGATCAGGAATTGGGTGGGGGGGGCCTGTTTATTGAACCGGGGGATAGGAGCGGTCCGAGGAGTAGGGGCGGCTCCTCCATGAGGGTGGAGGAGCGTCGCCTACTGCTTTCCCGCAGTGCGAGAAGCAGAAACATAAAATGGTATTATATATACCATTTTATGTTTCAGCTTCTCGCACTGCGAGAAAGCAGAAGTGTTTTGTTGGGGGCAGGCGGGTGGGCGCTCCTGTTCTAGGGGAGGGGAGGAGTGCTTTCCACTGCTGAGGGCGCTGACTGTTTGGTCGGTCCTCTAGGGCCGACCAAACCAGTCATGCGCACTCTGCCTTTTCTCCATGTAGGCTGCATGCAGCCTACATGGAGAAAATGGCCTCCCCATAGACGCCTGGCTGGTCGGCATCCCCACCAATCACAACGCTGACATTGCGCGTTGTGATTGGCTTAGGGCAGGGGAGGGAGGCTTCCTGCTTCCAGGTTCCAGGAGAGGAGCAGGCACGACGCAGGACCGGGCCGGCGAAGGTAAGTTATTGTTTTATTTTTTTTCATTTTAAATTAAACCCCCCGCTGCCCACACAACCCCTTGCCCCACGCGACCCCTCGCCCCCCACCTGCGAGTCGCAACTGCCGAGGAGAGGAGGGTGAGGTCAAGTGCAAGGGCATTTTCAGGGCAGCATTTCTTCTCCGGTCGGAGCTTCGCTGTTTTTCACTTTAATGTTGGTGATTCCTTTATAATGTTTCTCCAGTAGGTAGTGCTTTTGCCTTATTTAGTCCAAGTATTTTGCGCAGGCTACCTTTTTTATAGAAATTTCTTTTGGGCATTGTTCAGCATTGCTGCACGGCTGAGACCGTGGTTTCGTTGGGAAAGTTGCAGGCAGTGGTGGCACATTTATTAAAAGGGAATTACTTTCTCCTCTCGTGCTGTTCTCGGGGGTGGATTTCTTTTTGGAATTGTTCAGCATTGCTGCATGGCTGAGAGCGTGGTTTCGTTGGGAAAGTTGCAGGCAGTGGTGGCACATTTATTAAAGGGGAATTACTTTCTCCTCTCGTGCTGTTCTCAGGGTTGGATATGTCTCTTAGGCAGGTAAAAAGAAAGTCCAGTATGGACGTGGTCATGGGGAGACTAGATGCCACAGATATTAGCCCTGATTCAACCGGCCTTGGACTCATTGGCACAAAAGAAGGGCGCACAGCCCGAAACTAATACGAAGGCCCCCAGTGATATTAAATTAGGGGGTGAGGAGCGCCCTAGGCGGGCGGGGGTACCCCCAAAGGCAGCTTTTCCACCAGTCAAGAAAAGGGCATGGAAGGGACCAGCGAAAGGGGGAGAGGTTGCAGGAGTGGGTCAGACTAAAGTAGGGGCCAACACGAGTAATGGTCAGTCCTCAGGTGAGGTCATAGTGGTAGGGGAGGAGAGAGTGAGGGACAAGGGGTTGGCGGGGATGAGCCCAGACAACTCTGGATCAGATCTGGTCAATAGCCTTGCCAGGGTGTTACCCTGGATCACGCAATTAGGCAACGAGGGCACATTGAGTGTGGCAGCAGGGGGGGGGACCCCGGCAGCCCCAAACGCTCCAGTGGAGGGACCCCCACACATTCCACTTGGGGTTGGAGTGGGCACCCAGAGCATCTCCTGTGCTTCTTCCCAGCTAGTGGGTCCAGGGGAGGTGCAACCTTCGACAACCGGGTTGGTCTCCCTTACAGTACCACTGCCCACAGCACCAGCCGCAACTGGATGGTCTGCGTCAGGGCAAAAGGTGAGGGGTCAAATGCCGCCTGTGGTGGTGATGATCAGGTCCTTTCGCCTAGAGATCAATTGGGTTTGCACTTATCTGAGGACATGAGGGCTAAAATTAAGAAGGGTGCATATGTGGATGTTTTTGAACTTACTATGGTAAAGCCCCCCCTGAGAAGGACAACAAGGATTCCAAAGACCGTTCCCATAAATTGAAGAAACCAAAAGTTGAGGAAACACTTATGAATTGGATTAGGGGTTTTACTATTTATCAATCGGTCCTCTTAGAGAAATACCCGGAGTGGGGCCCTCAGATGGCTAACTACATGAACAAAATAGTGGGTGCTTACGGGGAATTCAGGGGGTCCTGCTGCAAAGATAAGGCATTCAGGTTGAAGAAAGCTTCTAACCCGCGGATGTTTTGGGATCAAACACATGTGAATGCGTGGTTGCCTTGTATAATGTTGAGGAAACCAGAGGGCGGGGGCCAGCTGCCCTTTCGTCAGGCGTCGGGAGGGGGAGAGCGAAAAGGGGCATGTTGGGCATATAACAAGAAAGCATGTTCTAGGCCGCAAGGGTCTTGCAAATTTAAGCACAATTGCTCCTTTTGTGGGAGGACAGGGCACCCAGAGTTTAAATGTTTTAAGAAGTCCAAAGAAAAAGGTGGACAGAAATGAATGAGGCCTGTCCCTGGTTTTTAATAATCCCTCCCCGGTCTCACTATTGGTTATGAATCCTTGGTTAAATAAGAATCCACATCAGGAGCAGGCATATCACTTGTACTCTGGTTTTCGATTTGGATTTTAGGATTCCTGCGATAGGACTTCTGGATTCTAAGGTCTGCAAGAATCAACAGTCACTAGTACAAGGAGTGGAGGTAGAAAAGAGAAAAATTGACAAGGAGTTGAAGCTGGGAAGGGTGGCCGAGCCATTTGATAGGCCCCCATTTGAGGATTTTGTTTGCTCCCCTCTCGGCTTGGTTCCCAAAAAGAATCCAGGGGAATTTAGATTAATTCACAATCTTTCAGCCCCTAAAGGGGCTTCTGTTAATGATGCCATAAACCCTGCCCTGACTTCAGTCAAGTATGCTTCTCTTGACGGTACCCTTGAGCTCTTAAGGCAGCTAGATTCAGGAGCACTGTTAGCAAAAGCAGACATAGATTCCGCATTTTGTCTGTTGCCAGTCCACCCAGATGATTATAATTTGTTGGGTTTCAGTTCCAAGGAAAGTACTACTGTGACAGTTTCATGCCCATGGGCTGCTCAGTCTCGTGTGCCTATTTTGAACAGTTCAGCACATTCCTTGAATGGGCCTTCACCCAGGTATCTGGATCCACATATGTCATTCACTTTTGGATGACTTCCTGTTCTTGGGACTGGCTGATTCCGACCACTGTGCCAAGTCCCTGGCGACAATTGAGGGTTTGATGTCTGAGTTCGGAGTGCCCCTGGCTCAGGAGAAAACGGCTGAGCCAGCATCGACATTGACTTTCTTAGGGATTGAGATCGATTCCATAAAGGGGAAATGTAGACTGCCAGCAGAGAAGGTTCAGGCTTTCAGGGCGTTCTATAGCCCAGGCTATGTCAGGCCTGGGAGAAAAACACCATAGGACTCGCCTGTCAGCAGACCAAAAGCAGGACTTGAGGATCTGGTTGTCATTCCTCTCAGGTTTCAATGGTTTCAGGGTTTGGCCTGCTCCTCCGCGATCCAGTCATGTTTTTGGTTTGTTCACAGACGCAACAGGCAGCATCGGTTTTGGGTCTGTTTTGGGCAACAGATGTTGTGCACAAGCCTGGCCTGGTAAAAAACATCACCTTTTTAAAGCTGTTCCCAATTTTTGTAGCGTTGCATATCTGGACTAACCAGTTTCGCAATCAATCAGTCACATTTTGGTCCGATAACATGGCAGTGGTGGAAAGTATTGATTGTCAGCATGCAAAGTGCAAGAAGGTGCTCATGTTGTTAAAGGAACTAGTCTTGATTTGTTTAAGGAATAACATTTTGTTTAAAGCAAGGCAAGTCTCCAGAGTTTTGAATAATGCTGCTGATGCATTATCTCGTCTTAAGCTGCAGGTATTCCGGTGCTACCACCCACAGGAAGAGGCGGAACCCACACACTTCTCGACACACCTCTGGAGCCTTGGAACTCAACTATTCAGGATCTAGTTGCAGCCAGCCTGGTGCCTAAGACGTTGGGAGCCTATAAAAGGGCTATGTGTCGTTATATGGCTCACAGCGCGTGCAATCCTCAGACCCCCCTCTTTTGTTTAGATAACTGGTTGGGTTGTGTAGAACACATGAGAGTTCAGGGGGGCTCTGCATCCTTGGCTAGACGCAATTTTGCAGCAGTCGCTTTCTTTGCCAAATTGGGGGAAGACATGGATCATTCGCAATCCTTCTTGGTTAAGCAAGCATTGAGAGGATGGGAAAGGTTAGAGGGGTACATCTTAGACAAGGGGTGCCCTATAGATGTTGACAAATTGGAGAGGATCTTGGGGTCTTGGACAGGGTATTTGAGACTGGGTATGAGGTAACCTTGTTTTCAGCAGCCTTTGCTCTGGCCTTTTATGGGGCCTTCAGGGTATCAGAAATTGTGGCGAGGTCCAAACAGGACATCCACGGAGGAATTTTACTCAGTAGTATTTCTTGGTTGGAGGATGCCCTGGTGGTCACCATTCCACTCTCAAAAACAGACCAATGTGGAAGAGGGGGATCAGGTGATTTTGAGGGGAGCCGGCAGTTCTTTGGGGTGTCCATTTAAGGCAACATATGCATATTTGCAGAAGCGTTCTAAGGTGGCGTTCACTTCCTTATTGGTACATGCTTCGTGTGTTCCTTTGACAAAATACCGGTTTGCCCATATTATGCGCAAAGCCCTCTGGGCAGCGGGCATTCAGGGTACCTTCAGCACGCATTCCTGTAGGATAGGGGCAGCAACATCTGCAGCGGGAGCGGGGCTTAACGCAGAAACGGTGAAGAGGATTGGCAGGTGGAAATCCGATTGCTGTAAGCGCTATGTGCGGCTAAATATGTTATAAGACACAGGGATTATCATTAGACCATTTCAGTGACGTCAACTTTTTCCTTCATCTCTAATATTCCATTAGGGCACAAGGCTTCCGCCAGTGCGTGGATCGTCAGTCATTCCTTCGTGCGTCGGGCAAGTTTGACTTTCAGCCTGAGTTGTTTGTGCAAACGGGCAGCGGACGCTGGTCTTCAATCCTATTGGGTTGGTAGGGGTGGTCTTTGACTAGAGGGCCTATGCCGACTTATCGAAGAGTTTTCAACCCGGGGGCTTCTGCCACCAGCACTCATCATCCTTCACATTGGTGGCAACAATTTGGCGACTGGGGCAAGAAGCACCCTGTTTGGGGCCCTGCTGGTCTCGATTGCATGGTTGGGTAGGAGACTCCCAAATGCTGTCATAGCATGGTCCCATATAATTCCAAGGAGAGTGTGGAAATTCGGTTGGTCCACGAAGGGCTTGAATGAATCAGTCAGATGTTTGAACAGTAGACTAAAACGATTACTGAACACAGCATGGCTAAAGACAATTTCACATGGTTGCCTTCAGGGGGAGGCGTGTTTTCACAAAGACGGGGTCCATTTATTGGCCCACGGTAATAAACGTTTTATTGAAAATGTAGTTGGCTTCGCAATGCAGCATTTCTCACACTGGTAGTGGGGAGTCATGGTTGGTCGGGAAACCAACTACTCCTGTGGTGGTTAAGGAGTCATGTTTTGACCACAAAACGGGCTGTCAACGTGGGGCATCACAAATCCGAGCGCAGGCGGATTTAAGATGTGGCTGATTTTGAATTACCTGGGGCAGGGGTGAAACGTTCATTGATGAAGGGCGGGAGGCATCTGCTACCGCAATTGTCCCTGGTCCTGGAGGGTACCCCGTGATACGCCCACTGGGAGTGGGGGGGGATGATGGCTGCGCCAGGGGACCAAGGTTTGGCCCGGTTGCCCAACCTCATTCTCCGGATTGGGTACCAGGGGGTGTCCCTTCATTGGGTTGCTCTGGCATGGATGGTTTTTTTAGGGGTCAGATGTGGAGTTGACCCTTGGCTCCCTCACCTTGGGTGAGTGAAAGGTGTGCCTTGCAAACGATGCCCCAAGGAGCCGTGAGGTGGTAAAGCATGACTCCTAATGGAGTGTGAGAATATTGTATTCCTTTTGGTGTATATGTATATCGAAATGTTATGCTATATCTAGACAACTGTCTAGATATTGTCTGTTTAACGTCGTGTTTATGATGTGTAATAAATACAGCCAGAGAATGCTGACATTTCTCTAACTCAAGTTTCCGGCTAGCTAAGCAGATGAAATCTCCATGGGAAGTTAGATGGGGAAATGAAGAATTACTTAGGGAATGGAGTGAATTATTACAGAACCCTTAGGGGACTGTCAGGGTTCGACGCCTAATTCCACATACTTCTCTCGGCTGAAGATACCAATATCCCTGGTAACCATAGTTCTCGGTAGGGGAATGCCAGACCATTATCAGTGTACTCGTAATGAAACTCT
Source organism: Calotriton arnoldi (assembly GCA_963921515.1). Classification (NCBI taxonomy): domain Eukaryota; kingdom Metazoa; phylum Chordata; class Amphibia; order Caudata; family Salamandridae; genus Calotriton; species Calotriton arnoldi. The sequence goes on from CAWUFW010004042.1 coordinate 682,489, forward strand.
AAAAGTATAAAAATGTTTAGTTAATTCCACTGAAAGAACAATTTTTTCTAGCAGAGTGTAACGGAAAGGTAACTATTAATGTAAACCATTACTTTTCCAAATACATTCAGATATTTCTCTGACATATCCCAAAAAGTAATGACATATCAAGTTAGCTAAGGGGATGAACGGTAATTTAATTAGTATGTGGATAACCCTTTGTGGATCAAGCATTTACATTTGCGTCAAACATAGACTGAAAATTCATGCTCTCAACTATCTGAGTAACAAACCAGAAAGTTTTCTAAACTAGTGTGAAATTTATTTTGAAAATAGTACATTATGTTGTGACATAGAATTAATTTATAGTAGATAAAGGAATTATTTATCCCGACATATGGCACAGTTTTTGGAAATCTATTTGCACCAGACAATGCCAACCACTTGGTGGAGGTGTGGGGAGATGATAGCAACTGTCTCACTCTCATTAGCATGTAACATGGTTCAGGTACAACTCTGAAGTTGTACTAATGTGGCCAGGAAGTGTGTAGCCTGTCCTGGAATTCTTAGGTTTTTTGGATCTCAATGATCTAAACGTTAGAGTTCACATTTTGCACACACATACTCAATCGGAAATCGAATTTGTAACTTGACATAGAATTAAAAATAATTACAAGATTGAGTCACATCAAAGCAAAGCTCACTTCAAGCTGAATCTGTCTTTCTTGGTTCTTTCTATTCAGAGATGTTTTAAGGCATGGGCAAAGTGGGCTCTGGCCCAGGGCCCCAGCCTTTCAGGGACCCCCCTGATAGAGCCAACTCAGTTCTGCAGAGAGTCCTACCCCGATGACCTTGAATAATTCTTACACTGATTGTTTTGAATACCATCTTCCTTTAATGTGTTTTTAGTGTGGGTGATGTGTGAGAGTCTATTACAGACATTTTGCAGAGAAAGGTGTTTGTTTCATGCAACATCCATAAAATGTTTCTTTTAAATGACAATTGGACCTCACAGTTGAGAAATGGGAGGGTGTCACAGAGATTATTCGCAGTAATATTAGTGAGCAGCTGCTGTGGTACAATTTGAAAACACACGTTGCTATCCCTGAATATTAGATACAAACAGATTTAGAATGTTGACCAGTGTACCTGTGCACTTCCAGTGACCGGACCAAAGAGGGCATGAAAAAGCTGAAATTGAATCATAAATTCAAAACTGTTCCGAACAGGGGCCCCCAAAATACATTTGGCCCAGGGCCCACCAAAATCCTTAAGATGTCCCTGTTTCTTTTAGGGCCTTCGCTGAGTGAATGGAGCTGCAAGAGTTACTGCAAGACCTGGCTTTTCGAGCAGTAGCAGCATTCCCCACCCCAGCGCCTTGAGACCCTCACGGGTGAGTAGTGCGCTTTACAAATGATATGATTGATTGAGTTACAGCCTGAATGATCCTGCTCCAGACATCACAGAGATGTCATGAGGATCAGAAAAGCACAACTTCTTTCAACAATGTCAATTAGATTTGCACCCCACACCTTAGAAGCTCAACACGTGCAAAGAGGCCTCGCTTGCAGGACCTGAAGCTCTGAATCAATGAGAGGCAGCAGATTACCGGCCCCTCTGGACCTGCAAACATTTTTTTCTGAACCTAGAGATTCAAAGCAAAGTAGAAAACAACTTTTCCCATAGTCCTCCGTCAGCCAAGCAGAAATTCTTCACCGCAGTAATCAATGAAGTATTTTCTTCTTGATCTGCTTCAGACAATTCTCTATTGGAAGTGGGTTATGCAGGACATTTGTAACGATAAATATAATCAGCAATTTGAAAGGCCCGTTTAGCAATAGGACTAAAATGCCCTGGCTTACTCATCTCATATTTTGCATCAAAGTGACCCAGTTCCTGTTGAAGGGATATGTTTTCGAGCTGTGCCATAGGAAATCTCCCACTAAAGCAGCTACAGAGGGGGTTATCACTGGACCCAATAGCACTGCTGGTTGTTTCACAGTGAAAAAGCATTTGCTATTTTATGGACCTCCTCTGTCTGTTATTTATGAGGAAGCTCATAAATAAAATTTAACCAGAAAGCCCTGATAGAACCAAGAGGTAGGGGCCGAGGCCTAGCAATGGAACTACAATGAAGGATTAATGGGAAGCTAAATTATGAAACTTGGAAAAAGGGAAAGAGAGAGAGAGGAAAACAGGTAGAAGGAGGGAGACTGAAATGAAACAAAAATTATAGAATTGAAAAAAAGAAAAAGTGGGAAAAAGTAAAAAAGGAAAGGTAGAAAACGAGAGAAGGAAACAAACCCCTAACAGTCTTGGTGCATGTCTATCTCAAAACATTGGTAGCTTTTGGATTATTTGATGTGTGAATCACTGACATAATATCGACAGACACAATATCGACCTACATTTTTATAGACAAAAAAATATCGACAACACTAATATCGATACCCTATACTTAATTAAAAAAATACACTATTATCGACCCCAAAGTATCGTCATTCAAAATTATCGAGAACAGTAATATCGAGCACATAATTATCGTTATCTAAAATATCGAACATCCTTTAAAGATATACATGTCAAAAATATCGATCACAAAAATATAGACAGCAATATTATCGTTTTTGTAAAAATATCGACAACTCAAAAATAGATAAAAGACACAAAATTAAACACCATAAATATAGTTAAATAAATAAACACACACTGCATATAAAATACAAGCAAATAAATATTTTTTGAAAATAGTAAAACATATCTTAAAACATTAAATGATAAATACACTATTAATAACAATTAAAATTTTATACTTACATTATGTACACACATTTTTTAACATCACATATAATATAATACACATTCAATAATAAGTGAAAAAAAAAAAAAAAACGGACTCTTAATTAGCGTTTTCCATATATAGAAAACAACTACCAAAACAATTAAAACAATAAATATCAACCAATAAAAACACACAATATTAAAATTAACCTATGAGGTTAACCAAACAATTAAACAAACACTATATAAAGAAGTAAAACGTATTCTTATTTTACACCTTAAACCAAAAACAATAAGGAAGCCAAAACTCTGCCGGATTTCTACCAGAAGCAAGGACTTCATCAAAGAAAAAGCTATTGCATTCTTCAAAAAGTAAGTAAATTGCCATCTATAAAATAACAGTAATGCTAATCTTCATAAACTAATATTTATCATACTCAAATAATTAATATATATCTTTTTTCTATTATGTCTCCTCTACAGATAATTCTCAAATCATCAAAAAAATAACAGATCACCTCCTAAAACCATCTTACTAATAAAGTAAGTATTCAGCAAAACGCCTTTTAAAAACATGTAAAACACCAAACCAAACCCCAACTCCATCCCAAACACCCACCCCACCCCATGTACAAATTTAACAAAATAAGTAAAAATATGTTTTACTCTTCCTACAGAAAAATCCACAACTTAACAGGATTCAACAAACAAAGAAAGAACATCTCCATTTAAAAGCATCAGAAAACCAACATTATAAGTATATTTATAAGAATGTGTATTTATTAAGACATAAACATGTATTATATTCATTTTAATAATTTTAATATACATTTGTTGCATAATTTACCACATCACAATGACAGAAGGCGCCCAATTTATAACATCCCAAATAGGAAACTTCTTGCTATGTTACATGAGGTATGTCTATACCCAGGAAAAGCAAAGTGGACTAAAAGTCAATTGGAAATGTAGCAAGTACTATTCAAATAAATGTTATGGTCGGGCAACAACTCGAGAAACAACTGTTTTGTATACAAGGGAGCATAACCACCCTCCAAATGTTACTGAAATAGACGCTAGGAATGCCCTTGATGACATTATAGAAGCTAGCACTAGCTCACAGAAACCTATCAGTCAAATACTGAAAGAAATGCTGCCTAGAGTACCTAAACATGCTACTGGGCAAATGCCCTCTATTTCTTCATTAAAAAGAACTATAGCTCGCACCAATAAATCCACAACAACTATCACACCTACTCCAAAAACTTTTGAAGAGGTGATAATTCCCCCAGAACTATCTATAACTCATAATGAAGAAACCTTTGTTCTCTATGACAACAAATGAAAAGAGAAAAGAATAATTATGTTTGCTACTGCAAACAATTTAATAAAGCTTCAACAATCAGAAACATGGATGATGGACGGGACTTTTAAAATCTGTCCCAAACCATTCTACCAATTATACACTGTCCATGCCCTATATCAGAACACCAACATCCCCTTTATCTACGCCTTGCTACCCAATAAACAAAACTCCACATATATGGAAATACTAACTAAAATTAAACAAGAAACAAATAATTATTTTCCACAGAAAATAATAATAGATTTTGAGCAGGCAATGATAACTGCAATTTTAAAATCCTACCCACACACATCAATTCAGGGATGTTACTATCATTTCAATCAGTGTCTATGGAGACACCTTCAAAAATCAACACCGAGGGGCTCATTATGATGGCGGGCGGACATCAGTCCGCCCGCCATCATAGCGGTGCTGGGACCGCCCGCCAGACGTGCGGATGTCCCACCGGTCCAATTAGGATGCGTCCGCCATACTGGCGGGCGCATCCTGGCCTTTTAACATTGCGGACGGTGCTGCTGGCTGCAGCACCGTTCGCAATGTTAAAAGGCCAGGATGTGCATTTCCATGCACAACGTGGCAGGCACCACGTGGTGCCTGCCACCTTGTGAATGGAAATTCCCAGTACACCTACACCCTCCCCCCACACAGAGGTGGCCCGCAACGGGCCTCCAAACTCAATCCCCGCCAGCCTTTCCATGGCGGCAGCGCCCCCATGGAAAGGCCTCTTCCAGGACACATCCTAATATGGCGGACGGTGCCTGCTAGGCACCGCCACCATATTAGTGGCCCTTTTCCGTCCACCAGGCAATCGGTGCGATTGCCTCCGGCGGAAAAGCGGCGGACGGACTTTGCGTCCGCCACGATACCCACCGCCATCCTAATTTGGCAGTGGGTAAAATGCTCAGTGATGGCAGAAAGACCATCACCGCCGGCGGTGGCGGTCCTTCCGCCATCATAATGAGCCCCTAAGTGTAGAGTATGCAACAAACAGTTCATTTGCATACCAAATAAAAAAATGTATTGCACTGGCCTACGTCCCAGTAACTGAAGTGGCCGAACATTACAACCTTTTACTAGAAAGTCCTTACTACCAGCAACACACACAAAAATTAAGTCCCCTCCTAGACTATTTTGAAGATACCTGGGTGGGAAGACTCCATAGATCAGGCCATAGGAGACAACCAAAATACCAAATTCCATGGTGGAATGTCTACCTTAGCACACTAAACCAAGAGGCAAAAACGAACAATGCTGTTGAAGGTTGGCATAATGCCTTCCAAGCATCAACAGGACGAGGTACACCTACTCTACACAAACTCCTACTCTCCCTCCAAAAAGAACAGAGCTACCAACAGCTAAGAATGGAGCAATCTGTTACACAAATCAGGCCTAAACTATCCAAACAAACTAAGCAAATGTTTGAATACCTACAACAACAAGTCAAACTATAGCCTACAACAAGAGGCCTAGAATACTTAGCAATAATTGCCAAAAGCCTACTCTAAACTCTCAAAGCAGTGTAAAATGTATAATACTTTTCTGTTTAAAGTATTAAAATGCATGCAAAACAATTTTATTTTTTCACAAAACTAATTAATTTGTCTAATATATTTTTATTAATAAATAAATATATATAGACACATTAATTAGATATTTGAAAAAATAAACAACAACAATAGTAAATTTCATAATATTTCCCTCCCACAATAAATAATTAAAATAACTTACTGTTTCCGTAGCTGTAGACAGAAAATCCCACATCTTGTAAAATAATCCAGGTAGCTCATAATCCAAATAGATTAAAAATTTCCCCCCCAAAAATGAAAAAATCCTACTGTTCCAAAAAGTAATCCTCGGTCCGTAAATCCACAATCCAGAAACCATAAAAAACCCCAAAAAGTTTTTAAAAAAAAAGAAACGCTCCATGAAAAGCCGAAAAATTAAGGAAGTGCAAAATAATTATTAGTTACTAAAACTAATATACAACTTCCTTAATTTAAAAAAACGCAATCTTCCAAAAACGTCAACTTCTTTCGAATAAAACCTGTAAAAAGACACACAAACATTCCCACCCACACAAATATACACATAATATACAATATAACAGTATTACAAACATTATACACAGGATAATAAGACATATCCTACCATACTTTAAATTTTCTAAACTAGGCCTCAAAAACTAACGATACATAAATCGTCAAAACCTAACGTGCGCATAAAATACGCCATAACTTCTAAAACCTAACTGTACACACACTAACTACAACTTAATTACTTCAAATTTAAATAAAAATGTAGTTTTAATAAAGAAAAGTAATATTACCTTGCTCGACGTGAAGCAGCTCCCAACCGTGACCTTCTCCCCTTCGAAATAACCCAAAACAACCGCGAGCGGTTACAAAATACAAGCCCCATTACGTGATATAAAAATTACTATCATGTGTAATTAAAATACTACAATTTGTATCTTATTTGTTTAAATGCATTATAATTTTTTTGGGCATTGTAAAATTATAATAATAAATATTATGAAACACATATTATTTAATAATATAATTCCATGTATTTACATGTTACATACAACATTTATTTAAAAAATATATATTTTTTTATCTTTAAAAAATGTCTACTTTAGAAATAAAATGTATAAAAATTAAACTATGTAATAATTATTAATATTAATATTTTATATATTAATATTAATAATTCAAATATATTATGGTTTTTTTAAAAATGTAACTTTATATTTAAAAAATGTATTTACATTTTTTTAAACTGTCATATTATTATTATTTTTTAATTTTTTTATTTTTTATTTGTCCTCATTTGCCATCAGATACATTTAGAGCTTGTTCGATTTACTCCTGCGGTCCCCCTTTCAACTGGCACCAACTGGAGAGCTCTGTATCTAGATGGATATGCTTTACACAGGGCTTCTCTACAGATTGGTTCTGTATCTCTCGGGGCACCTCACAGAAACCAGAGAGAATTAGTAAATTAGTGCAAAGGCTTAATCATTGGACTGATATAAGCTGCTTTATTTTATTGATCCAAGCTGTCCAACCATTCTTCGCATGGGCCCCAAAAATCTTTCCTGTTGTTCTTACCTTTATCTAACCTAGCTCTGTCCAACTTTATTATATATTTAATAGAGATCACCCAATCTAAAAGAGTTGGAGAAATAACTTTGACCTATTTTTTGCAAATTTCTCTTTGTGCTATTAAGATCAGGTATAAACATAATCTATTCTCCCTTCTTGACATAAACTCATAATGTGGAAACAATCCAAAGAAAACCAAATTTAAGCTTACCTGCGTAGTTCTACCAAAAATGCTTTCCGTACCTCTATTTACCTCCGCCCAAAAATGACTTAGCTTTGGGCAAGTTAAAAACATATGGATGTCGTCCGCATTGATCTGGAGACACTTTGGACACTTTGGCCCTGGACCCCTCGTAAATTTTGAGAGCTTTAAGGGAGTCCAATACACCTTGTGAATACAAAAGATATGGTTTCTTTTTAAATTTGTAGGTTGCACTGTCGTGTGTAAAATATCATGAGATACTTGCCATAATTCTTCAAGGTTGCAGCCAGGCAAGTTCTCTCCCCACAACTCCGTTGGTAATTTAAATTCGCCCTCTTCCAGGTCAAGAAGTAACCAATATAGAGTTTCCACCTCTTTTTTCTTTGCAGGTTTCTTTGATAGTGTAGTTTCCAATTCATTGGGTATGCCCACATCCATCCCAACAGTCTGATACCAACTTCTTATTTGCCAGTATTTAAATTTAGATAATCCTTTATCCACCAATGAGTTCATCGCCTCCCAAGATAGCAAAGCTCCATCGGGGCTAACTGACCCCATCGCTGAATTCCTGCTTTGACTAAAGGAGCTGATAAAACGTCTCTAGTCCATCCTGGTGAACCTGGTGCATTCCATATGGGGGCGAGGGCGCTAAAATAGCTAATTCTTAAAATTTTCTTGCTCTTAGCCCAGGTACTCACTAAGCTATATAGTATTTTTAGGCGGACTTTAAAAAAAATCTTGGATCTCCAAATTTGTATAAGAAGCCCTGGCTTCCACTCTCCACATCCAGGAGCATTTCCTTGAACATTACGCCAATGTCAGAACCATCTGGTATGTCCATAAGCATTTTTCCTGCCCTCAAAGAGAATACCCTTGCATTTAAAACTAGGGGGCCGATTCCGATCTGGGTCGGAAAACTCTCCGACCGAGCCGGATCTGGAGAGATTTCCGACCGAGCCGGACTCCTGCAGTCCGACCGAGCGAGTACGATGCGGCCGCATGCTGCCGGACTCGATTCGGTCGGACTCCCATTGAAGTCAATGGGAGCCGGTCGTACGACGCGTACATGGGCTCCCATTGACTCAATGGGTACGTCGTGCACAAGGGGGCCCCCTGTAGTGTGTACGCATCGGTGCAACTTGCACCGTACATGCATGTTTAGGGGGGACCCTTGGGTCCCCCCTGTGTTCGACTCGTACGGCTACGGGTGCAGGGGGGTCCGGCACGGACCCCCCAAGTCCGGCTCCGGGAGCTTCTTCAAGCCGGACGCTCCGACTCGATCCGGCTGTCCGACGCGTCCATCGTACTCGCTCGGTCGGATAACGTCTCCATTGCGTGGTGCGATTCGTTTCCGTACGAGTCGGTCGGAGCGGTTTGGATCCGGAAACCGTTCGGTCGGAACACACGCGTACATTCGCATCGTACTCGCTCGGTCGGACAGCTGTATGAGTCGGTCGGAAAAAACGCGTACGGCTCGTACTTTTTCCGGCCATATCCCGTTCGGGGAGCTTCCGACCGAGATCGGAATCGGCCCCTATATCTGGGAGACATAGTCCTCCTTTATTCTTTTTCCTTCGTAACTTCTTCCACGAAATTCGAGTTCCTTTCGAGGCCCAAATAAAGGTATTTAGTTTTGCCTGCATAGTTTTCAAGGTTTTCTCATTAAATGCTAGCGGAATATTTTGTAGTAGAAATATTATTTTTGGCAACAACATCATTTTTATTAGGTTTATTCTACCAATCAAGGTCAAAGGGAGATAGGCCCATCCTGTTATGGAGTTCTGTATTTCTTTCCCCACTTTATAAAGATTTGTTTCTGTAATTTTATCAATGTCTTGAGTGATCAATATTCCTAAATATCTTATTGTTTTTTTTGTTGGATAGATACAGTCTCTCAAGTTCCAGACCATGCATTCAGTTTTAGCTTCGTTTATTTCGTATCCAGAAACCTGTCTAAATTTCTGTGCTTCTTGATATATTAACGGCAGTGTAATATTTAAATTCGTCGTGTATATCATGAGATCATCGGCATATAATGCCACCTTTTTCTCCCATTCTCTGAATTTAAAAGCGGGTATTTTAGAGTGTGTTCTAAGCTTTTCAGCCAACGGTTCTATATACAGATTAAAAAGGATTGGGTACCTCTCTGGATTATAACTGAATCGGAAAGATTACCGTTTACTAAAATTCTGGCTGAAGGCGATTTATAAATCAACGAAATTGACCTGCAAAAGTTTTTTCCTAAGTTGCTTTCTTTTAATATGTATTTTAAATAGGTCCAATTCACTCTATCAAACGCCTTCATGGCATCTATTGTTATTACTGACAAGGGAATTTTGTGTAGGGTCGCTACATCTATTGCTCCAACCAAGTTATAGATAAGGTCTCTTATCCCCCTGCCTCTTACAAATCCCTTCTGATCTCGATGTAATAAGTACTCTGCCACCCCATTCAATCTCTCTGCCAATATTTTTGAAAAGCTCTTATAATCTATATTGAGCAGAGAGATAGGCCGGTATGAATCACATGAACGTGGTGGTTTAGAGGGTTTAAGGATTAGTGCTACCGTTGCTTCGTTCCACGAAGGTGGTATGTCTCCCCCTTCTTCAAAGATGTGTGAAAAAAGTAACATCATGACCGGAATAAGGGCTTCTTTTAAAATCTTATATAGTTCCGCAGGTAACCCATCTGGGCCTGCGGCTTTCCCAGATTTACCCGATGTTATAGCCTTCCTGATCTCAACCCTCGAAATCGGCATATCCATATTCCTAGATTTATCATCAGTAATTCTGTTTAGATGTGTCTGGCCCATCCAATTCCTTATTTCTAGTTCTTGAACAGCTAGATCTTCATGGTATACCTTCTCAAAATGTGACTGTAAGGCCTTTTCAATATCATTTGGGGACTTAAGTATTACTCCCTGGGCATCTGAGTTAATCTCATTGATGTTGCTTCTAGCTAAATCTTGTTTTGTCTTCCATGCCAGAAGCTTCCCGCAGCTCTCCCCATACTCAAAATGAGCTATTTTACTGGCTTGCCATTTCTTTTTTAGCCTTGACTCTAAGACCGCCGTCAAGTCTGATTTGAGAGATTCTAATTTTCGAGAAATATTAGCATTCAGTGAGTTTCTTTGCTGTGTATTAAGGTCATACTCTATTTTCTGTATTTCTCTTTCTATAGCCTCTATTTCCACTTTATATTTTTTGTGTCTAGCGAATTGTATAGAGGTTATTAGACCCCTTATAAAAGCTTTGTAAGCATCCCAGACCACTTGTATAGGGGCAGTGCCTAAGTTCGTCTGAAAAAAGCTCTTTGTTTCCAAAATTAACTTCTCAATTATGCTTTCCTCCAGAAGAATGGCACGCTCTAATGTCCATCTCACGGAGGTCGGTCTGATTGGAACATTCAATATTAAAGATACTGCTGAATGGTCAGAGAGGTGTTTCCCTACATGTTTGACATCCTGGACCCATTGATTTAAAGCTGTATTAAGAAGAGAATAGTCTAGTCTAGACTTGTGTCCATATTTTTTGTTATGAAAGGTATAACCTCTCTTATTGCCCATTTTTGACCTCCAAACATCATACCACACTAGCTGCTTCATCTCATTCTTAATTAATGCTCTTACTTTAAAGTTTTGGATGGATCTATTTGTTCTTGATTTGGGAAGAGGTGTGGCGCCGCAGCCAGGGCGACTGACGCTGGAATCTGGGGCTCACGGTTCGATCCCCGGCACCGGTGGCAGGTCAGCCCAGCACCATGTGACTCTGGGCAATAGCTTGCTTAATCTTCCTGACGGCCCCCAGCGCCAGGATGCCTTCGGGTAGCTGTTCGCGCTTTACAAATACTGGATTTACATTTTTAATGCCTGATCTAGAACTACATTAAAATCTCCCGCTAATAATAGCGGGTCTGTATAGTTTAACAATTCCGATAATAAGTTCTTAAAAGGAGTTGTGTCATCCGTATTTGGACCATAATAGCCCGCAACTGTAAACTTATAAGTGTGGATTTTAATTTTGGCTATAGCCCATCTCCCCATTTTATCCACCGTGCTGGTCTCCAGAGAGATAGCCAAATTTTTCTTTATAATAATTGCTACGCCTTTAGATGGAAATGATTGAGATGTACAAACTACGTCTTGGATCCACTTCCTAGGTTTACATAATGATCTTAACTCTTTTTCTATAATGGATGAGTTTCTTGTAATATAAGAATTTGCTCCGGGGTATCTCTTAAATATTGGAACATTTTTTGCATTCTATAATTTGTTCTTAGCCCATTTAGGTTCCAAGAAAGCAACTTTAATTTGAAATCTTGATTCCCTATTGGACAAGTCATCTCTTGGATATCTTCGCTATATTATTGATTCTATTATGGCGATTTGGACATTTGTTTTATTTTTTCCCAATGCTCCCCACCCTGTGCTCCCCTCCCTCTCTCCCTCTTGTGAACCCTCCCCTGGAGAGCCCCTATTTCCTTCTTCCATGACCTCTACCCAGGCCTATGGAGCCCCCCCCTCAGGTCAAGACTCAGAGATGACTTAGAAAATGCAAAGAAAATGTTGTATCTCGGAGGCTATTTTTTCCTTATTTTGTTGTCTCATGATCTCCCGATATTGATTGTAAAAAAATGTCAGCATCTTCCACCTTTCTAAATACCTGCATTTTGTTATTGTGCATTACTTTCAGTGATGCTGGAAATTTTAATTGTGCTGTGGCTCCCATTTTCTTTAGGGGATCAAGCAATTTCCCCAGTTCCCATTGTCTGGATGCTGTGATTGCGGAGACATCTGACCGTATTTGAAATGCTACATCTTCTGCACAAAGAGAGTTTAATTTGAGCGCTTTATTCAGAATTTCTTCTTTTAGACTGTATGTCAAGAAATGTACTAAGATTTTCCTGGGTCTCGTTTTATTAGGGTTGAGTCTGAAAGGATCTCTGTGGACTCTTTGTATGTCGGCCCTGAGTGCTTCCTCTGAGCAGTCAATATGAGTGGCCTGTTTTATTACAAATTCTTTCAGATTATTCCCCTCCGCCCCTTCCGGGACCTTGAGTAGGCAAATGTTATTTCTTCTTTGTGAGTTCTCTAACGACTCTAGTTTATCTTGCATTTCTAGTCCTTTCTCCTTCAGCGCAGCTATGTGTTTTGTGTTGTCCCCTGTCTGGGTTACTAAGTCAGCTACAGTCAGTTCAAGTGCAGTGGTCCTAGCAGCTAGAGAGTCCAATTTAGCTTCAAATTTTTCACACGAGGTTTTGATATCCGCCTGGTTATTCTCAGAGATCAAAAAACTCTCTCTCATCTCTTCCGCTAGTGCTTGTAGTAAATTGCACATTGAACGCGATTGGGGGTTATTAGAAGCATCTCCAGTTTGTACAGCATCATGCTCTCCTACGTTAACTCTGGTGATCATGGCTTGGTGATTTATTAATGGTGCCTGCGATATCTGTACTGTATGTGGTGTATCTAACTCTCTAGGACTGCCCTGGGTCCCCTGTTCCAACTCTACAGATATTTTCTCTACTATATCTGTCATCTCTGTAGCCGGTAAAATATCTTGTTGCAATCCTCCTTTATCCATAAGCGGGTAAAACCTGTTAGACGTAGGAATGCTATTCAAGATAATTTGGGAGTCACTTGGGACGTGTGTAGGCTCCTGTGCCGGGATCTCGGTCCCTGGTTTTAACACTAGTGTGGTGGGAGTAATCTTAAAAAAAATTCTATGGGACGGTGTCAGTTTAGGTGCTTGTCGGACCGGTAATACAGTCTTTTTTTCCCAGACACTTTATGCTTGCGTGCTCCTGAATTTTTGGGTTTGCTTTGTACTGGTACTGGTAGTTCCTTTGGGGTATTGGGTTGTACTGCCCCTTGACTTTGACTGGCTTCAGTGTCTTGTGAGTCCAACATATGGGATTTCATATGTGATTTCAGTCTAGAACTTCTTAAAGAGTATCTAGACTGTGTCCGCCCTAAATCTGTATTTACTGAACAATTGGCCAGTTTCACTCCTATTGCACTCTGTTCTTCTTCCTTATGTCCCCTCCTCACCCTCCTCTCCCAAGAGTTTTCACACAGACTTTCCAGCCTTGACCCCTTCTCCTTACCCTTGTTCTGTGGTAGCTGATACTTCGTATCGAATCTTTGAGAGTTTGGTCTCGTCGGTCTCGCCGAGGATACACTGCCTCTACTTCCACCTCTATCTCCGCCTTTCTCGCTCCCTCTCCCGTTCTGGAAACTATGGAGGGGGTTTGAGTCACGGCTCTTCGCCATCTGCTCTACCCACACGCAGCGTGGGACCAGAGCAGCTTCAGGCTCTCATGGACGTCTGACGATCTCTCTAGGCTCGCACCCCACCGCTCCGAGCACACCAGGCCACCAATCACCGCCGGCTCTAACTCCGTGGTCCCAACGCCGGCGCCTTCCCAGCACCGACACTGTGTAGGACGCCACGCCAAATGATCGAGTCTGAGTCCGTCGAAGACCGCCGACCTCCTCTCCGCGGTCTTGGCGCCACCTCCGCCGCTGTCGCAGCACCAGCGCCCTCCAGTGAATTGCACAGTTCGGGGCGGCATACGATTCAGTGCAGGTAATACAGCTGGAAAATGAGTTTACAAGGAATGAAAATCCTGAAAATGATACTTGTCCATGAACTTCTTAGTCCTATAGCCTCCTTAATACATTACGCTGAAATAGTAGTGTTTAATTCATAATTAGCGCATTTTCGTCTTCCTGACCTGCGGGAGCCTCTGCACCCGCTACTCGCCGGCCGCCATGTTCTCCGCTTCCAACCTCTGCCTTCTCCGTTTCCAACCTCTGCCAAAACTGTCATATTTTTTTTTTATTTAGTTACATATATTTGTAACAACTTAATAAAACTGTCATATTATTAAGTTGTTACAAATATATGTAACTAAATAAAAAATGTTAATAATACCAAATTAAAATTAACAACTGTTAACAATATATATTTATTTTTTAAATGTATCTAAAGAAATGTAAAACTACATTATCTGATATTACAAAATGTACACAAGTGTTTAAAACAATGTACTAATGTATAAAATAATTTTTCATTAATTATTACATGTAAAAATTTATATATGTACAAACTATGGGGGTCATTATGATGGCGGGCGGATCGCCCCCCCCGGCCCGGCGGGGGCGATCCGCCCGCCATCCACACAGCAAAGACCCCCGCCATATTATGATGGCTGGGGGGTCCGCGGCGGACCCCCCAGCCAGGTTAATATGGTGGCGGTGTCTGCAAGACACCGCCATCCATATTACGATGCCTGCGGAGATCAGCCTTTCCATGGCGGCGTTGCCGCCATGGAAAGGCATACGGTCTTCACAGTTGGGGGCCCATAGCGGGCCCCCAGGAGTTTGGGGGGGTGGAGGGTGCACACGGGGGGTACCTGTGGTTCCCCCCTGAATTTGTATGCACACGGTGGCAGGCACCGCGCGGTGCCTGTCACGTTGTGCATGCAAATGCACGACGTGCATCACAGCATTCTGGCGGGCACCGCACCGCCCGCCATAATGCTGTGAATAGGGCTTGCCACCGCCACGGTGGCGGTGGCATCCTAATATCATGTGCGGGACCGCCGCACCCCTTGCGGACGGTCCCGCATTCCGCTGCGGTGGCAGGCGGACTTTCTCCGCCTGCCATCGTAATGATGCCCTATGTTGTTTTTGTAAAATAAATATAGTTTCCTATCTTTATGAATTTGTTTATTTGACATATTTCAATAAAACAATTAAAAAGTCTAATTTATTGTCTACCATTTTATTAATGTTATATTCAATGTTACATATTACATTCATTTTTATTAAGTATACTGTATAAAATAATATGTTTTAATTAAATATATATACAATGTTATATTATTTCCTTCCCACCTGTCTTATAATTATAATTTGATACTACTTTAAACTGTAATAATTTTTTTAAACTATAATTAAAAACACATTTAGCTAAATTACTATTCTCACTCCAGTTAGCATAAATACAGGGTAGGTGTTGGACACTAATCTTAAATAATTTACTATTCCCACTCCAGTTAATATTAATAAGGGGTAGGTGCTGGACACTAAACTTAAATAATGTACTATTCCCACTCCAGTTAGTATTAATTTGGGGTAGGTGTTGGACACTAAACTTAATTAATTTACTATTCCCACTCCAGTTAATATAAATTCAGGGTAAGTGTTGGACACTAAACTTAATTAATTTACTATTCCCACTCCAGTTAGTTTTATTTAGGGGTAGGTGCTGGACACTAAACTTAAATAATTTACTATTCCCACTCCAGTTAGTATTAATTTGGGGTAGGTGTTGGACACTAAACTTAATTAATATTACTATTCGCACTCCAGTTAGTATTAATTAGGGGTAGGTGCTGGACACTAAATTTATGTAATTTACTATTCCTACTCCAGTTAGTATTAATTAGGGGTAGGTGCTGGACACTAAACTTAAATAATTTACTATTCCCACTCCAGTTAATATTAATTTCTGGTAGGTGTTGGACACTAAACTTAATTAATTTACTATTCCCACTCCAGTTGGTATTAATTAGGGGTAGGTGTTGGACACTAAATTTATGTAATTTACTATTCCCACTCCAGTTAGTATTAATTAGGGGTAGGTGCTGGACACTAAACTTAAATAATGTACTATTCCCACTCCAGTTAATATTAATTTCTGGTAGGTGTTGGACATTAAACTTAATTAATTTACTATTCCCACTACAGTTAGTATTAATTCAGGGTAAGTGTTGGACACTAAACTTAATTGATTTACTATTCCCACTCCAGTTAGTTTTATTTAGGGGTAGGTGCTGGACACTAAACTTAAATAATTTACTATTCCCACTCCAGTTAGTATTAATTTCTGGTAGGTGTTGGACATTAAACTTAATTAATTTACTATTCCCACTACAGTTAGTATTAATTCAGGGTAAGTGTTGGACACTAAACTTAATTGATTTACTATTCCCACTCCAGTTAGTTTTATTTAGGGGTAGGTGCTGGACACTAAACTTAATTAATTTACTATTCCCACTCCAGTTAATATAAATTCAGGGTAAGTGTTGGACACTAAACTTAATTAATTTACTATTCCCACTCCAGTTAGTTTTATTTAGGGTAGGTGCTGGACACTAAACTTAAATAATTTACTATTCCCACTCCAGTTAGTATTAATTTGGGGTAGGTGTTGGACACTAAACTTAATTAATATTACTATTCCCACTCCAGTTAGTATTAATTAGGGGTAGGTGCTGGACACTAAATTTATGTAATTTACTATTCCTACTCCAGTTAGTATTAATTAGGGGTAGGTGCTGGACACTAAACTTAAATAATTTACTATTCCCACTCCAGTTAATATTAATTTCTGGTAGGTGTTGGACACTAAACTTAATTAATTTACTATTCCCACTCCAGTTGGTATTAATTAGGGGTAGGTGTTGGACACTAAATTTATGTAATTTACTATTCCCACTCCAGTTAGTATTAATTAGGGTAGGTGCTGGACACTAAACTTAAATAATGTACTATTCCCACTCCAGTTAATATTAATTTCTGGTAGGTGTTGGACATTAAACTTAATTAATTTACTATTCCCACTACAGTTAGTATTAATTCAGGGTAAGTGTTGGACACTAAACTTAATTGATTTACTATTCCCACTCCAGTTAGTTTTATTTAGGGGTAGGTGCTGGACACTAAACTTAAATAATTTACTATTCCCACTCCAGTTAGTATTACATTGGGGTAGATGTTGGACACTGAACTTAAATAATTTACTATTCCCACGCCAGTTACTATAAATCAAGGTAAGTGTTGGACACTAAACTTAATTAATTTACTATTCCCACTCCAGCTACTATAAATTAGGGGTAGGTGCTGGACACTAAACTTAATTAATTTACTATTCCCACTCCAGTTAATATTAAATTGGGGTAGGTGCTGGACAACAAACTTAAATAATTTACTATTCCTGCTCCAGTTAGTATTAATTAGGGGTAGGTGCTGGACACTAAATTTAATTAATTTACTATTCCCACTCCAGTTAGTATTAATTAGGGGTAGGTGCTGGACACTAAATTTATTTAATTTACTTTTTCCACTCCAGTTAGTATTAATTAGGGGTAGGTCCTGGACACTAAACTTAAATAATGTACTATTCCCACTCCAGTTAATATTAAATTGGGGTAGGTGCTGGACACTAAATTTAATTAATTTACTATTCCCACTCCAGGTAGTATTAATTAGGGGTAGCTGCTGGATATTAAATTTAATTAATTTACTATTCCCACTCCAGTTAGTATTAATTAGGGGTAGGTGCTGGATCCTAAATTTAATTAATTTACTATTTCCACTCCAGTTAATATTAATTTAGGATTAGTGCTGTGCATTAAACTTAATTATTTAACTATACACACTAAAATTACTGTAAAATAAATGGAATTGCCAGACCTTTAAAAAACTTTTGTATATATTTTATTTTTAGATATTTATGTTTTATTAAATTTAAAATATCACATATAAATAATATATTATCTACATAAAATACCTAAATACAAATATTTCAATATTACATTTTAAAGATTTTTATAAATTTATCTCCTAGATTAAATTTTTAAAATTTACACATTTTATTTAAATTCTAAAGTTTTTATTCTTAACAAATGAAATATTTAATAATTTCCATTTATTATATTACACTTTCTCATTTTTTATATTTTATTTATTTATAATACACAATTCAATCTAAATATTGAAAGATTAATAATTTACACTGTATACACATTTTTTTTATTTTAGTAAATATTTTTTTCTTTTAAATTTCGAAATATCTCAACAAAATGTATAAAACTATAACCAACATTATATCCTATAAACACAACCCCAAACTGATTAAACATTACATTCAATATACAAATAAAATATAACCAAAATGAGTATAGAAACTTCCAATTTTTGGGACATTTTATTTAATATTTTTAAACACTCCCCACCCTTATCCACTAGAAACTCAACATCCCACTCCTAAAAAAATTATTTCAAAATTAGATATATTTTCTGAATTATAAATTAAAATTTTGAAGTTATTATAAATGAAAAACAATTATTTTGAAACACTCCCCACTCTTATCCCCTATAAACCCAACATCCCGCTCCTAAAAATAATTTACGAAATTATATTTCCGAAATTAAAAATTTAAATTTCGAATTTATTCTAAATTTAAATCAATTATTTTAAAACACTCCCCACCCTTATCCCCTATGAACCCAACATCCCGCTCCTAAAAATATTATACAAATTAATTTTTTATAACATTAACTAATATTATACTACAAACAAACTCTAAATACATTAAAATATAGTACAATAACGATATTTTAACATAACAATATTTTAAAATTCGATATTACAAACCGATATTTTTAACAATACTCAAAATCGATATTTTTAACATCGATATACATAATATCGATATTTAATACTATTGATATACTAAACTCGATATTTATGTATATCGATATTAAAATTTCGATATTATGTCTATTTACCTTCCTGTGTGCCCCTTCAGGACCACCTGTAGGACATTTTTATTTTTGAACAAATTCGTTATACAAACTGTGCTGGAAAATGCCCACTTTCTCAAAAGAAAAACACTCATATGCATAGACCAACCCCTCAGCACCAACGCCTCCTGAAAACCTGTAGGGATGGTCAGACTCACTCGCTTTGCTCACTCCGTGCCTTAGGGGTATTATAAACATAAAGGCTATTTTGATGTTCTCGCTACTCCCTTGTTTTCAAGAAGAAAATGATCCCACAGTCCTCTTCAGCGCACAAACCCTCATGGTGAGAGCTTGTTCCCTTGAGCATGGAGCTTCATGCCGCCTAACTTTACTGTGCAGTGACCCACTTATTCCTACCAAGCATCATATAGTAAATCCCCATCATTAGGTACCCATTTATCCAGCCCTCCTTTAGAGTTTACGATAACGTGTTAATATTTTAAATGAGTTTTAATGCAACAAAGTTAATTATAAAAAGTCGCATTTTCAATGTAAATTGTTAAATGTAAAGCAGCATTAGTAGGAAATTAAAAACATGTATTAAAAATGCCTTGTAATTTGTAGTGCATTGGCACTATACAGAGTAGGTTTAACAACACATACATAAAGAAGGAAAATAAAGAACAAAGTTGGACAGTTTATGTAAATTTTTGCTGACAAGGTTCTGCATTTATTTTCACACCCTGGGGAAGATTCATTGGTAGATGCTCACATCAAGGATGGGCCTGCAAGGGTGAGCTTCTCTAGTGTGGTGATTAAAACTCTGAGAGGCACCACTGTCATTGTGAAAGTTCTTCCTTTAATGAGCACTGAAAGAGAGAGGAAATGGTATGTTAGCCATCCGCTTACTTTTTTATTTGTTTAGGGATGCCAAATGTCCTGCAGCCAATCCCTCACTGGCTGCAGGCCAGGCCCTGTGGCCAACCCACCACTGTTAGCCAACACCCACCATGCAAAAGGTTGACCGCAGGGCCTGGCATGCAGCCAGGCCCAGTCTCTATCCCCCCACAGACATGCAACCCCCTGCTGTGGCATCCCCGCTGGGGGAAGGGGTTGTGCGGCACCCTCCCCAAGCCACTATTGGCCCTGGGGGCACCATACCTCAGGGGCCCTTTTTTTTTTTTATAAAAAGGGAGGTGATAAGTGACCCCGCTCCCTAAGCTGTTATTGGCCCCAGGGGGCCATACATAACATTGGGGGCCACCGGGTGAACTGGTCCTGCTGGGTGGGAGCTATACCAGTTTCCCTAGAGGAAGGGAAACAGAAGTGTGCTCCCCTCCGATGTGAGCATTTTCAAAGCTCCCACCGGATGGGTACACACTTCTTTCCCTTCCCGTGCTGCTGCAGGCAGGAAAAATCACTGTGTCCTGGGGTGGGCTCCCCAGGGCACAGTTAAAGAGCCGCCCAAGGATGAGGTCTCTGGGGCCTTGTAAGACTCGGTGAGGGGGCCGTGCGACCCCATCCCTAATACTAAAGTGTTTGGCCCTGGTGAATGGGGTTCCCGGGGGTGCTACAGGCTCTGAGAGCGGGGACCAAGTGCCCCTCTCCCCTATTAATATATTATAAGAGCCTATGAATGGAGAGCCTAGATCCTCTTAAGACTTGGAGAGGGGCCCATGCACCCATCAACCCTCTTTGATTACTGTGGCCACAGAGGCTTATCTCTGGCTCAGGGAGGTGGGCCACATGCCCCCGCCTAAATATTATAAAAATGAAAATGCAACATTTTTTTTAAACAAAAAATTATTTTGGTGCACAGGGACCCCCCACAGGGCCTTGGGGGGCAGGGTATCTTTACCCTTCCCCTTTAGTTTAATTTTTTTAAGCGAACCTCAGGATAGGGGACTCAGGGGTCGATTATGATGGTGGGCGGACAAAGTCCGCCCGCCATCGCATTGGCAAAAGGGACCACCCGCCATAGGTGTGGCGGTCCCACTGTACGAATTAGGATGCGCCCGCCACATTGGCGGGCGGATCCCGTATATTTTACATTGCGGTGGCGGTGCTGCAAGCAGCACCCGCCGCACTGTAAAATAGACATGTCGTGCTTTTACATGCACAACGTGACAGGCACTGCGTGGTGCCTGCCACATTGTACATGCAAATGCAGGGGGGTACCATAGGTACCCCCCATGTGCACCCACCACCCCCGAACTATATGGGGCCCGCTACGGGCCCCCAACAGCAGGAACCGCCAGCCTTTCCATGGCGGCAATGCAGCCATGGAAAGGCTGCTCTCACCCTGCATCGCAATATGGATGGTGGTGTCTTCCAGACACCGCCTCCATATTCAACACGTTTTCCGCCGGTCAACAAATCGACCAGCGGAAAAGCGGCGGACGGTCTTTCCGTCCGCCCCGGACCCCCCAACCATCATGATATGGCGGGGGGTCTTTGCTGTCTGGATGGCGGGGGATCGCCCCCGCCGGGCTGGCGGTGACCACTGCCGGCCCGGCGGGGGCGATCCGCCCGCCATCGTAATCGGCCCCTAAGTCCCCGAGTCCTGCAAAGGCTGCCTGCAACATTCTTCCTCATGTTGCAGGCAGCGAATCAAAGCCTTGCTCCCGCTGAAGCAAGATCGCCCAAGGGTAAAAAGAAACCCCCGGGCCAGTCTGAAGGCTATATTTTTTAAACCTGGGTTCAAGGGACTCTTGCAAGAGTCTCTGAAACCCACTTAATATCCACAAAACTACTGGGAAGATTTACACCAAATCACAACAGGCACGCTTTGTGTGTAATTCCGTTCAGCAATATATGCAGTAGTGTTCTTAAAATGGTCCATGGAAAATGCATGGGGATTTTGCGTTTTGGGACCCCTCCTTTTTCCTGGCCCTCTGCTTGACAGATCACCCTGAAACTTTCCATGCACAAACTAGACTAATAGTTGCCAATTGTTTGGAACATTTTGTGAAGATTTGTCAAACGACGCCAAAGGTATCAGCAAAATAGAAAAGGTATTTCTTACGGAAACCCTCAACTAGCTATAACTACCCATTGGAGACTGACACTGGGATATGTGTATATATATAGCTTAGAGAGAATCTGGATAAGTGGCAAAGCCCTCACAGGCAGCCAACCCAACAGTCCGAACAGCCTTTGGCCATGCACAGCAGAGAGTTGGCAACAGGGCCTGGCCGCAGACCAACCCACTCGGAGGTAGCCATTCCGCCATTCCGCCCACAGGCAGACAATGCCACATTGTGCACGGCCTTTCGAAACGTGCCGTGTGATGTTGGCTGCAGGGCCTGGCTTACAGCCAAGCCAAGCCCTATTCTATTCTATTCTATTATATTATATTATATTATATTCTTTGGGATTAGTAGAGCGCATGGCTACCCAGAAGGGTCTCCCAGCGCTAAACCAATAAGGTAGCATGCTAGTTCTAAGAGGTTAGAACCGAACTGATTTCAACAACTTTCTGAATCTGGGTTCTGACTCCGCTTTCCTTACATGCTCCAGAAGAGATTTCCACAGCGTAGGGGCCAGGAACACAAAAAAGCATCGCCCACTCCTGGAGTTCCTGATTCTGAGGACTTTAAACAACTGCTGGCTAGTGGAGCGCAGCGGCCTAATAGGGTTGTGGGGGGTGAGACATTTCTGAATCAATTTGAGACCCCATTTGATACATTACTCAATGGGCCATGCCCAGTACCTTAAAATGGATCTTTTTGGTCACTTGCAACCAGTGCAGATCCACCAACGCCGCTGATACAGAATGATGTCTATGAATTTTCAACAATATGCAAGCTGCGGCATTTTGAATAACTTGAAGTCTTTTTACGACTGACTTGGGGCTACCCAGGTACAGGGAGTTGCCATAGTCTAGTCAGGATATGACCAGTCCTTGCACAACAATCCTTAGTGAGGATTCTTACAGCCATCCCAGTATCTTTCTCAAGGTCCTTAATAGGCCAAAGCAACTGGATGCCAATTGTTTTGCTTGACTTGCCATTGACAGCTTGTTATCAGGCCTACGCCCAGGCTCTTGACTTCTGATTTAGGAGTTGGTTGATTGGCAAGGGAGTCAGGCCAGTTCAACTCTAGCCACCTCCCTGGTTTGTTTCTCACCACCATTACCTCTGTTTTCTCCCCATTTAGTTTCAAACTACTTGCTGTCTTCCAATCTACCACCTCCTTAAGGCAGTTGCTGAGAAGGTTAGAAGTTCTATCCATTTGATTGGAGAGGGAGATGACGATCTGAGGCCCTGCATCCAGCTCCCCACAAACAGCCAGCTAGAGGCAGCCAGTCACACACCGTGCAGGTCTATGGTCATGCGTGGCGTGGGGTAAACCACAGGCCCTGCCTTCAACTCACCACAGACAGCCAACCCCAAGCTGCGTACAGCCTTTGGCCGTGCGAAGCAGGTAGTTGGCCACAGGGTGTGGCAGCAGCTGCATACAGCCTTTGGCCTGCTGCCACACCCTGTGATCAAACCCCAAGCAGGCTCCCAATACTGCACACAGCCTTTGCTGTGCACTGCATAGGGTTGGCATAAACATATATATTAATGGGAGGGGAGGAGGGCGTGCAGTCCACCTCTTCGGGCCTTAATAACCCGTTGTGGGCAGGGAAACCTTACGGAGACATGGCTGCAGGATAGTTCTGGCCCTGATGTAGCCACTGCTTTGCCTGCTAATTATAGTATAATGAGGAAGGATAGGAAACTGAAAATAGGCGGTGGCATTGCGATTATCTATAAAAATCTTTACACATGCAAATTCGAAGATCTAACTTGCATAGACTGCGAGGCTGCCTTTTTTCAATTGACCCTGAATCCTCAGTTTACGTTTTCAGGGCTTTTGCTTTATCACCCTCCTGGGCCGGCTGGCCCTTGAGCTACTGCATTCTCTGATGTGATTGCTTCTTACATGTTGCATACCGCCAATTTCACTATCTTGGGTGATCTAAATCTTCATCTTGAGGACCCGACTTGTGGGATAGGTACCTCTTTCATCTCAGACTTGGCTGCTATGAATATTTTACTTAAAAACTCTGGCGCCACACATGTGGCGGGGCATTTACTTGATCCTATTTTTTCCAATCTTTTAAACATTGTTTGCTCTTCTGCTCTCCCTGTGACATGGTCTGATCACTATTTAACTAGTTTTAAAATTAAGCAAGCTGCGGCTAAACCACCCTCACTGGTGCAGGGGTGCAAAGCTCAATGCAGAAATTGGGGAAGCTGAATATGGAAGCTTTTAATAGGTTTTTAGCTAATAATGTTTCTGATCTTAATCAGGTCTCTTTAGCTGACCTAGGTAAGGTCCATTGCTGGTTTGAAAGATCTATTGACATGTGCCTTCCTCTCGCCAATAAGAAAATGAATAATCATCGGCCTCCTGCTCCCTGGTTTACGGAAAAATTAAAGCAGGAAAAAGTAAATGTAAGGCGTTTGAAAGACGCTGGAGGAAGAATTATGAAATTGAATCTAAGACTGCTTATAAGATGGCAATAAAAGCTTATCATTCTTCATGTAACACTGCCAGAGCGGAATATGTGAATACCATCATACATAACGCTCAGAATAGTTCTTAAGACTCTGTTTAAAGCAGTTAAAAGTCTGTCAGGTGCAGACAATCTGCCTGCCCCTCCTATACTTACTGAAGCACAATGCGAGGATTTGGCCGAGTTTTTCCTCGGAAAAGTGGAAAAAATGTATTCGAATCTTAATGCAAAGCAGGATAATATGCTACCTCCACCCATGAAAATTCTTACAATATCTAGTACAGCAGAGCAGCTGGATATTCAGCTTGATGAATCTAGTACTAAAGTTGAGAATTGGGCATTATTGGATATTATTTCCTTTAAGCAGTATTTAAACAGCCTTAAATCAGGATCACCTAGAGATCAGCTCCCGATTAGTGTAATGCAGAAACTGGATTTACCTGTTTTAAAAGTCATTATGGAGCTACTTAATGCTTCCATTCGTGAATCTACAATCCCTGCTGAGTGGAAGCATGCGATGGTCCTTCCGCTCCTCAAAAAGCAAATGCCGATCAGGCACAACTGTCTAATTTCCGTCCGATTTCATTGCTTTCAGTGTACTAAAATTTTTTGAAAAACATATTAATATTCAATTAACTAATTTTGTCACCTCCCAAAAGTTTCTACATCCTTCTCAGTCTGGCTTCCGGGCAGGTTTTTCCACCGAAACCGCTCTTCTTGGAGTCACTGAGATGCTACGTGGTCATTTGGATGCTGGGAACACTGCGGCACTATTATTGCTTGATCTAAGTGCCGCCTTGACACGGTGTCCCATTCCGTGTTATTGAAAGCTTTGTGCGGTTTGGGTGTTGAAGGTCCAGCCCTAGATTGGCTCTGTGACTTCCTGACTAATCGTACTTTCCAGGTCTTTTCCTCTGATGCTGCTTCAAAAACTTTTTCTTCACCTTATGGAGTCCCTCAGGGGTCCGCTCTGAGCCCATTATTGTTCAACATCTATGTTAAGCCTTTAGCAATTATTGCTGAAGAAGCTGGGCTGTCGATTTTTTCCTATGCCGACGATACTCAATTAATTTTTTCATTGTCGGCGGATAGGACTTCCAAGACATCATCTCTCCAAATAGGTTTGAGGAATATTGCAGGTTGGATGCAAGCTAACTTATTGCAACTTAACGGTGAAAAAACAGAGGTTCTAATTCTGGGTAAAAATAAGGAACTTTGGGGGCCTCAACACTGGCCGTCTGAAATGGGAGTTTTCCCTCAACCTGCTAGCCAAGTACGTAATCTGGGGGTCATTATTGACGATCAACTATCTATGAAGCAGCAAGCAGTGAAGGTGGCATCTACCTGCTTCACCATCCTAAAATGGCTTAGGAAAATTCTGTGGATGTTGCCTAACTCTACTCAACGTACGGTAGTCCAGGCCCTCATCACATCTAGGCTGGACTACGGCAACATCCTGTACCTGGGCGCTAATAAGGATGTAACACGTAGATTGCAGATGGTGCAAAATGCAGCGGCAAGAATGCTCTGCCAGCTCCCTAGAAGGTCCTCTGTCTCAAGTTCTCTCTGTGATCTTCATTGGCTTAGGGTGGAGAAGCGTGTGAAATTCAAAGCCCTATGTTACATGTTTTCCGCGCCGACAGATCTGGTAGCAGAGGTGATGGTTCCAATTGGCGCCGACCTATATCGTGAAATCAAATGGCTTGTAGAACCGGGTACAGTACCTTCATGGTCCAGACGGTTTTGCCCTGAGATTTTTAAATTGACCATTCCCAATCCGATCCTGGTTCCCGAGAGATAAATTGGCTGACAGAAGAACAACAACGTGAGTATCAATAGGGACTCCATGTGATACAAGGGAATGAAGTAAGTGGCGCAGCGCATGTTGGGAGTTGTAGTAAGCATAGAGTAAAAAGGTTAAAGTGGACAATAATTGAGGATAAATATTGTGTGGCTCTGATTGTGAGATTTGTTGGAGTTA
Source organism: Calotriton arnoldi (assembly GCA_963921515.1). Lineage (NCBI taxonomy): Eukaryota > Metazoa > Chordata > Amphibia > Caudata > Salamandridae > Calotriton > Calotriton arnoldi. Next base: position 708,944 of record CAWUFW010004042.1, read on the forward strand.
TAGTTATTGTGAATTTGATGATGTTTTTTAACTTTTGACAAAAGAGGTACCTCAAGTTCAAAATTGCATAAGTAAACTTGTCTGCTAGGAGAGGTGTACTGTGAGGTGCTATCAGATATTAGAAAACATAACTTTTTTGTGCAAGTGTGTTTACAGAGCTCAGTGGTGATTTATGCCTTAGTGCACAGGGAGTGGATACGCTTAGGGGCCGATTCCGATCTCGGTCGGAGGCGCACCCAATACCATTCGGTCGGGAAAAAAGCCATGCGAGAGCCTGTTTCCCGACCGATCCGTACAGCACACCGAACGAGCAAGTACGATGCGCACAACAGCAAAGAATCCGGCCGAGCCGTACTCACCCAAACCAGGTCCTGTTCTCCGCCCGAGGCGAATCCGGAAACGCCGAATCGAGTCGCACGGAAGGAAAATGCAGCCCCGTCCGGCCGGACAAGTACGATGCGCTTTCCGTACGCGCCGAACCCGTCGCTACGCACGGCACGTCAAAGCATCCGGGAGAGCGCACATAAGCTCCGATTCGCGCCACAACACGATCCACGGCTCCGAGACGAACACGCCAGCGACGAGGACGAGGCGAAGCGACGAGGACGACGCGAAGCAACGAGAAGGACGAACGACACGAACCAACCATGAATCCCTTTGTCCCGATCATACCAATATTCTACATATACTACTGGAACAGGCACGGACACGTACAGCGCAGAAGGTAAGCCATACACCAACCACAAAACACATACAACACGTACACGACACATCACACACACACACAGGGATGCAGAATATACTTACACCAGCAACAGCAGCACCATAGGGGCGGGATGCCCATCACCAATGCCACATACGCACACAGGGGCCTGAATGCGCACCACCACCCCTACCCAGGGGGGCAGGATGCCTACCACTACTACCACCCTCACCCAGGGGGGCAGGATGCCTACCACTACTACCACCCTTAGCCAGGGGGGCAGGATGCCTACCACTACTACCACCCTCACCCAGGGGGGCAGGATGCCTACCACTACTACCACCCTTAGCCAGGGGGGCAGGATGCCTACCACTACTACCACCCTCACCCAGGGGGGCAGGATGCCTACCACTACTACCACCCTTAGCCAGGGGGGCAGGATGCCTACCACTACTACCACCCTTAGCCAGGGGGGCAGGATGCCTACCACTACTACCACCCTTAGCCAGGGGGGCAGGATGCCTACCACTACTACCACCCTCACCCAGGGGGCAGGATGCCTACCACTACTACCACCCTTAGCCAGGGGGCAGGATGCCTACCACTACTACCACCCTCACCCAGGGGGCAGGATGCCTACCACTACTACCACCCTTAGCCAGGGGCGGCAGGATGCCTACCACTACTACCACCCTTAGCCAGGGGGGCAGGATGCCTACCACTACTACCACCCTTAGCCAGGGGGCAGGAGGCTTACCACTACTACCACCCTCACCCAGGGGGCAGGATGCCTACCACTACTACCACCCTTAGCCAGGGGGGCAGGATGCCTACCACTACTACCACCCTTAGCCAGGGGGGCAGGATGCCTACCACTACTACCACCCTCACCCAGGGGGCAGGATGCCTACCACTACTACCACCGTTAGCCAGGGGGGCAGGATGCCTACCACTACTACCACCCTTAGCCAGGGGGCAGGATGCCTACCACTACTACCACTGTTAGCCAGGGGGCAGGATGCCTACCACTACTACCACCCTTAGCCAGGGGGGCAGGATGCCTACCACTACTAGCACCCTTAGCCAGGGGGCAGGATGCCTACCACTACTACCACCCTCACCCAGGGGGGCAGGATGCCTACCACTACTACCACCCTTAGCCAGGGGGGCAGGATGCCTACCACTACTACCACCCTTAGCCAGGGGGGCAGGATGCCTACCACTACTACCACCCTTAGCCAGGGGGGCAGGATGCTCTACCACTACCACCACCCTCACCCAGGGGGCAGGATGCCTACCACTACTACCACCCTTAGCCAGGGGGGCAGGATGCCTACCACCACTACCACCCCCACCCATAGGATGGACAATGCATGACACAACCAGCACACCACAACCTAGGGAATGCAAGAAGAAGACATCCCCCAACACCATGACAAGCGTGTGTAGACTGTGTCAAATGCCTACAACACCGAACATGACTTCTAACATACAATGTGACCCCTAGCACATGTGCCACACAAATATGTGTGTGGCACACACAACGCAAGCAGGCCATGACCATTGTGGCAATGGGGTCCAAACCCCCATCATCACAGTGACCAAAAGGTAAGTGTGGGGTCCATAGCTGCAGCACATTTTGAACATTGTGGCAATGGGGTCCAAACCCCCATCATCACAGTGACCAAAAGGCAAGTGTGGGGTCCATAGCTGCAGCACATTTTGAACATTGTGGCAATGGGGTCCAAACCCCCATCATCACAGTGACCAAAAGGCAAGTGTGGGGTCCATAGCTGCAGCACATTTTGAACATTGTGGCAATGGGGTCCAAACCCCCATCATCACAGTGACCAAAAGGTAAGTGTGGGGTCCATAGCTGCAGCACATTTTGAACATTGTGGCAATGGGGTCCAAACCCCCATCATCACAGTGACCAAAAGGCAAGTGTGGGGTCCATAGCTGCAGCACATTTTGAACATTGTGGCAATGGGGTCCAAACCCCCATCATCACAGTGACCAAAAGGCAAGTGTGGGGTCCATAGCTGCAGCACATTTTGAACATTGTGGCAATGGGGTCCAAACACCCATCATCACAGTGACCAAAAGGTAAGTGTGGGGTCCATAGCTGCAGCACATTATGAAACATTGTGGCAATGGGGTCCAAACCCCCATCATCACAGTGACCAAAAGGCAAGTGTGGGGTCCATAGCTGCAGCACATTTTGAACATTGTGGCAATGGGGTCCAAACCCCCATCATCACAGTGACCAAAAGGTAAGTGTTGACAAAGTAAGAGGTGCAACTGCCAAACTGCATGGATGATTCCTGGTCACAGAACAACAAACACATCAGTGGCAAAGTAGTGTATGTGTCCCATTGCAACATAAATTGGGGGAGCCAAATCCTGCAGTGCAAATAAGACATAACTTTGGCCATGTGCAGACAAACAACACCCATGGGGGCTGACACCGTCAACAATCATCAATGACACAATGACAGAAGTGACCATCCGAATGCAGACCCACATATTTGCACCAATGGGCACACACATGCAGATACCCTGTGGAGACTGCAGATGTGAGGCGAACAGATACCATACCATGGCAGCAATGGGACACACAATGAACAATTAGCACCAAATGAGGGCTCCCGTCCCATCAGCCTGGTCATGGAAGTGCCAACGGAATCATCAGCACAGATCCAACACACTTGTATAGCAATGTTGCACTGACAACACAGATGAGTCCTTCCCCATTGATGCCCAAACCTGCATGTTCACTGGAGATGGCCACACGGTCAGGGAAGTAGACGAATAGAACAATGGCAGGCACAACAGATGTGCAGGGGTGGAAGCCACAGATGTGAAGTTGCCAATCTAAGTAGGAAATCTCATTGCCAAATACTGAACACATGACACCCTCAGATGCTGCTATGGATGACATGGATACACCACAGGATAGGACACATTCCCCCTGGACCACATGGGTTCCTACACAGTAACACTTCATTATCATGAGACCAAATATCACCATCACTGCAGCAAGGGCATTGTTAGCATCATCAACATCATGTACATCAGAAGCAAAAGCACTAGAGAACAGAAAGTTGCTTTATTCAGCATATGTGGCATTAAAAGTAGAAGTCCGATAGAACATAAACAAAGGCCAATGGCCAGTCCATCAACAAAGTCACAAGTGGGTGACAGTGGCAGATGCCACCCTACACATGCCTGCACAAAACCAGGGACAATCCACTAGGAGGGGCAACCGGGGGGTAGGCCAGGCACCGCAGGGACAGGATCAGGGCTCACCAGGAGGAAGCAGGGAAGGGGTGGTGGGTGCTGAAGAGCCACTGACAACTGCAGTGGAGGTGTCTGACATGGTGTGTGCCGGCACAACTGGGAGGCATGGCTCAGATGTTGTGGGTGCCGGCACGACTGCAGTGGACCCTGCAGATGGAGTGGACAGGTCTGCCACTGCAGTGCCCAAGTCAGACAGGGTGGTAGTGGACTCCACTGCAGTGCCTACCACCAGGGGAGGAGAATGGGGAACAGGCAAGGTGGGCTGGACAGAGGGGGAGGACACCCTCACCACATCAGTGGCACAGACAAGCGCAGCGGGGGTGTGGTGCCGGGAGAGCAAGTGGCAGGGGGAGAAGGCCGGAGCCTCTTGGGGATGGTATATCTGTGGGTGGGGGAACCTGGGGCAGGGTGTGGTGGGGGCACCTGTGGAGTGGGGGCCTGAGGGATGGAGGAAGGAGACCTGGTGCTTGAGCTGCAGGGCGGCGGCGAGGTCTTGCTCTTAGCACTCCGGGGGACTTGCGGGTGGGGGCCTCAGTCTGTCTGCACCTGGGGGAGGGTGTCCGGGGGCGAGGGGCACTCTGCTCCGTGTGGGGGCTTCCTCTTCCCCCTGGATGCTGGGGCAGCTGGATCGGAGGGGAAGAGGCCGAGGTCACTGAGGAAGAGGCGCTGGGTCTTTGGGGTTGCAGGTGAGGCAAGGGAAGGTGCTTTGGAGGGAGAGGCAACTGAGGACTGTGCAGTGCCCGTGGATGCGTGTGTGTGTACCAGGGCCCCATCCCCTGTGAGTCTGGTTTCAGTCCCCTGACTGTGCGTGCGTGTGCGTTTAGTTTGTGGCGTGTGTGTCTGTGTGCTGGATGTGTGTGTGCTGGTGTGTGCCTGTGCCGGTGTGTGTGTGCTTGGGACGGGCAAGGTGCTGGGGAGTGTGGATGGAGCAGAGGCAGGAGGGGTGAGGGACTGTCTGAGGAGGGACACTGCTGCCGTCAGGGAGGAGTCCATGGACCTGTTGCCCCTCTGTAGGTCAGACATGCCCGATGAGATGCCCTCCATGAACGACACCAGCTGAGTCAACAGTGCGGTGTGCGCATGGAGGACACTCAGCATGGCTGTCTGCCCTACATGGAGCTGGCGAAGGAGGTACACAGACTCCTCACTCAGGGCAGCAGGGGACACAGGGGCAGGGGGTGCGGTGCCTGGGCCAAAGGAGACACGCTCCCGAACATGGGAGCCTCCACGGACCTTGGGAATGGGAGCCGATGGGAGGGCGGTGGTGGTGCTGGTGGTGGCGGGGACAGCAACACTAGCTGGGGTGTGGTGGCTGCTGACACCCGCCTCCACAAGGGAGTCATCCTCCGAGTTGCTCTGGTCCTCAGCTGAGGTGGATTGTGCTGAGGACTCCTCGGTGTGGCTCCCTCGCCCTCCGTGCCACTGGGTCCCTCCGACCACTCCTCGGCTGCTGACCCAGTCTGGCTCTCTGGCTCCTCCTGGTCCGTGGAGCTGTCCCCTTCCGTGGCCGTGGATGTATCTGCAAACAATGGGGAAACAGACAGACATCAGTCACCTGCACCAAACGCACACACCACTGTGAGCACAGCACATCACAGAGCAAGCCCTGGCATCATTAGTTGTACATTGCTAAAAGTGCCCTAACTGAACAGGAGAAGCCAATTGTCAGTCTGATGCCAAGCATGGCACTCACATCCCACATGGCCTTGTACCCATCTGTCTGGTGTCTGTTGGATTGCAACACCCCAGTGTGGACACATGCACCAAGTACACAGTAGTTGGACAGAGCAGAGGACACGGTGTGGACACATCACAGCTCTTGCCACTGAGTCAGTACAGGTTTCCGGATGAAAGGGATGCCCAGAGTCAAATAGGAAATGCATGTGATGCATACCAGCGACAGACACCATGATGCACCCATGTCCTGATAGCCAGCGCCACTATGGTGTGCATGTAGCACATGTCACTCCCCTGCAGGACCACAAATAAGTTGACACATGCCATGGCAGAGGCATGACTGCTAAGTCATACATCACTGTCTCAGTGATGTATGACTTGGCAGCCAGACAACAACACTATGCACTGTGTCACAATAGTAGGTCATGGGGAATGCAAGTCCTGGAGCTGCACAAGTGCACATGTACATCCCCCACACAATACATCATCTCAACCCTCATCTGTCCAGGTCACACCTATTGGACATATGGGAGACCTGTGACACTACCCTCTGAACCTGAGCCCCTCACAATTTGCTGTGAATGGGGAACAGCTGCCTGAACATCACATTCGCATACCCCAGTCTGCACGGGCAGCTGATCAAACACCTATGTGACACACAAGTATCGTCTCCTATGGTCACATCTCCAGGGGCATGCTGAGCCCCTACCAAGAAACACCCCAGCAGTCCTGGCAACTAATCCACAGCACACTGACACAGAGGCAGACACCGGAGGGGTCAAATCACTGTGCACAATGTGTCAGCTGATACACGGGAGTGGGAGTACAGAGTGCATTGCATGGCCTGGAGTAGGCATGACTGTCCTGCTCCACATGAATGAGGGATGTGCCCTGGACAGTGGATAGCTGGCTATGTATGTGTGACACACGTAATCTGCACACTCCTGGGGCCCAAACATTGTTCCCACCCGCTGCATGGGCGTGTGCCACATACCCCAGGCACATGTGGTGGCTCAGCTCAGCAAGTGGACCGCATATCAAAGCAACACGCAGATCACATGTCCAAACCCAGGCGTTGTGTGAACAATGGACCCACCCATGATGCCCACAACAGAGTTAGGGAAACAGATGCTGTCCCCCACCTTTAGTGAAGCAAACTGCAAGGACACAGTCCCAAGTGACACAATTCCCTGAATGTAAGGGCCACACCTGGGTATCAGATGAGCAGTGGGCAGTGCACAATAGAGGGACATGGCTCCTGGACAACATGACTGCTGCACTGTGGCAGTTGAACCAGGCCAGAGGAGGGCACAAAGCATGTAATACAGAGTTCACAGTGCAGTCTTTGACTCACCCCTCCTTGCTGCTGTCTGGCCTTCAGCTGCCCATCCAGGTCTGGAAACACCACCGCCAGGATCTGGAGCATGTGGGGGTCAGGGTCCGTGTTCCGCCCCTCCTGCGAGGAGGCGACAGCTTCAGCTGGACCCGTGCAATCCTCCGGGTCCAGCCCCGAAGGTCCTGCCACCTCTTCTGGCAGTTGCGGATCCGGCGCTTGTAGACCCCCACGGACCGGACAGCCCGGACGATGTCCTTCCAGATTTCCTGCTTCCGATGGGCATTAACCTGTCAGGATGACAAAGTGAAAAGGCCATTACCACACATGCAACATATCCGTGCATGACACAGTTGCATATACATGTCTCAATCACAGGGGCACATGATGTACACAGGCAGTGCAAAGCTGACCATGGACAGTTTGCCAGACGTCACTACATGGTATCATTGCATGGGAAGTAAAACCATGTTCAAATGCACTGTCACTGCACCATACCTGTCCAGTGCAAGTCACTACACACTATGGGGGTGACAACTACTCAGTGAACCTGCTAGCCAGTGGCGTGCAGACTCTCAGCCTTGCCAGTCACACAAAAAGCACATTCAGAAAGGCAGTGCACAGAACACTCACCTGCTCCCCTCGTGTCCCATACAGCTTGCTGTACTGTGGAAGTAGGCTGTCCAGCAGGGCCTGGTTCTCTTCAAGGCTGAAGGCTGGGGCTCTCTCCACAGTACGTGCCATTGCAGGGTCCAGAGGGGCAGAGACAGCAGCAGTGCAGTGGCAGATGTCGTCCTGGAGCATGTAGTGCAGGCAAGTGAGCTCTCAGGGGAACAGCCAGCAATATATATGTGCTGGAGAGGCAGATACTGTCCCTTGTGTCCAAAGTGATAGGTCCAAGTCGTTTGCATCTTCTGAATCTGGCCAATCCATGGAATAGCAGCACCAAAACACGCCCACAGCATCCTTCAAATCCTCAACTTCATGACATACATGATTTTGCAACATTGTTGTGGGTGACCAACTGAATTTACAGCAACCGACTCGTTCGAAATTCGAAAACGCGTCCGTTGCCAGGCAAGCCCATTGTCAATGGGTGCGCACCGATCGGTCCATTGCGGTACAACGCGCACAGGGGTACAACGCGTACCCGCACACATTGAATGCAATGGGCCGGCTGGAGGCACCGATCGGTCCATTGCGGTACAACGCGCACAGGGTACAACGCGTACCCGACACATTGAATGCAATGGGCCGGCCGGAGGCACCGATCAGTCCATTGCGGTACAACGCGCACAGGGGTACAACGCGCACTCGCACACATTGAATGCAATGGGCCGGCCGGAGGCACCGATCGGTCCATTGCGGTACAATGCGCACAGGGGTACAACGCGTACCCGCACACATTGAATGCAATGGGCCGGCCGGAGGCACCGATCGGTCCATTGCAGTTCAACGCGCACAGGGGTACAACGCTGCACCCGCACACATTGAATGCAATGGGCCGGCCGGAGGCACCGATCGGTCCATTGCAGTTCAACGCGCACAGGGGTACAACGCGTACCCGCACACATTGAATGCAATGGGCCGGCCGGAGGCACCGATCGGTCCATTGCGGTACAACGCGCACAGGGGTACAACGCGTACCTGCACACATTGAATGCAATGGGCCGGCCGGAGGCACCGATCGGTCCATTGCAGTTCAACGCGCACAGGGGTACAACGCGCACTCGCACACATTGAATGCAATGGGCCGGCCGGAGGCACCGATCGGTCCATTGCGGTACAACGCGCACAGGGGTACAACGCGTACCCGCACACATTGAATGCAATGGGCCGGCCGGAGGCACCGATCGGTCCATTGCAGTTCAACGCGCACAGGGGTACAACGCGTACCCGCACACATTGAATGCAATGGGCCGGCCGGAGGCACCGATCGGTCCATTGCGGTACAACGCATCACTGTACATGTGACTGGCATATGTCAGCATGCCTGTCTCAGATGGACATATGCCAGCCACAGATAGCTCCCAGGGAGTGAGGGGCACACCTACATCACGACAGCCTGTCCAAACCTTATCATAAGGCATGTAAGGATGCATTTCCTATTGTGTGTATGTTGGTGTACATGTTGTCCTGTGGGTGTCACCTGTGGGCAGCCACCCCCAGGCTGTGCACGTGTTCATGGGGACAGGATCCTGGGTGTTACGTGTACGTGACCACTGTGATGTGCAACTGTTCATATCTGTGCATGTGCCATGGTCACATTTCACAGTGGTGTATGTGTATGTCATGTCACATACCCCGTGAGTCCCATGTGGGACGGTATGTTTGAGCCAGGGTGTCCCAGTGGCACAATAGTGATGGTCCTCCACAGTCTTTGTGCATGTAGTGTTTACAATGTCTCTGATTTCATGTGCACAATGGGAGACAGTCTCCACATCCACGTTGTGTGTGCATGGACTCTGATGTTGTGCGTGTGTGTCACAGACGTCCATGTCTGTCCTGCCGTGGCAAGTGCGGCCACTACCTGTGGAGGTCATGGTTGTTTTGCTGTGGTGTATACATGATACTCCATGTAATGCCAGTGTCCATGTGGCATTACAGGGTCCCTGGGAATGTACCTGTCGTTGAGCTGTGGTGCCTGGGGCACATCTGTCCTCACATGTCACTGTGGGGGTTATTGTGACACGGCAGCAGGAGATGGGAACTGTGACACGGCCTCATGATATCCAATGGGCCAACCTGGGACTAATTGATGCCACCTGTTGGACCGTGTTGACAGATGTTGGCCATGTATGTACCATACATGTCCTTCCGGTACTGCACACTTCATGTAGTTGTGCCTCATAATGATGTATGTTGGGATCTTGAGTGTGTTCAATGCCGCATATGTGGGGTGACTGACAATCTTGCTTACTTCTCCTCTGCACTGCAGGGCTCCTGCTGTCCATCGGCCATTCCCAGACCTGGCAACGATGGTGGAACGGGACAGCATCCGACGGTACCGCTTCACCAGGCAGCTGATTGAGGATTTGGCAGTGCAGTTGTCCCCACATTTGCAGCCTGGCCGGCCGTATCCTACAGCGCTGACCCCCAAGGTGAAGGTGATGGCAGCCCTACACTTCTTTGCCACTGGTACCTTCCAACATACTGTGGCGACTGCTGGTGGGATGTCACAGACCATGTTCAGCCGTGTGCTCCTCGATGTTTTGGCGGCAATGTTGCTCTTCCTGAACCGGTACATCTATTTCCCTAGACTGCGACGACTCACTGACGTGAAGAGTGACTTTTATGCCCTGGGGAGGATGCCGCATGTAATTGGCTCCATTGATGGGACACATGTGGCTTTGGTACCACCACAGGCCCAGGAGCAGGCCTACAGGAACCGCAAGCACTACCACTCGGTCAATGCACTGGTGGTGTGTCTTGCAGACATGACCATCACACACGTGTGTGCCCGTTTCTCTGGTTCAGCACACGATGCCTTTGTGATGAGGAGTAGTCGCATCCCCAGGATGATGGCACAGATGCAGAACCAGCGTGCCTGGCTTGTCGGTGTGTACTGACTTTGTGCCATTGTGTGTGATCTGATCTGTAGTATTCCGCCCACTTTTCCAAGTCAGCTAATGTGCACTTGTCTGTCCGTAGGTGACTCGGGATACCCCAACATGCCGTGGTTGCTGACACCCCTCAGGAACCCTGTGACACCTGCCCAGATGCGCTACAATGAGGCACATGGTCGGACCAGGAGAGTGATTGAGCGGACCTTTGGTCTCCTGAAGAGCCGCTTCCGCTGCCTGGACAAGACCGGAGGGTCCCTCCCATATGCCCCTGCGAAAGTGTGCAAGATTATCATCGTCTGCTGCATGCTCCACAACCTGGCAGTGCGGAAGGAGTTGCCTCTCATCCAGGATGACAATGACCAACATCCGCCACCTGTGGAGGATCCTGGCCTGGACCACGATGCCAGTGACGATGATGATGATGATGGTGACGGTGATGTCCGCACACAGCTCATCACCAACTTCTTTAGCTGAATGTGAGTATCCTGAGGTGTCATGTCAATGATGTGAGTTGGCATGATGTGTGGGTGGTGCTCTGGTGCTGTTGGAGTGTGTCCATGGGTTACTTGACTGGATGTGTGTTGCGATGTGTGGTGACAGGTGGGCTGTACTCCCCAACAGTGTTGACATGCTAACTTGGTTCTGGGTGGGTATCTTGTAACATGTATTGTGCATGAGTTTTGCTGTTCTGTCCTGTACTCCATTGCTTTTGACTGTGTGTCATTTCTGTCCTTCGCAGGGTACTTTCAGATTAGTTTGGTCAACTGTGTCCACCGACGACGTGATTGCACATCCAGGCTGGTAGCTGTTGTGTCCCTACAGGTGATGTGCGCCACACCCATGGACTTCCTTCCGTCTACAGTTGTTGACTGTGTGCCCGCTGCCAGGTGGGGTTACCTTGCATCTGTAGTGGTTACGGCATGTTGCAACTGTGTAATAAACCTGTGCTTCACTTTGTGATGTGCATTGTCTGTGGTCACACATTTGACTGCCATTTGCTTACTGCACCTGTGGGCTACTTGACTACAACTGGGAATGGGTGTGGTGTCTGTGCATTGCACTGTCTTCCCTGGCAACATCAGTGTAGGCAATGAGTCAGATGGCCTAGGTGTGTATGTGTTGTGTAGCCCTGGTGGTGTGTCTCCCTCATGTGTGTCACGTTGCCTGTACTCACATGCCTGTGTTGTCCTTGCTGTTGCAGTTCGCATACACAGTGTAATTTTGCAGTTCATCATCCCCATAACAGCACCCACGTTGGAATCACGACAGAGGCAAGTATGGTGTATTAGTGTGTTTATTGTGATACATTTGTGTTAATAGTGCATAGGATGGGTTGTGCTGTACATAAATCTTGCAATCCCAAGTTCCTAGGTGAATTGAAAGTCCTGGTAGACAGGATCCCCAGTATCGGGGCCACAGTTGTCTGACACATTGGTCCAACTTGTACTCCCCATGCAATGTGTGGGAGTAGTGTTGCCGTCAACAGGGTGAACAGTCTGTGCACAAAGGCAAACATCCAGAACAGGTTCAGGCTTCCTGGGAGTTGCGCTTGGCCATCGGCCTCTCACTTTTCCCTCCTCGGACGACCCCTCTTCTTGGGGGGGCCCTCAAGTACAGGCTGCTGCGGTGCAGGGGACTCTCCGCCAGAGTCCTCCTCCCTCCCTGTGGCAGTTGTAGTTTGTTCGGCACCAGATGTTGTTGGCACACAGGGAGGTGTGGACTGGTTGCTGTTCATCTGGCGGAGGCATTGTAAAATGTCCCTGTGCACCGCCGTCATCTCATGCAGTGCATCCCACTTGGACTCCACGCGGGACATGTGTGAGTCCACACGGGACATGTGTGACTCCACGTGGGACATGTGGGAGTCCAAGCGGGCATGATGGGCAGCCTGCTGCTGTTTAATGTCTCTGAGGAGCCCCACTACCTGGCTGAGCTCTCCGGTGCTGGACTGGTACGCATCAGCTATGCGTACCAGTTGTGGGTCATCATGCACACCAGCAACGTCTGCAAGCAGCGACCTCTGTCTCCCACCCCTCCCACCACCCCTGCTGACATGTGCAGTGTTTGCAGTGGCACGCACAGATAACCCTGGTCCACCTTGGGGGTTGGTGGTGGTTGTGGTGTCCATGGCCCCAGGTTGGTCCAGGGTCACTGTGCTGGTGTTGCTCCTTGTTCTGTCCATGTCGGCAGGGATGGTATTCGTGGTGACAGTCGTTGGAGGGGTGGGTGCAGGGGTGCAGCTGGTTGTCCTGCTGGTGCTGCAGCTGGTGGTCCTGCTGGTGCTGCATGTTGACTTGCACCGGATGTGCCAGGTTGTTCTTCATCGTCCGAGGAGGACAGAGGCTGTACGACGCCAGTGAGCTCGGCATCCTCTTGAGCCTGGGACTGGGACTCCTCAGCGTCTGCTGCTGTGTCCCCATCATCACCTGTTTTTGGGAGACACAAACGATGTATGTCATGTTTCTGCAGGCATCAATGGTTGACACACATGACAGTTGTGACTGTGCCTCTGGGTGCGGGCCTGTACATTGCATTGTCCTAAGTCGTCACAGTCAGGGGTTGATATTGGTGTGGCACATTGTCCTGCATTATTTGGGCATTTCTATGTATTTTCTGGGGTGTGAACATGGTCTGCATTGGTTGTGTTTGGTTAACAGCCGGCCCTCCTTCCCACCCACCCACCCAGTCAGTTATCCCACCATGGAACGTGCTTGCGTTGCAGGGAGTGTAAGTTGTCTCTCAGGATGTCAGTCAGTGGTGTCCTGCTGTTTGTTGGTGCACAGTTGCCAGCAGGGCCTTGTGCTCCCCACAGCAGTAGCCAGTGTCAGCCATCTTGTGAGTCCTTCTCCACTCCCTGTGATGTGAGCATGGTTCATGGTGGTGTTGATGGGACAGCTGTGGGGGTGACCAATATCAGTGACTACGACTCCCATCATGCTATTGCCTCCACCCCCCTTCCCAGCATGCCCATGCTTCCTTCCTTTTGATTCTGCTTCCCTGTGGGGTGGGCTGGCTGTGCTGACAGGATGGCTGGGAGTGTTGTCCTGGCAGTTGTTTGGCTAAGAGTCCCAAGAGTGTCCCTGTGCTTCACACAACATAACCCAGGGTGGTGGTTCTTTGTGGGATCTTGTGTTAGGATGGAGGGCATTGCATTCTACCTGGTGGGTACTGTGGAGTTTGTGTTGGGGGTGTGTGAGGGGAGGTGCTTGTGACTATGGTTAGTGCTGCAAGTCCTCCTTCCCACCCAGCCAGCCAGCCAGTTATCCCACCATGGAACGTGCTTGCATTGCAGGGAGTGTAAGTTGTCTCTCAGGATGTCAGTCAGTGGTGTCCTGCTGTTTGTTGGTGCACAGTTGCCAGCAGGGCCTTGTGCTCCCCACAGCAGTGGCCAGTGTCAGCCATCTTGTGAGTCCTTCTCCACTCCCTGTGATGTGAGCATGGTTCAGGGTGGTGTTGATGGGACAGTTGTGGGGGTGAGCTATGTCTGTGACTACGACTCCCATCATGCCATTGCCTCCACCCCACTTCCCAGCATTCCCATACTTACTTGCTTTTGTGTGGAGTTCAGTGTGTGTGGGTGTGAGAGCAATGGCAAGATGGCTGACAGTGGTGTCCTGCTGTTGGTTGGTGTGCAGTACCCAGCATGCCCTTGTGCTCCCCACGACACAGCAACAGTGTCAGACATCTTTGATGGGCCTTTCCACTCTCTGTGGGATGTGCATGCGTGAGTGTGAGCTTGCTGGGCCATGTGGTGGGGGATGTAGAGCTGTGACTACGACTCCCATCATGCTATTGCCTCCCCCCCCTCCCAGTATGCCCATGATTCCTTCCTTTTGACTCTGCTTCCCTGTGGGGTGGGCTGGCTGTGCTGACAGGATGGCTGGGAGTGTTGTCCTGGCAGTTGTTTGGCTAAGAGTCCCAAGAGTGTCCCTGTGCTTCACACAACATAACCCAGGGTGGTGGTTCTTTGTGGGATCTTGTGTTAGGATGGGGGCATTGCATTCTACCAGGTGGGTTCTGTGGAGTTTGTGTTGGGGGTGTGTGAGGGGAGGTGCTTGTGACTATGGTCAGTGCTGCAAGTCCCCCTTCCCACCCAGCCAGCCAGATATCCCACCATGGAACGTGCTTGCATTGCAGGGAGTGTAAGTTGTCTCTCAGGATGTCAGTCAGTGGTGTCCTGCTGTTTGTTGGTGCACAGTTGCCAGCAGGGCCTTGTGCTCCCCACAGCAGTAGCCAGTGTCAGCCATCTTGTGAGTCCTTCTCCACTCCCTGTGATGTGAGCATGGTTCAGGGTGGTGTTGATGGGACAGTTGTGGGGGTGAGCTATGTCTGTGACTACGACTCCCATCATGCCATTGCCTCCACCCCACTTCCGAGCATTCCCATACTTACTTGCTTTTGTGTGGAGTTCAGTGTGTGTGGGTGTGAGAGCAATGGCAAGATGTCTGACAGTGGTGTCCTGCTGTTGGTTGGTGTGCAGTACCCAGCATGCCCTTGTGCTCCCCACGACACAGCAACAGTGTCTGACATCTTTGATGGGCCTTTCCACTCTCTGTGGGATGTGCATGCGTGAGTGTGAGCTTGCTGGGCCATGTGGTGGGGGATGTAGAGCTGTGACTACGACTCCCATCATGCTATTGCCTCCTCCCCCTTCCCAGCATGCCCATGATTCCTTCCTTTTGACTCTGCTTCCCTGTGGGGTGGGCTGGCTGTGCTGACAGGATGGCTGGGAGTGTTGTCCTGGCAGTTGTTTGGCTAAGAGTCCCAAGAGTGTCCCTGTGCTTCACACAACATAACCCAGGGTGGTGGTTCTTTGTGGGATCTTGTGTTAGGATGGGGGCATTGCATTCTACCAGGTGGGTTCTGTGGAGTTTGTGTTGGAGGGTGTGTGAGGGGAGGTGCTTGTGACTATGGTCAGTGCTGCAAGTCCCCCTTCCCACCCAGCCAGCCAGATATCCCACCATGGAACGTGCTTGCATTGCAGGGAGTGTAAGTTGTCTCTCAGGATGTCAGTCAGTGGTGTCCTGCTGTTTGTTGGTGCACAGTTGCCAGCAGGGCCTTGTGCTCCCCACAGCAGTAGCCAGTGTCAGCCATCTTGTGAGTCCTTCTCCACTCCCTGTGATGTGAGCATGGTTCAGGGTGGTGTTGATGGGACAGTTGTGGGGGTGACCAATATCAGTGACTACGACTCCCATCATGCTATTGCCTCCACCCCCTTCCCAGCATGCCCATGCTTCCTTCCTTTTGATTCTGCTTCCCTGTGGGGTGGGCTGGCTGTGCTGACAGGATGGCTGGTAGTGTTGTCCTGGCAGTTGTTTGGCTAAGAGTCCCAAGAGTGTCCCTGTGCTTCACACAACATAACCCAGGGTGGTGGTTCTTTGTGGGATCTTGTGTTAGGATGGGGGCATTGCATTCTACCAGGTGGGTTCTGTGGAGTTTGTGTTGGGGGGTGTGAGGGGAGGTGCTTGTGACTATGGTCAGTGCTGCAAGTCCCCCTTCCCACCCAGCTAGCCAGATTTCCCACCATGGAACGTGCTTGCATTGCAGGGAGTGTAAGTTGTCTCTCAGGATGTCAGTCAGTGGTGTCCTGCTGTTTGTTGGTGCACAGTTGCCAGCAGGGCCTTGTGCTCCCCACAGCAGTAGCCAGTGTCAGCCATCTTGTGAGTCCTTCTCCACTCCCTGTGATGTGCGCATGGTTCATGGTGGTGTTGATGGGACAGTTGTGGGGGGCAATATGTGTGACTGCGACTCCCATGATGCTATTGGCTACACTGACTTGGCCAGCATACACAGAATTCCTTCGTTTGAGTGGTCTTCACTGTGTGTTGGTGTTGTTGTGGTGGCTACATGTGTGGATGTGTTTGTTAGTTCTATTTGTGCCACTGCCTAGCTATAGTTGTAGTTGTGTTTGTACATGTGTTGGCACAGTTGGATGTGATTTTTTGATGGCATGTGTTGTGTTTATCTGACTGACATACACATTTTGGGATGATTCTGTTCTGGTTGCTGTGTAATTGCTATGAGTGCATGGTTTGACTCTCCCCTTGACAGTGATGTGTGTGTTTTGTGGCAGTATATTGTGTACATTTGTTGTGTACTCACCAGGCTCTGGGATGTCCTCTAGTCCATATACGCTCACTGGCGGAAGGATGGCCCGCACCTTCTCCTCCCAGGGCCTGAGGTATATTGGCTTGGCAGGAGGGCCACTGCCGGTGTGTTGGCTGTTGATGTAGTCTTTCGTCAGCATTTTCCGTACCCTCCTGCGCACGTCATACCACCTGTTCTGGATGTCGGTCTTTGTGCGCCGACATGGTGATTGTGCGTTCACCCTGTTGATGATCCTCTCCCACATCTTGGTTTTCTGCGACATGGGGGTCTGTTGGACCAGTGTGCCAAACAGCTGTGGCTCCACCCTGAGGATCTCGTCTACCATGACTTCCAATTCACTATCTAGGAACTTGGGATTCTTCTTGGGGGCATGGTGATGGGTGGTGATGGTGGGTGATGTGTGTGTTGGTGTGCAGGTGAGGGTGTGTGAGTGTGTGTTTTGCTGGGTGTATGTGAGGTAGGTATTTGTTGGTGTGCTGATGGTGTGTGGCTTGTGTGAGGGATGAGCTGTGGGTGTGTGGTTGCTTTCTCTTGGGTGCTGGCAGTGGAATGGCATTTGCAAAGGCTCATGGTAGTGATTTGTGTCCTTTATATAGGTGGAGTTGTGGGTGTGTCTTTGTTCTCTGTCCCCACCCCCCAGTATTTATTGGCTTGGTAATTGCTTGTTTGGCCTTTTTTTGGGTGATTTTTCCTTTGTGCTGTTTGTGTATGTTGCAAACGTTCTTGTGACCGAGTCGGACCCTGCATTGGTCTCGTACGGTGTTCTCCGTTTCGTTCACGCTGTGTTTGTGCAGTTTTCTATGCTGCGTACGCGTCGGTCGCGGTGTATTGTGTTGCTTCGGCTCGGTTTTGTATGCGTGTCGGTCGTACGGCTTGTCCTCCGTCCGACTCGCTCGTGGTTTTCGCGCCTTGCATCGTACTTTGCGGTTTGGAGTTCGCGTGTACGTTTCGGTCGGATTTGTTCCGGGTGCGTGTCGGTCGGTTGGATTCGCGTGTTTTTCCGGCCGGATTGCTGTTTTCCGTGCAGCTCGGTCGGTCGACTTTGTTTCGGTACGTGTCGGTCGGATTTTTCGCGCCTTGCATCGTACTTGGCGTGTCGTGCGCCACGGGTACGTGTCGGTCGGTATTTTTTCCGGATCCGAGTCGGTCGGTGCTTTTTCCGGCCCGAATCGGAATCGACCCCTTAGTAGTGACTTTCACAGGTCGAGAGTGCACTTTAGCGTGAGAGTAGGTAGAATTCTTGTCTTTGTAAGAAAACTGTTGTGTAGTAGGAGCAGGCAAATGGAGAAAAGATTCGAAAGAGACTTTGGAGTGTTGCACCAGCACAGTGCCATGCAACAATTGGCTGGTGGATGGCAAAACCGCGATGTGATAAGGTGACCTTTGACAGAAACGCACTTGGATTGGTGGACAGACTAGGGTGATTGTTATGTGAGAAGAGTGAAAGTTTGAACCAGGACTGCTTGCAATCTGTTATCGAAAGGAGAGAAGGATGCAAATAAGGGAGAAAGGTTTTCTCCTGCAGGTACCCCAGCTAGGGAAATGGCGGCGAAGAAAGGGTTGCACATATGCATGTAGCTTAACCAATGGCAAGAATATACATCCAAAGATGGGGAGCTTAAATTTCCCCTAAGTGGAACTTTCCACATAAACCTTAAGGAGAAGAATGTATGACTTAAAACCACAACCTAGACCCTCAAAATTTGAGGCATTAAATCTTTGGGAACAGATGGCGGGTGAGAAAAAGAGGAAGAAATCTGAATTTAAGATTCATAGTATGGCTCATTCAAGGAAAAGGGAGCAAGACGAGGAAAGGCAGAGAAAGTGGAAGGAGGAGGCCATTGAAACAGTAGGAGCATATCCTCTGTTAGAAAAGGAAAAGGGAAAATCTGAGAAAGAACCAGATACAGAAATCATGGATGAAGATGCTCTTATAGAAGAACTCCTCAGTGTTAGACCACCTCTGCACAATGTCACAGCAGTGAATACACCAAGGGGGATATTCTCAAGAACGTGTGTTAACTATTGCCAAAATCGCTTAACGCAACTTCTCACATCGCAGTCGATCGCGGGAAAATAACACCGTGTTAACGCAGTATTCACAACCCGGTGGCACCATGCGATAACCTCACGATAACGCGACAAATGCCGCGTTAAAATCAACACGATGCCGAAAAAATGCGAAACATGAACGCGAAAAAAGTGGCTATGACCCCAATGGCGATACAAAAATCAGCGAAAACCAGCGACAGGCCTGCGATTCCCACGCGTCATGCGTGAGAATGCACTATAAAAGCAGAGGAAAAAAAAGACAAAATGGACACACCCGGAGCGAGTGCAGAGGACAACGCGAACCCCACAAGCCCCACAGACGACCAGCCAGGAACCCCGGGGCCGGGGAAGGGCAAGGAGAAGAGGAAGAGGAAGACGGAGTTCAGTCCGCAGGAAAACCGGATCATCGTCACGGAGGTGACAGAACACTACCAACAACTGTTCGTCACCTCCACTGTGTCATCGGCAACACAAACAGAAATATTGCAGTCCATCGTGAACAACGTGAATGCAGTCGGAGTGTCGAGGAGGTCAATGGAGGAGGTCAAGAGGCGCTGGCATGATGTGACAAGCCAAACCAAGCAGAAACTCGCTGCCAACCAGAAGGCAGCAACGGCGACTGGAGGTGGGAGTCCTGCGCCACAGGAGGAGCTGGATGATCTGGAGGAAATGGTGGCCACAGTCATCAGTGCGGAGACGGCGCAAGGAGTTGGGGGTCCGGACACTGCTCGTTATGACCTGACCCAACAGCAACAGGGTGAGTAACCACCAGGGACTGGGGGGACGGGGGAGACGGGCACAATGCCACACATGCACAATCAAGAATAGCACACTGCACACCCACAATGACTGTGGAACATGTCCCTGATGGCCTTGGCACACTGCAGCACACATAGAAACACCAAGTAGGCCCCCGTCCACCATGCGCACAAAAGGCCCCCCCCATCACCAATCTCACAACCTACCCATGCACATGTGCTGAACCCAGCAAAGCAGCGGCTCTGTGAGCCACACTGACAATGCAAGTGACACTGCATGACCAATAGCATGGCTGCAGTCAAAATACATGACATGGTGCACGACACGACACTGAGGTGGCCCAGTGTGGATCACATCCTCAAAGGAGCAGGTCACACTCTGACACATCCACGTGCACATACAACCCCTGACGTCAACAACACATCTGCAGACAAACAATGCACAAGAGTACAAAATCCGTCCAAGAGCACATATGACCCAAGTCGCCAACATCTCAGGACCGTAAAAGCACACAAGTCAAAGGCACACCGCCTCAAAGGGATAAGGGGCCGCTAAATCAGAGCTGCAGGGGCGACTCTCCCACAATGCAGCACACACACATAGCAATCACAGCACATCAACATTGACGACAATGTGGTACAAACTGCAACACTAACACCACAGAACAGAGGACACAACTGGTGCTGCATGTGTGTAGAAAATGGCCAATCACATCAGGCATAGCAGGAAACTGTCAGATGATAATGTACGAATACAACCTCACATCCGTCATGTAGTCGGAATGTCCACTGTCCCCCCATCAAATACCCAGCTCCTCCAAAACAGTCGCAATGTACATTGTCATGCAGTCAGTATGTAAACATGTACAATGCGTGCACATACATGTAACACACTGTTAACCTGCATCTCCCCTTCACATTGCAGAGGGACAATCAACACCTACTGCAGAGCAGACCAGACATCTCTTCAGTGATGAGGAGGAGGTACCCCTGGCCATCTGCTCCGACACCCTCCAACAGCTCCTGGACAGCCTCCGCACCCCACCTCCAGGAGCAGGGCAGCCCAGCTGCATCGACGTGATACCACCCCCTGCACAGAACACACAGCAGGAAGCACCCACCACCACGGCTGGCTCCCAGCACCTCACCGAAGAACACATGGCATTCCAACGCCGTTTGTCAGACTGCCAGAGGGGGCTGGCTGAACAGGTGCGGGTGGATTTCGACCTCATGGCAGCCAAACTAGATGCCATACATGGGTGTCTTAGTCCCATCAGGGACCACTTACAGTCCTTAACGGACACCCACAGTCCGCTCCATGCCCTACAACAATCCTTGGCTGACCTCGCTGGAGCCATTACTCGAATACAAGAACTGTCTAAGCAGAGAGGCTCCAGCGACGACAGCACAGAGTTGGCACAGATGCGGAAGACAATGGAGAACATGGAGCGGATGCAGGCAGGAAGGATGGCTGCCACGGCTGAACACCAGCGAGATGTAGCTGGGATCTACCATGCCCTGCAGATCCTCATCTTGTCATTGCTGCCACAGAGCCTGTCCCAGATGACTGCTGCAGGAACTTCGACACACACATCTCCACCCCCTGATGTGTCAGTGGCACACAGTGATGCAGCCATACCACCTCCGCCCCCTGATGTGTCAGTGGCACACAGTGATGCAGCCATAACACCACCACACACACCTGGCACACCTGACACAGAAGACATATCAGAGGACTAAGATGTGGACGGTAATGACTCTGTGTCAAAAAGGAGGTTGTAGCATTCATCACCCGCCATATGGCCTGTTTCTGCTTGGTACAGCCCTCTGCATCATGCCCTGGTACAACACCTTCCACTGTCCCCCGAAACACTCTGCGACATTCACCTGGACCCCGACATGGACTGCCATATCTGCTCTGGTTGCCAATGACACAGCAAACAGGCCACGGACTCAACCCTTCCTCTACCGATTGACTTGTCATCCCCTAAAGGACTCTGTTTGGCCCTCCACTGGGCAACCATGTAATGTTGGGTGTGCATGGCCATGTACTGCTCCAGCTCCGACACTCCACAGGATGTGAATAAAACATTCCTAATCACACAGATGTGTCATGTCTATGTTCAATCAAGTATAACAGTATGGATGACTGTAGGGACATTGATTGCACAAAAAGGTACACCTTGGGAAATGACATCAATGCGCATGTTTGACCGTGACACACATGGCCAATTAGATGACTGTGAAGGTGTGAACTAGCTGTGGCCTCATTGATCATGAACAACAATCTCGCAACCCCACAACGTAGCCCCACATCCATGTATTAAATAGGGCTGTGTGAAAATATGTCAAAGTCGGCAGGAGGCCTAAAGTAGTGTCCCACATCACATGTGACAACAGAATATCTCTTCGCATACCTACACACACTCAACTGTGTGGACACAGCCTGGTTTGATGGAACACATTGATCCACATGGCAAGAAGCTGGACACCATACTCACATTGCTGAAGACACGTAAGCGCACAGGTCTACCAGCATCTCTCCCACCCACAATGTCTGGCTCACAGAGGTGGAGCTGGCAATAGGGACTCACCCCTAAGTGAAATGCGTCAGTCAGTCCCTCCCTGTGTACGGACAATGCACATTGAGGAACACGATTTGGCATGCTAATCAACACTCATCACAGTTGAACACTAGTGAATCTGCGTACACTTTATTAGCATGTGCGTGTCAGTACGGGCAAGACAAGAGCCACAACATGCAGACCAATGCATCATACACTAACAGGCAGCAAAGGAACATGTAGAGGTGCAAGACATGGGGAGGCACAAATAAACACCAACCATGACGGATGCCGACGGTCTCAGCCCACCTTGCCTTGCTGGGCGAGTCATGTGGTGTTTTGCGAATGCTCATTGCACCGTGTCAGGGGACACCACTCACAGCCCATGGGATCTGCATAGTCCTGTACCACCGGACAGCGCTGACTGTCTGCTCTGCTGACAGTGAGCAGGTGAAGGAGTCCAACAAGGTCACATGTAGTACTACATTGCCATGTGTGTACTCTCCCTCCAGCGGTGTGTCAGTTTGAGGAACGTTGCCAGGCGCCGCTGTCCACTCACCTTGCACAGGTGTGTGTCAACCCGCAGTCTTGCACGCACATGCATTCTGAGTCCATGCGAATGCAGCCATGTCCACTGTCATGGTGGGATATGTGTCCATTTCTCCAAGATGCAAAAGGGTGTTGGGACCTGTGCCATGGGTTACAATCTTTTGTGGCTGCAGGAACAAAGTTACTCGTCCATGAAAGCGAGCGCAGCTTCATGGGCAATCAGTTCCAAGAGTACGTCGTTGTCGACTTCAACGAACACGGGGGCGAGCCAATCCATTAGCTGGTCCGGACAGATGTGCTCCGTCCACGCCGTTTCACCAATCTGCAACACAGCCCAATAGGGGAGCGCTTCGATGTGGTCACTGCTCACGAGGAATTGTGCAATTTCACATGCCCAACTGCCAGCACATATGCCCAATACCAAGGCATCCCATGAACGGGTATCACGGTTATACTCCTGGTCGTGGGCCAACAGGGGGCGCACACACATGTCATAATCCAGTTCATCTACCGTTGTGTTGGATAGGCAGACATCCATGGGCCACTCGAATATGCATGATCGGCAGTGGAACCAGGGCTGGACGCAGGTGACGTACGCAAGACGGAAGCTCAGACGGTAACTGATGCGCAACACTGCCAGTGGCAGTGCCCCCAACAAATGCAGCATTCGGTCACGGTACAGTTCCACGTGACAGGGGTTGTGCATGTGCCCGGGATGTTCTGACATTGCGTTGTTCGCACTCTTAGAACCGGCACTCTTCTGACCTGCGGATGTTATGTGGATGATATGCTACAGCTTGGAGCAATGAGTCGTATGAGTGTGCAAAGTTTATACGTATGGGTTGTCCTGTACATAAGTGTCAAGGCCGTTCCATGCAGGAGTACCTCGAGCAAGGACTTCTGTGTGTGGGGTGTGGAGACGTTGATCTTTCATTGGCGCCGTGTGTAGTGTGGGAGTCGTCATCATCTGCCATGGTATCTCTCTTAGGGGGTGCCTGCCGCATGCATTTCCAAGGTCGGGGGTGCAGATGTCCTTCCGCCTTCTGTATTGAGACAAAGGGGCTTTCATCCCTAATGTTAGTCAGACTACTGCTTGTATCCTGGGAATGCGATGTGGCTATCGCGCTGCAATTGAGGCTAGGCCTTCGGCTTATGGTACACCAAAAGTGATGTACACACACAACAGTTGCCATGTATGAGCCAAGACCCCGAGCGGCCTCGCGCTCCTTGTACAGTCCCTTCATGCGCGGACGCCCTCGGGCTGCATGCAACATTGCAACATTGTCGATTGCGGGCCGTGTGGCGCAGACACTGCAACAGAGACACACGCATCAGTTGGTTTCCTGTGCAGCCCAGCTATGAACCACGCCCAGAGGCCAGGGATAATTGTTCACACTCCTACGCTGGTCTGGCGTACGCCGAGCCAGTCCACTCTGCTTACGCATGAAGGTGGGGACGACAACGCTACATGTCCCAGTTCTTCCCCACTGCCTGAGGTGACATGGCGGCGTCCGCCTGGCCGATGACGAGACTCAATCATTTAGGGTCCATGACTTGCGTTGCACGGAGTCGGTGGCACCGGTTGCACTGCGGCCGGCACGGGCCTACCGTCACGGGATGGTGACTTACTGTGCACTGAGGTAGGGGCACCTAAAGTGCTTAGCGGGTGTGCAGCCTGCGATGATGACGTGTGCACTGATATGATCTCTGCCATTGTAATATCAAGACCCAGAATCAAGTGTGCGACCTGGTGGCCCGCGCTGCGGGGATGCGTGATGTGGAGGCTGCCAAGGTCGCGGGCCCCGGGCTTGGAGCTTGCATCGGGACGTGGTGGGCCCTCTTGGAGACACGCCGGTGGCGGAAGGTGAGCAGTGAGGCCTGGGTGCGCAGGGGCGGGCAATCCCCGCTGGGCGGCGGGAGGGGCTGGGGTGCAGCAGCCTGGGTGCGCAGTGTCGGCACTCTCTCTCCCTCTCTTCCTTTCACTGTCTCTCTCTCTTCCTCTGTTACTCTCTCTCTCCTTCTCCCTCTCTTCCTTTCGCTGTCTCTCTGTCTCTCTTTCTCTTTCTCTATCTCTCTTTCTCTCTCTCACTCTCCCTCTCTTTCTTTCGCTGTCTCTCTCTCCCTCTGTTTCTCTCTCTCCTTCTCCCTCTCTCCCCCTTTCTCTCTCTTTCTCTCTCTCCCGCTCTATCTCTCTTTCTCTCTCTCTCTCACTCTCCCTCTCTTTCTTTCGCTGTCTCTCTCTCCCTCTGTTTCTCTCTCTCTCCTTCTCCCTCTCTCCCCCTTTCTCTCTCTTTCTCTCTCTCCCTCTCTTTCTCTATCTCTATCTCTCTTTCTCTTTCTCTCTCTCACTCTCCCTCTCTTTCTTTTGCTGTCTCTCTCTCCCTCTGTTTCTCTCTCTCTCTCCTTCTCCCTCTCTCCCCCTTTCTGTCTCTTTCTCTCTCTCCCTCTCTTTCTCTATCTTTCTCTCTTTCTCTCTCTCACTCTCCCTCTCTTTCATTCACTGTCTCTCTCTCTCCCTCTCTTTCTCTATCTTTCTTTCTCTCTCTTTCTCTCTCTCTCTCACTCTCCCTCTCTTTCTTTCACTGTCTCTCTCTCCCTCTGTTGCTCTCTCTCTCCTTCTCCCTCTCTCCCCCTTTCTCTCTCTTTCTCTCTCTCCCTCTCTTTCACTCTCTCTCTCTCTCTCTCCCTTTCTTTCTCTCTCTCTCTCTGTCCTTTGTTGAGTGCATGACACACCTTCATATCTTCAATTTTGTCTTGCAGGCTGTGACTTACGGTTTGTCCGGAGAAGACCCGCCATGACTCTTCCAATTATTGATGTTGAGTTGAATTTGAATAAATTGATTATTTTTGGAATTCTAAGATGTATGTCTGTTTTTTCTTTTTCGGACCACACATGGATGTTGGTTGTTGTACTTGTGCGACATCAGGCGGATTGTTGTGTTCATGAATTTGTAAGGTGGATGTGGAATATCTTTGTCCGGGGGGAGGGTGACCGGGGTAGGGCCCCGGGGGGGCCGGGGGGGTGGCGGGCCTAGGGGTGGTGGTGGCGGTGGGTGTTGTGGCCCTCTTGGGGCTTCGAGCTGCATGATCAGTAGCTCCATGGCATCTGTTGTTCTTCTGGTGTGACTGTGGGCCGGGCTCCCTTTCAAGGAGCAGGTTGTCGTCCGACTTAACACCAGGTAAGAACAGGTGTTAAATCCCTGCTGCTAACGCGCCTTATCGCATATTTTTGATTCTTATCGCTGATCTGGCTGGTCGTTGGGAATGTAGCGTAGTGGTGTTTCCGCTGGTTTTTGCACGGGAACACCTACTCTGCATCTCATTAGCGTTAGTTGCCGGTGTCATCCGTGGCGATGTTTTTTGCGGCTGCTATCGCAGGATAACTGGCGATATCGGCTGTTAGCACCAGCTTGTGAATGGTGCGATGAATTTATCACCACTTTGGCTGCGCTAAAGTGCAGCTAACTCGGCAATAAGTCCTTGTGAATATGCCCCCAAGTGCTACCGCACCAGTGCTGCTTGAGAATGCAGTGACTGTGAGATTCTCAGTGGAGCCCCGCGCAACCCCAAATTATACAAAGACCCCTGTTCTGTCTGGTGCAGAGACAGAATATAGAGTTGGAAATGTCGACATACACAAATATCGAGTTGGAAATATCGTGATGCAGAGATATCAACAGCAAGAATATCGTGGTCAAGAATATCGACTTGGAGGTAAGAAATATAGTTTTTGGAAATATCGAAGTCATTAATATCATTTGCAAAAATGTAGTTGTTTAAAATATCGATGTTTTAATTAGTGTTATGTATTTTAAGTATGTGATCTATTGTTTTTGTATAAGTATTGCTTTAGCTTTTTAATATATGTGTTAAATTTTTAATAGTTATTAATTTTATTTTAATTACATTTTGCGTTTTTAGTTCTGTAGCAGGTTGTGGGTTTATAGGGGAACAGGGTGGGAAGTAATTTAATTATAATAAATTAATTATTATTTTTTATTCATTAATATTTATTTAATTTAGATTTTATGGTGTTAATTGTGGGAATTAATTATGAATTGGTTGTTAGTTATTATTAATGAAATAATTGGTAATTATGTTAATTGTGTCATTTGTTTAGGAGCAGGTTGTGGGTTTATAGGGGTATAGGGTGGGAAGTAATTTAATTATAATAAAATTATTAATATTTTTTATTTATTAATATTTATTTAATTTATATTTTAGACTGTTAACTGTGGGAATTAATTTATTAATAATTATTTATTAATTGGTTGTTAATTATTATTAATTAATTGGTAAATATGTTAATTGTGTCATTTTTTAGGAGCGGGTTGTGGGTTTATAGGGAAATAGGGTGGGAAGTAATTTAATTATAATCGATTTATCAATATTTTATATTTATTAACATTTATTTAATTTATATTTTATAGTGTTAATTGAGGGAATTAATTTATTATGAATTATTTATCAATTGATTGTTAATTATTATTAATTAATTAATTGATTGGTAATTCATTATTTTAATTGTGTCATTTTTTTAGGAGCAGGTGGTTGGGTTCATAGGGGAATAGGGTGGGAAGTAATTTATTTATAATTAATTAATAATTATTTGCTAATTAATGCTAATTAATTAATTAAAATTTAAGTATGGTAATTGTGTAATTAATTTTAGATGTGAGTTGTGGGGTTTATAGTGGTAAAGGGTGGGAAGTAAATTCTTTTGAATTAATTAATGAGTTGTTAATTGAAATAATGTATTAATGTAAAATTAGTTATGGAAAATGTGTAATGATTGTGTGTTGTGGTGTTTATTGGGGTAGAGGGTGGGAAGTAATGTATGTTTAATTAATTATAATTAGTTGATCATTAATATTAATTCATTAATTGATAAATATTTATGGTAATTGTTTTTTTTTATTTTGTGTGTGGATTTTGGTTTTATAGGGGTAACGCTTAGTGAGTAAATTAATTTTTATCTGTTTTAATTTGTTTTTTAAATAATAATATGTGTTTAATTGATAATTAATTATGTTAATTATGGAGGTACACTTTTTTTTAAATTTAGATGTGTGTTGTGAATTGTGTGGTGTTATAGGATAGGAAATAAAAAAGATCAAATGTATGTAACAATTAATGTTTTTGATTATAATTAATTTCTATTAAAAATAGTTATTTGTTTGTAAATTATTTTTAAAATATTCTTTGTAAGTTTTAGATTTTTTTAACATTATAATATGTTTCTATCTTTTGTAATTTTTAAAGTTTTTATATATGTTTTCTTTTTTTCTTTTTTAACATCTTTTGTGTTGTAGTTGATATTTTGTTTGTTTGTAATTTTGAATTGACTCCAGTGGAATATTAATTTTTACCCCTCTGCTATCCAACACTTTCCCTATTGTTGCACTAACTGGAGTGGGAATAGTAATTTTTACCCCTCTGCTATCCAACACTTTCCCTATTGTTGCACTCACTGGAGTGGGAATATTATTGTTTACCCCTCCGCTATCCAACACTTTCCCTATTGTTGCGTCTCTTAGAGGACCTTGAACATCTCAATTTTAGAGCAGTAAATGGCAGAAGTACAGGTGACAACCCCCTGGCAATCACTCACTACTCATCAACTAAAAATTCAACATCAGATTATACTTTCGTGTCCCTACCCCTGTTTAAGGAAATCTATACATTCAACATTGGCGACATAGCGGACAGTGACCATCGTCCCCAGGAAATTACACTCTACACAAACATGCCCAAGTTTGAGAAATCAAACCCCCTACAAGGAGTAAAATTTACTATTGATTATAGGAAAATAAAATTTGTGCAAGCATCGCAAAAGAGCTTCTTGCAAACTGCGGCACTTTTATTTGAAGCACGTGAAGGGGGCAATGCAAAAGAGAAATGGGTCAACTTTACAACTTCACTTAGAGAGTCTTTTGCCGGCCCATTTAAAACAAGAGAGCAGCCTAGCAATAGCAATGTAACCAACTTCACAAAAATGCAAAATATGGAGATAAGATCTATAAAAAACATGATCAACCGCACGCTGCGGTACCTCCGTCGAAATCCAACCAACATCACATATCTAGCCGCATTACGCCAGCAGAAAGTTAAGCTAAAGCAAGTAACATGGGCAGCCAAGAGAGCAGCAGAAGACACGGTTTGGGCGAAACTGCAAGCAGATATTAAACAGAGTGACAGTGCAAGATTTTGGGGGCAATAAATCGACTCATCTATCCTGCACATGAGGGATTATTATCCAATATATCAGAAGAGGATTGGGCAACATATCTTGGAAAACACTTCCATCAAGATGTCATCCCACCGCCTACAGAAGCAAGGCCGACTGTAACTCTGACAACAACCCCACGTGAGACCAGACATGCTGAGGGGAGCGCAATAGCACTGCAAGGGGAAAAAGGCATAACGCTGGGAGCTTTACTCCCAAGCAATCATCACAAAGTAATCAAACAACAAATAGGGAAGGGAAGAAGAGAAGGGGCACCGGGCCCAAACGGAATCCCGTCGGTGTTTTACAAACACGACGCAGACTATTGGGCAAAAGCACTCACCCCTCTTTTCACTGTAACCAGCCAGCTACCCCCCTCCTGGAGGGCCTCAATAATTTCGCCAATTTTTAAGTCAGGAGACAAAGCCCTGCCAAATAACTATTGCTTGGTGTCCTTTTGGACAACGAGGCAAAAATGTTTGCAGGTACTCTCCTGGAGGAACTCCAGGTATGGGCCGAAGGCAATTCGATCATTCCTCTAAATCAGACCGGCTTCTCTAAGTATGTTGGAACATTAACAGATATAATGACTATGGCTCTGCTGATCGATAAGGCAGAAAAAACAAAGATGCCTCTATACCTATGTTTCATCGATTATAGGGCTGCCTTTGACCATGTAAATTGCAATGGATTATGGACAAAATTGGCCAAATGGGGCATACCACAGCCATTGCTCAACTTGTTAATCAACTTGCATACTGACACCTGGATCCAAATAAAACTGGGTGATGGATCAACCCTTTCAATACGGATACCAACAACTAAAGGAATTAAGCAAGATTGTGTGCTGGCACCGACCCTTTTCAATCTGTTACTTGCGGGCTTGTCCCGCTACTAAATGCCAGCAATTCACTTGCCCCAAGGCTAGGGAACTCAGCACTACCACGCCTACTCTACGCAGACAACTTAGGGGCTGATTCCGATCTGGGCCGGAAAACTCTCCGACCGAGCCGGATGCGGAGAGATTTCCGACCGAGCCGGACTCCTGCAGTCCGACCGAGCGAGTACGATGCGTCCGCATGCTACCGGACTCGATTCGATCGGACTCCCATTGAAGTCAATGGGAGCCGGTCGTACGACGCGTACATGGGCTCCCATTGACTGAATGGGTACGTCTCGAACAAGGGCGCCCCCTACAGTGGGTGCGCGTCGGTGCAACTCGCCCCGTACATGCATGTTTAGGGGGGACCCTTGGGTCCCCCCTGTGTTTGACTCGTACGGCTACGGGTGCAGGGGGGTCCGGCACAGACCCCCCAAGTCCGGCTCCGGGAGCTTTTTCGAGCCGGACGCTCCGACTCGAACCGGCTGTCCGACGCGTCCATCGTACTCGCTCGGTCGGATAACGTCTCCATTGCGTGGTGCGATTCGTTTCCGTACGAGTCGGTCGGAGCGGTTCGGACCCGGGAACGAGTCGGTCGGCGATTTCGCGTTCACTCGCATCGTACTTGCTCGCTTGGACGACTGTACGAATCGGTCGGAAACAAGGCCTCCGACTCGGATCCGGTAAAGCCGAATCCGATTCGGAGCCCTAGCGACCGAGATCGGAATCGACCCCTTAGTCTTAATTAGCCAGACGAAGGTGGGTATACAGCATCTCCTTAACACCACATTTGAATACTCCAAAGCCAACAGTTTGAACATCAACCCTGGAGAAAACTAAGACTATGGTAATCAAAAAAATCAAAAGAAATCACCAGCCTGGTTTTGGGGGCACGCCTTCCTTGACTCTGTATCAGAATACAAATACTTAGGAGTGGTTTTCGATAAAGGCGGACACTTCACTGCTCAAATGGACTTAGAGGTCGATTAGGATGGCGGTCGGAAAGCCTCCCCGACCGCCATGGTAGCGGAAATCAACCGTTCGCCGGGTCCGCGGCAAAACCGGCGGTCCGATTAGGATCAACTACCAAAAATTTTCGTACCTCGGCGGAACGAGGCCACGAAAGACCGCCGGTAGCGGGCGGAGTTGGTGAAAATCCAACCGCGGTGGTCCGATTCGCCGCGGAAACACACAAAACCGCCGCAAGGCCAGCGGAGTGACCGCACGTAAAATTAGGATTCCCCTGATGTGGCAGCGGGACGTTCCGCTGTATCCGACCGCCGCAGTCGCAAATACAGATGAATGGGAGAGCCGGCGGAAGGGCTGTATCATAGCCACCGCCACGGATGCTCCGTGACAAATATGGTGGTTGAAACTAGCCCACCAAGTGCACACAGCAAACTAGCCCTGCCCCCAAAAACACCTAACACACCCCAATGACACACCCCCATGGCAACTTCTAAAATACAAACCAGCCCCTTCCCTGACCACAACCCTTTGCAACACTCCACCACTGAAGGAAACAACCCTACAGCACTAAGGAGAGGCAAACCACCACACAACTCACCAGCACAACTACACACACACACACCACTCACATCACCACCACCACTCTCACACCTGCACTTTCAACCCCTTTACACATCACACACGATGGCACAGAAGAAAATGCCCAAATTCAATGACAATGAGCTGTCAGTCATGGTAGATGAGATAATCAGAGTAGAACCACATTTGTTTGGTACCCTGGTCAAACAGACACCATTAGCCACCAGAGTACAAATGTGGGAAAGGATAGTCAACAAGGTCAATGCAGTAGGGTCCACCCCGCGCAGCAAGAAGGAGATCCTGCAGCGGTGGCATGACCTCAAAAGCAAGGTGAAAGAGAGGAACAACAAAAACCGTCAGCTGGCTCAGATGACTGGCGGTGGCCCTCCCATTCCACCAAGAGCATTCACTGCATGGGAGGAGAAGGTGCTTGCCATACTGCATCCTGAGAGTCTCACAGAAATACCTGTGGGAGTGGAGGCTGGTAAGTAACAACAAGTGTCTACCATTACAATGCACAACCACAAAGCTACACCTCCTAGGCCCAATTCCACTCATCTGCACCACAATACCCGCAACAGGTCTCACAGATGTAACATTCATTACATCTGAAGCACCCCAAAGGTAGCCAGCAACATTTCCAGGTTTGCATGTGTACAGGCAACCAGAACCGCAACTCCCACCAGCCACCCTGTCCCACCCCTGAGCAGGATGGAGCACTCCCTCCCAGCCAGAAGCATGTGGCAGCCATTGCATTGTTCACCTTTACCTAACAGGTAGGCAGCCATTTTCACAGGGAGGGCTGTGTGGGGGTGGGAGGCCTGCACCACAACTCCCACCAGGGCCCCCTCTCCCACCCCTGAGCAGGATGGAGCACTCACCACACCCAGAAGCATCTGGCAGCCATTGTATGGTTCACACTCACTTAACAGGTAGGTAGCCATCTTCACAGGGAGGGCTGTTTGGGGGTGGGAGACCTGCACTACCACTCACAGCAGACACCCTTGTCCCACCCCTGACCAGGATGGAGCACTCCCCACACCCAGAAGCATCTGGCAGCCATTGCATTGTTCACCTTTACCTAACAGGTAGGTAGCCATCTTCACAAGGAGGGCTATGTGGGCGTGGGAGGCCTGCACCACAACTCGCACCAGGGCCCCCTCCCACCCCTGAGCAGGATGGAGCACTCACCACACCCAGAAGCATTTGGCAGCCATTGTATGGTTCACACTCACCTAACAGGTAGGTAGCCATCTTCACAGGGAGGGCTGTTTGGGGGTGGGAGACCTGCACTACAACTCCCAGCAGACACCCTTGTCCCACCCCTGACCAGGATAGAGCACTCCCCATACCCAGAAGCATCTGGCAGCCATTGCATTGTTCACCTTTACCTAACAGGTAGGTAGCCATCTTCACAGGGAGGGCTGTGTGGGGGTGGGAGGCCTGCCCCACAACTCCCACCAGGGCCCCCTCTTCCACCACTGAGCAGGATGGAGCACTCACCACACCCAGAAGCATCTGGCAGCCATTGTATGGTTCACACTCACCTAACAGGTAGGTAGCCATCTTCACAGGGAGGGCTGTTTGGGGGTGGGAGGCCTGCACCACAACTCCCACCAGAGCCCCCTCTCCCACTCCTGAGCAGGATGGAGCACTCCCCATACCCAGAAGCATCTGGCAGCCATTGCATTGTTCACACTCACCTAACAGGTAGGTAGCCATCTTCACAGGGAGGGCTGTTTGGGGATGGGAGACCTGCACTACAACTCCCAGCAGACACCCTTGTCCCACCCCTGACCAGGATGGAGCACTCCCCCCCGAAGCATGTGGCAGCCATTGTATTACAACAACCAAACTTACAGGTAGGTAGCCATCTTCACAGGGAGGGGTGTTTGTGTGTGGAAGCCAGCACTAAAACTCCCACCAGGCCCCCTGTCCCACCCCTGAGCAGGATGGAGCACTCCCTCCCACCCAGAAACATGTGCCAGATAGTCAACCCCAATGTGACAACAGCACAGGTAAGTAGACAGTGCATGCACCCCACCATTCCACTCTAAAAACATGGAGCCAAATGACAAAACAAGCCCTCACATCCCACCAAAATTGACACAGATACAATAACAATTTACAGTGTGCAGACAACTAAGCGTATGTAACTGTCACAGAAACAGAAGTGTGACTCACAAAATCCCATGTTGATTCAAATCAGGGCACAAACATCCACAGCACTGAATGCTATCAGTAACTTCCATGGGGGCTGAGCTTGAATGACCATATGAAAACTAAACAAGCATGGTCTGTCAAACTAATAAATCAAAGCACAGGACATGACAAAGGTATGCATGAGACGACAATGGCTAGTTCATGCGCAGATGCCACGCCTGCCAGGCAGAGTAATCAGCAAAGATGTTTCACATCAAGTAGTATTGACGCAAGTTGTCAGATGACAACCTTTCATCGTAATCACAAAACCTTCACGTGGGGCATGGTATCCATCGACATGTCACAACAAGGAAAAATAATGTGTGTGCCTCCACATCATGTCATGATGCACAGTACCCTGCAGAGATACAATGTGCAAAATATTTAACTGTGTGTTGCATAACCTGTAAATAAGATACATCGAACACCAAGCTTGAGGGGTGCACGTAAATGACCATTCACCCTCCGTCCCACAGGTGATCAACAACTGACTGCAGAGGCTGAGAACATCAACCTGCAGAGCCAGTCTCCAACCCTGGAACATAGACTCTCTGAGGACTCCCTGGATTTCGAGGATGCGGAGCAAGAAGCCGGCCCATCTGGCATGCCAGGGCGCAACAGGTCCCAGGACCCCACTGTCCCCCCCACCACATCAGCAACAACCACAACAATGATGCTGACCCATGCTGGAACGACCTGTGCGGCCTCCACCATCACCACCACCAGTGCTGCCTGCAACACTCTCCCTGCCCCTGAGGATGACCACCCCAGCCCACCAACTGAGGAGGGCAGGGAGAGTAGGCAGGGGCCTACAGTGGTGAGGCAACAGGTCCGTGACAGCAGGGCAGGTGGGAGGGCAAGGGGGAGTTGAAACCAACAGGACACTGGGACCGAAGCCCTGGACAACATCTCCAGAGTCCTTGGGGCCTATGAACGGGCCCAGGGACAAACGGGCCAGGCTCAGGAAGATGCCCGTGAGCTCCGCCTGCTGCTGAGGTCCATGGACACCCGAATGGGCCAAATCGTGGACCTCTTGGGCCAGCTAGTGGCGGTTCAGAGGGACAGGCCTGCGGCACAACCAACACCTCCACGTCCTCTGGTGGCCTGCAGGATGACAGTTCCACATCCTCCCCTGCGGCCACAGAGAGGGGGGACTCCTCAGACCCCACTGGCCCTGCAGCAGAGGCCCCCCCGGCCAAACGACCAAGGGGCCGTCCAAAGAAATCCAAGGGAGGAACCTGTGGCAAAGCACCTGCCAAACGCCAGTCTAGGAGCCAGCCATGATGGCAACCCTCTTCACCTTGCCATTGACTTTGTTGACTGTCCTTCCCCACACTGCCTTGTTAATGGCATCCGTCTGTTGGACTGGGTCACCACATTGATGTGGTCACCACTCGATTGTCTCATCTACCATCACTGACAACTCATTGCTTCTCAATTCACCTTCATGTAAATATTCACTCCCCTGTCACATCTCCCCATTGTAAATAAACACTCCTTACACACCTATGTCGTTGTGTCTGCTCTGTGTCTATGCCAGTATGTGCAATGTACACCATGATTACAATGTACCAAGACCACAGATTGTTTGTAGGCAAGGAGAGGCTGAAGGGACCTAGGAAAACACTACAGAACAATAATCACTAGTCAGGCGATGGCATCACAGCCATCACACAACACTTGTCATCAAGGTACTACAATCTGCACACATTACAAGTAGCAACATCATCGACATAGACATCCTGTAGCTGTGCCAAACTAGCCTGTACCAGAAACATTGGCAGCTAGCACTGAGTCAACAACAGGCTGCAGTCACAAAGCTCACATAGACCTTTTCACCAACAACGACGTCAGCAGAGGATGGCCCCGTTGTACATTGTCACTCACCTTCAAGCGAAGTAGCGGTTGATGAGCTGTTGACGCAGGTCGACACCTTCCTCCTCTCCACTATCCTCGTCACTGGACATGGCTTGGTTTGCAGGCGGGGGCCTCGGCTGTTCATCAGCATCCAGGAGCAGGGGGATCTCCTTGCACAAGGCCAAGTTGTGGAGCATGCAGCATGCAACCACACACACCTTTTTGGGCGAGTACATCAGTGCACCTCCGGTCTTGTCCAGGCAACGGAAACGTGACTTCAGGAGACCGAAATTACGCTCCACCACACAACGTGTCCTCCCATGGGCATCATTGTACCGGACTTCACTTGGGGTCCTGGGATTCCGCAGTGGGCTCAGCAACCAAGGACGGTTGGGATATGCTGAATCACCTAGGTGTGAGATACACAGACCAACTTTGTAATATAATTGTGGCAGAGGACAGCATGTCACACACACAGCACGCTACTTCACTCTGCGTACTCACCCACAATCCATGCACGCTCCGGAAGCAGATTAGCCATCAGCTGTGGCACAATGCTGTTACGCAGGATGTACGAGTCATGGGCCGAGCCAGGGAATTTGGCACAGACGTGTGAGATGATCATATCCGCCTGGCACACCACTTGCACATTGATGGAATGGAAATGTTTCCTATTCCTGTAGATGTGCTCACGTGCCTGTGGTGGTACAAGTCCGACACGTGTGCAGTCAATGGCACCAACAACATTGGGGATGTGGCCAAGGGCATAAAAATCACCCTTCTCACCCGCAAATTCATGCATCCTGGGGAAATGGATATATCTGTCCTTGTAGATCATCATAGCGGACAGGACATCACGTAGCACCATGCTGAACATAGGTTGCGACATCCCACCTGCGCTGGACACCGTGTACTGGAAAGATCCAGTTGCAAAAAAATGCAGGGCCACCATAACCTTAGACGTTGGTGTGAAAGCTGTCGGATATGTTCTGCGAGGCCGCAGGTAGCGCTCCAACATAGCACATAGGTCTTGTAGGGTGGGTCGATCCAGATGGAATTTCCGTATGACGTCCTCATCCTCCATGTCTGCCAGTACTGTGAAGGGACGATGCACATTTGGTCTCCTCCTAGGTGAGATGAAAGGGGACACATGTCAATGCAATCCACCATGAGATGTGTCCGACATCTCCCGTTTTGACTGACACAAAGCCAACAATGACTGTCATCACAGTTAAGCTCACAGCCCAACTTACATGTAGGGACACCTTCAGCTACAACAGTCGTACACCTGTCCACTTTTCACACAGCTAGCACCTCCAAAAACAAAATCTGAGCATGTGAATGCCCAAAGGGAGATGGCCACATCTTGCATGAGCAGCCCTGAGAGTGGTTCATACAGCATATGTGTGAAACTGCAACACTACTGTCTCCTACCTAGCTGCTTTGCCTGCCACACCTCCTTGCGTAAGTCAAACAGGGCACACATCACCAACACAATGAGCACAGTCTGTAGACATGCAAATATGCACAATGTGTAGTCAGACATTCATCACTCTGAGTTGCTCAGCCCTATCACACATTGACATCACCCTGACCACCAACTGCTGCTGCTCCTCCTGTCTCCTGGACCCAGTGATGTCGAGGACTGAGAAGATCAGGGCCCGTCCCTTCACCACCGAGGAGCTGGAGGTCCTGGTGGATGAGGTGCTCACACAGTATGGGAGGCTATATGGTGCTCCTGATGTCATGGTAAGTGTTTCAGATTGGAAGTGAGAGTGCAGGGAGTGCACACATGAAATTGATCTGCTGCAGTATGTGCCTGAGAGTGTGGGGTTGTGTCATTCACTGCCTAGCATGCTGTCTCCAGGTGAAAGGGTTGTGTAGCCAATTTCACATGTTTCCCTGCCTGCACATCCAAATTGGAGGGACATGTATTGTTTTGTCAGCCATGCAGTGACGCAGAAAGTTGGTTATGCAGGAGTCAGGACAGAAATTGCCTGTGTGAATGGATGTGTGGGTCCCTGATGCTATTCTCAGGCTCATCTGTGGCCTTACCAAAGGTTTACGTCCTGGGGGTACTGATGGAAGTGTGTCTGACTCAAAATTCACATCATGTACAGTTCAGCACTATGCTCAGGACTGAAATGTCAGAGGGTGACACTCTTGGTGGTAAGTCACCTATGACACAGCAGATTGTTGTACTTTTGGACAGAGCCCCTTCCCTTTCCACAAGCATGTGTACTGACTCGCATGGGTAGGCACTGTTTACACTCTCCATTTGTCCCTTCATGTGAAATTTCAGATGTCCCACATTGGACCTCAGTGTGAGCCCACCTGGCCTGCACAGTCACTGCCCAATCTGACAAGGACACATCACTGAATGTACAGAGTGAAACATATGGTTTGTCTGCTAGTCTATCCATCACAGAGCCATCTCAGACCTGTAGATTGCACACGACAGGCCTTGTGAGAAGGGTGTGAGATTGTGAGCTCATGTCCTAAAATGTGTCCTCCATGACACAGTGAGCCATTCACAGGGCAAGGACATTGAGGGCTGCGCAGTGTTGGACACAGTGAGTCTGCCCCAAAACATATTTACCAATGTGATGTATGTCTTGCTCACACACAAACTGGATAGTAGATGTGGGCACCTTACACATATCTTTCTGTGCTGGCATCCTGCATGTGTATGAGATGGGCAGGTACTGTGTCCACACTCATACCTTCATGCATTTTTGTATGATTCTCCCATGCAAATGTACTATGCGAGATGCTGTATTGTCTCTGTTAGACATATCTGTGAAGTCGTGCAGAGTTTGTATCATGCTCCTGTACTGAGAGATAGTGGTACATGACCCTGTGTCACTGATTTTTCCCACTCTTGTCTC
The DNA here is from genome assembly GCA_963921515.1 of Calotriton arnoldi. Taxonomy (NCBI): domain Eukaryota; kingdom Metazoa; phylum Chordata; class Amphibia; order Caudata; family Salamandridae; genus Calotriton; species Calotriton arnoldi. The sequence continues at coordinate 747,155 of CAWUFW010004042.1, forward strand.
CCATGCCTGCAGCTCAAAGTCCACCAGCGTAAGGCCATATGGAGGGCCATTGCACGCAAGGTGCGGGCTCTGGGTGTCTCCAACCGACGACACACACACTGTCACAAGAGGTGGGATGACATCTGCCGGCTGAGCAAAAACGTGGCAGAGATGACGCTGGGGCTGCTCCCTCGGACTGGCAGGTTGGCGTGCAGGAGCATGACACCACTATTGGCCCGCATCTTAGCTGTGACACAGCCTGAGCTGGATGCACGTTTGAAGGACCATCAGCAGCAAGCTGGGGGTGAGTATTCTGTGAAGGGTGACTTGGCTGTGAGTGGCTGCATGTGTTCCAAGCCTGGGCCGGTGCTGTGCTCCGTGATGCTGCTAGTGTGATGCAATGGCTTGTAAGTGGCCTCTGTGTTGGGTGCAGCTGTCCTGCATTTTCACTACCTGTACTTTCTCATGTCATAGGAGTAATGTCCCTTGACTTTGCATTCTGAGTTGTGGCCTTCTGCCATCATCTGCATTGGGGTAGTCAGGGACATCCCAGGAAAGGGAACGGCAGTGTGCATCATCTGAGTGTGAGTGTTACTGCACAGGGTGGTGTGCAACATGGGGATGTCATCATCTTGTTTTGTGCTTTGCTTGCATATGATGGTTGTGTTAATAACACAGAACTGACCCTACGTCTCTGTCTATTGCAGCATCTACCGTGGACACAGAAGGACAGGGGACTGACACCAGTGGTGAGGCATCAAGCACGACTGCTACACATGAGCACACTGACACTGATGTGACCAGCGCCTTGGAGGGGGACATGAGTCTGCTTGAGGAATCACAGCCAGAGACACCTACCTCTACGTCATCTGACGCCAACGGTGACACATCTATATTGGCAGGCACAGGGCGCGGGAACTCTGCCTCCTCTTCCACCACACAACGTCCAGTGCCCACCCTCCCAGCTGCTTCCACTAGTGCTGTCCGTGTTCGCACCAGTAAGAAGGGGAGAGTGTCTTTCACCCCAGGCACCGCTGCCCCTGCCCCTGTCTCCCCTGCTGCCATCAGTGTTGAGTGTGTGGACCTTTTGCGCCAGCTGTGTGTGGGCCAGACAACTCTCATCAACGCCTTCCTAGACCACGACAAAAAGTTGGCACAGGTAGTAGCTTTCATGGAGGGCATGCATTCAGACGTGGGTGGGCTACACCGGACTGTCCAGTCTTTGTCCTCCGCAGTGACGGCAGCCATTCAGCTGGCACAGTCTCAGAGTCCAGCTCCAGTCCCTTTGGCCATCCCCCTGCCAGTGGCTACATCTGACGATGGTGACCACACACCACAGACCTCAGGCTCAAGATCCAGCACACGCAGCACACAACAGCAGCAGCCCAAGCGGGCCAGAGCGCAGACACCATCACCCCAAAAAACCAAAGCCACCCCAGAGCGCAAGGGCAAAAGCCCTTCGGGCGACAATCAGGGGCATAAAGCCAAGAAGCAGGCCTCAGGCTCACATGCCTCAGAGGCATCCCCAGCCATGGACTCTCCTGTCCCAAAAGCGTCTTGCAAAGAAAAACAGTCAGTTCCCGTGCCTGCTGTGAAGCTGGTGCCAGCTAAGGGTCCAGAGAAAAAGCCCTCTAAGTCACATTCACCAACAACCTCAACTCCCATCCACACCCCTGTGAAGCATGGTGAGGAGGGCACTGTAGGGGGTTCACCTGGTCAACAGCGGATGGAGGGGACAAGGCCAGGCCAGGCCAAGCGTAACACAGGATCCAGCAGGTCCCCAGAGGGAGGGCCACCGGCTGCACCTGTTGCAGCTTTGGTGGTGAGTGTGCCTGTTGTGGCCGCCTCACCTCCCACTCCTACCAAGAGCACACTTCCATATCGAATCCCCAAGAAGTGGAAAGGTACCCCTCAACATTCTCCCTCCCACACTGTGTGTCATGGCAGCATGTCTCCGCCTCCACGGGCCACCACACCACCCGGTCCAAGCAGCCCTCCGGCTCCCAAAGCTACTGATGCCTCAAGCTCAGCTGGTCCGCTCTCTCCCAGGTCCAGTCCTCCAACTGGCCCCGGCACTCAGCCAGCTCCCAGTCAGACTGACAGACAAGTCTGAGGCTAAATCCCCCTCACACACCTGTCTCTCCCACAGCGGTGCCTGTACTGCCCATTGTTATCCCCCTAGCTGTGTTGCTGACCATGACTGTGTACAGTCTCACACATTCCCTGTGCAGCTTCTCATGTAGATACTCTGCAGTATGGACTGGCCACTGGCCTTGATGTACATTGCTGCGTTTGCCCATTCCCTGTGCAGCTTCTCATGTACCTACTCTGCAGTTTAGACTGGCCACTGGCCTTGCTGTACATTGCTGTGTTTGCCCATTCCCTGTGCACCTTTTCATGTACCTAGTCTGCAGTTTGGACTGGCCACTGGCCTTGCTGTACATTGCTGTGTTTGCCCATACCCTGTGCAGCTTCTCATGTACCTACTCTGCAGTTTGGACTGGCCACTGGCCTTGATGTACATTGCTGTGTTTGCCCATTCCCTGTGCAGCTTCTCATGTAGATACTCTGCAGTTTGGACTGGCCACTGGCAATTTTTCTTGTCTACTTTTGATGACAATCTGTGTAATTTGTAATAAAGACAGTCACTCCTGTTGTCTGCTTTGTCAGTCTCCTTGCTAAATAAAGGGTTTTCTGTGTGGGTATGGTTTAATGTGACACATGCTCTGTATGCCACTTTAACGTTGCCAATTGCTAATTTCACTTTTTCAGAGTTTGGCTGAGGTGAGAGGCACTTCAGTTCTTCTTGCCTCTGAGGCTTGGGGTGCACTGATGGTTGTTTGTGATGATCTACTGTTATCCTAATGATTCTATGGTCAGGTTTGCTAAATTGTACACATGTCATGTTAGGATGCACTACCAGCACAGAGGGAATTCTACCCACAGGATTACAGGCAGGCTGGCCAGGGTCCATCATGTCTGTGTGATCTTCCTTCATGTGTGAACAGCAGTGTTGGTGTATGGTCATCTTGTGATGGCCAGTCATCTTAGTCATATGGGTACATTTAAATGTGTGCACTTGGGTGGTCATGAGTTGTGCAGTGTAAAGGGGGTGACTTTGTCAGTAGTGTAGATGTGTGTGTGCCCCTGCAATGGCAACTGCACACATGCATGTGTCAGCCATGAGTTGGGTGCCTGTTAGTTTGATTTGTCAGCCCTGTGCTTGTGGTTGTGTGCACATGTGGGAGTTGTAGGTTGTGCACTGTGCAGTGTGTTGGTGTGTCCTTGCACTCCTGGGGTAAACCTACCTGTTGTTGCTGCCAGTTGTGAGTATGCAGAGTGTGTGACTGGCAAGTCAGTGTAGTGTTTTGTTGATCAGCCATGTGTGTTGATACTGTTTGTGGTCACTGTGCAGACCTGCTCAGCCACACTCACATTGTGGGTGTGTTTTCTCATGCATTGCTGTCACTTGAGCCTTTTTTGGTTCCAGTATGGCATGTGGGATGTGGAGTTATCCAATCCCCTATATGTGCTTCTGATGCCTACCCATTGTGAGTGACAACTCCATCTATTTGTGTATGGTGCACTCCTGACCTGTCCACTACTGACGTACACACCACTTCACTCTCATGTGAGCTATCCCCTTGGGTTGCCAGTGTGTGTGCCTCCCCCCCACCACTTCATTTGTTACACTATGCTTTGTGGTGCTAATCTGTGCACAGGACCAATGTGCCACTCTGGCCAGTTTCCCAATTAGTTATGTGTGATGTTCTTGTACTTGTTTGCAGTCAGGGTTGCTCATGTGCAGTGCAACAGTTAGTGCTACACAGTCCTCTGGTCATGTTGTTTGCACCTGTGTGCCCCAGAGTTGTGCATCTGTGAGTGTTGGGTTAGCTGTATGTGTGTCTATTGAGGTACTGCTACCATTCCTGAGTGTTGTGTTCTCTGTGTGCTGTGATGATTTGTGTTGTGGGTGTTGATGTTGTGGCACTCTGATATGTGTGCTACTGGTTTGGTTGGTGTGCACACACTGCTTGTTGTGCATGCAGTGCTGTGGTTGTATGTTGCCTTGTACTTGCCTGGTGTGCATCCCCTGATGTCCAGCTGTGTTTGTAATCTGATGTATTGGCATGAGCATCTGTTGTGTGTTTGATGTGAATGTGTGCAGTGTTTGGTCTGTGTTGGCTCTTTCAGCTGACAGATGCTGTGTGTGCGATGTTCTATTTGCATGTCATTGTGTGTGAGTTATTTGTGCATTGTGAGACATTCAGATGTGTGTTGCAAGTGTAGTGTGCATTACTTGTGTGTCTGTCACATGAACTTGGGAGTATTCTTGTTCCTGTGCTTGTTATCTGTGCACCTTGGTGGTTTCTCCTCCTATCTTTGAGCTGTCACTTGTCAGGATTGTGCATGTGCATGCATGTGGTACGGTATGACACCATGTTGACTTGATGGCTGTTGTGGTATGTCTGTCTGTGTTTTCTTATTGTCCCATTGATCCCAGTTTGTGTCCATGATTGTTTAGGGAGTATGCACTTCTTGTCTGTGTTGGGGTATGGTGTCTGTGCATTGGTCCTGAGTGATGATGTTGTGTCCTCCTGTTCTGTCTGGGGTCCCATTGCCTTTCCACTGTTTGTCTGCACATGTCTGGGCTTGTTTGACTCCTGTGTATGTTGTTTGTGAGGTTTGTGTTTGGCTATTGTTTTTGTGCCAGCATTGGGTCAGGCATCCCTGAGTGTGTGTGATGTTTGTGTATGCACCCCAGGGAGTGTGATTGTTTGTCAGTGTACTGACAGGATATTATTTGCACCATTCTGTGTATTTGTCACTGCTTTTCAGTGGTGCATGTGTGAGGTGGGTGTAGGAGGGGTATGTGTGAAGGATCCAACTTGTGTTTGACAGTCAGGGAGTGTGACGATGTGCCCTGTGTGTTGTGCTGCTGACATACACATGTCAAGTAATTTGTGACAGATGTGTGGCTGATCACTGTTTGACTTCAGACACTTCCTATCATCCCTGTGCCTCTGCATGGCTTGCCTTGCTGTCTCCCAGACTTGTTGCACAGTGGCCACTGTGCTTTACTTTGACTAACTGGGACATCCATTTGTGATTTGATGGCCTAAGGGTCTTGTGATATGTTCCTTCTCTTGCATGTGATGTACACATGCTTTGTAGCTAGCTCCTTGGCTTTCCATCAGTGTCCACCTCACTTTTGTGTTGCCCACTTCTTGTCATCCATTGCTGCTGACGTGGTATGTGTATGTGGCTGTGTGTCAGTGTGGGGTGTGTCTAGGTGACTTGACAGGCAGTGTGTCCAGTTGAGTGATTGCTCATATTCTGTGTGAGTGTTCATTTAGTGATTGTACTCAGTTTGCTTGACATGAGTGGAGTGTGGGGTTGGGGAGGGGGGTTGCCCTGGCCCTGGTCTTCTGTGCTGGGTGTTCCTCTTCAGCCCCACATGCTGGGACTGGATCCCTGGTTGTTTGGTGTGTGTTGTGCAGGGTCTGGGTTCACCAGGCTGGTCGATTGTGCAGGGGGGGCACACAGCATGTCCCCTGATGGGTGTGGTGGGCCTAGTGTGTGAAGGCTGGAGATGGGGCCCTGTGAATCTTTGGGGACTGCCCATGCCTGGCGCTGGCCCTGCCTACTACATTGTGCTCCTATTTTCCCACGTCTGCAGCGCTGCGGTCCCGTGACCGGGAGATTGCATTGATTTGGTGGTTGATGGGTGAGCTGGATGCGGAAGGGTGTATTTGTGACAGGTAGGACATGTGTGGGTACACTTGTGGATGTGTTCCTGTCCCCACCAGAGTGTCTGGTGTGGACAGGGACCGTTTATCATCACAGGAGTTGTGTGTCGTGGTTGTGTGCAGAGTTGTGTGTTTGCGTACCTGCGGCGTTGTCCGCGACGGTGCATTACTTGCTGGTAGTGTATCAGGTACAGCACCGGAAAGGCTTGTAGAGCTGGATCCATTGCGGTCGGGACCGGGTGGAGGGGTCCGGGAGTCTGGTTTCGCGCTCCGCTGCCGCGCTTCCGCCGTCTCTGGTTAGGAGGTTTCTCTGCTGCGGTGTGAGGGGCTGTTTTTTGTACGGCGGGCGGGACATCATTCCACACGGCGGTGGGTCTCTATTGGCTCAAGCCGCCGCGGTGGCGGGCGCATTTTAATGGCGGTTCACGTCACACTGCGGCGGACGGGAAATGGGCTATGTTTGACCATTGTAATATGGCGACTGTGGGAACCGCTGCTGGCGTGCGTAAAATGGCATTTTCCGCCACCGCCAGCACCGCGGAGCTCTGGCAGTTTCAATAAGACATCTCCACTACAAACTGAGCGGCCCATCGCTCCTCTCATTAGTCGAAGTCATACAGGCAAACCTCTTACCGACAATAACCTACGGCAGCAAGGTACAGAGGGGCAGGAACTCTAAACTACTGGACAGCACGGTTGTAACAGGGTATCGAATAATATTTGGCTTGCCTAAATACACCTCTCCTGCACAAATCAGGCTAGAGTTTGGGGTCCAAAAGCAGACCTTGGCTAGACAAGGAGCATATGTAATTTTTTGGAACAAAGTACGAAAATCTGGACCAGGAACTCTCAACTGGCACTTGTGGTTAGAGTTACAACAGCAAGCATCATCACCACCTGCAAAATATCTACAAACAAGTCAGACCACCCTGGGTCTAACCGAGCTCTGGGAAATACCTACCAATCACTGCCTTTTCAAAAAATTATTATGGAAATCAGTAAAACTTTCATCATGGGTCGAGGATAAAGCTTCCCTATCAAAAAGGTCACACGGCTGGATGACTCTGAACACTTATCCCACTCCTGCTGCTCAAAAATATCTAGCCCTGGGGTACGCTAGATCTACCAAAATCCAATTTTTAAAGTATCGACGAGGGCTGCTACCATGCACAAAGCACTTTCCACATTGGCTGAAGGCACAAACTGGCTCCACCTGCCATTTATGTGGCACAGCACAGGAGGACATGTTGCATCTACTCTGCACTTGCAAAGAACTGAAGGCCGTACGAAAACGACTTTTAAAACCATTTTTTAACCAAAGAGGCATCTGTACACGGGGACAAGCTGTGCTGGCCTGCTTTGCACCAGAGGACCTGCAGCTGAATTGCCGCCTGGTGAAGTTTCTGAGGCAGGTGGGGAAGAAAACGCTATAATTCCAATACTGTCATTCAGCAAACAAACTGCTTATTATCAACTACAATGGAAACAAACGTGCAACTGTTTAATCAAACTCTTACATTTTTTCATATAACATTACTTACAATGAAATTTCTTTTTATTTGATACATTTTGTAGCAATGGTTTTAGGTAACTACGCTAATAAAAAATAAACTTGAAACTATTGTTGCACTCACTGGAGTGGGAATATTAATTTTTATCCCTCAGCTATCCAACACTTTCCCTTCTGTTGCACTCACTGGAGTGGGAATAGTAATTTTTACCCCTCCGCTATCCAACACTTTCCCTATTGTTGCACTCACTGGAGTGGGAATAGTAATTTTTACCCCTCTGCTATCCAACATTTTCCCTATTGTTGCACTCACTGGAGTGGGAATATTAATTTTTACCCATCCGCTATTCAACACGCTCCCTACTGTTGCACTCACTGGAGTGGGAATAGTAATTGTTGCCCCTCCACTATCCAAGATTTTCCCTACTGTTGCACTCACTGGAGTGGGAATAGTAAGTTTTACCCCTCCGCTATCCAACACTTTCCCTACTGTTGCACTCACTGGAGTGGGAATAGTAATTTGTACCCCTCCGCTATCCAACACTTTCCCTACTGTTGCACTCACTGGAGTGGGAATAGTAATTGTTACCGCTACGCTATCCAACACTTTCCCTACTGTTGCACTCACTGGAGTGGGAATAGTAATTTTTACCTCTCCGCTATCCAACACTTTCCCTACTGTTGCACTCACTGGAGTGGGAATAGTAATTTTGACCCCTCCGCTATCCAACACTTTCCCTACTGTTGCACTCATTGGAGTGGGAATAGTAATTTTTACCCCTCTGCTATCCAACACTTTCCCTACTCTTGCACTCACTGGAGTGGGAATAGTAATTTTTACATCTCCGCTATCCAACACTTTTTCCACTGTTGCACTCGCTGGAGTGGGAATAGTAATTTTTACCCCTCCTCTATCCAACACTTTCCCTCCTGTTGCACTCAATGGAGTGGGAATAGTAATTTTTACCTCTCCGCTATCCAACACTTTCCCTACTGTTGCACTCACTGGAGTGGGAACAGTAATTTTGACCCCTCCGCTATCCAACCCTTTCACTACTGTTGCACTCGAAGGAGTGCAAAATGTAAGTTTAAAAATTATTAAATATTTTAATGTTTTAATTTATAATATAATGTTTTTTTATTAGATTTTATGTTATAGGTGTATGTATACATATATATTTATTTGTAAATTTTTATATATTTATACATTTTTAATAAATTAAAATTATTAGTTTAATTGTTTTAAAGTAAAAAAAATATATATATATATATATATTACATTTTATATATGTATGTTTAATTTTTTTAAGTTACATTTATTTCTTATATTTATTAAAATGTATATTAAATCTAAATAATTGTTTTAAGGTTAATTTTTAATATTTAATATAATTAACATAATTTTTTATATATACAAAAAACTATATTTTGTACATCGATATTTTTTTCCGATATTTTCATACTTACCATGATAAATATAGGATGTCGATATTTTTGACATCGATATTTATGACTCGATATTTGTGTATGGGGATATTTTGGGCGTTGATATTCTATTAGTGAACAGTTCTGTCTTCTACTCAAAACCAGTATCAGTCGCAAAAAGTACCATACTTTTGCTGAGCAATATTCCTGCTACCATAGTCGAGACCTCTGCTCAACTTGGTTCAGAGACAACCGGTCCCAAGTTTACCGCAGGATTCGGCACCGAGCACGGGAAGCATGGCTTTAGTTCGATACCAAGGGGGAAACGTGATTAAGGGAGAAAATAGGGGTCAGACAACCAGCACAGACCTGTCAGTTACCTCACCAGGTGCAGGACAAACCACTCTGAGGATAAATCTATCTCAGTTAAAGAAGCAATTTGAGGAACAGATGAAAGGAAATGTGGGACTGGATTACTTAAGGTATTATGGAGAAAATGAGTTGCTTTATATGTGCAAGGAAGCAGCGAGAGTGTAAAAGGAGGCACATGCTAAGATGGAGAAGGTAACAGATGAATGTGGTGTTGACATAACAGTGAAAGAAGGATGGATATGACTGAAAACAAATTGTGGATGCTGAAGTTGAGAGGCTTGCAAACACATGTAAAGGTACTAATTGAAAGCATTGGCAAATGGAAGGACACCGACAAGCTCCGAGAATTATGGTCCAAAAAGAGAGGGTTAAGGTGATGCACAGGAGAAAAGAGGGAGAAGTAACCGTTGAGGAAGAAGTAAAGGAGCTTCCTTTACAAGAGGTACAGGGAGGACCTTATGTACACATCATATGGTCTCAATCAGATCTTTTCAATTTTCCCAATTCCCTTCAAAAGCTGAGAGAGAATCCGGATAGGTGGAATACCCAGATGGAGCAAATTGTGACCATTAATAAGGTATTGTGGGAAGTTAGATGTGTTGTTAGAGATAGCGGTCTCAAAAAACTGCAGGCAGGATGTAAGAGAACTGTTGAATGACCCACACAGGTACCACCACGGGTGCCAGGAAACAATGCTCTTTCACATATAGTTAAGACCAAGTACGAGGAAGTCATAAGACACCTAAAGACTAAGGTTCCCCAAAGGGATTTAATCGGTCAAAGATTTATTGAACATCACCTGGAACCCAAGGAATCAGTGAACTCTAATTTGAGAGATTAATGCAGGTGTATAAGGAGCACAGTAGGATGAATGATCCCTAAAGCGAAAACATAGGAGTATTTCTTGCCTCTTTTGTATATGGATAGAGGCCAGAAATCAGCAACCAAATTATTCAGGGCATCATCTGTTGGCAGAGCAAATCAGTTGACAAGATCCTACAGTATGCAAATTATTGCAGAGAGACTTTAGAGGCAAAACAAAAGGGACTGAAGGAGAAGTTCATTATTGCCCAAACCCAGTTAGCTCAGAATGCAAGGACAAAGGGATTGAAGCTCCCACCCCAAGGGTATAAATTAGATCCTCATTTCGGAATATTAATGCAAGGAGTTTCCCCAAACTACAGCAGGAATATACCTGGAATTGGGAGAGATCGGGTAAATGTGGCGGGGACTAATATAAATGCCCTGAAGAAGATTACACAGTGTCACATTTGTAACAGGGTAGGGCATTGGAAGAGGGAGTGTAGGTACAATCCAAATCGAATTGCGACAGAATCCCAAGGGGTTTCTTTAACAGACCAGGGAGCATTTCCTCCAGTAGCAAAACTCCCATTGCAGTTCAGAAAGCTCCAAAGGCTGAAGCATTGCCAAACAGGTTCAATCCAATGCAGATGCAATGAGGTATCACACCCCAGCAGACAAATCACAGGGTACCTCAAAATCTGATGATGATGCAAATAAACTCAGTTCCCATGATGTTTGAAACTTCCACAGAGCAGGATTAATGACAGTGTCGGGGGGAGGGGGCGGAAGGAGAGAGTGCGTGCTGCCTCAGTTTTAGAAGTGGCTCAGAGTGGACCATATGTGGACGGAGAGGTTAACGGATATGCCGTATCTTTCCTAATTGAAACAGGAGCCACTCGTTCAATGGTTAGAACTGTTGAGGTCCCTAGCCTACCCCTCTCAGAAAAAGAAGTCCAAGTCATAGCCATCACAAATCAGCATCGTACTAACCAAGTTACTGCCCCAGTACCAGTAAAAATAGGAGACGTTAGAGAACAACACCAATTAGTCATCTGGGATTCCAGCCCTGTAAACCTTTTGGGCAGAGAACGTCTCTGCAAGATCAAATGGGAGATATGCTATACACAGGCTGGAGTAGGAATTGAGACCCAGGCGGCTGAGGCTGAGTTTAAGCTACAGTCAAAAGAGCCTACTGTCAGACTATACTCGGTCCTCACCACCGAGGATTTGGCAGTATATTTTAGGAAGACAGTCAAGGAAGTGGTTTGGAACTTTACAGGAAAGGAAATTGGATTGATTAAGGATGCCAAGCCTCTCAAGATTACCCTTTGTCTAAATGCTGTTTTCCCTCAGACTCGCCCATACAAGATGACCCACGAGGTCATTGAAAGGATCACCTCTGCCATTGAGGACATGATAGAGCAAGAGATTTTGAAGGAGGTTATTGGAAGCCCATGTAATTTCCTAATTATGGCTTTACAGAAGTTGAATAAAAGTGGAGGATCATTCAAGACCGCCGAAAGATTAACCAGATTGAAGTTCCATGCTATCCTGTGGTACTGAACCCTGCCGTTATCCAATTCCAAAGCCCCCCAGATGCGGAGTGGTTTGTGGTCATTGATCTTTGTCAGGAATTCTTCTCTGTCCCGCTGCACGAAGAGATCCAGTTTCTCTTCACATTCTGGTTCCAAGAAAAGACCCTCATGTGGTGTTGCGTCCCACAAGGGTACACTGAGAGTCCATAATTTTTCAACCAGATTCTTAAAAAGATCTTAAAGTCCTTGCAGTTGCCTTGCAGCTCAACCCTAATACAATATAAAGACGATCTCCTGATCACCTCAATTACTAAAGAAGCTTGCAAACAGGACAGTATTGCTTTACTCAATCATTTGGCCGAGAATGGACATACAGCCTTGCCTGAAAAGCTGCAATTCTGTCAGAGGGATGTCATGTATCTAGGACACCAAATAGCAAAGGGAGTGAGGCGAGTGTCTTACGAACGCATAGAGACATTTCTTAAAATGAAGTTCCCAGCTACTCAGAGAGGTGAGGATGTTTTTGGGCATGGTTGGCTACTGCTGACAGCAGACCTAAACTTTTCCTTGGTGGTAAATCCTTTGATTAGACTGATACATGCTGATATGAATGACCCGGTACTAAAGGATGATGAAAGCATGGAAGCCTTCCAAGAGCTTAAAAATTTACACTGTGCACCCGCTCTTGGAATACCAGATTATGCACAAGATTTTGTGTTCTTTTGTCATGAAAGAGATGGGTGTCCACGGTCTGTTCTAACACAAGCCTATAGAGACACCAAGGGTCCCATGGGCTATTTTTCATCTACTCTTGATCCATTGGCCAGAGCTATTACTAATATTATTATCTCTGTGCTAGGGGCATTTAACTATGGATGTTATGTATTACTTTTTTATTTTAATTTTTTATTTTACAGAGTTTTATATAGCACGAACTTGACCCGAATCGGGTATCAGAGCGCTTTACATAGCACCAGTTGCATTACATGAGGACACATTCATTTTTGTTAGGCATGTGGAGATTAAGTGATTTGCTCAGAATCACAGGATATTCAGCGTCATTGCCGAGACTCGAACCCAGTTCCCCAGATTCGAGGTCGACCGCCCTAGCCGTTAAGCCAACTCCTCTCCCCTCATTACACATGTAAAGACATTCCAAATTGGTAAAACCTTGTTTTACATTACTGCTGGCAATCTTGCCTGATGCACTGATGTGATCACTGCCGGTAATTTTGCATAGGGTAGTCACTAACCTAATCTTGTCTGCTGTGATCACAATTGCAACACTAATGATAGTAGCTCAGGATGATTTTTATTGATCATAAGTAGCTCCTATTACAGAAAAGGTTGTCGACCCCTACTGCATGCACCTTGAGTAGGGTAGTATGCGCACATTGCTGAATTAATAGCCCTTACCAGAGCCTGCTGCAACTCAGAAGGCTTGTGATTTACTATTTACACTAACAGCCAGTACGGGTTTGGAGTTGTGCATGATTTTGGTTGGTTGTGGTTGCAGCGATGATTTTTGACTTAGCTGGTACCCCCATCCGCAATGGGTTGTATGTTTCAAATCTGTTAAATACCCTCCAATTGTCAAAGAAGATACCCATGGTGAAGTGTGATGCACATAAGAGTGGCAATGAATTTGTCACCAGAGGCAACCGCTATGCGGTCAAAGTTGCTCGATACTGCCCTCTTGAGTCCAGTCCCATTGACCTAGATGAACCATGTAAAACAGAGCGAGAGACGGTAACAAATATGTTATTGAATACCGTACACACATTCAATGAGTTAAGGGAATTACAACATGGTGCCTCAGAAATAGAAAAGGCTAAATGAGAAAGGATGGGATGTGCAAATGATGTCAGTGATATTTGGTTTGATCTAACTCATGTGGGAAGGGACGTAATGGGGTCTACGTTCTGTTCTCATTGGTTTAATACTCGGTTCAGAATGATGGCAGAGGATTTATGTTTCGATTGTATGATCTGTCAAAAGCAAAATGTGGACAGGAGAGTTGATGTGACTATGGGTTGCATTACAAAATGTGATGGTCCATTGAAAAGCTTTCAGATTGACTTTGTGGAAATGCCACAATGCAATCAGCTGAGGTACATCCTTGTCATTGTGTGCTTGTTTTCACGATTGGTTGAGGCTTATCCCACCCAGTCTAACAATTGCCAAACTATTGTTGCGGGAATTAATACCCCGATTTGGGATCTAGGGATTGACCAAAGGTTTCACTGTAGATATAGACCAGAAGCACCAGGAATTGTAGAGAGACTGAATGGGACTATCAAGGCCAAATTGGATAAAACTTGTATCTCTACTGTGCTTAAATCGCCTGCCATCCTTTCTTTAGAGCTCATGAGTATCAGAAGTAACCCTTGCAAAAGAACCAGATTATCGCTACACAAAGTGTTGATGGGGAGTGCTATGTGCATACCCTCTGTCCCAGCAGCGCCCCTTGTGAATATCACAGATTGCATGGTTCTTGAGTACTGCAAAGGATTGTTTAATGTGGTGTGTTCTATCTCTATCAGGTCGACATTGCTACTCCAGCAGCTTGCGAATTCTCAGGGCATGACTTGAACCTTGGTGATTGGACCCACATCAAGATACACATCCACAAGTCCTGCCTGGAACAGTGTTGCCATGGACCCTACCAGATGATCCTGGTTACAAACACTGCTGTAAAGGGGTGCTGGCCTGCAGAATTGGATACATGCCTCCCACACCAAGAGGACACGGTACGAAGGAGAAGAAGCAGAGCTAACATCTGCCAATTCCTCGAGCCGCCCCAGGTTGGAGGTGTCTGAGGCTGAAAGGGAGAAAAGAAGGAACAGATTAGAGAAACATCATTTTCAGCAGCAGAACAGCCTGCAGAACCAGAGACTGACGGGGATGCTGTAATTCCAGCAACTACTGTGATACCAACAACTGGATTGAGGATACACATTCACCAGGAAAGTGAGAATTCGTGGAAGACCGAGACTAATCTACAGCAACAACTTTCTCAAGGAGCGGAAGCCGAAACTGAGCGGGGAGACTTCACCTCAGGGAGTGAATCGGCCCCATCTGAGCCAGAAATTTTGAGCACTTCGAAGGAAGGTTGGCCAAGGACTACTACTTCGAGAAAGCAACTGTTGACACTTAAGCCAAGACCAGAGGCAATTAGGAAACATAGTGAGCTAGAAGAACTGGAACAATTAGACCAGATTGACATTCCCGACCTTGACTTGGAGGTGACCAATAATTAGCAACCTAAGATTGAAAGAAAGGTGAATTAAAGGTACTCACGTCCAGGCTGGACATACTATGCCAAGATCAAGTTTGAACTAGATAAATGCTTGACGGACTCAGAAGAGCCACCTTGAGACTAAAGACTTGAAGATGAAGATCCTGTAAGATAACAATTGACAAAAAAAGTCAAAATAGCAGGGGCAACGGTTAGAGGATAATAGCTCCTTAGGGCCTCAGCTGACGTAGAGTAAAATCCTATAAGATTCCGAGATAGGGTAGAGACAATAGAGTAGCAGCTAAGAAGACTAACTCCTTATCAAAGGTCTCCTTGATCTGATTTAAGTCGAACATGGTGCAGCCATGCTGCAAAATTATGATTGTGAGTTTGGCAGTTGCCATTTCTATTTCTATGTTTGGTTGGCTGTTGAATGTTTACTTGCTGGGAGGAGATAATCCTCATGATCTAGATAATTTCACCTGCACCCCTGTAACAAGCCCTCCCTTGCCCGAGAGTAAGGTTTCACATCTGCCACAGCGTGAGAGTGCATATAGCTATACCATGTATTATCAGATGCTGTCTTGAGGATTGTTTTGTGTGTTCTTATCTTCCTGCTTCAGCAGCAGCTTACTTTCACCTACCTCTATCCTACTCTTTCTCTTGCACTATCTTCTTGAATCTCTTTTTATCATTAGAATATAATTAAACTGTTTTATTCTGATTTTGATGATTCTTTAGAGAATGTACCTATTGTGGATGGAGAAAATCTGCATCTATGGGCTACTAAACAGATTTGTCGCCCTCACAAGGGGTCAAAATCAAGAGATCAGCATGAGTATATGATCAAATTCTTTACCCCTGTGACTACCATGAGCACTACTAATTATAGTTTGCATGATGTAAACTGCAAAATTAAAAAGACAAGAGGATCTTTGTAAATGAATTGAACGAAAGGATAAGAACAGATAGAGAAAGAGGAGAAGGAAAGACGAGTGCAGGGCACAATATTGGGAAAGGCAAGGAGATCTGAAAGGAACCACCCCCTAGATTAAGCAGTGAAATCACCAAGAAAGGAGCATTATGCATGATACACGGGCCAGAGGAAAAAAGACAGTTCAGAGACTGGGATGGAGTGAGTGTGAACAGAATGATCTAGTGAAAGGAAAAACTCTTCTAATCTAGAAGTCAGTATTAAGGGCATTTACTATGTGTGTGGTAAATCGGCTTATTTCCAGGTACCGCACAATTGTGTAGGCAGCAGTTATGCTGCATTAGTTTTTCCTCTGATTTATCATATTAATGAGCAAGGTTTTCCTCAAGACAACAATACAATACAATACATGACGTTTTACTTTTAAGCAGATTCTTAGCTGTATTTTAGGAGGACTTGTATCATCTATAGAAGTAGCACTAAATTATGTCAAGATTAGAAAATTGATCGACTTGCAACTAATACAGTGGGTGCATAGACAGTGATTAATAAACTATTGCTTGCATTGAGAGCTATGATTATGCAAAATCGCTTTCTGCTGGATTTACTCCTTGTGAAGTAAGGCAGAGTTTGCAAAGTCATTCATGCTCGAGAATGCTGTGCATACATTGTTTACTTAGATAAGCAGATTGGCAGCTAATTTACTGACATTACAAACATAACACATGAATTAAATGAACTGGAAGAATCAGGTGCCTGGGAAGGGTTTTGGTCATTCTTTGGATCTATTGGTAAGGGCTCCGCCTAGATAGGAGAGTGGCTAGGTAGTACAGGAGGAGGAATTTTAAAATTGCTACTAATGCCACTTTTAGTCATACTAATAGGAATTGCATGTGTGCTCAGCTTCTTGAGATTCTGTAAAGGAATTTCTTCGCAAAAGGGAACTATTTGTGAATACAAGTAGCTGTTCAGCAAACGAGAGAAAGAAAGCGGAAGAGACTCGATGTCAAAGCTGAAGAAATGCAAAGTGAGCTTTATGGCACCCTGAAGGATCTAGGAGAGACTAAGCAGCAGAATCCAGAGTTGATGAATGATGTACTGTAATAAAGAATTTGAGTGATGATTATAATCATCACAGGGGAGGTTGTGAGCGTCAACTTCTCTGTCAATAAAAAGAGCATTGCAATTCAAGCTTAAGCTAACATTAGTCTGTGTTTACAATGTCTTCTATCATACCTCAACATCACCATATATTACATGATAACTTGTTGATTGTGGTTCTAAATAAAAATCATCTAATTTCACTTGAATCACCAGAAAGTGCTTTCAGAGAAATGTCCTCATTGTACTGAATCAAGGACGGTTCTTACTGTCCAGGCTATGTAAAACAATGTACCAGCTTAATCGTACAGCCAAGACTGTGAGAATGGTTGAATCCCATTGTACTCCTATGTTGAGAGAATCTCCAAATGTATTCTGTAGTAAAAAGATTCTTCTTGGATGTTTCCTTTTGGTCCAACCCCTGAGAATCATGTATTCCCACAGAATGTATGAACCTTTTGTCTAAAACCTTATATGAGTGTGAAGTTTGCCCGCAAGAGAGACCCCATCTTAGCAGGCACATTTATGCCAGATTTCAATTAGATCTGCACTGAGTTCTTGATACTTTGGCATATATGATTTGCTGCTAATTTGCTCATGGCACTTCTCTGTATTTTGCCAATTAATTCTTATATAAAGCATAGTAATGAGAATCTTTTTCTGTCATTCTTATAATAATGTTTTAGCATCATTGTATGAGTACTTCTAATTAAAGAGATGGTTCCAGTAGGGGAGCACCAAAGTCCGTATAGGGACTACACTGCTCCCGGTCCTAGATGGCGGCGCGCCTCATTAAAAATCAGCTCAGTTTTTAAGAAAATCTTTATGAATCTGAATAATAAATATTATCAATAAATATCAACAATAAATATTCAATATTTTAGAAGGGTAGGTAATATTCAATTAGCCTGATGAAGCCTTGGAGGAACAAACACATCCGATAAGTCCGAGGTCCATCCGGGTAGCATGAGTACACTGTAGTGAGCCAGGTTTTGTGAGAGTCACTTACCTTGAATTCATCGTTAACTACTACTTGTGGTAGGGACCTCATGGGCGTATGATTAGCCTGTGATGCCTGCTGAACACCTTGATGCAGCTTTCTCAGCTTCTTTCTGGCAGACATTTTCATCCTTCTTCTTCTCTTCGCTCTATCCCATTCCCACTGATCGTCATGGTCTACGTGTGGACGCTTCTTGTAAGCAAGGACAATATGCTTCTGCGAAAAAGAGATGGAGGAGGGAACTTTGAGAGAAGCCGTGGACTGCCACATCATTCAGTTTCCTAACTTAACATATTTCAAAAGAGTGGGGAAGATGAGAGGAATATCTCAGAGGGGCTCATCCTCCTGTTTACGTATGTCTTCAGAAAACAGAAGAGCCCCTCCATACTTTTTATGCTAGCCCTCCATGGGATAGGAAGAAAACTTCTGTTTTTCTTATATAACCCTTACCCACCAGGGTTGTCCCTTGGTGGCATGCTTCATCATAGGGTTCATCCCTTTCAGCTGCGGAACGGGGCATGCTGTGAGTAACGGATTACGCGGGAGCACTGAGTGGTATACTCTAAATGATGAGAGAAAAAAAAGGAGTGGGAGGGGTTTTGGGTGGAGGTTAAAAATACATTCCTATTTATCAAAAAGAGAGGGGGGGACGGTGGGAGCTGATTGTTAGGTCCAGTGACCCTTGCTCCCGATTGGTAACTGGTATATAAAGGGGGGTCACTGTTCCTTAAGAGGAGAGTTCAAAGTGGAGAAAGAAAAAAGTGGAGAAAGAAAAAGGAAAAGGTGTCCTGTGCTACTCTATGTGTGGGGACAGTGTGTCCTCATCATGATGCCCTCACACACCCCGAAGGATGTCATGCTTCATCATTGGGCTTTTGCTCCTCGTAGGGCCGGGCGCTGCGATGCCCTACGGGTCCCCCGAAGAGTCCTTTTCGGAGATCTTTTGATGAAACAAGCCGTTAGGTGCGTGCGTGTGAGTGGAAGTGAGGTCTCAACTAGTGTGTTAAAAAATGACTGGAGGGAGAGTGGCTATTATTTATTAAAGTGGTCCCTCTGTCATTAGTAAAAGGTGTGTGGTGCTGCTAGTGGGATATTATGTCCCTCAGTAGCTAGATATGAGTCCTTAGTGGGTGTCTCTAGTGGTCGACATGTTTCGCGCTATCTGTGGCCTCTGGAGGAGATCCAAAGCGCTTCTTCAGGACCAAGGTGAGTTTAAATAAAGTATCACTAGCGGCCTAAATTTTTCAGTGCCGCCAGGTTGATGGAAAGGAGTAGCGTCTCTGAAAAGAGAAAGGGGTAGGACAGAATATGGGTATAGCTCTAATATCAAAAATGTGTATAGTCCAGGTCTGCCATTGGGGGGGCCTGGTGCATATTACCATTAGCGTGAGACTTATCGCCATAGGTCAGCATGGGTGTATGAATATCTATATTGTGTTATTATTTACAATGAAAAAAATAGATAAGATAATAAGTAAATGAATACAAAGAAAGAAAGAACATAATCAACATGTAGAACATCGAGGATGAGTTTGTCGCTCTTTGGTCACAAGTATCATGCAGTCCTTAGGTTTTGCCATCAATGGTGGGGCCCCTCTAGTGATATTCATAGTTTCTACTTTTAACCTTTAACTACATTTTTTCAAACTCCTTACCAAGACAACTTTTCACCGATTATCCACTCGGTATAAGTCGTGTATAGACCAATTACTACTGGATACAGCACTGCATGATACTTGTGACCAAAGAGCGACAAACTCATCCTCGATGTTCTACATGTTGATTATGTTCTTTCTTTCTTTGTATTCATTTACTTATTATCTTATCTATTTTTTTTCATTGTAAATAATAACACAATATAGATATTCATACACCCATGCTGACCTATAGCGATAAGTCTCACGCTAATGGTAATATGCACCAGGCCCCCCCAATGGCAGACCTGGACTATACACATTTTTGATATTAGAGCTATACCCATATTCTGTCCTACCCCTTTCTCTTTTCAGAGACGCTACTCCTTTCCATCAACCTGGCGGCACTGAAAAATGTAGGCCGCTAGTGATACTTTATTTAAACTCACCTTGGTCCTGAAGAAGTGCTTTGGATCTCCTCCAGAGGCCACAGATAGCGCGAAACATGTCGACCACTAGAGACACCCACTAAGGACTCATATCTAGCTACTGAGGGACATAATATCCCACTAGCAGCACCACACACCTTTTACTAATGACAGAGGGACCACTTTAATAAATAATAGCCACTCTCCCTCCAGTCATTTTTTAACACACTAGTTGAGACCTCACTTCCACTCACACGAACGCACCTAACGGCTTGTTTCATCAAAAGATCTCTGAAAAGAGACCCTTCGGGGACCCGTAGGGCATTGCAGCGCCGGCCCGACGAGGAGCAAAAGCCCAATGATGAAGCATGACATCCTTCGGGGTGTGTGAGGGCATCATGATGAGGACACACTGTCCCCACACATAGAGTAGCACAGGACACCTTTTCCTTTTTCTTTCTCCACTTTTTCCTTCCTCCACTTTGAACTCTCCTCTTAAGGAACAGTGACCCCCCTTTATATACCGGTTAAAAATACATGCCTGGTGGGTCAATGATGCTTTTTAACACGTCATCCTAGCAGTATGGTTCTAAAACGGGGAGAGATCTAGAAAGTATAGGTTATAATGTACCTGGCCGAGTAGTGGTCTACATGTTTCAGGCCAAACCCCGGGCTCCAGTGTGTTTTGTGCTTAGGTGATTGGAGGGGACGCTTTGAAGTTAGCTTGACGAAGGCTCACCTTGACCACTGGAGGATCCATGAAGCAAAATCTTTGCCTAATTAGTATTATCAAGCAGTGACACCACCAAGTAGGTGCAATTACTTACTTATCAATAGCATGCAGTCATTTTGTGCCAGCACAATTGTAGGAGTGGAATTGAGGAGTTAGATTCTAGGTCCTGAAGAAAAGCCATGGGAATTGGCTTGAAACATTTAGAGCACTAGAAGGGCAGGTACATCATAAACTATACTCTCTAGCTCTCTGCCTGTTTTTTAACCATATAGCCAGGAGGACGTATTAACAAGTATCACTGACCTACCAAGCAGGTATTATTAACCTCCTCTCAAAACCCCTCCCACTCCTATTTTTCTCTCATCATTTAGAGTATACCACTCAGTGCTCCTACATAATCCGTAGGTCGCAGCATGCCCTGTTATCATTGCTAATAACATACTCTTTTTGTCAGTGCACAGTAGTAATTTGGGTTCCGTATGTTGGATTTATAGGCTTTTGTGATTTGGAACTTGTTTTCCATCCATACATAGTAAGTATACCAGAAGTTCCAGAGAATGAGTATTTTCTAATGTGGTATATTGTGTGAGTTTAAACAAATCTTACTTTGTGTACAGTGCATGGTGGGTGAGCAGATATGGAATGTTTTAACGTGCTCCATATTTTTCAGTGTGGAATGGTGTTTTTTTCAGTTCTGAAGTATGTGCTCTAAGTTGTTCTTCAAAATTGGATTCCATCCATGTATAAAAGTTATATATACAGTTTATAATATTTCACATTGAGTACTGTGTTATTTTGTGCATAATATCCTTAATGTTTGATTATCTCTCTCCTAGAACCCAGCAGTCCCCTTCCATCCAGGAAACATGTTCTATTCTCTTGCCATTACCTCTGTGCAGTGCTGCACTGCCTTTATTTAGGTTTGTTCTATGTAAATACTACATACATGCATGCATAAATGTTGGTTGTATGGATGTCCAACATTGGGTATGGGAGCATATGAATAGTGGGTGTTTGTGGTTACGAGGTTGTCTGATGGTGGGTGAATGCACTTCTAATGCTAGCTCTGTGGAAGTAAGATGGTGGGTGCATTGGTGCATCATGTTGGTTGTGTGGATGTATGAAAGCATGCTCTCCTATATTCACGGGTCTGTGGTCTTCTGGCAGTGGCTGTGCTGGCATATAATGGTGGCTTTGTAGCTTTATGATACTGATTGACTTGTGTATGATGATTGCTGGGTAGCTGTATGATGGAGGATATGGTGGCGTGTGATGGTTGGTCTTTGCTGTATAATGATGAGAGTGTGGGTGTTTCAAGGCAGGCGTATAGGCACTGGGGCTGCTGAGAGATCTGCAAGCACTCTGTTCTCAATTTGGAACAATGCTCCGGGAACACTGTAAGTTGCCTGCTTCTTCAGGGCACACAATACACTGTGGGACATGGAGAAGTGAAACAGCTACCTGGTACCCTCTCCTTTTTTTAAACTTCTTGTGCTCTTGCTCAAGGGCACAGGAGTGGAGACACGTCCTGTTTTGCCCTTTGAAAGACAGGTTAGGATTTTTTATATTTTCATCATTCCCAATGTGTGCAAACATCGGGAGTGATTAAAACTAGGCCTGGGCGGAGTTCGCCGAGTTCCGCAATGCAGAACTCCACGAAGTGACAAATAAACTCAGTGGAGTTCCGCAAGTGGTGGAGTGCAGCACAAACTGCCATTCACGCTGATCTTCCTGCCGCTCAAGTAGGAATTCTACCCGAGCGGCAGCTCGTGCTTGCCAACTTACTGTTGGTGAGCGAGGAAAAAACTCTGCAGCGCTACCCGTAGCAGAGTTTTCTGCACATCACGAGCTCCGCGGAGGGCAGAGTGCAGAAAACCACACGAATGGAGCGAAGTTCACCACACAGGCCTAATTAAAACATTTTGAAAAAATGCCTGTTGTTGCATACCCTTGTGTTGCCCAATGGCAGGGGAGCACTGCAGCCTTATGGCCCTAGTAAGCCCAAAGACAGAGAGTACCCCAACGCTCTGTTCTCAAAATGTAACAGAGGCCGTGGAGAACTGTAAGTTGCCCGCTCCTCCATGCCTTGGAACATGCTACCAGGAGCAAGGCGCCTTTCTTCTGCCCCTGCAGCCTGCTCTCAACTGCTGGAAGGTTTTAATTCCACCTTTATGACAGCACTGGACGCAGTAATTCCACCAAAAAATGACGGCTCTCTACAGCGGCGCCAATCAGCCTTATGGTATACATCTGACTTAAAAGCTGAAAAATCCAAATGTAAAACATTGGAGAGACTCTGGCGGAGTAGTAAAGATCCCCAAGATAGACAACTGTATAAACAGTCTCTGTCCAGCGACCACCAGAATATAAAAACGGCCAGACGAACTTTTATCATGAACCAAATAGAACACGCTAGTAACTCCTCAAAAGCCCTCTTTAATATAGTAAGGGAGTTCGTGTCTCCGCAAGTCTGTAGACAATCCCCAGTGGAATCCCAAGAGTTCTGTAATTCATTAGCGGTCTATTTTCAGGAAAAGATCTCTAACATCTATGCCAATTTCCCAACCGTTGCCTTACAGAACTCAGAATCTAATACTAGACTATGGGAATCAGAAAAGGTAACATTCAGTACCTTGGACTGCTTCGAAACGGTTACGTTAGAGGAGGTACTTAACTCCCTGACCACAGCAAAATCCGGATCGCCTGGGGACCTCTGCCCCCCGAAGACGATGGCTCTCCTAGCCACCTGCTGCGCTCCTGGAATTCAAAATATTTTTAACTGCTCAATACAAACGGGAATTATCCCCACGATATGGAAGGAAGCCTATGTACGGCCGATATTGAAAAAACCCTCGGCGACCCACAAGTATTAAGCAATTATCGTCCAATTTCCCTGCTACCCCTGTTGGGTAAGCAATTGGAAAGCTTAATAAATAGGCAGTTGGGGTCATATCTTGAAACCAACAAAATTCTGGACCCCTCGCAATCGGGATTCCGACCAGGGTTCAGCACAGAGACTGCCCTTCTGGCCGTGACTGACTCTCTCAGACAGGTAATGGACGCTGGAGGATCAATAGTACTGATCCTATTAGATCTCTCCACGGCCTTTGATACCATCTCGCATTCAAAGCTTGTGGAAAGATTACAGGCCTGTGGTATCCAAGGTACAGCCTTAAAATGGCTGCGTAAAAAGCGCCTTCAAGGGATTTATTTAAAATACTCTGTTCTATTGCTTTTGATATATATTTTTAACTACAAGAATTATTGATAAACTCGCCAGAGAGATATTATTCAAATGTCTTTTATCTAAGAAATATTTTTGTTCCTTGTGAGAACATAAGAACCAATGAACCAATCACAAAACAATAATAATAATAAAACAATAAATATTCAAAACACGGGTATATACAGAAAAAAGATTTATCTTTTGAAATTTATCAAGGGTACTACACAGTTATACAAACAATGTAACAAGAGGAAAATAAATACAATTGTATAATCCTTCAATGTCACTATTGTAAACACTTCTTCTCATTGTACATTATTTTCCAGAAGAGAGTGTGAGTGTCGACGTTTCGGTCTCTATGCATTTGTCCATGAGACCATCTTCAGGACTATCATAAATTTAACAGTTGACCCCTGAATGGTGTTTCCAAAGATTCAAGAATTATAGAATACAATTGATACATATATGTCAAATCGATCGTCGTTCTGTAACTTTTGTTTAAGGTGAATAATCGTCAAAAGATGCAGGTAAGTGAACTCTGGTGCTTATTGGACGGTGTAATTAAATTTCCAGTCCACAGCAACTTCTCAATTGAAGGAGTTTATTCTGTTAAATTTTGTAACGCAGCGAAAATTCGGCAGTCTGCAGTCGGATTAGTATATATATACCCGTGTTTTGAATATTTATTGTTTTATTATTATTATTGTTTTGTGATTGGTTCATTGGTTCTTATGTTCTCACAAGGAACAAAAATATTTCTTAGATAAAAGACATTTGAATAAAATCTCTCAGTGAGTTTATCAATAATTCTTGTAGTTAAAAATATATATCAAAAGCAATAGAACAGAGTATTTTAAATAAATCCCTTGAAGGCGCTTTTTACCCATTCATTTGATTTGCCCAAGCTCTCAAGGGTAGATTGGGTTTCCCATTATATTCAATTAAAATGGCTGCAGCATTTTTTGTCAGACAGACAACAAACTATTATGTTAGGGCCTTATCTCTCAGGAAAACGCACCTGGATAAGGGCGTACCCAGGGTTCCTGTTTAAGTCCGACTTTATTTAATATATATATGGCCCTCTGGCAAAGATCGTAGAGCAGTTCGGTTTTGAAATAATTTCATATGCTGATGATACTCAGCTTATGTTCACTGTTGGCCCTAATTTAGAAACAGAGAAAATTCGTTTTACTGCCGGAATGCTTGCAATATCCAGCTGGATGACTGAGAATTGCCTCCAGCTGAATCCTGGAAAAACGTAGATCATGCTAATGGGGAAAGCTTCAACCATCTGTTCGGACGAATGGTGGCCTCACCAATTGGGAGTAGTTCCTGTGCCTAAACAAAGTGTAAAAAATGTAGGGATAAAACTTGATCGGACATTAACTATGAAAGATCATATTGCTGCCACAACTAGTTCCTGCTACTACAGCCTGCGTCTTTTGCGCAGGATCTTTCCTTATCTGCCCATTAACTGTCGCAGAACCCTTGTCCAAGCTATGGTGATTAGCAGATTGGACTACTGGAACGCTCTGTTGGCCGAAGTAGGAGAGACCTTGCTTGCTAAGCTACAGGTGATTCAGAACACCGCGGCAAGAATAATTCTGAATCGCCCGGCAGGCTCTCCTTCTGGCCCTCTGTTGAGAGAATTACACTGGTTACCAGTGAGGAAGCGGTCCTATTTTAAAATCAGCTGTCTTACATATAAGGCCCTGAAAGGCAAAGGTCCCCGCTATCTGCAAAGAAAACTTATAAAACATGTACCTTGCCGAAATTTCAGATCTGGTACACTAGCCCTTCTACAGGTGCCCCGAATACGTCTCAATCGTACAGGGGGCAAAGCTTTCTCTTACCTTGCTCCAAGATACTGGAATAAACTACCAATTGCTCTTCATGAGATCTCCACCTACATCACATTTAGGAAAAAACTAAAAGCTTACCTGTTTTAACTTCTTATGGTTGGTCTCTCAGTTAGGTTTCCTTAACAGCACCGAGATGCCCCCGGGTGAGTTGCGCGCTATGAAAGTGGAACTAACATAACATAACAGAGGATCCAAGTCCAGCTGATAGCAGCCCTGCTCTTCTGTGTCCCAGAGCATCTGTCAAGGTCACAGAGGATGGCTGCTGTTCTGTTTATAACCTCCCACCCTTGAACATGAGGCATAGGGGAGAAAATGCGCCCCACACTTTGCCAATTGGGGGCTACTAATTACCTCGTACCCTAGGAAACATGGCGGTGGTGTAAGAGTATTCCTTCTCCCTAGGGCAAGGTAGAGACTAAAAAAAGCCCTCTGTGCTTTGGCAATGCAGGGGAGAGGTGTCTGCTCCGCCATGGCCAAAAGTGGGTTTGCATGTTTTTAATACTAGTTCTCTGTGTCTAGTTGTTGTCGTAGGTACTATGTCCCTCACCTGCCTGGGAGATGGGGGAGGGTAGATGACATCAAGCACAGAGGAACCAGGCAGCTTTCATCTGTCCCTGCTCTAAATTGGCAACAGAGCGCTGTGACAGCTGTAAGCTGCCTGGCTGCTCCAGGGCCTGCAAAATACTGTGGGCCACGAAGAAGCAAAGCAGCAGCGAACAGGGAAAAGTGGCAGATGTGAGCCTGCCACTCCTCCGTGGTCCATCAAATACTGCAGGCCACAGAGGAAGAGAGTGGCTATCAGATGCTCTGCACCCTGTTTGCAACCAACCTTATCCAAAACATTTGGGTCGAAATGGCCATCCACTTCATAATGGACACATGAGTGACTTTAAGTGTATGTTATTAGGACTGCCAGTGCTGACCTGAACAACTGTAGCCAAAAGCTGCAGCCAGTGCATGTTCATTTGAACTGTTTGTGACATGTTACAAAGTCTACTGTGCACTTTAAGTAAGTCACCTATAAGTAGAGCCTTGGAGTCCACAAAGCCTGGATGCATAGTGCATAAAAGTGAGGTATGCTAAATGCAAAATTAGCATTCAACTACAGGGGCAAGATTAAGAGGGCTAACATACAGTGTAGGTAACAGTAGCACTATTGCATTGTAAAAAGCTGCTAACAAATAGAAGACCTAAGTTCCTTAGGGTGGCTTTGGAAAGGGCTAGTAAAATCATCCGCACACTCTTGTAATATTTGAAAAATCGAATTCATTAGTGGGAATATGATCCTTGCTAATTATGCAGGGCTAGTAAAATCATCCGCACACTCTTGTAATATTTCAAAAAATCGAATTCATTAGTGGGAATATGATCCTTGCTAATTATGCAATCACTAGACTGGGTCTGGCAGGTGTCCTCCCTTCATGTAGGAACAATTCAATTCCCTAACCCACAGAACAATTATCCTTACTACATGCTAGAAAGGCTCATACCTGATTGATGACATTTTTAAGATGCGGCAAGGCGAACAATTTGCACTGCCTCGATCGGCACTTCTGGTGTTTCGAGTTGGGCCCACCAAACTTCGGCTTATCCAGGCAAAAGTCGCATTTGCTGCAGTCCTCCTTCCGCGTGCACGGGCCACATTTATTGCACGTCCTTTGGAACCGACGTTTCTTCAAAACCAGAAAGACCAGGACCAGGGAGGGAAAAGAAGAGCAGAGAGTTAGCAGAAGCAAAAGATGCCAAGTGAAGGGTCTGGTGAAATGAGGAAGAAGATAAGGTAGGCCTTCATATACTGAGACAAGAGGGACCAGGATGGCTTCAGTGGAAGGGGCTAGGGAAGCTTGTAGGTCACACATTTAGAACCTTATTATGAGTCACACGATAAGTCCGTCGAAGCTAGTAACTGGCCACGCTGGGCTTATGAGATCAGAGGAAACACTGAAGATCAGGGGAAGCACACTGCATCTCAGGGATTGTGCCTATTCCAAGCAGAGGAAATCCCCAAGTGAAACTGTGTGGAGAAATGAGGCATTAGGGGAATCAGCTATACTGTATTACCAATACCCTGAGAAATTCCTGATTTCCCAGCATTCTCTTGGGATTCCACTCGCATTTCCGCTGACCTTTACCCTTGGTACAGTACACGCACAAGGGGGTGGTGATACACTGGGACATTACTAGCACAATGTAATGTGGTGGGTCCTCACCTGCCATCAGGATTTTCATGGTCTAAGGAGTGGTTTGCATGTTGCTGAGTGTCATATCTTTAATTTTGGTCATTCATAAACACAAAGTTGTGTAGTTCATGATCATTAATATTATAATCATTATTTTAATAATAATAATATTAATAATAATAGTTGTTGTTATTATTATTATTGGTGTTATTAACAGCAATAATAACTAGTTACTTTAGAATAATTATTATAATTAAGTGTTATTAGGTTTTGCCTGCACAGCGCTTGCGCTGTGCTGGAGAAATCTATTGTTTTTACATCCCAGCTCCTCTCTTTCCTGGCTTCTCATTGGTTCCTGTGCAGGCCACTTACCTTTCCTCCATTTCTTTTGGCTATAGCATATTTTCCTGCATTTACCAATGCTTGTTCCTCATCTGCTTCTCTTATCAGTTTCCCGCCGCCGAAAATACTGTTAACATCCGCTTTGGTGGAACTAAATTTTCATAAAGTTTTGCCTTTTATTATTGCAGCATATTTAAAAAACAATGTATTACTCAGAGAGATAAAGTGATTTGCATGGAATCACAGGATGTTGCTCCACATCCTCTCCACTTCCGTGTTATCTGTAAGGGAGCTCTTTCCTTCTCCCGGACGATGATTGATCAAAACTATCTATTCATTACATAGACGAAACCGATGCATTACCAATGCTTGTTATTGGTTGACAGGGATTTAATAAAACATTTAGCATTATCATCTGTATAATATAAGGGATACTTTAATCCTTTTGTTAATTAATAACGAGCTGTGATGTCACAATGTCCACTGTCAGATCGAGTACAGGGTGTGAAAGGCACATCATAGAGAAGAGTTAAAACTAGCCCAGAGATCCATGATTAATTCATGCAATTCCCACTCTTTCTGTTAATCCCTCAGCAGCAAACAGGATACTGTAGAGTGGCAAATGAAGGCGTGAAACCTATGATGTTATAGGGGTCAAACAGTGAAAGCCATCACTTGAGCTACCCTTGGGATTTTGGTGCTGCCATGTCCACTTCAAGTGAGGGTCCAGCAGAGAGCATCTCACAGCTTTTCTGTTTCCTTTCTACATCTAGATGTGACACATCTAGACACCACCACACCACTGTGGCCTAAAAACCAAAGCACATGCTTGAAACTCCATGTTCTCGGAAGCTGTGATTGTGCTTCCAAACTGTAATCTCACTGCCTTCCACGGTTAGTACCAGACATTATTCTTGAGCGCTTCCAGACATAAATTATTAGTTACAAGCAGATTTCAAATAATTTCTTTCTTTCAGTGGTTGATGTCAATGGCTTTCCCTTTCAAATGAAAGAAGCGCAGGTTCTCATTCCCTGCTCACTTAAAACACTGGCCAGTGGCATGAACAGAAATATAAGCATCATACCATTTATAGTTTTTAAAAACAATATACATAAGACGCGGATTCAGATGCAGCCTCCTATCCTTTATGTTCGTCCTCATTTAGGAAAAAACACAAGATAAAAACGATAATGCGGCACCACAGACCCGCGGTGCCTACTCTAACACCATCAGGGAGAGGCTATGGAGAACCCTTCATTCAAGTACTCACTCTGCGAGGAGGCGCATTGGCCGCTGGGTATTTGATCACATTGAAGCGCTTGATCCCCATCTTTGTCTCACTGAATTTGTATCCAATCTGCTTTTTTCCCTAAAATAGATCAAAGAAAGAAAGGAAAAGTAATCACAGTAGAAAAGCCGTCATGGGCTGCAGTATTTGAGAAAACTGATTGCCTAGTTGTAGCTGAAGAGGCTAAATCATCCCCCAACTAAGACGCATGCGCTTTCTCCTACCGAAAGTAATCACAGATTTGGGACTACCACTACAGATGTCTGTGTATAGACCCTAAAGAACTGCACGCTACTGGGACAACTGCATGCTACCAGTCCCCAGTTTTAAGTCGATGTATACAGAGCAAAGCAGGAAATGTACTAGAAGAACCAGGCTCAAGTAACAACTGAGCAATTTTTTCACAGCATTAAGAGTGGAGAGTCTGAAAGTGGGTCAAATCCTTCAGTGATTGTTATGAAGTGATACTGTCCTTGGATAAGCAGAGTGAAAGTCCCGCCCTTTATAAGAGCAGGTGAAAGGTGGAGAAGAAGGGAACTGAGAAAACCCACCAGGGGGCCTCCTCGCCGCCACCGATGACATCCACATGCTACTCGACCAGGGCCACACTGCCACCCTCATCCTACTAGACCTCTCCGCAGCCTTCAACACCGTCTCCCACCTCACTCTCGCCGCCAGACTCCACGATGCCGGCATACGGGGTACCGCCCTCGACTGGATACGCTCCTTCCTCACCGGCAGAACCCAAAGGATCAGACTCCCACCCTTCCTCTCCGAACCCACAGAGATCAACTGCGGAGTACCCCAAGGATCCTCGCTCAGCCCCACGCTCTTCAATATCTACATGGCCCCCCTCACCGCCATCGTTAGACAGCATGGGCACAGCATAGTATCCTACGCCGACGACACCCAGCTCATCCTCTCCCTCACGATGAACCCTGAAGACACCAGACTCAGCTTCCAGGAAGGAATGAAAGACGTCGCAGCCTGGATGAACTACAGCTGCCTTAAGCTCAACTCGGAGAAGACAGAGGTCCTCGTCCTTGGACCCTCCTCCACTGCCTGGGACAACACCTGGTGGCCTTCCGCCCTCTAAAACCCACCCACTCCATCAGACCACGCCCGAAACCTCGGCATCATTCTAGATTCCTCCCTCACCATGACCCGCCAGATCAACGCCGTCGCCTCCACCTGCTTCAACTTCCTCCGCATCCCCCGAATGCAGATATACCGTCACCCTCGCACTCATAACCAGCAGACTGGACTATGGTAACGCCCTCTACGCCGGAATCAACAAAACCCTGTTACACAAGCTCCAAACCATCCAGAACACCACAGCCAGACTCGTCCTCGGAACCCCACGACACAAGCACATGACCCAGCCCCTACGAGACCTCCACTGGCTCCCCATCGAGAAGAGAGTAACTTTCAAGCTACTCACCCACGCAGAGAGACCCCGCGCATCCGCAGAACCAGAGCAGGTGAAAGAGCCTTCTCTTACGTCGCAGCACAAACCTGGAACGAGCTCCCAGTCAACATCAGACGCTCCCCCACTCTGCACACCTTCAGGAAGAGTCTCAAGACCTGGCTCTTCGACTGATGTGGAGCTGCACGCCCCCTCCCCCCCAGCGCCTTGAGACCCTCACGGTGAGTAGCACGCTTTATAAACCCCTGATTGATTAATTGAGGTGGCACTGCCGCCATCTGCATTTCTGGTGCTTCAAGTTTCTCCCTCCAAACTTCAGCTTGTCCCGACAGAAGTCACATGTGCTGCAGTCTTTCTCCCTGTAGTAGGCCTCGCATTCACCATAGATCCTTTTCAAGCGACGGCTATAAAAGTTCTGAAAGAAGAAACATGAGGACACCACAGGCAGAGGGTCCACCAGAAGCAAGAGCTGCACAGCATAAGGCAGGGGTGACATGGGACTGAAGGTATTTCATGCTGTCCTATACTAAGAGGGAACCTTTCAGATCCATTCATTTCCATATATCTTCAAATATGTTACAGAGGTGTGAAATGTAATAAAATATCTTCTTGTCCATGGGGCAGGTTGCTTCATAAATCAACTTGTCCTATAACCAAATCCACTTGCCCCTTTGGTGCCATGTAGTGCAGCAACAAATTATGGCAGCAGTCTAATTATATAAGAGCTCTGACATAGCCTCTCTGATTATGCCAGGGCTCATACTATAGTAGTGTTTGAATACTTGCAATCCCCTTATGTTGCCAAGTTTCCGCAGATCTACATACATACTGGGGCTGAAGGTAGTGGTAAGCAATAGTTCCAGGGTTAGAATGCCCTTTTGAGTCTGTGCAAACCTACTAACTTGCATGTTTGAAGGGTTTTCAACAACTCTTCTCTAATCTTTTCCCTTACTGAGAAATCTTGGAAATGTACTCCTGACAATGGCAGACATAAAACTTCTTCCAGAGTTGGGAAAAATGTGGTTGGAGGGAAAGTGAACTTGCAAACACTCAGATTTTCGCATGAGCAAATCTACACATGAATATTTGCTCATACTAAAATGCAGTTCATATTTTCTAAGAGTACTATTTCTTGTCCTACTTCTGTAAATTATTGGGAATTCACGAAAGCTGTATAGCTGCACTTAACGCAAGGACATATACCATGGGTGCACTTTTGAGACTTTCTTTAATAATTGGGCCCCTAATTTGGTCTGGCGTTGACCGTGACGTTTTGTGTTTATTAAAATTCTGTCTCTCTCTCTGTATCGGCTGGCTTCACTGTGAGTGACAGCATTCTGCTCTTTCACAAGGAGCATATCGGCACACAAAGTAGTTTTGTTCAGTGCCAGTAACTCCTGTGGGAGTATGTGCTTTTTTTAGACCAAAAAACTATTTTTGCTTTTGCCAATGTTTGTTATAATGGTGAGGGCCCGGCAGCTCCCACACCAATAAGGTTTTACAAAAACCATGCCAAAACAAGTCACACATTGACTGACCACCAATTTCAGACCTACTGGCTTTGCCAATGCTTGTTTATTTTTGTTTCCCATAATCTTATTGAAACTGGTTTCACTAATTTTCCATTATGAATATTTTTGGGAAATACTAACATGCATCAACACATGTTACTAAATTATGCTGCAAAGAAATGGTAGCTGAAATTTTACAGTAGTTTAGAAAAATGTTTTTTTCCTGCTTTCATTTTTTTATGAACATTTTAATATGAAAGCAAATAATCATCAATCTTACTTTCAAGCTTCTGCAAATATTTGCATCAAATCAGAGAGCATTCTGGGAGCATTATACATAGCCTCATATTGCTAAACTTTGAAAACGTGTTTACACATTTTTATACTGGATCCACTGTCAGTAGTGCAGTAAGAGCTTACAACATTTACTTAGAGCGCTCACCCTAATAATAAAGGCTTTCAATTAATGAACCATAAATACAAGTTTGAACAGCGTTAACATATGGACAAAAATATTACCTTAACTGCAGACAGTGCCCTTTCCTGATCCATAATGTGGTACTGCAAACTGGCAGCCAAAGGGTTTGTGCTGCAGGGGGATGGGCCTACTTGTCCCAAGGACAAAACACACATGAAAACTTGTTGCCCTTGACCCCAAACAATATGTCGGGGTATAGGAATTCCATATTCAAACAGCGCCAAAACAGTGCCCCAGGAAAGCCGCCTGGTTCACCACCGATCTCCAAGATGCCAGACGCACCTGCAGACGCCTGGAGAAAAACTGGAGAAACAACAAGACACCCGGAAACTACACCACCTACAAGAAAGCCATGGTGGACTACCACAACCGAGTCAGAACCACCAAAAGGACTTTCATCCACAACAAAATCCTCGCCAACTCCAGCAATTCCAAGTAACTCTTCAGTGTCATCCAGGAATTCACCAACCCCGCAGCGAAGCCACAGACATCACCAAGACCTCTGCGATAAGCTTGTAACCTACTTCCACCTCAAGATCAAAAACCTCTACGACAACTTAGTTGACCATCCACAGGACGCTTCAGCTGGCCCGCCCCCCCCCCCCCAGACACACCAGCCAGCTGACCATCTCCACCTGGACGCCGATCACAGCCCAAGACACCGCCTCAACCATGAAAGGCATCCACTCTGGGGCCCCCACCGACCCCTGCCCTCCACACATCTACCACAGAGCCGCCATCGCTCCCGAACTACAATGCACCATCAACACCACCCTCGAAACAGGCACCTTCCCAGATGACTGGAAACGCGCAGAGGTCAGGCCCCTGCTCAAGAAGCCCTCAGCTGACCCCACGGACCTCAAGAACTACCGGCCCATCTCGCTCCTCCCCTTCGCAGCCAAAGTGGCGGAGAAAACAGTCAACGGGGAACTGACAAGATTCATCAAAGACAACGCCATCCTCGACCTGTCCCAATCTGCATTCCGAAGCAACTACAGCACCGAGACCGCCCTACTCACTGCCACAGACGACATCCGCACCCTCCTGGACCAAGGCCACTCCGCAGCCCTGATCCTACTTGACCTATCAGCAGCCTTCGACACCGTCTCCCACCGCACACTCGTCGCCAGACTACACGACGCCGGGATACAAGGAACCACCTTAGACTGGATCCGATCATTCCTCACCGGAAGAAGCCAAAGGATTAGACTGCCACCCTTCCTCTCCGATCCCAAAGAAAACACCTGCGGAGTCCCACAGGGGTCATCACTAAGCCCGACCCTCTTCAACATCTACATGGCCCCCCTCGTCCGACAACACGGCCTGAACATCGTATCCTACGCTGACGACACTCAGATCATCCTCTCCCTCACCAAAGACCCCACCACCGCCGGACTCAACTTCCAGAAAGGAATGCAGGACATCGCAGTCTGGATGACCAACAGCTGCCTAAAGCTCAACGCCGAAAAGACAGAAGTCCTCGTCCTCGGATCCACCCCCTCAGCATGGGACAACACCTGGTGGCCCACCGCCCTCGGCAGCCCACCGACCCCCTCAGACCACGCCAGAAACCTCAGCATTGTACTCGACTCATCCCTCACCATGAACCGACAGGTCAACTCCGTCGCCTCCAGCTGCTTCAATACCCTCTGCATCCTCCAAAAGACGTTCAAATGGATCCCTCCTGAGTCAAGGAAGACAGTCACCCACGCGCTCATCACGAGCAGACTGGACTATGGAAATGCACTCTACGCCGGCATAAACAAGTCCCTACTCCGCAAACTCCAGACGATACAGAACACCGCCGCCAGACTCGCCCTCGGCACGAGCACATCAGCCAACACCTACGAAAGCTCCACTTGCTCCCCGTGGAGAAAAGAGTCACTTTCAAAATCCTCACCCACGCCTACAAATGCCTACACAACACCGGACCCAAATACCTCAACGACAGAATCACCTTCCATGCACCCAAAAGAAACCTCCGATCAGCCAACCTCGCACTGGCCAAAACCCCGCGCATCCACAGAGCGAGAGCAGGTGGAAGATCCTTCTCTCACATTGCGGCCAAAACCTGGAACGAGCTCCTGGCAGACATCAGACGCGCCCCCTCCCTGAACACCTTCAGGAAGACCCTCAAGACCTGGCTCTTCGGCTAAACGGATCTGCTGACCCCCCCACCCCACAGCGCCTTGAGACCCTCACGGGTGAGTAGCGCGCTTACAATTCCCTGATTGATTGATTGATTGATCCCTTTAGTTATTTCATAATACACCACAATCTGAAGTCATGCATTACTCTTCTGGAGGCACCCAATGATCTACTTTTGCCCTTAAAAGTAAAGTTGAAGGTGGTGCAGCAGAACACACTTACCACAGATATCCTTCACTGGCCGGTAGCGATAGGTCCACCTTTTCTCACACTTTATCTTCAAACCTTTTACAACTATGAGGCTGTTAAATGGGAACTACCGCATTGAAAATAGAGCAATCTCTCTAGCCCCCACTGTTTCCCCCACAATCACAGCTGGAATTTCATCTCACGTTGTTGGAGCACACTGGAAGAGACAAATTTATCATTACCACGAGGATCTCACCATAAAACACTACCGAGATGCCACCCTAACACAAAGTGGAAACTCCTTTATGTGCCTCTTCCCTGCAGTTTATACTGTGCTACCCTTGCCTCTGTTGCTGAACATTGCATTCTACAGAGGTTCGGCTTGACTTCAGGTGGTCACACATCGAACCATGTGGCGACTTTCAGGTTATGACTATTTTGTGGTCATCTTAACACTGAGGGACCAGAAGACATGGATCTGAAGTGAGGCATGGAAGGGAACAGCTATGTTGCCACAAATATTCCAAGAAATACTGATAAATGCATCCACAAACTCAATAACATAACGTGTGTTTGTAAAGTGCACGTTCACCCAGAAGGGTATCTTGGTGCTGAAATAACAGATGTTTATGTTTACCAAAATCAATGGTACTCAGTTTATTGACCTCAGAAGGACGAAAGGCTGAGTGGACCTGCCGGGATTTGGACCTGTGACCATGAGGTCAAACACAGGCACCTACAGTTGACACATTAGTCCACTAAGCCAACATACCCGGCTTTATAATAGGCCACTTAAGCATATAAGTGCGTGTTTTCATTCATAAACCTGGCAATCAGGGACGTTCAAAGGTATCTCATTTACACTTAAAGGAAAGCCAAATGTAACACTATTAAGGATAATCATCATCCGATAACTCAGAAAGAGGTTTTTAATAAAATAATTTAACCAATTATTAGATCCT
The DNA here is from genome assembly GCA_963921515.1 of Calotriton arnoldi. Lineage (NCBI taxonomy): Eukaryota > Metazoa > Chordata > Amphibia > Caudata > Salamandridae > Calotriton > Calotriton arnoldi. Next base: position 783,211 of record CAWUFW010004042.1, read on the forward strand.
TTGTTTGATAATACCCAAGTCAGGCAATTAAGATAAGAGCCTAGAGGCAATATGATTTCAAAGTGTGTCAGAGAAATGCACATCTACTAACAACTACTAACAACTGAAAATTAATCTGTGTTCTGTGTTCTTGCCTGGTAGAAGCTAAACTGTGCCAATGGCTAGAGGAACAACAGCATCTGAATCTTGTGATCCAAGTAGAGCCCATAAATTGAGCCAACTCTTGGAGGTAGAGTAGCCATTGTTAGAAAGGAGAATTACACAACATCCATTGCTGCTCTTGTATCTGAATCAGTGGTCAATCAGTAATACAGGATGGCACAAGTCGCATCTTCCCATAAGTAGGGGAGTTGATGCCAACGTGATAGAGCGCATAATATGAGTTGCACGTTCATTCGTGAGTCAGCATCATGCCAGAGTAAAGAGCAGTTCTTACTGAGCGATGAACAAAAGTTACCCTCGATTTAAGGGAGGGTAAATTCTTTTCTGCCCTCATTCTCTATTTAGTGATAATAAAAATAGAGACCGCCTAAAACCAATCCATAGACCTAAACATACACTTGCAAACGCTGTAAATCTGACAGTTCACTCAAGCTCTACCCTTATTGCCTTCTAAAGACAGTACCAACATAGCTTGTTTTTTTCGAGTAATCATGTAATGCATTATTACTTGCACAACAAATTTTCCCAATCAATTTGGTTCTAATGCAGTGGTAGACAAAGGTCTTCCAGGAAACCTAGGGCTAGCAGGTGCTATGGAAAGACATGTAGGTGAGAATTTGATTCTCCGATTAGTTTAATCCCACAGCATTAAGAATTAATTGACAAACATTACCTTTCAATAGAACCCGTTGATAATTGCAGTCCTTCAACTTGGAACCATGTAACTGTTCTGCACCTCTTGCATATGAGCCTTCCTTGACATAATGCTCCTCTTTCTTGCTCACAGAAAAGCACCATCAGTAAAGAGCTTTAATTATTTACTGTGTTATGATACATTGGTATGATTTTAAGACTGGTATATTTCTGAACAACAAAGATGTTTAAGTTTTGCTTTTTGTTTTTTTGCTCTTAGTGATGTTTCAGGAGCAGCTCAGACTTTGTGGGCAACCTTCTCGCCGAGTGCAGTGGTGATGAAGGGGTGGGCAGATGCTGCCAAATTGTTCTTCCCTAGTATCCCTTGTGCAAAATACTACACATATGCTAGAACCCGAGTGACAAGCCGCGGGTGTGTGTGGCTCCAAGACTATGATGCAGGCATGGGACGCACCTGGAGGGATTGGGCAGAACAATGGATCTTCTGTCAGTCTGACATTCACTCTCACCCTCCTGCTTACAGGGAGAAGAGACTTGGTGAAAAGCCAGAGAAGGGAAAGGAAGAAACAGACACGCCCTGCTGATGTCACCAAAGTGTGGCGATTACACCTGGTGGAGGGGTGAAGCGAGATGATGCACTGTGGAGAGTGTGACATCCTTTAATGACTGTTGGAAATGACCCTTTTTGCAGTGTTATCCCAAACTTTTTGCTTCTTCCTCCTATTTGTTTCTGTTTGTTTTGGTTTTAGGACTCTGGGCACTTTACCACTGCTAATCAGTGCTAAAGTGCATATGCTCTCTGGGTAAATTGTGTTATGGATTGGTGTTTCCATGATTGGCATATTTGATTTACGTGTCAGTCCCTAGTAAAGTGCACTGATTGTTCCAGGGCCTATAAATCAAATGCTACTAGTGGGCCTGCAGCACTGATTGTGCCACCCACATGAGTAGCCCTGAAAAGGTAACTCAGACCTGCCACTGCAGAGTCTGCGTGCAGTTTGTAACTGCCATGTCGACTTGGCAAGTGCACCCACTTGCCAGGCCCTAACCTTCCCTTTTCTTACATGTCAGTCACCCCTAAGGCAGGCCAAGGTACCCGTGTGGGCAGGGTGCAGTGTATGTGAAAGGTAGGACATGCCCTGGTGTGTGTGGCATGTCCTGATAGTGAATTACTGCCAATTTCGTTTTTCACTATTGCAAGGCTACCTGTTCCCTTAGGACAGAATGGGGAGATTGTTTATAACATCTTATAAACATAACTGGCCCTGGGGACTAGGTAGAAAAATAAAGTTTAGTATGCTTGAACTCAGAATCTAAAGATGCATCTTTTAGTGAAGGTGATTTTTACATTCTGTGTTCGAAAATACCATTTTTAGAAAGTAGGTATTTTCTTGCTCAGCCATCCAGTAGGCCTCTGCTGGGGTTGTGGATTGACTGTCTGGCTTTGGGATGACAGGGGCTGGGGAGGAGAAGTGGCTCCAGATAGTCTAGGTGGGTCAGGAAAGGGCTGAATTCGCCTGGGCTGCATTTAGAGTAGGGGGAGGAGATTTCCTTTCACCTGAATGGGCCTGGTCTGCCTCTGACAATGCCGTCCCCACTGCCTGCCAGGAAGCCACACCAGAGAGAGCAGAACTGGTTCTGGCTGGGTACAGACACTCTCTGCCTGAGAGGACAAAGGATTTTGGGCTATAAAAAGTGGAGCCCAAACCCCTAAACTTTAGAACTCTTTGACCAAGAAGACTGCCAAGAAGAAGAGCTGGAGAAGCTGTGAGGAGGAACTACCACTTTGCTGAGTGCTTTGCTGTGTTGGCCTGCAGTGGCTGCTTCTGTCTTGGGCAGTGAAAGGACTGGACTGAACTTTCTGCAATCTATTCTTGTGAGTTTCTCCAAGGGCTTGAGGTAGAGCTTGCCCCCTGTTCAAGATGTCTCAGGAACACCAAAGACTTCAAGTTCTTCTGCCCTCAGCAACTGGAAACTGTGTGTTTTGTGCTACAACAGAAAAAAAAGCAACCCGGCGGCGTGTACGATGCCGCTGCCGACTCTGTGTCCTGATGGCACTGCAGAGGGCACCGCCGCAACGCCGCACCGTGACCCTGGTCTCACTGACGACGCCTGCTGATGCCGCCACCGAGCCACTGCTCGCACTGCGACCTGTGGGCACCACACTCCGCATCGCCTCGCTTCACGACGCATCCTTGGTATCCCCGACGACGCCGCTCCACGCCGAAATTGACGCCACTGCTTGCACCGTGGTTCGAGGGGACCTTTCGTAAAGTTACACAACGCACCACCCTCATCCCGCACCGCAGCCTTGGCCTACCGATGCCGGCGCCATCGACTCCAGGTCGTCAGCCGACGACAGCGCTTCAGCAACGACGAAGACGCTGCTTGCACCGTGACCTGCCAGCACCGCGACGAGCACCGCATCACTTCGCACCGCGACCCTGGTCTCACCGATGACGCCATCTGACGCCGCCACCAAGCCGCTGCTCGCACCGCGACCTGAGGGCATCACACGCCGCACCACTGCACTTCGCACCGCAGCACCCGACGCCTGCCGGCACCAGCGCTCCTGACTACAACCGTGAGGAGTTCGATCTGCAACGCTTGTGACTTCAAGGGCCCGACGACTCCTGCACCGACCTCCGGAACTGACGCCTGCGGACGCCGTGCTTTCGGAGCTCAACGAGAGGTCGCCGACACCCTGCACTTCTAAAGGTACTGTTTTGCGGGTCTTCCCGACACTGTAGCTGGCCCGCGACGCCACGGTCAGCCAGAACTGTTTGGATTTGTTTGTTCACAACACCGTGATAGCCCCGGACGGAGCTATCGACTTCGAGGAACTGTATTTCAAGTTATTTTGATAACTGAAAATTTCTATGTACTGTATTGTGGATTTTTATCTTTTGTGGTCTTGTCTTGTCTTGCTGTAGGGGGCGCTCTAACCTAAGGAATAGTATAATTTACTATTCCAACACCTTCCCTTCTGGTGCGCAGGCTGGAGTTGGAGTTGGAATAGTAAATTATACTATTCCTAAGTCCAGCGCGCCTCCTACAGCAAGTCGATCTAATGACTTGCGTTGTAAAGGTATTGCGTTCTAACAACGCAGTCGTTGTAACGACTGCATTGTAAAGGAACGCGATGTAATAGCATGCGTTGAAACATGCTATATTCCTCTGAGGAGGAATCTGAGCGGGAGGATCCCCAGCCAGAATACCAAGAGGGCAGTGGCCCTGAGGGGGAAACATTCTGGGAAAGAGTGGCTCGTGAGGAGATGAATCGGATGCATGCTCGTGACCAGAGTCTGAGGCAGCTAGACCAGGAGTGCGAGGACATGGTTCGAGCCTTAGCTGAACAGAAAAAGTGTGTAGCTCAGGAAGTGAGCTTGGCTGGGCTGGAGGTAGAGTCCAGCTCAGATGGTGACAGCAAAAGTGTTATGTCCAGTACTGAGGGTGAGGTACACACACACACAGATTTGGTGCCCTGCTTCAAGGAGGGGGTTGCATACATCAGGGGGTTCAGGATTGTGAGGTTACTCCAGTGGAGCGCAGTGCCCTGAGGGTGATTGGGAACTGGCACAGGGGATCATATTCCTGGTGGTGGGAGGGACACTCTACTGACTCTAGATGAGAAGTGCAGGGAGAGGGGTCCTCCCATGGTTGAAGCCCTGGTAAGTGAGTATGGAGACCAGCCAGAAGAGTATGGGTTGAGGGACAGCAACAGTCAGACACTGCCTCACCAGTCGTGCGAGAATAATGTGGGGTACTTTTCTGAGGCACTGGATGGTTGGGTGAAGGGTAGTTTGGTTAACACTTGTGTGGGGCTGTGTGATTCAATTGTTGGAGAGCATATTTTAAGTCCCTGTTTTCCAGAGCCATGCCAACACCCAGTGGAGTGTGAGTTCTCTGTCCCCAGGGAGCTCACACTGGAGACAGACTCTTTGGTGAATTCCAGAGGGTCTGGAGACGCTTCTGGGGGTGATCCTGAAGGAAGTGGCTTAGGTATTTCCCAACCGAGGGTGGTGGAAAAGGTTAGTGGTAGCCCAGATAGGTCCCAGTGTCCTGGGAAGGGTGTAGGGACTCACGTCCTGTCTTCGCGGAGGAGTGGGAATGGGCTGCGGCCCAAGGTGCCCGAAACCCGGTCCCAGAGCCTGGGTGGTTCCATGAGTGAACACCAGGTGGAGAGCTTAGGCTGTACTGGAAGGCCACCCATTGAGGGGGATCCCCTAGTGTCTGGGCAACTGAGGGGGACTGCTGTAATGAGCATCCCACCGGTTCTGGTGTCTGGCAGCACCGCTCAAGTTAGGAGGGTGCATGAGTCCAGAGAAAAGGGTGAAGGGGGATGCCATCTCCAGTGGAAGGACCAGTGGGTCAGGAGTTGCCAGCTCTGAGGTCAGAGCACCCCAGGACTGACCATGGTGAGGCCACTTCTGGCCTGGGGGGTCTTCATGCTCTGTCAGGTGGACAGGAGGCTGGAGACCTGCGCCAGGCAGACTCTCGCACAACTCATGAGGAGTGTGTTTCCCTTGGGGGGGTTGGTGTACTCCCTCGGAAGTCCTGGGTTGCCAGGCACAGGTTCAGCCTAAGGGTACAGACCCTGGGTTGAAGGACCAAGTTCAGGGTGTCCCCCCTGACCTGGAGGAAGGGGTGACTGCTAACAGTGCCCCATCCGGTTTGTCTTCTGGGGGTACCGCTCCAGGTGGGAGGGTACAGAGCCCCAGGTAGGAGGACCGGGTGTGGGAGAGCCAACCCCAGTCCCTTGTTCTGCCTCAGGGTACAGACCCTAGGCTGGTGTACCAGTTGCAGGATAGCACCCCTGAACTGGTGGGCGAATTGTGCAGGACACCTGACACAGGTGCCCTGACAATTCTGGAAGGGGGTACTGCTCCAGGTGGGAGGGTACAGAGCCCCAGGGAGGAGGACCGGGGGTGGGAAAGCCCACACCAGTCTCCTGTCCAGCCACCGGGTACAGACCCTGGGCTGGTGGGTCAGTGCCAGGATGTCCTCCCTGGCCTGACAAGAGGGAGAGTGGACAAAGGGTACCAGGCACCTGGGGCTACCGCCCCCCACTCTCTGATGCCACAGAGGTTAGAGAGCCCTGAGAGGCATAAGGCCTGGGTCTCCTTACTGACAACTGTCGGTAGCCACTGTGGCTTGCTGTCCTGGTGGACAGAGGGGGCCCCTGGGGGGGCAGGAGTCACACCCTGGGGGTGGACTGGGCCACACCACTGTGTTGGCCATGTGGGTACTGTCTACCTTTTGGGACACACCTGTGAGCCAGCTACGGTTAGGTGCTGCACATATTGGGTCCACAGGCGAGGAGAAGGGTTCCCCATGGGTCAGCTTAGTGGGCCCTGAGAGTATGGATAGAGGGATCCAACTAGGTTCAGGGAGGCATAGAACGGGAATAGAGCCCTGCTGTTGTGAGTAACGTTCCATGTTCTATCGCGCCAAGCAGGGAAGCCCATCGAGGTATGGATTGGTCTACCCTGGCTTTAGGTTGGAAGGGGGTTGTGTTGGAAATGGCCCTTTTTGCAGGGTTATCCCCAAACTTTTTGCTTCTTCCTCCTATTTTTTCCTGACCTGTTTGTGTTGGTTTTAGGACTCTGGGCACTTTACCACTGCTAATCAGTGCTAAAGTGCATATGCTCTCTGGGTAAATTGTGTTATGGATTGGTGTTTCCATGATTGGCATATTTGATTCACGTGTCAGTCCCTAGTAAAGTACACTGAGTGTGCCAGGGCCTCTAAATCAAATGCTTCTAGTGGGCCTGCAGCACTGATTGTGCCACCCACATGAGTAGCCCTGAAAAGGTAACTCAGACCTGCCACTGCAGAGTCTGCGCGCAGTTTGTAACTGCCATGTCGACTTGACAAGTGCACCCACTTGCCAGGCCCTAACCTTCCCTTTTCTTACATGTCAGTCACCTCTAAGGCAGGCCCAAGGTACCCCTGTGGGCAGGGTGCAGTGTATGTGAAAGGTAGGACATGCCCTGGTGTGTGTGGCATTTCCTGATAGTGAATTACTGCCAATTTCGTTTTTCACTATTGCAAGGCTACCTGTTCCCATAGGACAGAATGGGGAGTTTGTTTATAACATCTTATAAACATAACTGGCCCTGGGAACTAGGTAGAAAAATAAAGTTTAGTATGCTTGAACTCAGAATCTAAAGATGCATCTTTTAGTGAAGGTGATTTTTACATTCTGTGTTTGAAAATACCACTTTTAGAAAGTAGGTATTTTCTTGCTCAGCCATCCAGTAGGCCTCTGCTGGAGTTGTGGCTTGACTGTCTGGGTTTTGGATGACTGGGGCTGGGGAGGAGCAGTGGCTCCAGATAGTCTAGGGTGGGTCAGGAAAGGGCTGACTAGACCTGGGCTGCATTTAGAGTAGGGGGAGGAGATTTCCTTTCACCTGAATGGGCCTGGTCTGCCTCTGACAATGCCGGCCCCACTGCCTGCCAGGAAGCCACACCAGAGAGGGCAGAACTGGTTCTGGCTGGGCACAGACACTCTCTGCCTGAGAGGACAAAGGATTTCTGGGCTATAAAAAGTGGAGCCCAAACCCCTAAACTTTAGAACTCTTTTGGACCAAGAAGACTGTCAAGAAGAAGAGCTGGAGAAGCTGTGAGGAGGAACTACCACTTTGCTGAGTGCTTTGCTGTGTTGGCCTGCAGTGGCTGCTTCTGTCTTGGGCAGTGAAAGGACTGGACTGAACTTTCTGCAATCTATTCTTGGAGTTTCTCCAAGGGCTTGAGGTAGAGCTTGCCCCCTGTTCAAGAAGTCTCAGGAACAGCAAAGACTTCAAGTTCTTCTGCCCTCAGCACTGGGAACTGTGTGTTTTGTGCTGCAACAGAAGAAAAAGCAACCTGACGCCGTCTAAGACGCCGCTGCCTACTCCGTGTCTTGAAGGCACCGCAGAGGGCACCGCCACAACGCCACACCGCGACCCTGTTCTCACTGACGACGCCTGCTGATGCCGCCACCAAGCCGCTGCTCGCACCGCGACCTGTGGGCACCGCACTTTGCATCGCCTCGCTTCACGATGTCGCCTTGGTATCCCCGACGACGCCGCTCCACGCCGAAATCAACACTGCTGCTTGCACCGTGGTTCGAGGGCACCGCTTGTAAAGTTACATGACGCACCGCCCTCATCCCGCACCGTAGCCTTGGCCTACCTATGCCGGCGCCATCGACTCCAGTTCGTCAGCCGACGACAGCGCTACAGCAACTACGACGACGCTGCTTGCACCGTGACCTGCCAGCACCGCGACGAGCACCGCATCACTTCGCATAGCGACCCTGGTCTCGCCGACAAAGCAATCTGACGCTGCCACTGAGCCGCTGCTCGCACCGCGACCTGAAGGCATCGCACGCCACACCGCTGCACTTCGCACTGCAGCACACGGCGCCTGCCGGCACCAGCGCTCCTGACTACAACCGCGAGGAGTTCGATCTGCAACGCTTGTGACTTCAAGGGCCCGACGACTCCTGCACCGACCTCCGGAACTGACGCCTGTGGACGCCGTGGTTTCGGAGCTCAACGAGAGGTCGCCGACGCCCTGCACTTCTAAAGGTACTGTTTTGCGGGTCTTCCCGACACCGTAGCTGGCCCGCGACGCCGCGGTCAGCCTGAACTGTTTGGATTTGTTTGTTCACAACGCCGTGATAGCCCCGGATGGAGCTATCGACTTCAAGGAACTGTATTTCAAGGTTATTTTGATAACTGAAGATTTCTAAGTACTGTATTGTGGATTTTTTTATCGTTTTTGGTCTTGTCCTAAGTATATAAAAATATTGGATATTTTTCTAAACTGGTGTGGTGTCCTATTGTAGTGCTTACACTGTATTACTGTTGGTTATGTGCAAATGCTTTACACACTGCCTCTAAGATCAGCCTGACTGCTCGTGCCAAGCTACCAAGGGGGTGAGCAGGGGTTATTTTAGGAGTGTAACTCCCTTATCCTGACTAGTAAGAAGGGTCCCTATTTGGACAAAGGTACCTACCTCTGCCAACTAGAGACCCCCATTTCTAACAATGACCATGAGCCTGGACACTCCCGATTCATCCCACACTGCACGCTTTGACACAGAGTTTGGTGAGTCGAAGATAACTCTGTTGCTACTGATTGCAGATCTTTATCTACTGGATCCCCACTGCCCTAAAGTGGGAATGCATATATTGGACACATGCAATATGGTTTCTTGGAACATATTCGGATTTTTGTAATGGCTTAAGGCAGGTAACCGTTTATCAGATCTAAGCAAATGTATAGCCTTAATGCTCCAGGGATCTTGGCTAACCGCTGCCAAGCTCCCTTGGCTTTGCTGTTCCACAAGAAAAGCTCCCACTTTGCGATTGGTAGGCCATCCCCTTCAGGGAGACATCAATTGTGTGACAAGCCACTGATATATTCCATTAGGATTTGAAAGGCGGAAGTGGGTACCCCTTTTATACCCCTTCCAATGGAATCACAGTCAATCGCAGTGGGCACTTTTGCAAGAGGGGAAGGCATCCTCCCATGGAAAATACATGAGTATATTTATAAGAGTAGCAGAGCCGACAGGTGATTTGGCTTTCAGCTAACTATACGCTGAACCAACTGCCCAGATGGCTCTGGTTGAAGAGTCTTTAAACAAGCCTAATTCTTGCCAACGTGTCTGGTCACAGAATCACAACTTTGTTTCACTAATGTAACAAAAATGGAGACACAGTGGCGAGTGGTATTCCGCTCAAGAAATTATGACAAACGATGGAGGTAGACGCTTTGACAGGTGGTGTTGTGAAGTTAGGGAAACAGGGAGGTAGACAGTGAACTAGAAGTTACTGTACATCTCGTTTCCCACCTCGGAGAGTTGCACTGTGAGGTGTACCCTTCTCTATGGCCGTTCAGAAGAAAATCTGGTGTTGAAGGTGCCCTTGACTAGAGAGTGTGAAGAGTTCTGGTCTTAGGAGTACTTACGATGCCGAGTTTAGCCAGAGTGGGATCAAGAACATCTGGAAAGGGGATCATAGTGGCGGGAAATGACTGATATTATGATGTATCAGGTGCAGGTCTCGTGTTAAAACACTGCCGTCATCCCAAGCCTCTTCTTGGAGCAGTATTTTTAGTTCACTACTGCTGCTGTTCGATCGAGCAAATAAAGCAGGGGAAGCTCAAAACTCACTTCCGTGTTTTTAACAGGTGTTTCTTGTGCTTTTTAAACACAGATCCACAATTGAGGCTGTGTCTCTCTTGATATATTTCCGATTCTAATATTTAGTCAGACGATTATATCAATAAAACAAGATATATCTTCACTTTGTCTGAGGAAAAATAAGTTTCCTAGGACTCCAAAGATAAACGATGGTGAACATAATAGTGACAGAGGAAGAAAATAGAAAATGTGTGGATTAGTACTCACCGTGCAAGGAGGCGGATTGGTGTCAGGGTACTCACTGTTCTAGGAAGCAACCTGATCTCATGATCTCAGTAGTATGGATCAGTACTCACTCTTAATGAGGTGGCTTGGGCTCATGGTAAATGTGTGGATTAGAACTCACCATACAGTCATAATACTCACTGTGCAAAGAAGCAGCTTGATTTCAGGGTAATGTGTGGATTAGTACTAACTCTCAACGAGGAATCTTAATCTTAGAGTAATACTTGGATTAGTACTCACTCTTCAACGAGGCATCAACATCTTAGGGTAATATTTGGATTAGCTTTCACTCTTCAATGAGGCATCTTCATCGCAGGATAATGTGTGGATTAGTACTCACTCTGCAAGGAGGCGGCTTAATCTCAGGGTAATGTGTGATTAGTACTCACTATGTAATGAAGCGGCTTGGTCTTAGTGCAATGTGTGTATCAGTACTCACCATGCAAGGAAGTATCTTGGATTCAGGGTACTCACTGTGTAAGGCAGCAGCCTGATCTCAGGGTAATGTGTGGATAAGGTACTCTTCAATAAGGCAGCTTGGTCTCAGGGGGCGCTCATTCTGCAAGAAGGCAGCTTGGTTCAAGAGAAACGTGTGGATCAGTACTTTTTCATGAAGCAGCTTAGTTTCAAGCTAAAGTGTGGATTAGTACTCATTCTGCAAAGTGGTGGCTTGGTCTCAGGGTAATGTGTGGATTAGTACTCCCTCTGAAAGGAAGAGCTTGATCTCAGGGTAATGTGTGGATCGGTACTCTTCAACGAGGCAGCTTGGTGTCGGGGTAATGTGTGAATTAATAGTCACTGTGAAAACAAGCAGCTTGCCTTCAGGGCAACGCATGGAACAAAAGTCTTCCATGGGGCACCATGGGCTCAGTGTAACATGATGATTAGTACTTACTGTGCTTGGATGCAACTTGATCTCAAGGATCTTCAATGAGGGAGCCCGATGTCAGGGTAATGTGTGGATTAGTACTTGCTGCTCAAGGATGCAGCTTGGTCTCAGGGTAATGTGGGATTAGTATTCACTCTACAAGGAGGTGGCTTGGTCTCTCGCTTAATGAACGGCTTCATGTCCATCATTCGCACATTGACTCTGTATCCAATTAGCAGTTTCCCCTGAAATATATTGAACAAAGCATGGAAACTCAATTATTCAGTAGAAGCAAAATCCCCAGAAGACAGCATTCAGCTTACTCCAAAATAGCAGTATTTATACTCCACTGCATTTTATTATGTTTTTATTAGTTCTCCCTGTAAAGTGCTACCACTACAGGAACATAGCTACTGAGGACTAAAAGGAGGAAAAATGGTGGAATAGATTTGCAACAGTAAACTGTACTACAGCAGCCCAAGTGATGGAAGAATGAATCAGTACCTAGATCATATGCTTGTGGGAAGAACACAGTCCTCACAATTTCGCATTATTTGCTGAAGTCGTCTATAGGGTAAAGGAGCAGCGTGTATGTGGGAGGAGCAACATGCAGCTGTGGGAGGCAGATGGTGATCTGAGGCGTAGCCAGGCACTACCGTGTGTATGAGGCACTGTGCTTTGAGCTCAACCTTCTACTTGACCTGTAGCCACTGGAGAGATTTCAGTGCTGGTGCGATGTGGTCGGCTCTTTTTAGACAAACAATGGGGAGACTTGAATAGCTATGCCCTTCTGGGAATTCACCATTATTTTGGGCTAGCAGCCTCCACAGCACCATCAATCTGGCAGAAGGCATCTGCAAAGGCAGGTGTCACGTGGTGGTGTGATGGTGCGATGAGACAGGCAGATGAAAGAGTTCTTTTACTCATTCTTGATATAAGGATGAATGAGAGAGGAGAGTCAAAAATCATTTGCAGATAAAGCAGAAAGCCTGTCATAACAACGCACTCTGGGTTCCTCGGTGCTGACCAACATGATCTTCCTTTTAGCAGATGAAGTTGAGGTTCATCCATTGATGGGCGCGGGGGGCACTTCATTAGTGTATGCCAATTACTCTGGTCCTTAGACATTCGAATGTAGGAAAGGGGGGAGTTGGCGGATGAAGCTCCTCACAGGGTTGAGGGGGATGGTTAGCTCTCTAAATCCAACCACGTGCACTCAAATGAGAAAGACTAAAGGATTTTGAGCTGAGGAGTTGCAAGGATAGCTGCATAGAGTCCTACGTAGGTAATCTCGGCAAGAAGAGGAAATACCTTATTGGTAACAAGCACATTAAAAGATACAGATACAAAAGTTGGTAGATTTCTCAATAAAGACTAATAAAATGCAAAGGAAAGCAATAACCCCTATTAGCAATATTAAACTACTGGGTGTCACTATGCATAACCTTTTAACTAAGGATAAGACTAGGTTTTTTTTTCTTTATATCCCAAAACTATCTCTAGATTCTTTTGGTATCATGAACAATAATAAAACCCTGTCTAGAAAACATTGTCATATAATTTTAAAAGATATTACAGAAGAAATAATTCAAGAATAGAGAGATTGCCAAGTAGTAGCCAGCATATCTTGACACAGAGCAGACCATGTCAAAACAGCTCTCATGTATTGTTCAAGACTTTAACCTCCAGCTTCGGTCAGTAATTATATTATGCAAACACCATGAATCTGGAATACAAATCCAGGTTTCAGGGTCCCAAGTCACCAACTTAGTCATAGATGTTGATGCTCTAAATAATAAATCAAGAGGGTCGTTAGTGGAAACAGGATTGTCTGAGTATCTCATAGACTTAGCCCAAGGCTATTCATAAATTGCACATGACAAGATTCTTAAAGTTATCAGCTTGTGTGTTTATTCCGAATGGAGTTTGATTACAGACAGCAAAGAAGTCAATAAATCAGATCTAAAACCGAACAATCTAAAAGTCTGGCTCCTCTCCAAATAGCAAGTTCTTTTATAATGTTCAGAAACTAAAGGCACACGCATTTCAAGACATGATATTAGGTGGAAGCAATGCTGCAAACGTAATAGCCAATCAAACTATTCGTTTTTAGGACATCCCTGCCACACCTACTTTCTGTTACAGTCTATTGGCTAGGGCAATGAATAATTAATTGAGCTCATGCGTTATGGAACATAGGAAATACCATAGCTTGTTTTGACTACAGTGCAGAGTGGGGCTGAGCAGCCTTGAGCATTATAAGAGAAGGACAACCTGCATACTTTCTACCAGAGGAAAGTAAACATTACATTTCTATTAGAACGAAAACCATAGCTAAGTCATTCATTTCCATGATTTTCTGAAATAAAGAAAGACCCACACACGTGGAAAGCTCATACATATCAAATAAACAGACACTATTTTCTACAGTAAATGTGAAGGATTTTCAGTGCAGTAGGCTGCATTCTAGTCATGCTAACTACTGTGCACTTAAATTATTCAATATTTTCGAATAAATTCAAATTCTTTTACACAGAAAATATAGATTTCACTAACTGGTGCACAACAGTTTGGAAACATGTTACTAAAATGTATGTGAACTACTTTTTAAATGCATGCATTAAAATACTTTGAAGAATTTTAAAATTGCATTTGTTCATGATGAAAATATTTGTAACACTAATTTTAAGCTGGGTAACAACACTAATGCTTTAATTTTGCTTTTGAAATACGAAACAAATTGCTTCTTGTGGCAACACCCTACTCTACTGTTGTGAAAAATGAAAAGCTGAAAACAACACTACATTGTTTTAAGGGGCACAGTGAAACCATGCAAAAATAACTGCAATCGTGGCAATAATTTCCTTCACCTTACCTGACCTGTCTGTATATGTTGGTTCGGCATGGTTTTTCCTAGGATTATTATTCACATTCAGATTGAGCTAGGTTGATTAATTTTGGGGTGAGTAATTTCGTGGTCTTATTTTTACTTTTACTTAATGTTTGTAAGTCTCAGTTAGTTTTTTACTGGAAAACAAACTCTAATTTTCAGACTCGCTTTTTATTTTTCAAAAAAATATTTTCTATAGCATTTTGCCTTTTCTTAATTTTTTCTTTTTTCACTTTTACTCTATGATTTTACCTTTTACTTGTATCTTCTTGTTTTATCTTATTTTCCTCTACATTATTTCTGTATTTGTTTAAGATAACCCTTACCCTTAACATTACTTTTAACATTTTCTATTTACTTCCCATTATTTCTTCCTTTTTTTTTTTCCTACATCGATTTCAGTACCCCACGATTTTTGTTTTCTAAGGTAATTAAACCTTCAAAAAACACCACTTAATGCGACTCAGAAAATACAGAACAGTTGCAAGACTTCTGAGACAGGGACATATCAGTGCAATTAGAGCTGTGCATAGGAAGGTTTTCGGTAATAGAATGGGCCATCTGGGCAGTCATGATTTCAATTACAATCTCTCTTTCTTGTTCCTGGTCCCTCCAGAACAAGAGAGTAAAAAGAATATTCCTGTGCTTGGTGCTCAACCTTGTTTCACTCACTACAAATATTTACTGTGTTTGTTCAACATACATAGGCACAAAAATATATTTTTCTTAAAAACATTTCTTTAAATATATCTCAAAATACCTATTTTTATTTTATTATTTGTAGTGAGCATTATAATACAAAGAGTGCCATGTTTGAAGGTGCAGATCATAAAGCAAGGAATAAAATAGGAGCGCATTAAAAAACTATAGAAAAATACAAATCGGCAAAATGTTTAGAATGTGGAATTGTTGCGTTGGTCATTGTAAGCTGTTTACCGATTGACATTGGAGGGGCAAGATGGCGGACTGAGGACGCCACGGAGTACACAGCCGAGTCTTCCCTGTACTCATGAGTGAAGTAATGGAACTGCCCGGGATGGAGTTGTGAATGGAGCTGTGCATATCAGCTATGAATATTGGCTGGTTAAGGAGACTTGTGAATAATTAGTGGAAAAAGAAGAGATACGTATGTGGCGGCTTTGTTGGCTGAGGTGTCGGCGATATCGTTGGGCTTCCTGGCCGTTTTCCTCGGGATCGACCGGCCGGTTAGCGTTTGACTGGTCGGGTCTGCTTTACACTGTGATCACTCCTGCATCGCTCTCAGTTGGACTTCCACTATCTCAGAGTGAGCAACGAATGGCGCCCTCTAAAACTACCGCAAGGAGCACCCGTGCCGGTAAGAATGCTGCTGCGGGGGATCCGGGTGCATCTGATGATGGGAACACGGCTGAGAAACTTAGTTTGGTTATTGGCAAACCGGCATTGCGGTTATTACATACAGGGAAGACAGCTGAGCTTTTTTCAGATAACCGGAGAAAAGAGGTTGTAACTGGTCAGGACTTATCAGGAGTTAAAATTGCAGAGATATTTCGTGCAGCGACCTCAGCCATGATAGCATCGTTAATGCTTTTGATGCCGATACTGTTACTGACACTGTTACTATTGGCGCGGCTGACACTGTTACAATCCCAGCAGCAGCTTCTGTTGAGGAGGATAATGCAATTAATGGCAACATAGTTGCAGGGAGTGGAGAGATGGAGATGGCGTCTTTTGTTCAACCTCCGGTTCATCAGGCATCGGCATCGGCGACTACTTCCAGAGCTGAAGAGGTTGCGGAATTAGGGGCTAAAGTCTGTGTGGCTATCGATGAAATGATAGAGGAAGAGAACGGAGGAGATCAGTCAGGTTCATCTGAAGAATCAATGGAACACCTTGCTCAGTCTCCTATCGATATCTCTACTGACATTGTTATTACCACTAAATCAGCTTCGGGCAAAAAAGGGAAAGGGAAGCCCAGAAGCAAAAAAAAAAAATTACTTACTGGGCAGAATACAACACTATCTTACGGAAAAGCTATTCTAGATAATAGCCCTCTTCGGAAATGGGTACAAGCAAAGGGGGGCGTTAAAACAATGGCATTACGGATCTCGGGTAGTATCCCTATTGAGAGTTATCCAGCGAATCCAGCGAAGGCTCAGTCTGTCCAGCCGGCACCTATAGATGGATTGCAATTGGGCCTTATGGATGAGAGACAACTTACATCTACATCTACATCTATATCTTTTGTCTCTAATGCTGGTCATAGTGAAGAAGGTATTTGCTCTACCCAGGGAGCAGCTCTACTAAGGGACAGAGATACAGGCAAACAAGAAGATGCTATGCCATCTGTTTGCTTAATATTGCAGTCTTTAAAAGAGCAACGACAGGAAGCTCAACAGCACTATATGCAGCTCCGGGAAGACAACAATAGAACACAACAGGCATTACAAGAGATGGTGGACAAATTTGGAGGACTAACTAAGGATATCTCAGAGCTGCAACAGAGAGTTGCGGACACTGAAGAACGGTCGGCACTTACTGATGTTCTTGCCAAAAGTCATGAGGCTCAGATTTCAGACATGCAGGCTAAGCTGGAGGATATGGAGAATCGTCAGCGACGGCAAAATCTACAACTTTTTGGTATTCCAGAGGGCGCAGAAGGGGCAGATCCAAGGGCCTATATGGTCCAACTTCTTCATAAAGCCTTCCCTGATCTTTCTGATTGGGATTGGGACTCTCAGTTGCAAAGGGTGCATAGACTGCCATTAGTCCAAAGGAATAAGGGAAGCCAGTACCCTCGCCCATTCTTGATTTATCTGGGTAATTTTTTGTTGAGACAGGCAGTAGCATTGAAAGCTCGACCTAATTCTCCAGTAACGATTGAATCAGTTACCTTTTTTGTAAGGTCAGATTTAAGCAGGGCCACAATGGATAGGCGTTGGAAGCTTCGCCAGTTCATAGATCCGATCAAAGCTCTTGGTGCTCAGGCTTTCCTGCAGGAACCCGCACGCTTAAAAGTTCTTAAAAATGGTCACATATTTTTTTTGTTGAAGAGAAGGAGGCTCGACAGGCATTGGTTAAGTGGCAAGCAGAAACTGTAGAGAAGATATAGAATGAGGGCTCGGGTTAGACTGGGGCGATGTCCTTGGTTTGCTTGTGATTATCGGCTTTTTTCATGTTTTCATTATGGTTATTGAGGTTCTTTCTTCTTTTTCTGATATTTGTTCTTTTTTTTTCACGTAAGGTTAAGACAAGTGTTATTGTAAGCAATATATGTTGTAATACAACCGGGAGTGGGGATGACTATTTCGGTTGTGACTCTTTTAGGGCTGCCAATCCAGCGGCAGCTAGTAGAAGGGGATGCCCTTCTGACTGGGACAGGGTGGAGGGGGGTTTTGGAGTTTGGGGTGGGGGAGTAAGAGGGAGGATGGTGATATAGGGCAAAAAAAATCATCACTAGAGCACAGTTTATTTAGGGTAAGGGGAAGGTTCTTAGACTTTTTTTTCATTTGGATTAGAAAGAGATGTATTAATGATCAATATACTATAAGCGAGATTGGAGTGAGTAAGGGGGACTTACTGGAAGATAGACAGGGGGGGAACAAGAGGGAAAATAAGCTATATTATGAAGTGGTTTAAGTGTATGGCATGGAATGTGGCAGGTCTTAACAGCATAACTAAGCGAAGGCTTGTTCGAGAGGAGCTTCAGTTGTATCAGCCTCAATTAGTTTTTTTAACAGAGACACACCTTGCTTATAAGGATCGAAACATGTTAAAACAATTAGGATATGATATTATTACATGTACTACTCAATCTGTATCTATTAAAGGAGTGGCCATATTAAAAGATAAGAGATTCAAATGTAGAATGGTAAAAAGCCAATCCGATCAATGGGGACGTTGGGCACTAGCTCAGTTTGAGCTAGAGGGTAAAAAATATGTGGCTTGTGCTGTTTATGGCCCTAATGTGGATGACCCGGCTATATTTGAATATCTTAATATAGAATTGTTAAATTGGGAAGGCGAAAGAGTGATTATGGGGGATTTCAACTGTGTTATAGATTACGCTTTAGACTCCACTAGCAAATGCATCAACCTTAGAATGCGTAAGACTTGCGCTGCAATATTGGAATTAGCACGACTCCAGTTGGTTAAGGATGCATGGAGACATCTATATCCAAAAATTCCGGGCTATACATTTTATTCTGCCCCTCATAAATCCTATTCTAGGATAGATTTGGCTTGGGTTTCAGATGGTATAATTCCAACGCTAGATATGGAAATTTGTCCTCGGGTTACTTCAGATCATAACCCCATTATTTTATCTTTTCAGGTTGAAACTGATAAGAAGGAACTGTTGCCCTTTTCTTTTCCTAAGTATTTGCTGACAGATAATGAATATTTAGGTAATATGGTCCAATATCTGGAAGAATTTTTTAGAATAAATACAGGGACGGCATCTCCACTAGTTGTTTGGGATACAATGAAAGCATATGTTCGGGGTATAACACAAAAATATATCTTTCAGCAGAACAAAAAGCGTAAAAACAAAACTGAGGCAATGCTTAGTACTCTACGTAATATTGAGAAACGGCATGGCGAAGCAGTAAAACAAAAGAAGATCAGCAGACCCAGGATACTTTGTCTTTGTCATTAATAGATGCTAGAACATTAGTTAAGAAGTTTATAAGGGAGAAAATAGCAGCTAGTTATAGTAAATATCGTATGGAAAAGTATGAATATGGGGAGCATATAGGACAGGTATTGGCTTATCAGTCGGCAGAGGCAAAGGCCAAAACTAGGATTAAGACCATAAAGGGGGAAGATGGGACTTTACATACTAAATCATCAGCTATTTTAGATCAATTCTTGCTGTTTTACAAACAACTCTATTCGCTTACGTGGGCATCAAACCCAGATGAGATACAACGCTATATTGATGATAGCTGTCTTCCACTGGTAGAAGCAGGGAAAGCTGCTATATTGGATGAGATTATCATGGCAGAAGAAGTGGAGACAGCTTTAATGGCATTGCAGATGGGGAAGGCTGCAGGAGACGATTCGTTGCCATTAGAATTCTATAGATCCTTTAAAAGACCCTGCTCCTTCCACTTAGTAGGGTAATACAATTTGTTGCTGAAAGAGGGCAGGTACCTGAGTCGTGGAATCTCACACAGATTGTGTTTTTTCTCAAGAAGGGCAAACTACCAACAGAATGTGGGTCTTATCGGCCAATTTCTCTTATAAACGTAGACGCCAAGATTTTTCGAAAATCTTGGCGACCCGTTTGGCTCCACTCATGTCGGGATTAGTATCTGAAAGACAACATGGGTTTATCATGGGGAGGGACACTACTGCTCACGTCAATATGGCTATTGGAGCATTTGACTTTGCAGAAAAAGAAAAGGTTGATTTCGGGATGATTCTCCTAGACGCCGAGAAGGCTTTTGACCGGGTTAGGTGGGATTTCCTATGGGCCATACTGGGTAAGATCGGTCTAGGACCACGGTTTCGGTCCTGGGTAAAGGCGTTATATCATAATCCCCAAGCTAAATTGTCTTATATGGGTGATCGTTCTATGCCATTTCGCATTTTATGTGGCACCAGACAGGGTTGCCCCTTGTCTCCATTACTTTTTGCTCTATATATTGAGCCATTCTTACGTACTTTACAATCTTGTACGACTATTAGCCCATTAGAATCGGAGACATCCAAACTTAAGATCACGGCATATGCCGATGATATAGCTGTCTATGCAATAAGTCCAAGCATTGCAGTGACCAGCATTGAGGAAGAAGCTAGAATGTTTGGCAATGTTTCAGGGTATAAATTGAATGCTAATAAAACCCAAGTACTTACAACGGATGGGATTCAAAATTCTATTATTGGGGCTTGTACTACTGTAAATTACCTGGGGGTGAAGATTACTGCTAAAATAAATAAGATCATTGATTTAAATTATACACCACTCTTAAATGAGACTGTTAAAGTGCTTAAAATGTGGCATAGGCTCCCCATAGGATTATTGGGTAGATGCAATTTAATAAAAATGAAAATACTCCCAAAATTTTTATATTTGTTTAGGTCTATTCCTTTGAAAGTTCCTAATATATATTTTTTTAAACTTGAAGGGATCTTCAGTAGTTTCATTTGGGGTTTTAAAAAACCTAGGAGAGCAATTGAGCTGCTCAAATCCCCATTCGAACAAGGGGTCTCGGCTTCCCAGATTTTAAAATGTATTTTTGGGCTTCATTTGCTACTCGTTTTCGTAGTCTGCTTGGCCTGGATCAGACGGACTCAGTATTTGGTTTTATTTTAGGCAATCAAAGGGATAAATTTCTATATGGAATAAGGGACCCTAACTACTTCAAGCGAGTTAAATTTAAGACTGTTAGAGATACTGTATATATTTGGAAGGCTATGTTTGTAAGATGCAAAATGCCAATATATCATGAAAATTTTCCATTATGGGGGAATCCTTTGTTACCTGAGGTGTTTCAGGATCAAGTAGCTAAATCCTGGGCGCAGTATGGAATTACCCATTTAGGGGATGTGTATGATGATAGGGGAATTAGATCATTTGAGAATCTACGTCTAATTTACAAACTTCCAGCTCATTTTTTTTTAAAATATTTCCAGATTAAAGATTATCTGGCTTTTAATGTGGAGGTTAAAGCAATAATGCATTCAAATATCTGGGAATGTTTATATGGTGGAAAAACTAAATCTTTGATAGGGGTTATGTATGAAACTTTAAGTAGCTTTAGACCAGATGGCAGCGAGAAACTAGCAGAGCGATGGACTCAAACCTTGGGCATAGGGGTTTCATCCGGAACAATTAGACATGCTCTCAGCTATGTCAAGGAGTCGGTCCATTCAGTTAGTTTACAACTCCAGCAATTACGGACCACATGTATGCTGTACTATACCCCGGCTAGGATAGCCAAATGGGCTCAGGGTAACTCAACAGGGGATAAGGTAAAATGTCCTAAATGTGGATTATATGCTGCTAATCTAGTACACATGTTTATTGAATGCCCAAAATTAAGGGGTTATTGGTTAAATGTTGAACAGCTTTTGCAATCTAAAATTGGGCTGGATCACCCACTTACTGATCTTGAAATTCTGTTGGGGTATAATGGGGAAAATTCAGCAGCTGCACGCCTCTTCTCGATCTTGATGGCCTCTGCCAGACTGGCTATTGCAAGAGTATGGGTCTCTGCGATACCGCCCTCGCTTGTGGATTGGTGGTCTATTGTTAGGGAAATTTATGGATTAGAAGTAGCGCTGGCAAAGGCAAGGGGTATTCGTTCTTTAGTTAAGCTTGAAGCGATTTGGAGACCTATGACCTTGGATGGAATAATTTAGCTTTATTTAAAGGTGGGAGGGAGATAATTAATATGTGTATGATAATTTTAATTTTTCTCTTCCTCCTTATGTTTTTTTTTTCTTTTTTTTTCTTTTATGTATAATCTATGAATCTTCCGGCTATATTTGTGAAGTTACTGTGCTCTTTCTGTTGATGAATATAAAAATTATAAAAAAAAAAAAAAAGAAAAATACAAGTGGAACACAATAAAACCAAAACACCTAAATCTGGATGATATGATGTATTTTCAAAAGCACAATTTTCGATGGGAGGTAATCATCGCCCTTGTTAAATTCCTATCCCTGTGGTGTAAGTGAAAGGCCAGCAGGGCTGGAGTAGAGTCATTCAGTGCCATCCTGGTTCACATGAACATGAAGTAGCCGGCATGTCAGATCAGTGATGTGTGCCCTCGCTAATGAGATGTGTATAACATGCACCTACAGGTTCTGATAGAGCGCTGATAGCACTCTATTTTGTATGAGTGCACTATACTCATGGTTTAAACGCACTCTCATGTATTCGTATTGTTTGCAGTGTTTTACGACTATTAAGAAACATTTATTTGAATCATTTGATGTTGAAAACTAGTGAACGCATTTCAGTAGAACTTTGTATGTATTACGATTCCTTCATGCATAATGTGCAGGACGTTATTATTGCTATACACCGTAATTGTGGTTAGTTTAAGTTGCCTGGATTATAGGCCCAAAGTCATAAATTTCGATTCTCCTTGCTCTTGAGAAATAAATAATTAAATGTTGTTGTGTTCGAAATTAGAATGTTCTCATCCTACTGCAGGTGAAAGAAACACATCGTTATTTTCAGAGTTAAGGAGAGACCCGGAATGTCTTTGAAGATGGCTGGGAAGCGAGAAGGGAGGATGCCTTGTGTGTCTGGTCTGTCTGAAAGCCAAGGCCACTGGAAAGAAGATATCACTAATTAAATTGTGTTATGAAAAGAAAAAGCTACTGCATAGAGGTGCAATGGAAAGTTTTAAGAAGAATGACGTATTGTGGGTTGAATCCCATCTATGTATGATGCGCAGGGACAGCGAAATCAGACTTCTGCTTGCTTTCGGAGGAGAAGGAGCATCTTAGAGCAAGCTCCATAGCCATAAGCTAAAACGACCCATTTGACGTGAGTACTTCTTAGGAAGTCAACACGTGCTGACACCGTTGGGGAATGATAGAAGAGAGACAGGAAGGGCCCTCATATAGAGCAGTGTAGGGAAAGATTTTGATTTCTTTCAATGAGCCGAGAACTGAATATCGCATCTATTCTGTGTTGCGTTGTGATTTTGGAATTTATAATCATCTGTCTTTTGGGCCGAATTACTTATATTCGTAAACTTGGCTCTGTATTAATTTTTCTGTACCTCTATACTTTGCTATTGAGATGTATTTACATCCAATTGTTTTTGGCCTTATAATAAATATTCAAACTGCACTTTGGAGTTGGTGGTCTTTTCAGGCATGACGACTTTGCTGATATCTGTCTGAGTTGTTTCCTACCCTCAACCACTTTTAGTAGGTAAATAAAAGATCAATCGCTTACGCTATACTTAGTAGGGAACATTAGGTGTGCAATTTATTCGTAATCAGTTCGAATCATCAAAAGGCCATCTCAGCCACTAATGGGGTGGTGGCAGATAAAATGAGTACATTTGGAAAGAAAGTACATCATAAAGGGAAAATAAAAAACTTACATACTACATTAATCGACCAAAGATATACTGCAGATGAGGAAGCTCTGGTTCCAACACAAAATACCACAGGAGCTATGCAAGTTTTTTTTTTCTATATTTATGTCAGTCATTCAGTGCTACTTCATTATAAAGGATAATTAAAAAAAACATTGCGGCTACTTTTGATCACATGTGGAGAACACTTCAGAAGTGCATTTATTCAAAAAGGCCAGCAAAATCCTAACCCCGGCAGATGCGCAGCGCCTCTGGAAGACATGAATGAAAGATGAAAGTTTTACAGAGCACACTGCTGCTCCTAAAGAGACTCCTAAAGCTAGGGAAACCATTGCTCTTGTACTAGAGAGCTCGATTTCTTGACGTTGAGTGCTGTTAGTAACTGGTTGGTCCAAGAACCTTATGACAAGACTCAGTGAGAGCTTTTGATAGGGATTACATCACTGGTTCCCATCCATGTCCTGCTGCTGCAGCACTCTGGTCCCAGCACAGCTCATCTAATATACCTCACTTCGAACCACCTTAAATCTGACCCTGTGGTGCTCCTGCCTCCATAATACAGGTACCCACACTCCGCTGTGCCAATGCACCCCAATCCAAATCTGCTGTACGTACTGAGCTCTGCCAATGAACCTCAATCCTGAGATACAGGACCACTGATATCAATTCCTGTACAGAGACCCCAGAAAAGCTGTGATGATGCTTCTCGGTCTGCCCTGCTGGACCTACTGCTCCTCCAAAGTACCTCAATCATGACCAGCAAACCTTACTGCAACTTCTGGATCCACACGATTGTTCCAGGGCATTTGAGTCCCGCTCTGCAGGACCAATTATGTTGATGCTGGAATCCAGACAGTTCTGCAACTGCATCCCAGTACTGGCTGCAGTGCAAATGTCTTTTCAGAGTTGGGCCTACCGATCTCTGCCAGTGCATCTCATGTATGTATGTATGCATGCACGTATGTGATACTTTTGTGGTGCAAACCTAGCTGAAAAGTGGAGCTGCACAGGTCAAAGACAAAGACACAGCCAACAAACGGTTGTAGGGGTAGCTGATTTCTAGGAGCAAAAGTAGACTGTTGCTACATCATTCTTTAAAGGGGTGAGTCTTCTTTACTAAATTGGAGCAACATTGGGGCAGTCCTGATCGAAACGAGATATTATTCCAAAACCTGGATGCATAGACGGAGGACAGTTGCCTTGTGTTTTTTTTTGCACTTCTTTGTTTCCAGGCTGATGTTTGCTTTGCTTCAGGTGTGCCAAGAGTCACCAGAAATGGGCATCACAATCAGAACAAGCATTGGCATAGCCAATAGGTCTCGCCTTTGGGACCTTATAAGTGTTTAGCCATGCAACAGTTGATGTTGTTGCACCAAGGATATTGTGCTGCATAATTAAATGCTTATAAGGTCCCAAAGGCGAGACCTATTGGCTATGCCAATGCTTGTTTTGTACTTGCACTGCTGGCAACTTCTTCCTGCCTGTTTTCATGCTTGTTTGTTTTAAAAAAATTGTTATGGGGAGCGGGACATAAATAACGGGGGAGTGGAGGTTGTAAAACAGTAATTTAATTAGAACACGAGCAGCAGACGGACACTAGGGGAGAATCAACAGATGCCAGATTCAAAGGGAACTGACGTGATGCTTAGGTGGTGCGCTGATGCAAAATGGTGGTGGTTAATGATGTTTGGTGCTCAGGTGGTAACACTATATGGGGTGGATTGGAGGTACGTTGTGTATTGTGGAGTTGAAATAGGTTGTTTGGTGTGTAATTATGCGGTGTGTATTGGAAATGTGTGGAGTTGAATCGTGTGGCCTGTAACTGGTGTTGAGTGAAATTATGCTTAGTGAAATTGTGTCATGGTGTGGAGTGCATTTATGTTGATTGGTGGTATGTGGTATAGAGTGCATTTATGTGGAGTGTGTTTATGTTGCATTGAGTACAGTGCAATTATGTGGCGTATAATTATGTGGCACTGAGTGGTATTATGTGGAGTGTATTTATGTTGCATTGAGTAGAGTGTTATTATGTGGCACTGAGTGGTATTCAATGGAGTGTATTTATGTTGCATTGAGTAGAGTGTAATTATGTGGCTTGTAATTATGTGGTACTGAGTTGTATGTGGGGTGTATTTGTTACATTGAGTAGAGTGTAATTATGTGGCGTGTAACTATGTCACAGTGAGTGGTATTATGTGGAGAGCATTTATGTTGCATTTAGTACAGTGTAATTATGTGGTGTGTATTTATGTGGCATTGAGTGGTATTATTTGGAGTGTATGTTGCATTGAGTGCAGTGTAATTATATA
The DNA here is from genome assembly GCA_963921515.1 of Calotriton arnoldi. Taxonomy (NCBI): domain Eukaryota; kingdom Metazoa; phylum Chordata; class Amphibia; order Caudata; family Salamandridae; genus Calotriton; species Calotriton arnoldi. Next base: position 808,562 of record CAWUFW010004042.1, read on the forward strand.
GCATATAATTATGTGGCACTGAGTGGTATTGTGTGGAGTGTATGTTGCATTCAGTAGAGTGTAATTATGTGGTGTGTAATTATGTGGCACTGAGTGGTATTTGGAGTGTATGTTGCATTGAGTGCAGTGTAATTATGTAGCATATAATTATGTGGCACTGTGTGGTATGTGGAGTGTATTTATGTTGCATTGAGTAGAGTGTAAGTATGTGGCGTGTAATTATATGGCACTGAGTGGTATTATGTGGAGTGTATTTATGTTGGATTGAGTAGAGTGTAATTCTGTGGCATGTAATTATGTGGCACTGAGTGGTATTATTTGGAGTGTATGTTGCATTGAGTGCAGTGTAATTATGTAGCATATAATTATGTGGCAGTGAGTGGTATTGTGTGGAGTGTATGTTGCATTCAGTAGAGTGTAATTATGTGGTGTGTAATTATGTGGTATTATTTGGAGTGTATGTTGCATTGAGTGCAGTGTAATTATATAGCATATAATTATGTGGCACTGAGTGGTATTGTATGGAGTGTAGGTTGCATTCAGTAGAGTGTAATTATGTGGTGTGTAATTATGTGGCACTGAGTGGTATTTGGAGAGTAAGTTGCATTGAGTGCAGTGTAATTATGTAGCATATAATTATGTGGCACTGTGTGGTATGTGGAGTGTATTTATGTTGCATTGAGTAGAGTAAGTATGTGGCTTGTAATTATATGGCACTGAGTGGTATTATGTGGAGTGTATTTATGTTGGATTGAGTAGAGTGCAATTATGTGGCATGTAATTATGTGGCACTGAGTGGTATTATTTGGAGTGTATGTTGCATTGAGTGCAGTGTAATTATGTAGCATATAATTATGTGGCACTGAGTTGTATTGTGTGGAGTGTATGTTGCATTCAGTAGAGTGTAATTATGGTGTAATTATGTGGTGTGTAATTATGTGGCACTGAGTGGTATTTGGAGTGTATGTTGCATTGAGTGCAGTGTAATTATGTAGCATATAATTATGTGGCAGTGAGTGGTATTGTGTGGAGTGTATGTTGCATTCAGTAGAGTGTAATTATGTGGTGTGTAATTATGTGGCACTGAGTGGTATTATTTGGAGTGTATGTTGCATTGAGTGCAGTGTAATTATGTAGCATATAATTATGTGGCACTGAGTTGTATTGTGTGGAGTGTATGTTGCATTCAGTAGAGTGTAATTATGGTGTAATTATGTGGTGTGTAATTATGTGGCACTGAGTGGTATTTGGAGTGTATGTTGCATTGAGTGCAGTGTAATTATATAGCATATAACTATGTGGCACTGAGTGGTATTGTGTGGAGTGTATGTTGCCTTCAGTACAGTGTAATTATGTGGTGTGTAATTATGTGGCACTGAGTGGTATTTGGAGTGTATGTTGCATTGAGTGCAGTGTAATTATGTATCATATAATTATGTGGCACTGAGTGGTATTGTGTGGAGTGTATGTTGCATTCAGTAGAGTGTAATTATGTGGTGTGTAATTATGTGGCACTGAGTGGTATTTGGAGTGTATGTTGCATTGAGTGCAGTGTAATTATGTAGCATATAATTATGTGGCACTGTGTGGTATTATGTGGAGTGTATTAATGTTGCATTGAGTAGAGTGTAAGTATGTGGCGTGTAATTATATGGCACTGAGTGGTATGTGGAGTGTATTTATGTTGCATTGAGTACAGTGTAATTATGTGGCGTGTAATTATGTGGCACTGAGTGGTATTATGGGGAGTGTATGTTGTATTCAGTGGAGTGTAATTATGTGGTGTGTAATTATGTGACACTGAGTGGTATTATTTGGAGTGTATGTTGCATTGAGTGCAGTGTAATTATGTAGCATATAATTATGTGGCACTGAGTGGTATTGTGTGGAGTGTATGTAGCATTCAGTAGAGTGTAATTATGTGGCATGTAATTATGTGGCACTGAGTGGTATTTGGAGTGTATGTTGCATTGAGTGCAGTGTAGCATATAATCATGTGGCACTATGTGGTATTATGTGGAGTGTATTTATGTTGCATTGAGTAGAGTGTAAGTATGTGGCGTGTAATTATATGTCACTGAGTGGTATTATGTGGAGTGTAATTATGTAGCATATAATTATGTGGTGCTTTGTTTTAAATGAAATGCCAGGATGTTTAGTGTCCATTTCCTAATGTTTGTTTTGTGTGTTTTCTGGGAGAGCTGTGTGCAGTGTGAAGGACAGACCAGCTGTGTGCAGCGTGAGGAACAAATGTGAGGTGCACAACGAGGTGTGTGCAGCATAAGGGACAGATCTGAGGTGCACTGGGAGAGCTGTGTGTGGCGTAAGGGACAGATCTCAAATGCATTGGCAGAGCTGTGTGCAGCGTGAGGGATAGATCTAGGATGCAGTGGGACAGCGGTGTGCAGCGTGAGAGACAGATCTGAGATGCACTGGGAGAGGTGTGTGCAGTGTGGACAGACCTGAGGTGCATTGGGAGAGCTATGTACAGCGTGAGGGACAGATCTGAGATGCAGTGGGAGAGCTGTATGCGGCGTGCAACCCCCGGCAGCCGTGTCTGCTGCTTATCGTGCAGGCCAGGCACGTTGGCGCGGCTCGGTGCGCTCCTGAAACATACAATGAACTGTCTATATTTCAGCATTGGCGACCGTCCTTCCGATGGAAACTGTAAAGAGAGCTGCGGGGCCGGGTCAGGCGTTTATCTCACTAGTATCAGTATCCGGTTCTTGTTATTCGTGGACCGCACCCCTCCCCCACACAAAATAGTGATCTGATGACCAATTGGATCAGGCAGAGAGAGGAACCTCTTTGGGTCTCCCTCAGTACCACGAACTCAACACCGAGGGGCAACCAGTGCCAATTGTGCAAAGGCTTAGTTCCAGCTAGGCCACGTGACCAACTGTGTGAGCCTGGGCAATTCTCTACAAGTCACTCTGACTCAATTCCTATATGCACAAATGAGGAAGGCATGTACAAATACAGAGGTTAACCTCAAACCTGAACATTTACATTCACCTCTGCAATCTGTAGTAAATGTTCCACAGCATGCCACCTCTCTTTAAAAGGCTGTAACTAGAACACACTATACAAGCTTTGGAATTCTAATGAATAAGTGCCTACCCTATTTAAACCTCCATGCCGTTCTAAGATAACAACTGGGTTTTCATACTTAAGTGGTGAAACGAGCAAATTTGACAGCACTTAGTTCACCAACTTCAGAAGGATGAAGTCTGCTGGGCTTGAAGCTCCGGACACACTGATCACATGCAATGTCAACAGCGAGTGCTTAACTCGCTGAGCCATCTTGACACAGCCCACACCTATAATGGAATGATGGAATCAATATACTGTTGGGTTGCAGGGATGTGGATTTAAAGAAAGCCAGTTAAGGCAGACAGGCATGTATTAATGCGCAGGAGGCAGGTAGAAGGGAAGAAGAGGGCCATTCAAAACAAATAAAGGAGGAACATTTTAAAGTATAAGTCAAGGTCAATTTTCCATGCAGGATTTTAAGCACATATTGAGTGGAGTTTTTTTTTTGAGATAGCATGAATCTGTGGATGTAAACCTGAAGAAACAAAAAACATCTGTAGTGAGACCCAACTACAGTTTTAGATTCTGCTGTAAAGGAAAGTGGCTTTTAGCAGTCTTTCTGGAGAGAGTTCAGCTTTCAACGAGATGACAGATACTTGCCTCGCCACAAAATACAAGGGCACAACACCAGCATATCTATGAAGAATTGCGAACAGTGTTTATCAAAACATGTCCTCCATTTTAAAAACCAACTTAACACACAGTTCATATTTTTGGGGAGTGGATATAAAATGACAATTGTACAATGGTGAGCAAATGATCATCTTGTTTCTAAGAAGGCTCGGAAGCTTAAAAATATTCAGCGACGAAACATGTTAACATTTAGGGTAGATTTAGAAAGCATTAATATGGTATGCAGATAATGTTGATGACCATAAAAGCAGAACATAAGAAATCTAATCGTGGTTTTGCAACTTGACCACATTTCTAATCATCAAAGGCAAATTGCTGCCTCGTTAAGCCACAGGTACCCATCTGAAAAGCCCCTGTACTAAATGCCAACCATAAAAACGAAGGGACATATAGACATAATTGCAGGCACGCATTTTGATGCTGTTCCAAGATATACGAAGGCATGCTAATATTCCACTAAAAAAGAAGTGATTTTTACTCTACCATTATTATGACAGGTAGCACTTTGAGTTCTTAAATGAACTAATGAATGTACTATCAAGACCACACAATAATAATGTCACTGATTATGATTCATTAAACGCAGTCTATAGGAATGAATGGTGTTTACGACCAGAACTGTGGAGGACTGACACTCTATAAATGCTAAATGCCTTACAGTCAGTCCATGTCACACTGCGCATAGGCATTCAATGAACCAGAAAGAACAAGCTCCAAATACGATGGCAGGTTGCTTGGCTGCTTTTCAGAAAAAAAGCGACTTTGCTGAAGAACCCCACGGTTCATGAACCAGTGTCCACTCAATTATTAATGTTTGAGAAAAGGCTCACTAGAGGAACCTAAAAAAGATAGCATTACTGAAGGCCCGAACAGATTCACAAAGGGACAATGGAAGTAACTTTTGTTTTAGCTTTAAATGGATAAAACAGAAAACAATACATATATTTTCAGCTCACTTTCTTATAAGAAAAGAGCTGCACCCATTCTTGAGCCGAAGCGGCACAAGTCCAAATGTTCACCGCACCAGGCTATATAAAACGTGGCTATTGGCCTTTTCAGGTTACCCTGGTGTAGGCTGCCTCTAGGACAGTGCCACCACAACCACCTGGCACATGCCTATCATGCTGATGCCAACCCAGGCTAGGGGTTATGCTGCTGCATCCTACCTCTATTAATTCTCTTGGATTCTGATTTCCAAACAATCGCATCATAAAGAAGTTTCACAAGTCTCCACTCAAATACATGTTTGTGCAGTCCATGTGCCAACAGTGGTACCAAAGAGCATCTTCAATACCAACGCCCACTTCAGCTACTGACTTAACCTGGCATCACCCTTTCCCTCCGCCTCAACAAGGTACTAAACACACCCTCTGCAACATGCTGGGCACTGCTTTGGCCCCAAAATAAGACGATGCCCTCAGGTCAGCCCCATCCCTTGCAGTTACACCGTGCCCTCTCCTTGTCAGCCCACCTCAGCTTCTCATATCTGGATATTGATACAAACCTCCATCCAAGGCTGACGCCGACCAACTTCCTCTGTCCACCCAACAAGCCTTATTCCCAAAGACCCAGTCACGATACCATCCAACCTCTTCCTATCCACCTACCCAGGCGCTCAACGACCTATGTCTCTACACGCTGGTGAACAATATAAGTGGGTGAGCAAAGAAAGGTTGAAGCGTGGGTCACACCAAGTGTCTGGCTCGGGTACCACTGAAGCGCAGAGCCACAGCCAATCTGTGGCACTGCCCCTTTCCCTCTCCATCCCTCCCTCGACCATAATGCAGCTTTGTAAACAATGATACGTATTCAGCCTCCTGTTAACCGAAAGCTAGATCCTCGAATGCACTACAGGCATACATCACGCTCGAAACGTGTCTTATTGCTTCTACTGAAATAACGCTTTTAAATTCAACAGACTAATAAAGAGATAACGAGTCGAGGGATAGCAGGGCAGCTGCACTTCGGTGTCATAATGACGTTACACAGGCTTTTCTATTTTATTGACACGACTTAGGCCTTCTTGACTCATGTTTATACTGTGAATAACGACAGTGACGCCTGCTTAATCCAAGTAGTGTGATGTGTACTAAAGTTACAGATATTCATTTTCTTTTCTGCCCGCTTTGCCCCTTTTCACAATTGATTCACATAAGGTTTAGCCAACTCGTTTCTACAAAATTCCCCTTCACATACTAAAGTAGATTTAGGAAGTGATCTCTATACACTGCCAATCGGCTTTGTTGACGGAGTGCAGTAAGGAAGCCCTCGGGGGACAAACTATCCACAAAGCATTGCTATTTCCTGTAAACCTAGACACAAGAGAAACAAGCGCGCGCGCCTCGCACGGCAGCAGGGGGAGGGGGAGAGGAGGGAGCCTGCGCGATTCACTTGCGGGAGCGAGCGGCGCCAGGAGCGATAATTGCTACCATATGGCGCCAGCTGCTCGCTCCCGCAAGTGAATCGCCAAACGTGCACGCGTTGCCATTGAAGGCAATGGAACGCGTGCACGTTTTTGGCTGAAAAGCCGAAGCGATGGCAAAAGGTCTTTTTTCCTATGTAGCGCATGCGCGCTGCGTAGGCGAGACCTAAAAACAAAAAGGTTTGGGTGGATTGCTTGAATTAACCTCGCCCACTGGTAATTACTCTGGGCATCAGTCTGTCCATCACTTTTTTACCCACCATTTTGCCTTGGACAGGAATAGCCACATGCAAGTCATCTGGGTCTTCCTAATTGCGCTGTGTAGCATCAGGGTATGTTGAGATTAAAGTATTTTTATACCTACAAGCTAAGCACCGAGCTGACAATATATTACTATGTATGTTGGTGGAATGTTAAATTTAGAGCTCTTGCCAATCCACTCTACCTCCCTGACAAGCCTTTGAGCGCTCGCACTCACTACACTGAGAATCAAGTGTTGAAAATGTGTACTTGGCCCAGTTTGCACAGCCATAGTGGGTCGAACCCCAAGAACACCAGCGGCATATGGCCTCGACCACCACGGTTGGGGCCAGTAGACTTTGTCTGCCCAATGGCCGCTTGGGGTCTTGCACATGAAAAAGAGGGGAGAATGAGAGGGAGGTGCAGGCAAGATGAATGAGGAGCCACATAAGTGGGAAAGATAGAGGGGCAAGAGAGAAGAACGAGAGCGAGGTGTGGAAGGAATGAGGAGCAACGCACAGGCAAGGGGGGAAAGGTGGGAGGAACAACAACGAACACATTCCGCGAGAGAAAGTGTAAGGAGCGGTAAGGAGCTATGAGCAGACAGAAGAAAAGAAAGTGTAAGGGGCAGTAACAAGCTACAAGGTGCAGACAAGGCCTCCGGTTGTAAAACAGTCCCTCATGAAGCGTAATACAAGCATAGCGTTGGAGGTGGAAAATACACCATAACAGCTAATAGCATGAGGTGACAAGGATAAAGTCCTCTTGGTTGACCCAAGATGTGATTGACAAAGTCTCAAGCCGATGCCTGAAAGAGGCTGCTCAAAAAAGTCAACAGTAAAAAAAGAGAAGGACCCAAAGCTCACTCTTAGTATATCAAAGACAGTAGGTGTTTTTGACAGCTGCACTATCAAACCCCAGACCTAGAAATTATCCATGTTTCAATACAGATAAGAGATTCAAGAAAGGGAGAGAAATGTCATGACAAAATTATATTCTCGCTGCTTCTCCTCTTAAACCAGAAGAGCGAGCTGGAAATCGCTGCCGCCTTCAAAAACCAGAAAACGTTTTAAGTGAAGAATTTGCACCTGTTTCTGGAAAATTCCTTCCCAAAATGTGCATTGAGTAGGCTGTCAGCCATTAGGGAAACACCCTCGAATTTCAGAAACACTTGGTATGTTCGGGTTGAGTAGCACCTAAATGCTGAATGAGACATCATCCACCTCGCTTCCACTTTGGAAAATGAAGTCTTGTGGTTAGGTCAATCTCACAGAACAGAAGACCTGAGTTTATGGGTATATATATATCACCTACTGGCGGTCGCCAGTAGGTAGTTATAGTGAGGACCTAGTTTCCATAGGAAAAGCGTTTTTTGACTATATATATATATATACATTTTTTGGTGCCGAGACCCTCCAAACCCCCGTTTTGTATTTACCCTTACACCCTATGCCCCTACCCACCCCAAAATCCTAAAATACCCTTACAACCCTTTATCCGTACCCACTCCTAAACCCTAAAGACACCCTACCCACCCAAGTCTCTTACCCACCCCTAAACCCTGAAATGACTTTTACTACCCAATATCCCTACCCACCCCTAAGCCCTAAAAATACCCTTGCCACCCTAAACCCATACCCATCCCTAAACCCTAAAATACCTTTACCACTACCCATCTCTAAACCCCTACCCACCCCTAAACCTAAACTTTAAAAACACCCTTACTATCCAATAGCCATTCCCATCCCATAACTCTTAAATCACCCTTACCACCCAAAGCCCTTACCCACCCCTAAACCCTAAAAATACCATTACCACCAAATAGCCTTACCTACCCCAAACCCTAAAAATACCCTTACTACCCAATACTCTTACCCACCACAGAACCCTAAAAACATCTTTACCACCCAATTCCCTTACCCACCCCTAAACCATAAATATACCTTTCCCACCCTATACCCTAACCCACCCCTAAATCCTAAAAACACCTTTACCACTCAATTCCCTTACCCACCCCTAAGCCCTAAAAATACCCTTGCCACCCTATACCCCTACCCATCCCTAAACCCTGAAATACCTTTACCACTACCCATCTCTAAATCCCTAACCGCCCCTAAACTTAAACCCTTCATTGTGTGTATATACACATACATACACACACAAGTATGTATACTTACCTTAAATAGACTTGCCAACCGTGGCAAAAGCTTGCATGGTAAAGGCATATCCGTGGTAAACATTTGCGTGGCAAAAGCTTGCATGGTAAAGGCATATCCATGGTAAACATTTGCGTGGTAAAAGCTGCATGGTAAAGGCACTGTATGCTAACTCCCACGTTGTAAAGGCTGTTTCCCAAGTGTGCTTTAAACACAGGGCTTTAAATGTGCTCAGAAAGGTAAAGTAATGTACATTTTGGGTTAAAACAAAATCAGGACTCTCATGGTAATGTGTTAGCCTGGGTAAGAGCACATCCTGAAGTCTCACAAGCCTCGAAGAGATCCTTTCCTCAAATCACACCTGCCTGTATGAGAGCACATCCTGATATCACACCAGCCTGGATAAGAGCAGGACCTGATATAACTCCTGCCGGGATAAGAGCAGGACCTGATATAACTCCTTCCGGGATAAGAGCACGTCCTGATATCACACCAGTCTGGATGAGAGCACATCCGGATATCACAGGGGCCTGTATGAGAGCACGTCCTGATATCACAGGGGCCTGTATGAGAGCACGTCCTGATATCACACCAGCCTGGACGAGAGCAGGTCCCGATATCACTCCAGCCGGGATAAGAGCACATCCTGATATCACACCTGCCTGGATGAGACACATCCTGATATCACACCAGCCTGAATGAGAGCACATCCACAAATCACATGGGCCTGGATGACAGGACGACCTGCAATCACACCTGCCGGGATGAGAGCACATCCTGATATCACACCTGCCTGGATAAGAGCAGGTCCTGATATCACTCCTGCCGGAATAGGAGCAGGACCTGATATCACACCTGCCTGGATAAGAACAGGACCTGATATCACACCTGCCTGGATAAGAACAGGTCCTGATATCACTCCTGCCGGAATAAGAGCAGGTCCTAATATCACTCCTGCCTGGAGGAGAGCACATCCTGATATCACACCAGCCTGGATGAAAGCAGGTCCACAAATCACATGGGCCTGGATGACAGGACATCCTGCTATTACACCTGCCTGGGTGAGAGCACCTGCCTGGGTGAGAGCACGTCCTGATATCACACCTGCCTGGATAAGAGCACATTCTGATATCACACCTGCCTGGATAAGAGCACATTCTGATATCACACCTGCCTGGATAAGAGCACATTCTGATATCACACCTGCCTGGATGAGAGCACATTCTGATTTCACTTTTGCCGGGATAAGAGCACATCCTGCTATCACACCAGCCTGGATGAGAGCACATCCTGATATCACACCTGCCTGGATAAGAGCACATCCTGATATCACACCTGCCTGGATAACAGCACATCCTGATATCACACCTGCCTGGATAAGAGCACATTCTGATATCACACCTGCCTGGATAAGAGCACATTCTGATATCACACCTGCCTGGATAAGAGCACATTCTGATATCACACCTGCCTGGATGAGAGCACATTCTGATTTCACTTTTGCCGGGATAAGAGCACATCCTGCTATCACACCGGCCTGGATGAGAGCACATCCTGATATCACACCTGCCTGGATAAGAGCACATCCTGATATCACACCTGCCTGGATAACAGCACATCTTGATATCACACCTGCCTGGATAACAGCACATCCTGATATCACACCTGCCTGGATGAGAGCACATCCTGATATCACACCTGCCTGGATAAGAGCACATCCTGCTATCACACCAGCCTGAATGATAGCACATTCTGATATCACACCTGCCTGGATAAGAGCACATCCTGCTTTCACACCAGCCTGGATGAGAGCACGTTCTGATTTCACTTTTGCCGGGATAAGAGCACATCCTGCTATCACACCTGCCTGGATGAGAGCACATCCTGATATCACACCTGCCTGGATAAGAGCACATCCTGATATCACACCTGCCTGGATAAGAGCACATTCTGATATCACACCTGCCTGGATAAGAGCACATCCTGCTATCACACCAGCCTGGATGATAGCACATTCTGATATCACACCTGCCTGGATGATAGCACATTCTGATATCACACCTGCCTGGATAAGAGCACATTCTGATATCACACCTGCCTGGATAAGAGCACATCCTGCTATCACACCAGCCTGGATGATAGCACATCCTGATATCACACCTGCCTGGATAAGAGCACATCCTGATATCACACCTGCCTGGATGAGAGCACATCCTGATATCACACCTGCCTGGATAAGAGCACATCCTGCTATCACACCTGCCTGGATGAGAGCACATCCTGATATCACACCTGCCTGGATAAGAGCACATCCTGATATCACACCTGCCTGGATAAGAGCACATTCTGATATCACACCTGCCTGGATAAGAGCACATCCTGATATCACACCTGCCTGGATAAGAGCACATTCTGATATCACACCTGCCTGGATAAGAGCACATCCTGATATCACACCTGCCTGGATAAGAGCACATTCTGATATCACACCTGCCTGGATGATAGCACATCCTGATATCACACCTGCCTGGATAAGAGCACATTCTGATATCACACCTGCCTGGATAAGAGCACATCCTGATATCACACCTGCCTGGATAAGAGCACATTCTGATATCACACCTGCCTGGATAAGAGCACATTCTGATATCACACCTGCCTGGATAAGAGCACATTCTGATATCACACCTGCCTGGATAAGAGCACATCCTGCTATCACACCTGCCTGGATGATAGCACATTCTGATATCACACCTGCCTGGATGATAGCACATCCTGATATCACACCTGCCTGGATAAGAGCACATTCTGATATCACACCTGCCTGGATAAGAGCACATCCTGCTATCACACCTGCCTGGATGATAGCACATCCTGCTATCACACCAGCCTGGATGAGAGCACATCCTGATATCACACCTGCCTGGATAAGAGCACATCCTGATATCACACCTGCCTGGATAAGAGCACATTCTGATATCACACCTGCCTGGATGAGAGCACGTCCTGAAGTCACAGAAAGAGAACATCCTGAGAGCTCTTCGAAGCTTCTGCTAAAAATGGAAAGGTACGAAAGAGGGCTCGGCACAGCTGGGCTCACTGAACTATGGGGCGGAGACTCCCGAAAAGAGCTCTCAGAATACGTGCTTCTGCCAGATACAGCTCAGAGCCGTGTGCGCAGTTTTATAAAGTTACTTCTTCCTGACTCAGTGTCACTTTGAGACAACACAGCAACACAGATGATCTGGAAGCAGGCTTTTATGCGCGTTTAAAAGTCCTCGTTTTCTCATCAAACTCCCACCACGACAACCTTACTGCCCCTCGCTTTATCTTTTAAATAAAGTTTTTCAAATGAAGTTTCAAGTCCCTTACCTGCTGGCCTGGACTTCCTCATCCGAAAGCCCTCACAACGGCAGGAAAATTAAATGCTACTTTCGATTCCGTTTTAAATTGTGTGAAAGGAAGGGCACGCCCAGCAGCGAAACAAGTACAGACACTTACACAGAAGCCTGTTGTTTTTTTTTTAAATCTCAGAAACGTACATCAAAGGTTTCTGGCCGGACCCCCCTGTCATGAAGCGGCCTTGGGTGGGGGTCTTATCAAAGTTGGCAGAGAATCCGCTCTCTGAAATCCGGAAGCAGGAACTCTGTGTCATGTTTTAGAGCTGTCACTGGGGCATGATATGATGGTTTTGAAATCTGAACACGGGGCATCTTCTGTACATTCCGGGGGGGTCGGGAGCTATTCTCCCCAAGTGTACTCTGCCAAAATGACAATATATAGGGCTAAAGTGTAACCATGCCCCACTTTAACACTACATGAAGTTCTAAGACAGCCACGCCCTGCAACCTAGTGCAATCACACCCCAAGTATAGGACACTGGTGTAGTCGAAGATAGGCACTATTCAGGTAGCCAGTAACTAAGGGGAGGATGCAAGGCAACCACTCAAGTCATAACACGTCTCCTCTCCTTAGGGAAATAATAGAAAATATCAAACCAGGTGCGATGGAAATAAACATCGTCCTTTAACATAAGGACAACAGATGGAAGTAAAAATTCAAACTAACAAAGCAATAGTGAAAGAAAACTTTATTTCGCCACTATTGGTATAGGCCATAAAAGTGCCTACAATATATATATATGTAGATATAAAGGACATTCACTTAACACAACATTACAAATGCTATCATACAGTTAAATGGAGTCAAAAAGCAACATTCTGTCTCTCCGATAGGGAGTGCACACTAAAACAGCACGGCAGATATCACACAGGTACATACAGAACATCACAGAAACTCATTCTGATACGGACTGCATTACAAATACATGACGCAACGCTAAAGCATATAATTGGGAATTCAAAAGCAGATAAAAAATGCATAGCAGTTTTATGGTCCCTAATATTGTGGGGAATAAATAAGGGTTTTAAAAATATAACAAAATAATAATTAAAAATGACTAAAGATGGAAATAAATGATCAAACATTCCTCTATCATCAGATACATTATTAATCACATCATGTAATCCTCTCCAGGACTTAGGGAACAAATAACGCCCCTAAAAACCTTCGAATCACTGGGGTGAAACACCCACACTAACCCCCTTCTGCAACACATTTGAACATTAAGATGCAACATTCACATCACTGGGGTGCAACAGTCACATCACTGGGGTGCAAAACCCACACTCACCCCTTTCTGCAACACACTAGGTGACACACTCTGGGGCGCAACACAACGCCTACTGTTCTCCCCAACCTCTTTGAACAAACACTACACAACACTAGGGTACACAACCCTACAACGTAACACCAGGGTACACAACCCCACGCCAACATACATAACTCTACAGTGTAACACCAGGGTACACGTTCCCAAGTTAGAAATCACAACTCTACAACGTCACACCAGGGTACACAACCCAACGTTAGAGTACACAACTCTACAACGTAACACCAGGGTACACTGCCCAACGCTAGAGTACACAACTCTACAACGTAACTCCAGGGTACATAACCTCTTGCTAGAGTACCCAACTCTACAACATAACACCAGCGTACACGACCCCACGCTAGAGTACTTGACCCTACAGCGCAACACTAGGTTGCACAATCCTAAAACTCACCTTGACACATCGCAACGCTAGGGTACAAGACCCCACAGCGAAACACTAGAATATACGACCCCACACTGCAACACTAGGGTACACGACCCTTAACACTCAACACCATTCTGCATCACACATGCCACACACCTTACATGACCAGGGGTAAAAGACCACAGACTCCAAATCCAGCATGTCATAATAAACCTACACAGGCAGCAAAATAAGAATAGCATCTGCTTGTGGAAAATCCAGAACAGTATTGAAAATACACTTAGGCAGCAAATTAAGCATGGCATAAATAAAAATACACTTAGGCAGCAAATTCAGCATGGCATAAATAAAAATACACTTAGGCAGCAAATTCAGCATGGCATAAATAAAAATAGTTAGGCAGCAAATTCAGCATGGCATAAATAAAAATACACTTAGGCAGCAAATTCAGCATGGCATAAATAAAAATACACTTAGGCAGCAAATTCAGCATGGCATAAATAAAAATACACTTAGGCAGCAAATTCAGCATGGCATAAATAAAAATAGTTAGGCAGCAAATTCAGCATGGCATAAATAAAAATACACTTAGGCAGCAAATTCAGCATGGCATAAATAAAAATACACTTAGGCAGCAAATTCAGCATGGCATAAATAAAAATACAGTAAGGTAGCAAATTCAGCATGGCATAAATAACAAGCATTTGCAATGCAATCGGTCTCGCCTTTGGGACCTTATATGTATTTAGCTATGCAGCACTTTAGCCTGGGTGCTGAAACATCTACTGTTCTTTAACATGGAGGAAAAGTAAGCACCAAACTGCGTGACATGCCAGGTATGGGAACACATGGAGTTAGAAAGGTAAGCACCCATTAGTACGCGGACATTAGTCTGCGTACCATTACTACGCAAGCGTTACAACGCATGTGATGTAACAACGCGTAGCCTTTAGTACGCAAGTTGCTACATCGCATGCGTTGTTACAACGCATGCATAGTCGGTGAGGGGGCGTCCACTATCAGGAAGAGGGTCTGCTGGGTGCGCAAGTCGGTGAGGGGGCGTCAACTTTCAGGAAGAGGGTCTGCTGCTGCTTTTCCGGCTGGCTGTTGGTCATGCCCATCTCCGCGCCTGCCCTCGGGACTCCTTATTCTGCCTGCCCACGATGGAGGAATCCGGAGGAAGCAGGAAGGGGGAGAAGATTGGAAGCAAGCGTGGAGGTGAAGAGAGGAACCACGAGGAGAGAGAGGTAAGAGGGGCTGTGTAGGGTCGTGTAGGGGCTGTGTAGGGCCATGCAGGGTTGTGTACTTGTGTTTGTGTAGTGTAGAGTAGTGTCGGGGTCGAGCAGGGTAGTGTACTTGTGTTTGTGTAGTGTAGAGTAGTGCCTGGGTCGTGCAGGATAGTGTTTGGGAGTAGGGACAGGACTGGGGTAGGGGCAGGGTCGTGCTGGGGGTAGTGTTTTAGGGTTTAGGGTAGTGATCTGATGTTAGTGTAGTGTAGGGTACTGTTTTAGGGTTTAGGATTGTGTCGGGGTGTCGTGCAGGGTAGTGTTTGGGAGTAGGGACAGGAATGGGGCTAGGGGCAGTGTCGTCTGGGGGTAGTGTTTTAGGGTTTTAGTGTAGTGTTCTGGTGTTAGTGTAGGGTAGGGTAGTGTTTTAGGGTTTAGGGTAGTGTCAGGGGGTCGTGCAGGGTAGTGTTTGGGAGTAGGGACAGGACTGGGGCTAGGGGCAGGGTCGTGCTGGGGGTAGTGTTTTAGGGTTTAGGGTAGTGTTGTGGAGTTTGTGTAGTGTAGGGTAGTGTTTTAGGGTTTAGGGTAGTGTCGGGGGGTCGTGCTGGGTAGTGCTTGGGAGTAGGGACAGGACTGGGGCTAGGGGCAGTGTCGTGCAGGGGGTAGTGATTTAGGGTTTAGGGTAGTGTAGTGGTGTTTTAGTAGTGTAGGGTAGTGTACTTTTTGAGGGTTTTGGTAGTGTTTTTAACTTTTGGATGTGTAGGGTAGTGTTGGGTTTTATTATTACTAGGCAAGTTTTTAGTTCGCATACATTAACACTTTCAATGTAATGGTATGCGAACTAAAAACTTGCGTAGTAACGGTTATTGCTAAGAAAAAACCGCGTAGTAATGGCATGCGAACTAATTGCATGCGAAATAACGAGTCATATTCAGTTAGAAATATTGCCTTTCAGCGGGAAATGGTATAGTTCAAAGCTCTGTTTTTAATATAAAAGCAGGGCCTTCGGTGGTCATATCACTGAAAATACAAGATTCGACACTTTGTGCAGCGCTCTGATACCCTCCAGGGTCATGTTCGCGCTTTATAAAACTTTTCAAATAAAATAAATAAATAAAATAAAATAAGGTTAAAGAGAAAAGCAATGGGTTTTCACTGTCCCTTAGGCGCACCTACAACAACAAGCATTCACAGTAAATGAGCTCGACACCCAAGAGCCCAGCACAGGCCGTGTAGGAAAATCAGCTTAGAATTCAAAACGATATGCAAACTGCAAGGGCAGATTTTTTGCAGAAAACAAATGTAACCAAATCAGGCTCCACCAATGAGCATATTGTAACTGCAGGACATACATAAGAACAGTCATGCTCTAAATAATGCATTCGTTTTTAAAAGCAGATTACTGGCATTTTTTTGCTGAGCCATAATGACTCTAAGAATATTTCAGCAGCAGTTCTTAAGCAGTGCTTAAGAGCAGTGAATCTTTTCCCGGGATTATCAAATAACTCATTTTAAAGGAGGTAGGCACCGTGAAACCAAATCACTTCATGCTTGAATAACTCATCCGTACACTCTGCAACTTAACCTTTTGGGGCCTGCAGTCCTGTTTATTATGACTTTAGAAAATGAACATAAGAAGAACTATTTACAAATGGGCTTGGGAAAGTTGAGAGTTGTGAACTAGAGGTTTTCCATTTCAAGGGCTGGCTCAGTGAGTCAATACTTGAACTCTGGACCTTTGTGCCCGAGAGAATGAAAGAACTTCTTGGCGAGAGCACAGCAGGCTGAGGGGGAGGATCGCACTCTTAGCAGTGGCGGCCACTCCATTAGGGCGTTGGAGCGCCGCCCCACTGCTTTCTCGCAGTGCAAGAAGCAGAAAATAAAATGGCATTTTAAATACCATTTTATTTTCTGCTTCTCGCGCTGCGAGAAAGCAGAAGGCAGGGGTATGCCTGGTTGGGGGCGGGCGGGAGGGTATGCCTGGTTGGGGGCGGGCGGGTGGGCGGGTCGGGGAGGAGTGGCTTGCACCACTCTGAGTGCCCTGACTGTTTGGTCGGCCCTGGGGCCGACCAAAGCAGTCATGCGCACTCAGGGCCGGCTTTAGAGCTGTTGGAGCCCAGTGCGACAATGCTTGTTGGCGCCCCCCAATGACCACCTCCGCCACGGATTCCCTCACCACCACCCTTTAACAGTCCCCAAGTCTCCATAACCAATCGCTCAGATGCATATATAGCACTCTCTCTCAGATGCATATATACTATAGCACCACACATACCAGTGTAGGGTGTCAGAGCACTTTGCCTCACACACACATTACACAGAGACAATCAATCATTTGTGTGTAACTCAGTGGATAGGAATTGTTACAAAAGCCAGTGGACTACAAGGTGTAGGAGTCACACGTCATCCATACTGGTAGGCAGTGTAATTAGATTAGATTAGATTAACATTTCTAAAGCGCATGGTTACCCGAGGGCATCCCAGCGCTGCTAGCGGCGCAATCACAGACTCAGAGCAGTATTTAGGGGAACAGAAAAGTTTTAATTTATTCTTCGAAAGATCAGATGATTCGGCTCAGTACGAATCAGGAGGGGAAGGTGATTCCAAAGTTTGGCAACATTATATGAGAAGAGACACCCTCCACTACGTGATCTTCTGATTTTTGGTACTGCTAGCAGGTATTTGTTATCTGACCTCAGGGCCCTATTAGAACGGTAGGGACGAATGATGGAACGAATAATGGGTGATCCCTTGCCTGAAAGTGCTTTATGTGCTATGCACAATGCCTTAAACTGGATCCTCTCCTGGATAGGAAGCCAATGTAAAGTGGTTAGGGCAGACTTAGCCGAATGGCGCTTTGGAATATTTAGGAGCAAACGTGCTGCACAATTTTACACAATCTGTAATTTTTTAATAGAGGAACATGGGGCTCCTAGGTAAAGGGCGTTGGCATAATCGAGCTGAGACAGGATCAATGCTTGAACCAACAGTCTTCTTGCTGGAAAAGATAGCAGAGGAAGGATTTTCCGTATCATCCTCAAAATCCCATAACAGCTGGCTGAGACCTTCCGTGCTTGCTCCTTAAAATCCAGATTACGATCAAGCCAAACGCCCATGCTCTTAATCTGGTCTCTAGGGGGGGGAGGTGGGCCAAGACAGCTGGGCCAGAACGATCCTATGTTAAAAGTAGAGGGGTTACCAAGGAGCATCAGCTCTGTCTTCACACCATTAAGTTTCAGATATGAGCATTCCATCCATATCGAAACTTTTTCCAGGCACAAGGCCAGACCAGGCCCTGTACTGTCCTGCTGATTAAGAGACACAACCAGTTGGGTGTCATCCGCATAGGTAACGATCTGTACTCCGAAAGGTAGCACCACTACTGCCAAGGAGCTCATATAGACATTGAAAAGTTTGGGGCTCAGGGAGGATCCCTGCGGAAACCCACATCTAAGGGGCATCCGTTCTGAGACAATTCCTTCTTCGAAGACTTGAAAAGATCGGCCCTCCAGAAAGGACTGCAGCCACTTAAAAACTGTCCCACCCACTCCCATCTCCCCAAGTCTCTGAGTCAGCAGCTGATGGTTAACCGTGACGAAGTTTAATAGTGCTTGGTCTAGAGAAGCACAAACTCAGAATTTAAAAAGGAACACCATAGTTGGGGGTTCTCTTTAATAATAAGAATAGATTTCTGCCCAAATTAATCCTTTTTGCAACATTAATCTTTGCTCAAATCTATACTTTGCAGCCTGCTTGCAGTTCTTTGATAAAAGTTAATAGTTCAGTACAATAACAAAGTGCATAGAATGTAAATAGGTCAGTGGGGGACTGCTTTTAAAAGAGACATCATTTTGTTACTTGCAATTTATAAATTGAAATACTATATTAGGATTTTAACTTATAAATTGCAAGTAACAAAAGGATCTCTCTTTTAAAAGCACTAACCCACTGACCTATTTACATTCTATGCACTTTGTAATCTGCTCGGTATTAGTTTTCACTAACAGGCGCATTAACCCTCTGCGCTACTTTATAGTGAGTCAAAACCCCAATTAAACAAAACTCAGTCTCTCTTCAGAAAGAACATTAATCAAAGGATTTATCCTGACATTTTTTGTTGCCCGGAAATTGCTGGAGGAAACGAACGCGGCAGCAGGTGCTTTCAAATAATAATAAACTTGCAAACACGGTGCCCCCCGGAAGCCAGCACCCGCTGCGGTGGCACCGGTCGCACCGCCCTAGAGCCGGCCCTGTGCGCACTCTACATTTTCTCTATGTAGGCTGCATGCAGCCTACATAGAGAAAATGGCCTCCCTACAGGCGCCCGGCTGGGCGCCATCCGGGACTCCGCACCAATCACAACGCTGCCATTGCAGCATTGTAATTGGCTTACAGGAGGGGAGGGTCGAGGGAGCATGCCTGTTCCTGTCCAGGAGCAGAGGCAGCGCGGGACCCGGTCACCCCTGGTCAGGTAAGTTTTATTTATTTTTTGTTTTACCCCCCCCTTTTATTGCGAGCCGCGACTGAACAGGTGTGCCTTCGGGGACTTGCTGGTTCTTAGGAAATTGTATTCAGTGCAGCGTGGTAAAGGAAACCTGCTATTCCAGGAGAGGAGGTGCTCCGTACGTTCAGCATCAGTTTTTCGAAAATGATGCACTGCCTGCCTGGAGCGGAGGGGGAGCTCATGGGAAGGAGGGAGTTTGGAGGGGGTATATGCCACTGAATGATGAATGGGTTACTCGTGCAGCTGTTGTGGCAAGCCATGCCGCGCTCCGGCTATCTGTGGGGAAGTCTTTCTTTGACATATGGCCGACATGGGAACCTATGACCCTGTCACGCTGCGTTCATGGTTAAGGCATTGGTTATAGTGGTTATCGACCAAGCAAAGGTTTATGATGTGGATTGATTATTGTTGTTCCATATAACAGATTGTTTGTCACATGTCTAAGAAACAATGCACCGTTTTTCATCCAGACTGACGACTGCAACAGCATCAAAATGCTCCCCCCCGCCATGCCTCTCTTTCCTGTTCCTGCTCATTTGTCTAGCAGCGAGGAAGGCTTTTGCTGCCGCCATCTCCAACTGCCGCATTACCGGCAGAGGCCCTGTGTGAATAAACAAGCCGCAATGAATGCAAGTGGCTGTTTCTCACATATAAACCCCTGCATTTGTCACCGAGTAAAGGTCAGGCTGGTACTCTGCTGCTCACTTGCGTCTGACGTGAGAAAAAAAAATGTCTCTGGCCTTGCAGTAAACGCTGACACCGTGAGTGCTCGAGAGAGCGAAACATTTTTGCATATCTGAAGCCTGACTGCCCTAGGAAATGAAAACATTAATATGCCTACACATAGTTACATATCCAAGTCAATATTCCTAGTACTAATCTATACATCCTTTTCGTTGTGTGTGTCATTCTGGAATAACATAAATCTAATGCAAAGTACCCTATTTTGCCAAAGGCCTTTTTATCATCACTGGGGCGTGTGTGGAGGAAGTCGGTGTGGTGGGTTTGGTGGCTGTCCGTGGTAAGCTATTCCTCCAGACCTCTGGTGGCTTATCGTTGTACCCTGTGCCACTGTACCATGCATCGTATACTGCACAGAACTGCACAGATCCTGCAACTATTCCCTCCCTCTTGCCACACAGCTGCACCCATTGTGCCCCTGTGTTAAGCAGGCCTCTTAGGTGTCACAGTTTAGAACAATAGTGAATTAATAAAGGGATTCCCCATCACGTCCCTTGGAGAAGATCCTGACTTGCCATAGTGTGCCACCCTTTGTGGTCATAGCCTGCAAAATGTGTCACTGTATATATCCTTAGTTGAAGGCAGTTGCCGAAATGCGTCGGTCAGGTTATTTGTTGCATTGTTGTGGACCACATGCATTTGGCATTTTCATTACAAAATTAATAAGAAAAATAAAAGAGAGCGTCATGGTCTAACATCCTGGAGAGTCTGGAATCACCTTTCTCCCTTTGTGCCAATGCATGGTGGACTGATTGAATTGTGCTGCTTTTTGATTGAATATATACACACATATACATATATATATATATATATATATATATATCCAGTGACTGAACTGCATAACGTGAAACCAGAAAGCCTGTATTTAATCGCGGCTTCCCCATTTTACCAAATTGTGTGATCCTAAGCAATTTACTTCTCTTTTTTCTAGCTTAACTCTTAGTTCAATATAGTCATTTCTGTCATAGTGGGGAAAAGAATCAGTATCTCCGAATTCATGCTTTAAAACTATTCCTTAAAACAACAATAATATTTCTCAACGCACTGACATATTTTGTTGAAAGGGGCATCAGCTGATGACAAACACACCATGAAACAAAACATAAAATGTACGAAAAGCAAACATCTCTTCTCCTACGGCCTTGCACCTGAAAACAAAAATGTTAGTATAACAAACTTTTGCACCAAAACTTATTAAAGTAGAAATATGCATAATTACACTTTTCTTTTATGAACTTTATACAAACTTCAATTTGTAAGAAAACTCAATCCTATTTTATTAATATACATGTAATATACTTGTAAGTATTTGCATTATTCTCCACTACGAAAAATACGTGTTTAAAATGACAATACTAACTATATTTTTTTCTGTTTTGTTCATAACCACAGGAAACTTACTGCATTATGTCGTTTTGGTCAGTAGCCAGACAGAAGAGTTATTTTTTTTAACCTTTCAAAATCTCATAATATCAAAAAGCATTATTTGTGCTGAATACCAATTGAACATTTTGTTAGCATTAAAATTGTGATTTTTTTTTAATGTGAATTTATCTTTATTGTTTGATTATTTAAAATCATTACAATTTAGAAAATACTTCATATGTATAAAAGGGTTTTAAAAAGGCGAAGCCGTTAATACAAAAGTTAAAAAGCTATGATGAAAAATAGAGCCTATTCTGAGGTGCATTATGTATCATGCATGTTGTGTAATACGCCTGATCTTTTACTGTATTGCTCATAAAAGGCCTAGAATAGACATGGGTCCTTTGCCACGCAATCACATTGCAGATGCAATTGTATCTGTTGCTGTGGGCAAATGTATTGGACCTATATTTTGAAGCGTATTCTGGTCTTGCCTATTGTCCCTATCCTCATCCAGAATTTTCATGAAACCATATTTGTATGTTCGCCGTTGTCACACTTTAGCAACCCTTTCCAAGATGAGACTAAGTGTAGGGGCCATTGTCGTGGATAGGGGATATGTGTCATTGAATCTTTGGTGCCAGGAAATGGGTGTAGTTAGTGTGCATTCCATTCCACCAATTTGTCTCCCCTCTTGTCTCCCGAGTTCTGTGCGCTTGAAATCGGGAGAGAAAAACAGGCTTGTTTCGCTAATTCCTTCCTTCTGTCTATTGTTCACTACATGCTCCGATATTTCCGTTGCTATTAGTCCAGTGCCACTCACTTCCTTGTTCATGAGCTGCAGTTACAAATTCTCCCTTGTATTGGCTAACTGTGTGTGTTCTGTGGCTGTACCTTCTGAATAGGTGCTTGCATTTGGGCTACTGCTGGTGCCTGGAGGTGTGGCACTGTTTGCTACATGGGCTGTTGTTGTATTGGGGGCTGTTGTTGTATTGGAGGCAAGCAGGAGTAAATTATTTAGGGCTGAATTACTTGGGGCTGTGGCTGCATGTGGGGTGCAACACCCTGCGTGTTGCCTGCTACTGCATTCAGTGCAGTTTGGGAAAACCCTGCAACGGCAGTCATCTTGTTAACTGGCACTGCGAGCATGACTGTGTCTGGTGCATCTTTTTTTTCTTTTCTTATTAAGCCTCTGCTGGACTAGGATGGCAGCTGCATTTTAAATTGCTACCTGCATGTTCCCATTCTGCTCTTGCTTCTATTTACAGAAATGAGTGATGTGGTCTCGAATTTCAGGCCACTGTTTGGAGTCCATGGGGACTATGCCATCTAGCTTTTTCTGCACCTCTATGGGCAACCCACCATTTTGTTTTTTCCTGACTGTGTGAAAGAAGAATCTAGAGTTTCCTCCGGTTGCATTCTATTTCTCTCCTAATTCCTGATGCCATTTTCCTTCAGTCATGAGATGTATTGTGCTGGCTCTTCATTTTGTTGCATTGTCTGTGACATGACGGGCCCGATGTCTGGGATATCAGGGAACTTGCAGCGTAACTCGGACCATATGATGGTGCATATTTTGTTAAATGGAGCACCATCATATTTTGTTTCTGTTAGTGTTATTCCTTTTATTCCCACTTTTAGCATGTCTTCTGCTCTCACTCCAATTAGGGAGGTGAGCACGCTTTTGATGTCACCCACTGCTAAGGTGATACCAGCTGTATGTTTTTCTAAGGCTGCTATCCATTTACCAGCACCTTCTGCTAGCGGTGGTAGTTGTTTTTTTAAATTGTCTTTGTCCACTTGGGTCCATGGGACACATTGAGGTGGCAGTGTCTGGGCTTTTGAACAGTAGGGGCATTTGATATGTCACTGTGGTATTTGTTATTGTGGGTCGTGTGAGGTCAAATTGACGTTCATATTTCTGCCAGACTTTTAAGCTTGCCCTCATGTAAAGGTAGTCCCAATCTTCATATCCCTTCCCATGTAAGATACAGTCTTCTGCCGTTGCCATGTTCTTCTGGATCAAAGGATCCACCTCGTGCCCTTGGAATCATCGGTGGTGCAAGACTTTCCATCCAACCCGCCAAATCATCAGTGAATGGGTTGACATAAAAGTCAGAACCCTCCCCGCCGGTAACTATTTCATTGGGTGTTAGGTCATTGCTCTGTAATACAGTTTGTTTACTGAGCATCATGTTTCTGTACTTTTTCTGCCTAGTGGAACGTATTAGGGTCTTTAACAAAATGTCACTTTAATGTGCATTAATTGGTGCTATTGAGTCTGTTTGACTGTTAAAGAAGGGAACAGGTCTGTTGTGTAATATGTGCAGAATTATTTCTGTCCTCTCTCTACCCTCATGTGAAATTATTTTTAGAGGAGGCTACCTGCTTTAATCTTCAGTGTAGTATTATTGAGAAGTTAATTGGGCTATAGTTAAAGGTGCAGTATTGCCTTTAGCCCATTAATGTAGGGAGAGACTCTATTTTTATTCACAGTCTACGTGCCAATTTTTTTAAAGGAAGTCTGTATTTTAAGTTAATGCCTTAATGGCTGAAACGTTCTGATATTTTAATATTTAGTCTGCTAATCACAGCTTAGTGGGCGAGGTGACAGAGGTTACTTTTGAGCCCTGTTCACGAAGTTATCAGCCTAGTTGTATATCATCCTGAAACTAAGGTCCATAAATCATTAAAAATGAACATGCAAAACAATAGGACACACACACGTACACTAGCAGTGTGGAGTACTCCAAAATTCACACATGATCTATACAAATGTTACAGACCTGCATTATATTCTCGGTTAATAATATTTACACTATTTATACAGTTTTTACATTTCTAGATTGTATCTCGCTAGTGTGAACCACAAAATTCAAATGCAAATAGCGCAACACTGTGTTCTTGCGCAAGACACTGATCTTACAAGGAAACACAACAGAGTTACTTGAAAACGTGGAGATAGAAAAATCATAAGCTGCCCAAAGCGAAAGACAGCAGCTCATTTAAAGGACGACAACTTATTTACAACTTATTAGAAAAGGCAAGTATTTGCAATCCTCATAATGGCTGTTATTTGCCAAAGACAGAATCAAAGAAAGAATTCATCCATTCTAAATATTCAAAAAATAGCACTAAAATAACTTTCCCTTGAACTGAGAGCGCAGGAAACCATAAAGGTAACTTTTCAAAACTGAAGCACTTCCTCTTATTTTATTATGAAGACAGAAACGTTGCTATATTAATGCGAAAATGCGACAAGCTAACAGGCGTGCCCTTTTTCCTATGTCGCGTTTGGTACCTTACCCCTTTATGTCTGCAAAAACTGAGGACTACAATATTGTGTGCCTCCCTTACCTGTCACCATATATAGACAGGTGAAAATCTTAGGTGTTCTAACCTTTAGAACCTGCAAAAGCTGAGAGACTCAAGATGCAGCTCCCCTTTTCCTATCTTATATCTAACTAGATAGGCGCATAAATCATCGCATCAGTGCTTACCTCAATAAACACTGGTATGCCCTGGCGCATGAGTGACCTGACCTTTTCCTGTCCTGTCTCCTCGCATGCACTGCCTACGGACAGACGTAAACAGGTGATCCCTATCCTTTCTAGACAGGCGATATGAAGAAAAATACAAAATACTGAAAGGCTAAGTGCAGTCTTGCACGGGAGACCCAAAAACCACAAGCCTCAAATGTCGAGATCCTACAATAAGTCCTGGCTTGGTGCCTGCTTGTGTGCTTTATTTAAAAAGGGATTTTTTTGAGTGGAAAGGTGACAGTCTGTAAGAGGACGGGGGACCTGGAAAGTAGTATGACACCCGCAGGCCCCAACCAAAGAACCCCAGGACCCACACCACACTAGGGCAAAACAAAGAGAAAAACAAAAAGCTCTGGCCGCAGCCGAAGGG
Source organism: Calotriton arnoldi (assembly GCA_963921515.1). Lineage (NCBI taxonomy): Eukaryota > Metazoa > Chordata > Amphibia > Caudata > Salamandridae > Calotriton > Calotriton arnoldi. Next base: position 833,953 of record CAWUFW010004042.1, read on the forward strand.
GAAGCCCCGCTCTCTAGAGACTGGAGATCCTTATGCACGTCCCTTCAGGGTTGCCAAATGTTAGAAGGTGGTTTTTCACCACACAGGAACGGACAATGAATGTGTTATCTGAAATAACAACTGTTGAAAAGTGGGTTATTAGTAGTGGCAAATGTATATGTACCACTGGCAATAAGGCCACTAACCAAATCTAGGGCTCAGTACAAGTCTTAGAAAATTATTCCAATGCTCAACCCTTGGTAGCTTGGCTGTGAGCAGGCAGGCTTAACTTTTAAGACAGGTATGTAAAGCATTAAAAAATAACAATTCAGTAAATAAGACACCACACACAATAAAAATTCAACACCAATTTATACAAATCGGAAATATTTTTATCTTTAAAATTTCACCTAAACGACAAAAATCCAATGTAAGAAACTGGAGATGTGAATTTTTAAAGATTTAGCACTATATAGCACATAGAAAGCTATAGCACCTATTGGGACATCTGTTTGCGCTAGACTGGGTCGAAGTCAAAGTTTCAGGCGGACCTTGATGGAGCCCTGCACGGCTACCCCTCACGGTAGGTCTCAGTCAAAGTTTTTACCTTCTGACTTAGAAACTTTTCTGGAGCTTTTCTTCCCGGGGTCCCTCGGTGCCAGTCTGGATTCAGTGTGGGTTCGCCGACTTGCCTTGCGATGAGCTCCCAGTCAAACCTATGGAAGTCAGAACTCTGGAGCTTTCCAGCGGGATGAACCAGAGATCCAGGCCGGCGCTGTTGAAGGTGGGCGGCTTGACTCTCGCGTTTAGTCCCAGTCACCTCTCCTATGTTTGGACTTTAAAACGTTTGCAGAGCTTTTTGTAGCAGGGTCCTTCGATGCTCTTCACCAGGCCGGATTCAGTGATTGTTCACCGGCTTGGGTTTTAGCTTACTCTCCGTCGAACTCTGGAAGTTGGACCTCCTGAACTTTTCATCTGGACAAACATAGACGGCTGGACGGCTCGCGGTTGAGGGTCGTCGGCTCGGCTGGCCAGGTTGAGTCGGTCCACTTATGGAGCTTTTTTCCAAAGTTGCTTCAAACTTCTCCAAGCTTCTGGAACATCTTCCTGAAGTTCCCCAAAAGGTCCCAAAGTGTCCAGAACTTACTCCAAGGGTCTGGAAGCTCCAAGATGGTCCTTGAAAGTTTGGGACTTCAGTTCCCACAATCCACTCTGACAAAACCCTTACAAATCCACTGGCAGGACTCCAGGCTGAGGATTCTTGGTGGTGATGTTCCAGGTGAGCTCTGTTAACCTGTAGCTTGTAGGGAGTCCACTCTTTAATCCTTTTGAGCAAGTTACTCCACAGGGCTGTAGTTCTGGATGGTGCAGAAGGCGCAATCTTCAGAGTGCAGGGCCTAGTTAAGGCACATCAAGCTACTCAGCGTGGACCCTTCTTCTCTCTTAAGGTTCAAGCAGCAGATATGAGTGGTTCTGCCCCTCTCAGATACTTATTCCACATTCTTTGGGTCAAGCAGGAGGGCACTCCTGTCCAATGAGGTGCAGGGCAACCCCCCATGGTATGACCACATTCTCCAAAGTGTGGCATTATTTTCTCCCAGAGAGCACTATTTCTCCAAAGTTCATCATGGCTGATCTTTCAGCAGAGAGACAAGAGCTGGATAAGCTCAGGATGGTTCAGTTCCATACCGTCCCTCCCACTTACATCTGCTCATTCCTTCCCTAATCCCACCATCTGACTGGGTGCAAAGGCTGGAGTTGTAACTGGACCTGATTTACATTATCTGTCCCCTCCCCTCTTTGAAGAGGATGGTTTACGACCCCTCCCCCTGGCTCTGGCATTCCTATGTAGCAGGACTCTGCCCTGCCAGTAGAGGTGGCTAGCCCCAGGGACTCATTATCACCTCATCAAAGGAGCCTGTCTAATCCATTTAACTCTGACCAATCAGGTCAAACCACCGGAAAGTTGAATTTTGGTTTACTGACAAGAAAGTCTTATAACTTCTTGTCTGTAAATTTTAGGATACATTCAACAATAGTATATTGTTGGATTTATCAATACCATTCTGATCAGTCCTTGAATGATATTTTTATGATTCTACGAGCGGGAATTATTAGTTAATAACCTCTTGGCTTTTTAACCCATGTGGCTGGGGATCTGCAGTGGGGAAACGAAACTGGGCAATTTCTCCAACACCAGGGCTTATAAAACATCTTTTATTAGGCCCCTGCCTATATCTAGAGGGCCCCCCCATCCCTGGAATACCTAAGGAAGGCTTTAGGGGTTCTGAATATGTGAACATATTGCAGATCCTGAGTCCACAGTGCTCCTAGCACAAAAGTCGATTTTGTGAAACACTTTATCACAGTGTGGGGATTGAAAACTCAGTTGATAAGGGTCCTCCTGATAACTGCCTGACCCCCTACCCCTGGGACACCTAGGGCAGACCCTGGGGATACCTAGTATGCCCAAACATTGTAGTTTATCCATTTTGAAGTGCCTCCTACACCAAAGTCGAGCTTGGGCACAATTTGCATTTTTAAAGCAGTCCTGCAACACAGGGCTGCTTTTAAACTGACCTCAGGCTTCAGCAGGGCACACATGCAAGTGCAGAAAGGCTGCTGGCCTTTAAACTGCTATGCCCTAATATATACTAGGGACTTAAAGGTAGGTTCAATCCCCTTGCCCTATTATGTACTAGGGCCTTATAGGGGAGGTCATGCCAATCGCAAGGGTATCCTAACCCATAGTGTACCCTAATGTATGTAGGTGTTTTCACTGTATTCTAAGTGTCTCCTTCAGCATAGCACTTGCCCAGGGCCTTGTTAGGCAGAGCCCATGGTCAGTTACCACCATACCAGTAAGCAAAAAGTTGGGGGGTGCCCAGGGCACAGGATGACTGTGCAACAAAGACACCCTCTGAGAAGCAGGAATTGAGTCAGGAGTGGCACTTTTAATTCAAACAAGACAGTGACAAGTGTCAAAGACACATCGTTAATCAAGAATAAAACCATGCAGTCTAACAACTATTAAATAACGGTAATTCAGAGAGAGAAATTGAATATCAAAATACAATGAGGCAGTATAACCTTATCTAATGCTAAATAAATCAGCTAGCTTGGAGCACCTTGTCGTGAATTACAGTGTGTGAGGTGAACAATGAGCTGGTCAGAGGACAATCCTTTTTTACAGTTTTAATGAGCAACTGTTGACCGCAAAATAAAAAGATAAGCAGGTGTTTGACCGCAGAATATAACAAAAGCTGGACATTTTATCGAAAACAATTTGCGTCACTTCTTGGAAAATTCAAGAAGCAGAAGTTACTTATAAGGTACATAGCTCATCAAAAGATTATTGTTTATTTTGAGTCATGCCGCTGTCTTAGTTTCCACAGCTAGCAAAACATCAGGTGAGAAGTTGCAGAAAGTTGCGCTTAGCCCCCATTCCTTCTCTTAGCCCTTCTTGTTCTTGTAGATGACAGATTCATCCTGTTGTTACTTCATCAACTCGATATACAGTAAGATGTGCACGAAGAGGACAGGGGCTCGGGGACTTGTTAATCAGAAAGGCAGTGACCTGAGGTTAGTGGCCTTCGTAGGAGAGATACATCTAAAGTTACAGAAGGGCATGAGGCCTACTGCCTCAGTAAATGCTCAAGGCAGTATGGACAATTTAGCACAACCTTATCTATTGGCTGGCAGGGACATTCAAGACTCTCTTGCTTCAGATGTGGGCAGAATGGGCCTGGGGCACTTTATGGTAAAACTGGACCTTGCTTCAAGGGCAAGAAAACAGAGGGAGTCCGAGAGACTGCTATGACGTTTGAGGACTACTATGGTTCCCTCTACATGAAATGGACACTGCCAGCTAGAGGTACTGAGTCTCCCTTAATTAGAGACCTCCCTCTCCCAGTGCTATCAGGCGCTGTGAGGGAGGAACTTGATCAACCCTTTACAGAGGAGGAGCTCAATCTTGTGCTCTCCGATCTGCACACTGGCAAGACACCAGATCCTTACGAAAAGGAAGGTGCACCAGAGAAAAGAGTCCCAAACATCCAAATGAGTCCAATTGTCTTCTTTATTGTAATTCCAAATCTTAAAATGGCCTTCAGCCAACGCGTTTCGTTCCAGTGACGGAAGGGTGTAGTTCGCGTAGTAGCGCTACGTGTAGCTACGCGAAGTGCACTTCGCACTACGCGAGCTACGCATAGCACTACGCGAACTGCGTAGTGCGGTAGGAAATGCTGTTCGCACTGATTGCACAGTGCCGGATGCTTGTCCGCACTGTGCAATCATTGCAAACGGCATCTTGCACAGTGCAAGCGGTCGTTTTCTGCCGCTCGAGTAGATTTGTACTCGAGCGGCAGTTTTCTCAACGCGGACTGGTAGTTTCTCATCGCGAGCGGTCGCGAGCATACGCGACCACTCACAATGAGAAACCTGACCTCCCCGCGTTGAGAATCTCGCCGGGAGGTTTATTTTCCACGCTCGCGATCGGCATCTTGATGTTGCTGATCGCCAACGAGGAAAAAGTCTCGCCGGGATGTCATTTTGCTCGCTCGCGGTCGCCAACTTGACGTTGAGGACCGCGAGCAAGCAAAAAATGCCCGCTACGCGTTTTTGCACTGTGCTACGTTCAATTCGCGTAGCGCGTAGTTGCGCAAACTACGCGAGCGTAGCGTCGTTTTCCGCCCAGGCCTATCCTTAATAAGACTGTCTGTCTGCGTGCATGGTTCCGTGTAGTAGCGGGATGTTCGGTGGTTTGATCCGGAACCACTTTCCAATAAATAGGGTATGATATCCCTTATGTTGCAAACCAAGCCCTGATGAAGTTCCGTCACTGGAACGAAACGCGTTGGCTGAAGGCCATTTTAAGATTTTGAATTACAATAAAGAAGACAATTGGACTCATTTGGATGTTTGGGAATCTTTTCTCTGGTGCACCTTCCTTTTCGTAAAAATTTAACTTTCTGGAAGTCAGAAGAGCCTAACTGCGGCAGGCTCTGGAAGAGATTGCACAGAACACTAATCTTCTCAAAACTGGGTTTGAGGTGCTGAGCCTTGGTCAGCCGCCGTTTGGTTTACGTTTGTGTTTAAGACACCAGATCCAGATGGGTTCCCAATTGAATACTATTTGAAGTTTAGACAACTACTCCTACTACTGCTATTAAAGGTGTTCAATGGGGCCGCCTGCCGGAGGGGCTAAATCTAGCCACTAAAGTAGTATTTCCTAAGGCAGGGAGGAGACCTGAGTGTTGTGCCTCGAATCACCCTATCTTGCTTATTACCATCAAAGTCAAACTGTATGCAAAAATGTTAGCTAATAGGCTCCTCCCCTCATTAATACATAAAGACCAGTGTGGTTTTATAGCCAATCTTAGTACCCATCATTGTATCCGTAGGGTCCAGGAGGCTGTGGCGTATAAGCATAGGCCAAAGGGCGAACGCGCATTCTTGTTGCTTGACTTTGAGAAGGTGTTTGATACACTGGATTGAGACTTCTTCTGAGACATGCTACACCGAATGGGATTTCAGGGACAGATTTATATCATATATACGCTTCCTATATAAGACACCTAGGGCCCAGCTGCGGGCCAATGGTGAACTGGCTGGCCCGTTCCCAATAATAAGGGGCACCCGGCAGGGGTGTCCATTGTCGCCTTTTATTCGTGTTAGCGATAGAGCCTTTTGTGTCATTGGTGCGTTGCGACGCCCAATTGCAGGGGTTCCTTTAGGGAGATGGGTTGTAAGACCGTATGGCATTATACGCGGATGATGTGTTGTTGTTCTTGGCTCATCCAGTATCCACTCGACTCACGTCTCTTTCAAATGCTTAGTCTCTATGATCAGGTCTTTGGTTTGCATGTGAATTGGTCCAAGTCCCTCTTGGTGCCTATTTACGGGCACCATGGACGTCGTTTATTGGCAGCTCCAAATTCCCATTTGTGATTGAGTTTTAAGTATTTAGACATACATATAACTCTACTGCCATAATTGGCTTTGTCCTTCAACCTAGCCCCACTGACGACTAAAATGCAGTTGGATCTCAGAAAGTGGGCCAGACTCCCCCTCAGCATCCTTGGTAGAGCCGCTTTATATTAAATGATGGTTTTACTGTGCTTTCTATATGTGTTCCAGAACTTTTCACATGTAATTACCAGGAAGTAGTTTTAGGGAACCCAGGGCATGGTGCACTCATACTTTAGGACTAAAAAGGTTCCCCCTCATAGCATTCAAGAAATGCCCTCAATCTACATAAGATGGAGGGATGGCAGTTGCATTCCCACGCTTATATTACTGGGCCACCTATCTCATCTTTATAAATGATTGGCTCCAGGGAGGGTGGAATGACCCTGCCACTCAGTTGGAGGCGTCCTTTCTGGGAGTTGATACTATTATGAGCATAGTTTATGGCGTTCCTCTCCCTGAGTCATGCCCAGAATTGACAAAAGTATCTTTTCAGGTATGGCGAATGGCCCTACGCTGGGCGGGGAGAGATAGAAAGATCACAATGCAGACTTCCACATGGAGAGGGGGATGATTGAGCCTCCCTGTGAGGCTGGAGGGCTTTCATAAATGGAACCTTATTGGTATATCTCAACTGGGGGATGTGTGGCAAAGAACTCACATGAAGTTGTTTCAAGATCTAAAAGAAGAGTTCCATCTGCATCAATCTCACTTTTATAGATACTTCCAACTTCAACACGCATTGTCAACCCTTGAGAGCCCTATTGGAGCCTCCCCTGAATTTAGCCCACTGGAACCTAGGTTGTCTATGGGAACTTTACGGAAAGGTGGGGTTTCCTGCACATATAAGTCGCTAGTCATTGAGTAGTTCACTCCCTTGAGGGCCAAATGGGAGGCCTGGGTAGGCCCTTTGGAAGATTGGAAATGCAGGGAAGCCCTCATGGCACCAAGAGAGCTGGGGATCTCCTCTAAGTTACGACTCATTCAATGTAATTATTTGCATAATACGTATCTGGCCCCATTGAGGCTTTAGAAGGCCCTAAGGCGTCCTTCATCCTCCCGTGTGCGCTGCGCTGAGGAGGAAGCAGACTTCAATCACATCGTCTGGACCTGCCCTATTATATATCCTGATAGTGGGGGGTTGTTTTCCACTCCTTGTCCCGGGTTTTGGGGCACCCAATAGAGAAGATAGCACATATTACCCTCTTAGGGCAGATGGAGGACTTGGCGGGCCTGTGGGCTGAGTGGGCGTTGGTGGTGGGTACACTGATTGCAAGGTTGGACATTGCCCAATTGAGGGGTTTGGCCATGCCCCCACTAATAGTGAATTGGTACAGGGGGATGGATTTGTGTGCCAAAATGGAGGAGCCCAGATATGCAGAAGGGGGCTGTCCACATAAGCACAAAAAATGTTTGGGTCAGTGGTGGAGTTTTTGCAGCCTGGACTGAAGCACATCATATGATTGTGTGTTATCCGTTATCTTATTTAAATCTAATGTGAACGCTGTGCCTGCTTTTGTTTACTTTTGTACATTGTTAAAGTTAGTAAACACAATAAAATCTGGTGTAAAAAGAATAAGTGAAACCAGAATGTATAAAATAGGTGTTAGAAAAACCAATCCATCTTGCTTTTTATTCAGAGTGGCATAGAAACTGCATTTGTGCGTGCTTCTGCATGCATCTTCCCATTAAATCCTGGCTTGTATGAGTCATTGGACTGTGAAATGTTCAGTGTACAATTCAGACAAATAAACCTCAGACAGGATCCTATTATTAAGTAATTGTACCACAAATTTCACTAGAACATCTGTGCTACAAACCATGAACCTACATATCCACATGAACCCAGTACCTAACTTTCGTTCGCTTAAGTTGGAAAGGTGGAATTATCGTGTAACGTTCGGAAAATCTGTATAGTGCCATTTGCTTGCAATGTCATGGGAATGTAGCCATTTTTAGGTCGAGCATCAGCGCGCAAGCGCTGTCTGTAAGACCTGCAGTAATTACTCTACTGAGGGAAATTCCGCCTGCTGCTTATCATTCGTTGTCTCCTGCGTCGATCTTCTTTGGCGGCGGCTTATTGGTTGGTGCTCCCGATACCTCACTTCCGTTTTTCTTTCGGGAGCACTGGCCAACTACAGTTTAATTACGCTGTGGTACTACTTCTTTAATTACCTGCTGCTGCTCGCTCTTTAATGCCTTTGTTTATTCGTATACATACTAATTTTTTTTTATTTACAATTCGCATTATTAATTCCGTTTCAATTCGCTTTGTTTATTTATTTTAGTAATTGCACTCTGCACGCCATTGTTCATTTACATTTTTATTAGTACCAATGACATTTTGTGTATTTACTTGAAAGCCACGCCAAGCCTCGAACCCGGTTCCTGAATTCCAAAGTTGGCAGCTTTGTACCAAAGTGCTGCGCATTACACGCACAGTGCGGCGCCCCCTCCTGTAATACCAGCGCTTGTTAGGTCGAGCATCAGCGCGCAAGCGCTGTCTGCAAGACCTGGAGTAATCACTCGTACTGAGTGAAATCCCGCCTGCTGCTTTCCATTGGCTCACTCCAGAGTCACTCTTCTTCCCTGCCTCCTAACTCGCTTGAGCAGCTGATAGCTAAGCTAACTTCCGTTTAAGACAGAGGAGCACCGGTGAAGTACAGTTTCCCTATGCTTCAATTTCTTATCTTCGTTTGGGAGAACTTTTTTTTTTTACCCCCGATCGCTGCTTGCCTATCAGCAGGGCACCCACTTCAGGACGCCGCGCTTCATGTTTGGACAGCATTTGCATTTTTCCACTACTATGTGAACAAACTTTGCCTTTTGTTTTATAAGCACAGTGTCCGTGGACGGCGCGCTTCATGCTTCATTGGGAGGGAGGGGGGCAAGCCAAACCGAGACCAATTTTTGTGTGTGTAAAAGGCCGCTTTATTGAAACAGGTGCATATCACACTTTATTAACACTGGCAACTGCCTTACAAAACTAAAACCTCACTATACATAGATTACCTGTCCCCTTGTTCCCCCCCCACCCCTACGATCCCCACATAAATCCCCCACCCTGCCAAATACAAAATAACATTACATAACAACCATATTACACAATCTTACACAATATTGCATTTACAAATCCTATCCTCCAATGACCCAAACCCCTACCTGCCTTTGTGCAACTGTAACTAACAAACCTCTAGTCTAAACTTAGCCTACCTGGTTACCCCTTCCCTGCCCCTACTCACAAACTACCAACACTTAACTAAAAACTTCAGCCAATCTTGGCCAACTTTCAACAACCCCGCCAGCACCTGTTCCAAGCGACGAATGTACAACTTAGCCAAAAAAACCTATGTACCTGTTCCAATAACCGCCATGAATAAAAAACGAAACCTAAAAGGGAAACACCCCACCAAACCCCGAAACGAGGGTGGGCGGGAGGGGAAAAAGCTAAACCTACAGCGCTCCCAGCCACCAGGTCACCAAACCTAAAATGGTGGCTGGTGAGGCGCAAATAACCCTCATATATCCATTGGGCTACAAACTAATATTGGGCTACAATTGGGCTAAACCCAATGTAGCCCAAAGTCCCACAAAATGGCTGCTACTCGGCCAGCCCCTCCCCCTCCCAATCTGCCCGGGGGGCAGACCTCGCGGTGCTCGGCTGCCCCCCAAACCCCCCTTGGGAGGGAGGGGGGCAAGCCAAACTGAGACCAATTTTTGTGTGTGTAAAAGGCCGCTTTATTGAAACAGGTGCATATCACACTTTATTAACACTGGCAACTGCCTTACAAAACTAAAACCTCACTATACATAGATTACCTGTCCCCTTGTTCCCCCCCACCCCTACGATCCCCACATAAATCCCCCACCGTGCCAAATACAAAATAACATTACATAACAACCATATTACACAATCTTACACAATATTGCATTTACAAATCCTATCCTCCAATGACCCAAACCCCTACCTGCCTTTGTGCAACTGTAACTAACAAACCTCTAGTCTAAACTTAGCCTACCTGGTTACCCCTTCCCTGCCCCTGCTCACAAACTACCAACACTTAACTAAAAACTTCAGCCAATCTTGGCCAACTTTCAACAACCCCGCCACCCAGGAAAAGGCGGGAGGGTAGGCGGAAACGCCGCCTCCCCATTTTCCTGCCCCCTGCCTCCTAGGTCTGACCCCGTACCGTTGCACATTCAGCAACCTGGCCAAGACTTCCCTAATTTTCCAGTAAGTACAAGTCCATGCCTAACCTGGATAAATGAACCCCATCCCCCCTGAAAAAATCTGGTGTGTCCTACTTAATGTCCCTGTGAGCGATCCTAGCAAAACCCAGGTGCCGACAAAAACGCACCATCTCCATGTTGCGCTTTCTCCTGGCCCTATCTACCGCTGCCGGATCTACCGCTCCTCTCCAGACCCTACGGGGAACAAATTCTGTCCATATGACGGCACAACCGGACCACTGTTGCCTTACCCACGCCAAATCACGCTTCATGTGTCTCATTAATGCCAAACCAGTTTACTTCACCATGTCATTCTCCCCGAGATGGATGACCAGCACGTCGGTGCACCTACCAGCCACCAAAATCCCAATTAAAACCTGTAGCAAACTCCTTCCATCGCATATCCCCCTTTCCCCTCCAATAAACTTTAAACAGATCTTTATTAAAACCAAGGTTTTCCCCAAAATAACTGGCACGGGCCTGGATCTGTGCCCACTTCAGAAAGGAATGTCCCACAATCCATATAGACATCTCCCTGGCGAGGGGACCCATCACCAAACCTGAAACGAGAAACATGAATGAACATTGGGAAAACAGCATAACCGCGCTACAACACCCCGGATGCGCTGCACACCTAGCGCTGGTAGCAATCAGAGGACCATCTACCCAACTTCATGATGTTCCCTCGCCCCCAACCCCGGTTGCTCGCTTCTGATGCTGCCCCAATCCTGAACAAATGCGTCCCAAAACCTTTCCCCTCAATCCCCAGCCCGGCCAGTGCTTTCCTCAACACCGCTAAAATCTGGGAAGCTTTCGCACTCCGCCCGTTTGCATGTATGAAAACTAGCCCAACTGGAGCGGGGGCCAAGGATCTCCACCTCACTCCCACCTGCACGGGCAAGACAGCTGCAGTTCGGCAGCTTGCAGTGACACCCATTTTCCCCCTCCCCTCTGATCTGTCTTAGATTTCCGCAGCCAAATGCAGATCCTATCCCTGAAAGAGGACACCTCGCTCCATAACAGCCCCTCCCCAGATTTCGACCCTAACATTTCTGAGACCCGAAAGGCCCCAAAAAACCTCAACGACATCAGAGTGGAGAAAAGACAAACTTCATATTCGTCTGTACATACCCCAGGCAGAATCTGAATAACCCCCCCCAACAGAGCCCAAGACAGGGGGTTCCTTACCCTGGCTGCACGGCCACATTCCCGGGCCTAACCTTCCAGCAACCGCGTCCCGATTTCCCCTGCGGATGGCGCATAACCCCACAACAATTTTACCACGAAGGCAATCCCTGCCAGTTTGCCCGCGATTGTAACCCTAGAAAGTCCCCTGTCCATCAGATCCAGAATAAACGGAATCACGTCTTCCCTTCGAAGCACTGGTGAGTCCCACCGCTTAGCACCTGAGTGCAAAAATTCTTCCCCATGCTGTCCTGTACGCTGTGTTTGTGGATTGCGCAAGAAACCCTAAAACCAGCTGCAACATCCTGTGTTGCCTACGTACCACAAATGCTGCGGCATGCTGGTCGGGGTCCTGTCCACGTCCTTGGCTAGCCCACGGAATCTCCCCCACTGTGAACGAGACAAAGCATCCGCTATGTCATTGTCCACACCTGGCACATGCACTGCGCGAAAGGCAATATCATGCCGTAAGCAGCCCAACACAAACACTCTCAGCAATTTCAAGACTTGTTCATCCCTGGCCGACTGGCGGTTTACCATTTCTACTACCGCCATGTTGTCAATTCTGAAAGGTACCTTTTTGTGTGCCAGCTGCTCTCCCCATAAATTGACCGCAACCACCAGAGGGAAGAATTCCAAAAAGGCTATGCTCCTGCCCCCCCCACCCACTCTGCAGGCCACTGCTCTGCACACCATTTCCCTTGCCAGTAAAATCCAAAGCCCTTGCTGCCTGCCGCATCAGAAAAATTGTGTACGTCCCAAACCATTCCATCCTCCCGCATCAAGGGGATGCCATTGAAGTTCTGTAATAAAAACTGCCACATTCGCAAGTCTTCTCTCACCCCCGCAGACAGACGCACATGATGATGAGGAGGTCTCTGTCCTGCTAGTGCCCTGCCCAGTCGCCTACAAAACGTCCTCCCTACTCTCACCACTCTACAAGCAAAGTTAAGATGGCCCAATAGCACCTGAATCTCCTTCACAGTGACCTTGTTTTTCGACAACATTGTCGCCAGCAGCCCCAACATTTGCTGCTTTTTGTCCGCCAGAAGGCGTGCCTCCATCAATTGAGAGTCCAACTCAATGCCCCAAAAAGGACAGAGCCGTGCAGGGCCCCATAGTTTTTGCCGGTGCCAACGGCACGCCCAGTTCCCTCATGATCTCATTGAAACTGTCCAGCGCCTTCTGGCAGTCCGTGGAGTCTGAGGTGCCCACAAAGAAAAAGTCATCCAGGTAGTGTGATACTCCTTGGTGACCCGTCCGTTCCGGTGCCAACGGCACGCCCAGTTCCCTCATGATCTCATTGAAACTGTCCAGCGCCTTTTGGCAGTCCGTGGAGTCTGAGGTGCCCACAAAAGAAAAGTCATCCAGGTAGTGTGTTGCTCCTTGGTGACCCGTCCGTTCCGAAAACAACCATTGCAGGAACGTGCTGAAGCATTCAAAAAGTGCGCAAGACATAGAAAACAGCCCATCGGTAATGCTTTGTCCACGTACCATTCACCCTTGAAATGGAGACCCAGAAGATCCCAATCATCTGGATGGACTGGAAGCAACCGGAAAGCCGATGTTATGTCGCACTTTGCCATCATTGCCGTTGCGCACATGGTCACTACCAGTGACATGGCCACGTCAACTGATGAATATGACACCGTGGCCTCACTTTCGTCGATGAAATCATTCACCGAGCCCCCTTCGGGCCACGACAAATGTTGTATTAGGCGGAACTGCCCTCGTTCCTTCTTCGGCACCACTCCCATGGGTGACACAATCAAATTTCTTAGAGGCCAATCCTCAAAGGGTCCCGCCATGCGGCCCTCACGCACCTCATTATCCAGTTTTTCCTGTACTATGTCCGGGTGCTCTTTTGCTGACTTTAAATTGTCTGCCCACCTTCTCGTCCTAGGCTGTCCCCCCGTCCTAAACCCCCCTGACCGCCACTACAAGTTCCCCTGTTGTTGCCCCTGCCCTCCCCCACAACAATTGACCAACGCATGTCTGCCTCCGCAGCTCGAGCAGACATGCCTAAACCTGCAGTACTCCCGAGTGCACAATCCCTTGTTGTAGTCCTAGCAAGCCCCTTTTGATCCCGCCTGTCCTCTTCCTGTGCCACCCACCCCTCCCCGGGTGGGGTGCCCCTGAAAGGGCCGATACACAAGCGGGAGGCCGCTGGCCGTGAAGATGGTTTTTCCCGTCCCGGCCAGCCCCATCGTATATTGCCATAAGTCTGTGTCCAATTCACTCCATTTGGCCTCTGGGTCCCACGCCATGCGTGCTCTAAACTCTTCATCATATTGGGCCCATGCATAACCACCCCCTGTAATCTGGGCCTTCCTGATCACGTCCATGTACTTGAACATGGCCACACACCTTTCCGGGTATTTCTCGCAGTACACACTGGCATATATGAGGAATGCCGCCGTCCAATTCTCTATTGTCAGAGGTACTTTCGGCCGTGTGGCCAACTCAAATTTCTCCTCTTTAAACCCTTCTTTTGCCCTAACTTCTCTGTGAAGGAGTTTAAGCATCTCTACATATTCACCCTTCCATATACGTTCTTTAGTGGTCAGCATTAGATGCGCGCCCAATGGCTTAGTGACGCCCATGTAAGGCAACCGTTTTATATTTAACTCTTTACTTTCTAAGTTGGTCTCAGGTTCCACTGTCAGTATTTCTACCGTCCCTTACTTGTCAGGCGCGATGTCTCCTCTGCCTCCGGACGCTTTATCTGCGCCCTCCGCTGACCCCTTACCTGAGTCATCCGTGCCTACTCCCATATCCAGCACATACGTACCCTTGCACAACCTACCCTCTTCCCCCCCTCCGGGTCAACCCCCCCCACACCCACTGACACCATTAAGGGTCGCAATCCCGCCGCCTGTTTACCTGGCGCTAATGATTCCGCCCGTCTTTCATATGGCCGTCTTGCCAAAGGGGGCCGATCTCTCCTCCAAACGCGATGTCCGACCCGTGGGCTCCGCCTGGCGTCGTGACACCTGTAAAACACTATGCACAGCATTACTCGGCCCCCCCACTCCCTCGTCTTCCATGTCCCTTAACTCTCCCTCCTCCATGCTATCCTCATCATAATTTAGTTCCTCCTCCCTGGAACCACAGGCTTTTCCATCCGGAGGTGCAGACTGCACCCTCCTCACACTACTCAAAAGTTTGTCCTCGGCGCTCCTCCTTCTGCGGTGTCCCCCAGACCGTTGAGGCCCAGTGGGTGTTGGGGCCGGCGAGTCCGCCCTGGGCCTACTTATGCCAGCCGCGACGGGATCCCCCGCCGGTACTGGGTACACCGCGCTAGGCTCCACCCTCCCTTCTCCTTGGTGCCATTGGGCCGCTCCCAGCCCTACCAAGTCTGGCGCCCCGCGTTGCACCACCGCCTGAAAAAGAAAGGCATGGTCTGGTGTGCTGGGCCTACCTCTCTTCTCTCTCCCATCCCAGCTCCTCTTCCTGTCTGCCCCTAACGTGCTGGCTGCCCACGCCCGCCAAGATCCACTGCTTCCCCTTCATCCACCTGCTCCCCCTCTCCGTCACTCCATTCCCAACCCGCCGGGCCCCCAGTCCCCATCCCACTGGGCCCCGCCACCGCCGCAAAAGAATCCCGGCCCAACTCCCCCACTGCCCTCCACCCTTGCGTGCCCCCGGTCCCCTGGCCAAAAACCCCCCAGTCCCCCCGCGACATGTATCCCTCCCCATGACTGAAACCCCCTATCCCCAGCACCTCCTCATTCCACGAGGAGAAAATATCCAGGCCCTCCCAATCCCTGACACTCCCTTCCGACTCTAAATCAATGGGGGCACCCACTCCCCCGTCCTCCCCCACCAGCCCAGGCCTCCCCCCCCACCCTCCCCCTAACACCACACCCAGCCCCACCCCACCCAAAACCTCCATACCATGCCCAGCTGGGGAAGCCTGCGCAGATGCTGCTGTGCCTCCCTGCATACCCTCCGCAGACGAAGTCCCCATATCCCCTGCACCCTCCTCCACTAACCAGGGGGCGTCTCCCCGCTGCTGGGGGCCTGTCCTTGAGCCCTTAACTGGCCCTTTTGCCCCCTTTTTATCTTTTTTAGCGCCCCCCGGCTTCAAGGCCGCCTTACCGGCCCTCGGGGTCCCTCCTCTGCCTGCTTCCCCCGTCTCAATGAGCGCCTCGGCGCGCGCTGGCTGCGTCGGTCCCCTCTCCCCCGACTCCCTCGAGGGGGAAGGCTCTGCCACCAGGCGCATTCGCGGGGCCGCTCTCCTGACATCAGAGTGGCCCCGGGCTTCAGGCAACAATTCTGGGGAAACGCGGCTCGCGCTCCCCCGACGAGCCCCTCCCGCCGCCAGATCCAAGCTCCCACCCTCCCGCAACACGGACGCGACTAAAGGGGCCGCGCCCCGCTCCCCGCACGGCCCCCCGCACTCACCTGTCCCTTCCTCGCTTTCCGGGGGGGGCGAGCAGGCCAGCACCGCGGCCGCTACCCCCGCCGCCGCGCGCCTCGCAGGGCGCGCGCTCCCCGAGGCCTCCGGCATTAGAAGGTCGAGCCGGCCGGCCTCGCTGAGGAGACGGACCGCCTCCAGAACCCGGTAGTCTGCATCCGCCATCACCATTATCGCTGACATTGCCAAATTAACCGCACAACACTACCCTACACCTACCACACCTCAAGCTAGCAACCACAGGAAAAAACGCTAAGAAAAAAGCTAAACCTACAGCGCTCCCAGCCACCAGGTCACCAAACCTAAAATGGTGGCTGGTGAGGCGCAAAAAACCCTCATATATCCCTTGGGCTACAAATTAATATTGGGCTACAATTGGGCTAAACCCAATGTAGCCCAAAGTCCCACAAAATGGCCGCTACTCGGCCAGCCCCTCCCAATCTGCGGGGGGTGGGGGGGTGGCAGACCTCGCGGTGCTCGGCTGCCCCCCAAACCCCCCTTTTGATGGAGCTTTTCCGGGTTTACTAATGGGCAGCGCAGGAGTCCATGGCTACAGAAGTGCTGAAAGTTTGAAGATTTACCGCGGTTGGGCTGGGACTGCATCTGTTGTACACTCCCATAAACGCGCCCCCACCTAAAATGTTTTACATTAACACCCGTTGAAGAAAGTAACATCTAAATCTGCTACCCTCTGGCCCTACAATTACGGGTCTCCACGAGCATGCTGTCTGACGCGTAACACTGGTGATGCCCGCTTGGCGTCCGGGTATTCAAGGTCACCTCAGAAGCGAGATCACCAAGAGAAGAAGTGTAACCGGTACTTTAGTCACCTGCCCTGGTGTCTACCCCTGTAGCCATGGCATTTATTACGGACCGAGCCGGTTGATGTAACTTATTTAGTGCATTAAATATACCTTTGCGCTAAATAAAACGCATTCTCCCTCCCGTCCCCTGAATAGTTTTTTTGTCCCATCTCCCCGCCTACCAGGAAGTTTTCAACAAGCGAGAAAATAACGCGCCTTCCTCCAGACCTCTTTTTATGGCTACGTTATCTCTAATTAGTAGATAAAAAAAGTAAATTGGTCCATTCCGTGCGATAATAGGGCACACCTGGCATGCTATAAACACAATCCCAGAGGCACAGGGTGAAACAGAATCCGCTAGCCATTTGACTTAAGGCCCCAGCAATCGCCTCTCAAACAGTGAAATAGTGTGCAAGTGGAGTTTTATGCACACGTGTCCTTCTACGCTTTGTGAACGGTTTTAAAACACATTTTACTGAGCATCAAAGAAACTCCTATGCATTCTTTCATAATCAAACAGGCTGCGATTGTTGACACAGCCATACACCAATGAAATGCAGTTACTCTTTTTAATGTTACGAAGAAACTCCCTGTCGGGGAGAGGGTGCGGCTTAACTGTTAGGGGGGCCGATTTTAAAGCTGAGGGACCTTGTTCGAGTCTGCCAGAAGGCTCAAACATCCGGCGATTTCTGGGCAAATCACTTAATCTCCCCGTGTCTAAAACAATTAATATGTCCACTTTTAATGCATCCGGTGCTCATGTAAAGCGCTCTGATAACTTCAGATCGGGTTCCTGCTATATAAACAGCAAAAAAGAAAACAAACACACAGCCTGAGCCTAGTGTTTAGATAGCAGCCAAACGCATTCTTGTGCTTGTGCATAAGAACGAGGGAATATTACTAGCATTCTTTGGGTTGCTGTCTTGCCAGAGATGGACTTGTTTGTCACGAGCCTACATTTGGAATTTTAATTTATGCTGCTAAAGAAGCTTTGACGATGGCATACATTATGCCGAGGATAAGAAAGAATGGTCCGAAAGGAATGCCACAAGGTAACTGGTGTGGGGACGGTTTAGCACCTAAAAGCCTAATGTTTTGACTGCAGTTAGAGAGAAAGCTCTATATTGTGGCCGGTTTTAGACGTCAGAAAAACTTAACCTACAAAAGCTTGTCTACCGCTACTATTTATTATCACCTGCTCGTTAATTTATTATTTAAATAAACAACCGTAGAGCAACAACAAACTTATTCAAACAATACTTCTTATATTTCTTAATATTTGCTGATTAATCTCACATATTTGCCACTAAATTAACTTTCTCAAATTCAACTATTGTTGTGTAGACAAACTGGTATCTTCAAGCTACAAATTTGAAAAGTAACTTGACATAACACCACTGGTTCAATTGGGCGGCTTTGAACATCGGTCTACAAAGTCATACTACTAGCCATCTCAATCACTCAGATGCCTCTAACATCACTGTGTAAAATCAAAGAAGCTCTGCGTAAAGGATTATGTTACATTAATTATTTATTTTGTATTTCCATAACAAAAGTGCTTTAAGAACCCCAGTGAATGTTTAGACGGGATCATATGTCTTTGGAGACTGGGGATTGAATCCGTTTGAGTTCAAGTAGCAATGGTATTTTAAGTTATTTTTAAATTTGTAGTTCAACTACTAAAGTTTTTCAAAAATATAATAGCCGATTTTGTTGGTATTTACAAATACACTTATCTACTTTATAGTATATTGGAGCTAAAAAAAGATTTTTTAAAACTTCTTTCGGGAGTATTTGTATGCAGAAGAGCTGTGATTGAGAAAATGTAGTGGCTATGAGGCAGATTAGCATGTTTTTGTAGACTGGGGTTCGAATCTGACTCAGTCTAACTAGTGGAGCCTGCCTCGCCAGCCCTGGAGCTGCTGTCTCTCAGTGAGGCAAGCATAAGTGTTACTCGAAATTGCTGTCATATTCTAATGTTATGTTTTCAATACTGCATTAAACTTACTAGGTCCAAAACGGAAGAAGCGTGCACTGGAAGAGAGTGTGAAATTGTATTGCACAGCACCGTTCTATAAAGCACTTTTCATTTCCCCTTCAAGCAGTTTGGTCTGCGCAATTGCAGAGCCTTGTGCACAATCCTGTTGCACTTTTAAAGCTCATGCAGTACTGTATGTGAAACAAATGACGCAGGTGCCCGTTCACTCACAACATCTAGCTATCGATGTGTACACAAACAACAAATTTAACTCAATAACATAAAACACCACATACCTCCAATTCACAACACAGAATTTCGCAAGGAACAATATTCAACAGTGCACCACATAATTAAACTCCAATACATACCACTCCAAAACACAAAATACGATTTCACATATTTACACCATCACATGCAATTGCATTCCACATAATTCCAGTACACTCAATACCACATAATTACTATCCACATAATCCCACTGCACACCATGTCATATAATTCCACTACACAAATCCACATCACACAATTCCACAATGCAAATGTCCTCAAAAAACAATTCCAATCCAAATCACATAATTCCACTCCACACCACATACATCAACTCCAAACCAAAATACATAGGTAAAAGACATTGTCATTCACAATGGCAATAGCTCTTACTCTCACAAATGCGAGACCTATTGCATTGCAAATGCTTGTTTTTTTATTCGCAGCACGCCATGCGCGCTTTCAGTTTCAGTTGGGCTGCATGCACCACTTGTTTTCATTGTTCTATGCAGCCCTTAGCCGCTATGCTGCTTCTTGACGCTCTCCTTCCTATAGGACGTCTATAAAAGTAGCATGGGGTGGTGGGAACCGGGCCGGCCCCGGCAGGGTAATGCAGCTCTCTCGCTAAACTTGGCTTCCGGTCGAGGTAGCTGGACTGGGGGAATTTGCGTCCTGAAGTTAAAGGACTGCATTAACGCCTGGATTGCCGAGGTGAGCTCTTCAGTGTTTGTACACCCACCAATAAACAGAAGCAGAAAAGCTGGCTTGGATTCAGTAGCGGTCGGTGGTAGGAGTGCCGGCCGGGCGGTGACGTGGGGCGGGGGAGGGGCAGGGTGGGGGGTAGTAAACCACGGATTACGGCGGAATACAGGTAAGTAAACATTTAAATAAATAAAACGAATTTCGTTGCGCGCACTGCATGGATGATGGATTAAACCCAGATCAGTTGACTGGGGGTGAGTGTTTGATTGGCTCAAACGTTCCGTCCATCATCCCCTTTTGTATCGCTTTGTTCGCCCTAAGTTGGCGGGGGTATGCCCAGATGTGGGTCCCTTGCTCACTTTGCCACTGGATTCAAGCAAGCCTGGCTGATGACGGCTGGAATGCCAGAAACCGGTCCTAGGATGCTTGTTTCCGGTCCAGGGAAGACATGGCTTGGCAGTTCGGGCTGGACTGTTCCCATGAGGCACAGGGTCAGACTGATTTGCATATGGCCATGTCTGAACTGGGGTGGTGGAGTGAGCTAAAGAATGATGATGGATTAAACCCAGATCAGTTGACTGGGGGTGAGTGTTTGATTGCCTCAAACGTTCCGTCCATCATCCCCTTTGTATCGCTTTGTTCGCCCTAAGTTGGCGGGGGTATGCCCAGACGTGGGTCCCTTGCTCACTTTGCCACTGGATTCAAGCAAGCCTGGCTGATGACCGCTGGAATGCCAGAAACCGGTCCTAGGATGCTTGTTTCCGGTCCAGGGAAGACATGGCTTGGCAGTTCGGGCTGGACTGTTCCCATGAGGCACAGGGTCAGACTGATTTGCATATGGCCATGTCTGAACTGGGGTGGTGGAGTGAGCTAAAGAATGATGATGGATTAAACCCAGATCAGTTGACTGGGGGTGAGTGTTTGATTGGCTCAAGCGTTCCGTCCATCATCCCCTTTGTATCGCTTTGTTCGCCCTAAGTTGGCGGGGGTATGCCCAGACGTGGGTCCCTTGCTCACTTTGCCACTGGATTCAAGCAAGCCTGGCTGATGACCGCTGGAATGCCAGAAACCGGTCCTAGGATGCTTGTTTCCGGTCCAGGGAAGACATGGCTTGGCAGTTCGGGCTGGACTGTTCCCATGAGGCACAGGGTCAGACTGATTTGCATATGGCCATGTCTGAACTGGGGTGGTGGAGTGAGCTAAAGAATGATGATGGATTAAACCCAGATCAGTTGACTGGGGGTGAGTGTTTGATTGGCTCAAACGTTCCGTCCATCATCCCCTTTTGTATCGCTTTGTTCGCCCTAAGTTGGCGGGGGTATGCCCAGACGTGGGTCCCTTGCTCACTTTGCCACTGGATTCAAGCAAGCCTGGCTGATGACGGTTGGAATGCCAGAAACCGGTCCTAGGATGCTTGTTTCCGGTCCAGGGAAGACATGGCTTGGCAGTTCGGGCTGGACTGTTCCCATGAGGCACAGGGTCAGACTGATTTGCATATGGCCATGTCTGAACTGGGGTGGTGGAGTGAGCTAAAGAATGATGATGGATTAAACCCAGATCAGTTGACTGGGGGTGAGTGTTTGATTGGCTCAAACGTTCCGTCCATCATCCCCTTTTGTATCACTTTGTTCGCCCTAAGTTGGCGGGGGTATGCCCAGACGTGGGTCCTTTGCTCACTTTGCCACTGGATTCAAGCAAGCCTGGCTGATGACGGCTGGAATGCCAGAAACCGGTCCTAGGATGCTTGTTTCCGGTCCAGGGAAGACATGGCTTGGCAGTTCGGGCTGGACTGTTCCCATGAGGCACAGGGTCAGACTGATTTGCATATGGCCATGTCTGAACTGGGGTGGTGGAGTGAGCTAAAGAATGATGATGGATTAAACCCAGATCAGTTGACTGGGGGTGAGTGTTTGATTGGCTCAAACGTTCCGTCCATCATCCCCTTTTGTATCGCTTTGTTCGCCCTAAGTTGGCGGGGTATGCCCAGACGTGGGTCCCTTGCTCACTTTGCCACTGGATTCAAGCAAGCCTGGCTGATGACGGCTGGAATGCCAGAAACCGGTCCTAGGATGCTTGTTTCCGGTCCAGGGAAGACATGGCTTGGCAGTTCGGGCTGGACTGTTCCCATGAGGCACAGGGTCAGACTGATTTGCATATGGCCATGTCTGAACTGGGGTGGTGGAGTGAGCTAAAGAATGATGATTGATTAAACCCAGATCAGTTGACTGGGGGTGAGTGTTTGATTGGCTCAAACGTTCCGTCCATCATCCCCTTTTGTATCGCTTTGTTCGCCCTAAGTTGGCGGGGGTATGCCCAGACGTGGGTCCCTTGCTCACTTTGCCACTGGATTCAAGCAAGCCTGGCTGATGACGGCTGGAATGCCAGAAACCGGTCCTAGGATGCTTGTTTCCGGTCCAGGGAAGACATGGCTTGGCAGTTCGGGCTGGACTGTTCCCATGAGGCACAGGGTCAGACTGATTTGCATATGGCCATGTCTGAACTGGGGTGGTGGAGTGAGCTAAAGAATAATGATGGATTAAACCCAGATCAGTTGACTGGGGGTGAGTGTTTGATTGGCTCAAACGTTCCGTCCATCATCCCCTTTTGTATCGCTTTGTTCGCCCTAAGTTGGCGGGGGTATGCCCAGACGTGGGTCCCTTGCTCACTTTGCCACTGGATTCAAGCAAGCCTGGCTGATGACGGCTGGAATGCCAGAAACCGGTTCTAGGATGCTTGTTTCCGGTCCAGGGAAGACATGGCTTGGCAGTTCGGGCTGGACTGTTCCCATGAGGCACAGGGTCAGACTGATTTGCATATGGCCATGTCTGAACTGGGGTGGTGGAGTGAGCTAAAGAATGATGATGGATTAAACCCAGATCAGTTGACTGGCGGTGAGTGTTTGATTGGCTCAAACGTACCGTCCATCATCCCCTTTTGTATCGCTTTGTTCGCCCTAAGTTGGCGGGGGTATGCCCAGACGTGGGTCCCTTGCTCACTTTGCCACTGGATTCAAGCAAGCCTGGCTGATGACGGCTGGAATGCCAGAAACCGGTCCTAGGATGCTTGTTTCCGGTCCAGGGAAGACATGGCTTGGCAGTTCGGGCTGGACTGTTCCCATGAGGCACAGGGTCAGACTGATATGCATATGGCCATGTCTGAACTGGGGTGGTGGAGTGAGCTAAAGAATGATGATGGATTAAACCCAGATCAGTTGACTGGGGGTGAATGTTTGATTGGCTCAAACGTTCCGTCCATCTTCCCCTTTTGTATCGCTTTGTTCGCCCTAAGTTGGCGGGGGTATGCCCAGACGTGGGTCCCTTGCTCACTTTGCCACTGGATTCAAGCAAGCCTGGCTGATGACGGCTGGAATGCCAGAAACCGGTCCTAGGATGCTTGTTTCCGGTCCAGGGAAGACATGGCTTGGCAGTTCGGGCTGGACTGTTCCCATGAGGCACAGGGTCAGACTGATTTGCATATGGCCATGTCTGAACTGGGGTGGTGGAGTGAGCTAAAGAATGATGATGGATTAAACCCAGATCAGTTGACTGGGGGTGAGTGTTTGATTGGCTCAAACGTTCCGTCCATCATCCCCTTTTGTATCGCTTTGTTCGCCCTAAGTTGGCGGGGGTATGCCCAGACATGGGTCCCTTGCTCACTTTGCCACTGAATTCAAGCAAGCCTGGCTGATGACGGCTGGAATGCCAGAAACCGGTCCTAGGATGCTTGTTTCCGGTCCAGGGAAGACATGGCTTGGCAGTTCGGGCTGGACTGTTCCCATGAGGCACAGGGTCAGACTGATTTGCATATGGCCATGTCTGAACTGGGGTGGTGGAGTGAGCTAAAGAATGATGATGGATTAAACCCAGATCAGTTGACTGGGGGTGAGTGTTTGATTGGCTCAAGCGTTCCGTCCATCATCCCCTTTTGTATCGCTTTGTTTGCCCTAAGTTGGCGGGGGTATGCCCAGACGTGGGTCCCTTGCTCACGTTGCCACTGGATTCAAGCAAGCCTGGCTGATGACGGCTGGAATGCCAGAAACCGGTCCTAGGATGCTTGTTTCCGGTCCAGGGAAGACATGGCTTGGCAGTTCGGGCTGGACTGTTCCCATGAGGCACAGGGTCAGACTGATTTGCATATGGCCATGTCTGAACTGGGGTGGTGGAGTGAGCTAAAGAATGATGATGGATTAAACCCAGATCAGTTGACTGGGGGTGAGTGTTTGATTGGCTCAAACGTTCCGTCCATCATCCCCTTTTGTATCACAAATTAAACGTGGCACTTTACCTACCCTGGTACCCCGCACATTCCTTTTCCAATTTTATGGGGAAGTAAGTTACAGTAGGTGTTCTGGTTATGGCTCCACACAAGTGTTAATATTTTTAACTTCACACACTCGCAGTTAGTGGAAAATAGGTCTGGAGTGTGACATTGATCCTTTCCTCAGCTCACGTTAAACTTGCCTTGTTACTGCTTACTAAGTGTCACAGCTCAATATTTCAGCTATCTCTAATCTCTAATAATTCACCCCGCACCAAACTCACTAACCCTGTCCAATAGCATACAGCACCACAGTTCCCATATTTTGTTAATACACTTCAATTGTAGCCCAAATCTATCCACCCCTCTCCCCACCCGATGTTCTCTTTCTCCCTCACAAATGTTCAAGGTCTCGCTATCTCCACATGCCTAGGGACCCCTTTGTTTTCCGGGCGTTCTCGCTTCCAAGTGTTCTCTCACCCTCTCAAGTGCGCAAACTTGGTAGATCTATCTCCCCATTCCCTGTGTTCTCGTACTATCTGTGTCTCCCAGTGTCTGTTATTCCCATAATCCTTTTCCACTGCACACCCTGCCACATAAGTCCACTACACAAATCCATTCCACACCACACAAAATTCCACAACTAAGAATTTCAATACAAACCTCATAATTCCACTCCACACAACATACATTCAATACACTACAAACAAAAATGCATAACTAAAAGGCATTGTCATTTACAGCGTCAAAAGCTCTAACTCTAAAAAATGCGAGACCTATTGCATTGAAAATGCTTGTTTTGTGTGTGGCTGCATTACATATCGGGATCTATGATAGGATACCATGGCTCAACAGCCATGCTCTTGTGAAAACACAAACACCCAGGGGCATATTTATCAAGCTTTCATGCAGCACAGTGTAGCAAGCTACTTTGCTGTTGTTGCCTGCGCTAAAGGGAAAGGGCAGGAATGCACCGTATTTAACATTATACGGTGCATTCCTGTCCTTTCCTAGCACTAACACACTTTTGGCTGCCAAGCACCAATGCAGGTTCCCTTGTGCCATGGGGCAAGGGTGTCTGCATTACACTGGGGATTGTTTTCGCGCAGGACGGGACACCTTCATGGACAAAAACAATCCTTAGAGGCTTTTACCTCTTTCTAAATGTGCTGTGGAATGCAGCACACTTAGAAATGCGGAACAATGAGATAAAATAAAGATATTTCTCCTGGTTGAGCCTCTCCTGGGAGGCGTAGCATTTTGTTGCATTCCCAAGTTTACTAATGTTAGTAAATCAGGGAATGCGCCAAAATACATGGGTGGATGGGTGGGGAAACGCACTCTCCACCCATGTAACACCCAACCCAGAGTACTGCAGTGCAGTGACTTGTGCTGCTTTGAGTTTCTCCAGATTTACCAAGACACTCGGGCTCGAGCAAGATGTCTTTGAGTGACTTGGTAAATCTCACTTAAGGCTTGCGTGGCCATTGCATCACCCTGCATGACGTATGGGCAATGCAAACCATTGATAAATCTTGGCCTTAATTGGGGAACGGAAGGGCATGGAAAAAGTGTTTTCGCTGCATCCTACCTTTCCCTACAGCAAGTTTAGAGCCTTGAATAATAGTTAATTTAAAGCAAAACAATATCACTTAAATGCTTACTTCCCAATGATACAATTTTGGACTTATTAATGTTCCCCAGCAACTCCCATCACAGACTTGAAGTTAAGACTGGAATCCCTGCCAGATTGCAGAATAGGAAACTTTACTAATCAGAGAGTGAGTTGCAATGTTGAATTTACAAAACCAGAGAGAGAGAGAACTGCAGAATATAATCAACGCTCATCAGGACTGTTTTCTTCTGTTCATGGCACTGCTAATGTGACCTCTGTGGCCAGGGTTTGCAAGGACAGGTCCAGGGCTAATAAGATGGACCCCAGTGGTAGCTGCTGCTACTGTTATGTTTCATATAGGTACCCTAATATAGGCCCGGGTAACATCATACCCTTTCGCCTACATCACCTCCCCTACATTACACACTAACGAGCCTTTTAAGGATTGAACGCCTTTTATGGACTGAACCTTTTACCTAGTTCTAGGCCTGGGTGCAGAAGGAGGGTTTTTCACGAACAATAGTGTTCTATGACTTCATCTTTAGACTGACACTGCATGAATAAAATATTCATGGAGAGGATTGGGGAGAGGAGTTGGCCTAACGGCTAGGGCGGTCGACCTCGAATCTGGGGAACTGGGTTCGAGTCTCGGCAATGACGCTGAACATCCTGTGATTCTGGGCAAATCACTTAATCTCCCCGTGCCTAACAAAAAAAAAAAAAAATGAATGTGTCCTCATGTAATGCAACTGGTGCTATGTAAAGTGCTCTGATACCCGATTTGGGTCAAGTTCGCGCTATATAAAACTCGTAAAATAAATACAAAAATAAAATTCATGAGGCTACTTGGAAACCAGGCAGGGGCTATACACCACCTTCCTAATATCTACGCACAAGGTTAATCCCATACGTCATCTTCATACCCAACAATGGCTAACACAAGAACAAGGGACAAAGGGACTCTATATACTTTTCTGTATAAATACAGCACCTCTTGCTATCAGTAGTTAGAGGGAACCGAGAGTTCCAGGCCGACACACTGACCAGAGACGCTGAGGCTCCTGCATGCAGACTCTCCAGCTGACAGTGGTCTGAACATCCCTTGCGGGGTGTCCAACTCGAGACCAAGAAGGGCTCCTACATTCACACTTCAGGTAATGGGGTTCGACTAAATCCTAGAGGGATTCTTGGCTACACACCTACTCACATGCTAGGTACACTTAGGTACATCTAGATAGGCATCGTAGGAGTACGCACTCTCTTTTATCAATGCATTTTATATTCATGTATTTATTCATGCTTGTTGCAAGATGATAGAACTGTACTATCCTTTTATATTCATATCCTTTTATATCATTACTGCTAATCATATATCTCTGCTACTGTCTAATGGTTGTTTCAGCTCATATACTTTACACGAGAATAACAACTGTTCAATAAATCCTTATTGAAACGCCCAGACTGTTTATTCTGTGTACCTCTGAGATAAACTAAATGAGCACCAGTGACTGAGCGAAAAGTAGTACATTGTTTCCACGATCTTGAGGGATCAGGGTTGTCATGTTCTGAGGTTGCCAGAAACTAATCTCTCCCCGATAAGAAGAGACACTAGTGGCACTGTGAGCTAGCTTATGCAAACAGGCTAACATTTCTCGGTGGGGGTGTACAGAATCAGTCTGACACCAAGCCCACAGTTTATGTTATCCAAACGTGCAGGTCCTGCATGGGTACTATAGGAACTACAAGACATGGCGCCACCAACGATGGTTGGGCTCTTATTTAACAGTAGAATCTGAGTAGTTCAGTCGTGCTATTCTCAGAGACCCCTACTCACAAAACACCAGAGACGTCTGGAGTGGGTGGGTGCAAACTCCGCCACAGCTGAGTAGGCGAGAAATCCTATTTATTGGCTGTTGGTTAATCAAGCTTGAAGGACATTTTGTTCCTAAAATTGTGCATAAACACCTTATCATAGTTTCCTTGAAACATTAGTCTGTGTTCTATACACAATGACTACTACCCCGGTCTTAGACCCAGTGCAAATGCCACTGCCCCTCTCAGATGATGAAGAGGTGGATGGAATACAAATTGCACAAAAATTCTGACGCACTATCACCCTGAAACTAATGGACTCTGGTTTAACATCTAGGGGTGGCTTAGTAGCTTTCGTGATTGAGGCACACAAATCAAACAAAACAGAGATATTTTATTCGTGGGTTAAATTCCCAGCAGCAGATGCAAGAACACAGACATTTCACTACTATACAGAAGGAGATGCACCACGGGAATATGTTCCTTGCGAGGACATAGAAATTCCACTCACTTACCAGGAACACCTATACTGGTTTAAAGGCGCCCTACCCCATAAAAGACACAGAGTAAGATTAGGTCCGCTCGGAGGAGACGGTGCAACATGGCCAATATTAGCGACCTACACACCACATCCTGACATTGAAACAATGCCACAGCCAGACTTACTCTCACAACACAAGGATTTAATCAAAATCTACAGAAACCTGACACAGTATGTCATGAGGACTTTCACAGTCCAACCAACATCAGCTGCAACAAATGGAACTCAATTTCAGGGTACAGCAACTAAAATTACGCCACAAACATTACACGCAGTAATGGGCAAAATGCCCACAAAACGTAAACAAATGCCATTCTGGGTAGCTCAGAAAATAACTCAACTCGAGGCAGTATTCCCGAATACTACCCCGTTTGAAAAACACAGAATGCTAACAATCTGCTTGCCCATGGGGATAACACCCGAAGTAGAGGACTGCACCTCTTGGGGTACAGTCTTTGCTGCCATATATACCAGAACACATGGTATTCCGTCATTAGCAGTAGTACCTGACGTATTGAGACAAATACAAAATGATTACGGAGCAGAACCTGCCCTAAACTTAGGGTTGAAGTTATTAAATAACTATGACCAGGTATCAGCCATAATACTAGCTAATATTAAAGGGGAAGCAGCATCAGTGGCAATCCGCCAACGCCTAAGGGAGTTCAGTCCGTTGGATCAACAACACGAACTGCCCAAAATAATTGAAACTGCGTATGCAGAATTAGGCAGAGACAGTTTGGGTGGGAAAGCATTAAAACCACAACTGATGGGCAGTCCTGAAAAGGACACTACAAAGCAGACACCTGCTTCTTCTAAAAAGAAGTGGGATAATAAAAAACAACAACATTTTAAAAACAGATCTCAATCCAGAGGTATATCTCCTCCACGGGAGCCCTCTGAAAAGAGGTATAACCTCAGGAATAGGGATAATATTAGGAAACCTGACAGGTATCAGGATACTGATACACGTTCCTCTCGTTCCTTTCAGGGCTCGACGAAAAACACCGAGAGAGGAGGCCGGTCAGAACACAAAGAGGAGCATACAAAGTCCAGAGACAAGCAGCACGCTCAAGTTTATACTTCCAAAAAGAAGACAAACCAAAATCAAAACCACAGTTTAAGAAAAAGAAAGTTGCAGGCATAAAGATCAGACATGCCCAGAATTCTGAGGACGCAGCTTCTGAACGGGGAATGGGCTCTGACGATGCTAGACAGTGCGGCAGAAGTAACAATAGCTCGCCAGAACCTGATGGAATTTCTGGTGACAGCGGACTTGAATGATTACATCACGGTGGAAACACCAGACACCAGGGTGAGCGTCCCACATAAGTTACACGAAATAACACTCCAAATGGAGGGGACAAACCCAGGAAAGTCAAAGGTCTCTTTTGGGAAAATCTGTCATCCGGTTATGACATCCTATTAGCAGAACAAGATTGGCCGCCAACATTCGTCATGGAGTGCCCCAGGGGAGAAAATTTAATTTTTCCATCATTCTCCGACCTCATTCCCATACATCATAAACATGCTTATGCACAGGAGTGGGCGGTTGCCCTAGCTCCAACACTATACAAAAATCATGTCGGTTGGGATGAGGATTCAACCCACCACGTGATCCCGTTAAAAGTTTCACCAAATGCTCAGAGGCAATACCCAATAAAGCAAGAAGCTAAAAAACAAGTCAGGGAGATCTTAGATCAACTTGAGTACCAAGGGGTGATTGAAACATGCACCTCACCAATGAACAACCCTTTGTTTCCAGTATCAAAACCGGACAACACATATCGTCTAGTTTTAGATTACAGACATTTAAACTCATGCACAAAGACATTCGCTGTCCAAAATGCACACAGTGCCACATTAATGAATAACATTGTGCGGAAAAAATACAAAACTACATTAGATATCTCAAATGGATTGTTCTGCCAAAATATAGCGCCTGAAAGCAGGTATTTGACCGCTTTCTCAGCGTTGGGGTCCCAGCGGCAATTTTGTCGTCTCCCCAGGGGTATAAGAACAGCCCGGGGGTATTCTCAGCAAGAGTAACAGAGTTAACCCAAAATTTTGATGAGGAAGCATTGTCCTATGTGGAAGATATTTATCTGATGGACGATGACTTAAGAAAGCACTTGACCAGGGTGAGCACCATTATAATGGGATTCGCCTCTGAGGGCTACAAATTTAATTTAAAAAAATCAAAAATAGCCCACCTCAATGTCCTGTTTTTAGGATACGAGCTTTCAAGTGAAGGGAAAAGCCTGGCGGCTAACTTTTAGAAAAGTGTGCGCTGCTCCAGCCTCCAAAATCATTAAAAAATCTACAGTCAATACTGGGATTCCTAAATTTCGGCAGAACATACATTTTAGATTATGCAGAAAAAGTAAAACCTTTCTACGACTTAATAAAACCTGACTTTTCAGTCAAACATTGGACACAGGAACATTCAAATATCCTACGTTCATTACAAGAAGACATGATTGCTTCCAAACACTTACAGACACGCGTAAACGTACGCAACTTGGTGATCCGTGTAATAGCGGGTCAATGCGGGTACACTTACTTAACCTTCAATGAAGGCGAAACAGTACCGATCGCATACAAATCACACCTGTACACAAACGCAGAAATGCATTTTACTTCAACAGAGAAAATACTGACAGCAGTTCAGACCGCTGTAGCAAGAGAAAGAGCACTAGCTCAGGGGAAACGCATAATTGTCGTAACCCCAGTACCAGCTTTAGACGCTGTTACAAAGGCAAGCATTCCGAATGCAAAAGCCTTACATCCGAGATGGATACAATGGGCTAATTCTCTTACTGCAACGGACGTTGAATACAGATTTGATCCAAGCCTAAAAACACAAGCATTCCTGCAATACGAACAAGAATATCCTCTACCAAATGACATTTTGCCTCTAGATCAGTATGAATATAATTTACACTGACGGATCTGCTCAACCGGCCATAGGGAGTAAGAAACAATATAGCGCAGCGTGTTGAATCGTTAAAGGTCGCATGCGGGATGGAAAGTTTCATCCAAGTTGCACCAAAACGCAATCTCTAGGAGACTGCACGGCTCAATTGGCAGAGTTAAAAGCACTGATACTGGCACTTGTAAATACGGATCACGAATTCCCCACACTAATTGTGTTTGATTCCTTTTACTGTGTGCAGTCATACAATGAGTATCTACATCATTAGGAACTAAACGGGTTTAAGGACGCAAAAGGTGGCACAATTAAGCATAAAATGTTATGGGAACAGGTAGTGGAGTTGAAAAACGACCTACCAAGGGCTCACGTGATACACACACTGAGTCATCAACATGATGGCGTTCACGTTGAAGGGAATTCATTGGCTGATGAAGCCTCAAAGGGGGCTGTGCGAACGGCTTCCGTAGCTGCAATCACTCGTTCAAAAACGAGGATAGACGGTGAGATTATGGTGGCTGTGATTGCCTTAAGCAAGAACAGCGGTGCAGTACCAAAGAAATTTCCACTCAAGTACTCCTACAAGTTAGATGCAAACAACATTCCATTTGCTCAGATTCCTGGAGTGGGGGACAGAGTAATACCAAATATGGATCGGAGGCAAGGTTTAATACTAGCAGCACACGAGGGTTTGGGCTCTGCACATATAGGCGTTACAGCGACCATTTCATTGTTGAAACAGCGCTATTGGTGGCCCGGTCTAACAAAGCAAACTAAAGACTATGTCTTGAAATGCGACATCTGCCAGCAGATGAAAGGCTCCACCAGAACACGCCTGGCGCAGACACCATTACTTATATCTGACAAACCTCTTGCATACGTGTATCTGGACCACTACGGCCCCTTACAATCTGATGGGGCTTACAAGTATATCATGGTTGCAGTGGATTCCTGCTCAAGGTTCCTCTGGGTTTGGCCTCAGCGCTCGGCTGACGCTCGAACTGTTATAAAAGATTTCCAAGTCTTTATCGGGACATACGCAGTTGGCACGTTATATTCTGACCATGGCCCGGCGTTTAGCTCTCGGGCTTACAAAGAGGCCATGAAAAGTATGGGTGTTGCACTGCCTTACTCCTCTCCGTACCATCCTGAGTGAAATTCGGTTGTGGAGAGGAAAAACCGGGACTTAAAGCAATCTTTAACAGCTAGGGTATTAGGCTAGGGCGGTAGTTGGGTCAATCACCTTTATGGGGTACAAAGAGCACTAAACAACCAGCCAAGAAATTCTCTAGGGGTGTCACTCCATATGAGGTCCTATTTGGGACAAGAATGTGGGTAGCTGATCTTGAGTAGGAAGACACCGTGGCGGATGAGAAACCATTTGATATCGATGATCGTTTGGCTGTTTTACAGGATCTAAATGAACCCAGGACACAACAAAGCAACGTTGTCCAGAAACAGACTGCCACTGAGGAAGTCAAGGCAAACAGGGCAAGACCTGTCTGGATCCCAAAAATAGGGGATCTGGTCAGAGAGAAAATAGCGGACAAGAAAGAATTTGGACCATCATACAGGAAGCCTGTACCTGTCCTAGCAATTGAAGGAACACGAACAGTTCTTTTACTACCTCTTGCCGGGAAAAAGGAGAAAAGATTTGTCTCAATCGACTTAATCAAACCACACTATGTGGCCAATACTGAACAGTAGGCCTCGTGGACTCCACAGTAGCAGATGCCCTCCTCTCGCTACAATCCAAGAAGTTCAAACAGAAAGACTCATCACGTTTGAAGAGCCTCCTGTGAGGAATGAAGGACTAAGCAACAATGCTATGGAACTCATTCCCCTTGAACCCGAAGTTCATCTACAAAATGAAATACAGAACACTCAAGTTGCAATCAGACCAAATACAGACGTCTACGTCAACATGCCTCGACGAGAGCAAAATGCGATTTCAACAAATCCCGATGCAATTCCTACAATTGATCGAACTGCTTCTGGCTACTTCATGAATTTTGATACGTTTTCTTTAGATCCAAGTGAACCGGAAATGACGCCAGCCCAAAATTCACGTAAACAGCAAGCTAAAGACTTTCTGAACTTTCTTAAAAAGACTTACCTTGTATCGCCTTGGATTGAACTTTGGGTAATTACTGGGATTCTATTTTTTCTCTTCTGGCTAGGCTTAGTGATAACTTTTAGCATGCTTATTAATGGACGATATCTTAAACAGAGCTCTACAGCCCCGAAAGTTAATTTGATTTTAAAACCACATCAATCGTCTCATCGTAAACAGAGAGACTTGTTATCAGTGAACATCACAGCGGTTCCTATACCAGATGGTATAGTTTGGGACAAGGTGGATTTCGAAATATTCGGTCCACATTTATTTAAAATTTCATTAAGTGATATTATTACCTCCAGTACATTTTCTGATGATTGGGACACTGAAACTGTTAATAACATGTTGTCTGATTTAGAAAAACTGCTGCATTTCCGAGTACTGAAATGTTAGAAAGTAATTCAGACTATGACACTTTGTACTGTTACCAACATTATGGTCATCATTTCCTGCACAAATCTATTTCGCCTAGAAATGTGTTTGAGTACCATCAGTGGGAACATTGCCCTACACCACCAAAGGGTAGTTCGCAGACATTTGCACAGAAGTTTTCATATTTTTCAGGTTTTAACACCACTGACCCGACCTCATACTATTATAAGGTTACACCAACATCAGCACTGAAAATTATGTTGACAAACACCAAACAGATTTACTCTGCTTCCTTTATTGCCTAACAGTCTGAACAGGGTTTTGACCTATGGAAGGACACGATAGACTTAAAATCAGTCTGGGTTTCTAGGGATTGGCAAGTACAGGGAACAGAAGCGCTATTGAGAGCATGCCTTATTCCACAGCAGATGATATTTCTGAACGAAACTGTGCAACAGACATCTTGTCTTGGATTAGCCAAGGTAAAGGACCTGAACACACCTTGATTTCCAACACCATCACAGATGAGAGGGTGGCAAAATTCAACTTCACAGGAAGGGGCAACAGTAGATGACATTCTAAAGTACAATAGATCAGACCCAAATTGGGGAAAATGAGTGGTTTGGCCCTAAGACACAAACATATGTCATAAACGATTCTTGGGTATTACCAAAGGGTACAGTATCCACAGGCCAGACCCACGTTATGTACAAAGAGAGCATCCAGGGGTAGTGACATCCTACAGTGTTGGGAAGTTGTGCCTTGATTGGCTAGAGACCTCAACCCTAACAGAAGTGAAACAACACTTAACCTTACTCACAAGACCTGGATCTTCGGGATTTTTTATAAGGTCCCAGGAAACAACGTCAGAAACGTTTCATATATGCTGGCATCTATGCTGCCTATAATGAAGAGTGGAAAATATCCCAACAAGAGGCCGCAGAGAGAATACAGGAAATAGACCGTATTCACTTTTTTTTGAAACTTTCTTTATTGGATTTCATAGAAAGACAAATAAATGTCGCCACGCAGGGCGAAATAAACAAAAACCCACTAGCAGTTGGCTTGTGCTTGTCTTGTGATCAAAATTTCACAGTAAACATAAGAATGCAGATCCTGGCATAAGTCAACATAGAAACACTTAAAATATTATGGTATTGCAATAGTACAATTACTCCTCAGGGTGATGTGACATCTATTAGCGCTTGATGTAACAATTATTGTCTCAACGGTTCCCAAATGTCCTTGGGCCTAGATGTTACCGGCAGTTCCTCAGCATATAGATTCAAGGTCTCTTGACAGTACACTAGATCCCTCACCCACCCGTCAAGCTGAGGACTAAGTTTGCTCTCCCAAGTTATCGCCACACGTCTCTTGGCCAGCAAGAGGGCAATACGAACATATCTGCTCAACACACCCTTTAGCAAAGGGACATAACCAAGCAAACATGTGAGTGATGTGCATTGGAGTGGGGACCCCGTCATGGTCTGTAAGCGTTGTAGCACCTCTTCCCAGTATTTAAAGATTGAGCTGCACCCCCACGCAAGGTGATAAAAATCAGCCTCCCTTTGCCCGCATCTTTTGCATTGATCTGTCTCCCGAAGCCCCATTTTATACAGTTTGATAGGAGTGTGATATGCTTGATGAAGAAATTTAAAGTGAATAATACGTAGATTTCCATTTGAGGAGAGCTTGCCAGTCAATGTGCATATTTGTTCCCATTCTTTCAAAGTGACTGGGGGATCTAAAATGGAATTCCAGCGTGCCAAGCTTTTATCAGCCACTTGCACTGACTCCTCCTGTACAGCCTTGTATAACTTAGTGATTAGTTTTCTTCTAGTTGGAGCCACTATAAGCAGCTGTAGTGAGTTAAGAGATGGTGGTTCCGCAGGAAAGGAAGGATAGTGACGTCTTATGGCTTGCTTTAGGCAATACCCAGTATACAGAAAAAGTGGGGTGGGATTGGCAATGAAACCTAAATCTCCCTCTCTGATGTACGTACCGTCATGTTAAGATCCCGCATGTGCGTGATTCCCAATTCCCTGAGGGATTTCAGGGGGCCCGCCTCTTGTGTAACAGATAGAGCCGCATGTCCAGCCAAGGGCATAGCTGGAGCATAGATCGGTAGTTTACCTGCTAGTTTTCCAATAGACTGCCAGGCTGAGATCGTGGTGTCAATGGTGTTAATCTCCGCCCTGGGTGTGCCTCTTTGAGTGTGTGTGATTACCCCAGTCAGGGGTATGGGATGTACGTCCCCATCCTCCACTGCTAGATGCGGAGTGAATGCATGTAGTTTAAACCAGTAGTAGGCGTGTTGGGCTTGTGCACATAAATAATATATATAAAAATCCGGTGCGTTAAACCCCCCTCGAGGATATGATAGTGTCAGCGTTGTCCAGCTAATCCTAGCCTGTTTGCCACCCCACACCAGGTGCAGGAGTTGAGTTTTGATGGTAGAGAAGAATTGCTTGGTTAGGCCAATGGGGATATTACTGAAGAGATACAAAAAGTGAGGAAGAACGACCATCTTGATCACTGCAATACGGTCTGCAAGAGACAGCGGGAGGCGGGACCATCTGTCCACTTGGCTCACTAGAGTGTCATACGCTCTCCCATAATTTTCTCTAATTGTAGTCTCTGGATCACGATGTACCCAAATACCAAGGTATTTGACAGGGTCCGTTGTCCAGATGAGAGGGTAGTCCATCTGGGGAGGGGACGTGCAGATCGTCAGAGGGATTATCACCGATTTCTCCCAATTAATCGTGAGTCCGGAAAAAAATCCAAATCTGATGTATTCTAGCAGCACTGAGGAGAGATGAATCTGTGGGTCTCGGAGAAAAAGAACCATATCATCAGCATACATTGAAATGCCGACAGGCCGCTGATTGAACTGGAGTGCAGTATGTCTATGGCGTTGACGAATTATACACGCCAGTGGTTCCATCATAATAGCAAATAGAAGGGGCGACGGGGCATCCCTGCCGCGTGCCTCGATCTATACGGAATGGTTCCGATGTGAGGCCTCCCACCGCACTCTCGCCGACATGTCATTATATAGCACCTGCAGCCAGCGTAGTAGAACATTGGGAAACCCTATCCTCCTCAGCACGTGAAACATATAACTCCACTCAACAGAGTCGAAAGCCTTAGCGGCATCGAGCATAACCGCTGCAGCGGAAAGATCGGGATTTAAAACATGGAACATGGCGAATATAGTACGAAGATTGTGGGATGTGGAGCGCTCCGGTACAAAGCCGGACTGATCAGGCAACACTAATGTGGGTAGTAGAAGTTACAATTTAGTAGCGATGATTTTTGCTAATATTTTTGCGTCTAGATTTATCAATGACAGGGGACGGTATTGTTAGACCTGGCATCCTTGGCGTGGGTCTCCCTTCCATTTTTTCGTAATGCCTCCACTGTTGCCGATATGTTTTTGCTGGACTAGATGCTCATGGGCACTTTGCCGCTGCTAATCAGTGGCAAAGTGGAAGTGCTCCCTATCGTGAATTGATGTATGTATTAGTGACTCCATGATTGGATGATTGGTTTACTTGTCAGTCCCTAGTACCGTGCACTGAGTGTGCCAGGGCTTGTAAATCCAATGCTGCTGGTGGGCTTGCAGCACGGGTTGTGCCACCCACAGAAGCAGCTTGTAAAGTGTGTCTCAGGCCTGCCATTGCAGAGCCTGTGTGCAGCCTAGGGCTGCCATGTCGACTTGGTGAGTGCACCCACTTACCAGTCCCTAAACCTTCCCTTTACTGCATGTTGGTCACCCCTAAAGTAGGCCCTAGGGCAGGGTGCATTGTAAGTATAAGGTAGGACATGCCCTGGTGTGTGTGGCATGTCCTAATAGTGAATTACAGCCATTTTCGTTTTTCACTATTGCAAGGCTACCTGCTCCCCATAGGCCAGAATGGGCAGACTGACTATTACACCTTATAGTCAGAACTGACCCAGGGAACATGGTAGAAAAACGAATTTAGTATGCCTGAACTCAGGATGATAAAATACATCTTTTAGTGAAGTTGGTTTTAACATTCTGTGTTCGAAAATACCACTTTTAGAAAGTGGGTATTTTCTTGCCTAACTATCCAAGCCTGCCTCTGCTAGGTTGTGTATTCCTTGTCTGGAGATTGAGTGACAGGGGCTGGGGGTGGCTACAGGAGACCCGGTGAGTCAGCACAGGGCTGAATAGAAAGATCTGCATCCAGAGTGGAGGGAGGAGTTGCACCTGGGTCTGAATAGGGCTGTGCCTGCCTTCCACAATGCTGGCTCCACCTCCTGCCGGGCGGCTGAGCACTCTGCCCCACATTCTGAAAGGAAAGAAGGAGTCAGAAAAACAAAGTGCTCCAGGACTGACCAGAACTGGTTTTGGACTAGGCAGAGGCCTCTCTGCCTCCAGAGAACAAAGAGAATCAGGGTATAAGAGGGGCACCCAGACCCCAGGAAGATTAGATCACTTTTGGGAACAAGAAGAAACCTTTGCTGAGGAGCGGAACCAAGAAGAAACTGAGGAGAGACTATCCCTAAGCCTGAAGTGCTGCTTGGGGGATTGGCCTGCAGTGGTTTGCCTGACTGCCAAAGAAAGGAGAAAGGAACTTTTGCTTTGCTGTGACTTTCATCAACTTGTGAAGGATCTCCAAGGGCTTGGAAGAGAGCTTGCCCCCTGACCGAAGTCCCAGGACCATTGGACTTCACCCCCTTTGTGAATTGCTGCTGGAAACTCTTTTTCAGTGGCTACAGAGGTAGGGAGCTGTGACCGACTCTCACGACCGACTCGGTGTCCTGTAAGCACCGCATCGAAGCACCGTCTCTCCCTGCAACGCACGGCCCTGGTCTCACCGACTCCGTCAATGAGCCGCTGCCTGCACCGCATCGAAGGACAATGCGTCCTGCAACGCTTCGCTACGCCGAATCGAACTGGTCCGACCAACACGGTCACTGCTGCTGAGTTCGAGTCCTGTGACCGCACCGGTTTTGGGCACCGCTCGCACGCTTTGCGACGCACCGCCCGACTCGCACCGCTGTCCGGACTGATCGATGCCAGCTCCTGAATCCGGCTCCGTCGCCGCACCGCAACCTGCCAGCACCGCATCGAAGCACCGTCTCGCCCTGCAACGCACGGCCCTGGTCTCACCGACTCCGTCTCGACTACGTCAACGAGCCGCTGCCTGCACCGCATCGAGGGACAACGCGTCCTGCAACGCTTCCATTTTTGCATCGCGACCGCGACGAACAGCCATCCGGCTCGCACGCCCGTGCCTGCCGCTTCAAGTAAAAGGTACTGTGACCGAGTCTGCCTACGCTGTGTTGGCCCGTCTCGACGCGGTCAGCTGGATTTGTTAGACTCTGTTTGTTCTCGACATCGCCGTAGCCGGAGGAGGCTACCGACTCGCACAGAACCTTGAATTAAGCCTTTTTGATCAGAACTAAGCACTCTCGACAGTATTGTGGATTATTTTTGTCGTTTATGGTCTTGTGATAAATCTATATAAAGTATACCTATTTTTATAAATATATAACCTGTGTGGTGTCCATTTGTAGTGTTATCACTTGATTACTGTATGTGTTCACAAATGCTTTACACACTGCCTCTGAACTAAGCCTGTCTGCTCGTGCCAAGCTACCAAGAGGGTGAGCAGGGGTTATTTCGGGAGTGTACCTACTTTCCCTGACTAGACTCAAGGGTCCCTATTTGGACAAAGGTACCTACCTCTGCCAACTAGAGACCCCCAAATCTAACAGGTATGATTCACAGATTGTAGGTGATTTGTCCTTTTTAAGCAGAGTGATAATGAGAGCTTGTCTGAGGGAGGGAGGGAGGTAAGATACCGGAATCATGAGCCTCTGCGTACATCTCTAACAGATAAGGGGTAAGAAGGTCCGCATAGCGTTTATAAAATTCTGCTGTGAGACCATCGGGTCCAGGAGCCTTATTATTGGGTAAAGACAAAATCGCTCTTTAATATCTGTGTCTCCCAGTGTCTGTTATTCCCATAATCCTTTTCCACTGCACACCCTGCCACATAAGTCCACTACACAAATCCATTCCACACCACACAAAATTCCACAACTAAGAATTTCAATACAAACCTCATAATTCCACTCCACACAACATACATTCAATACACTACAAACAAAAATGCATAACTAAAAGGCATTGTCATTTACAGCGTCAAAAGCTCTAACTCTAAAAAATGCGAGACCTATTGCATTGAAAATGCTGGTTTTGTGTGTGGCTGCATTACATATCGGGATCTATGATAGGATACCATGGCTCAACAGCCATGCTCTTGTGAAAACACAAACACCCAGGGGCATATTTATCAAGCTTTCATGCAGCACAGTGTAGCAAGCTACTTTGCTGTTGTTGCCTGCGCCAAAGGGAAAGGGCAGGAATGCACCGTATTTAACATTATACGGTGCATTCCTGTCCTTTCCTAGCACTAACACACTTTTGGCTGCCAAGCACCAATGCAGGTTCCCTTGTGCCATGGGGCAAGGGTGTCTGCATTACACTGGGGATTGTTTTCGCGCAGGACGGGACACCTTCATGGACAAAAACAATCCTTAGAGGCTTTTACCTCTTTCTAAATGTGCTGTGGAATGCAGCACACTTAGAAATGCGGAACAATGAGATAAAATAAAGATATTTCTCCTGGTTGAGCCTCTCCTGGGGAGGCGTAGCATTTTGTTGCATTCCCAAGTTTACTAATGTTAGTAAATCAGGGAATGCGCCAAAATACATGGGTGGATGGGTGGGGAAACGCACTCTCCACCCATGTAACACCCAACCCAGAGTACTGCAGTGCAGTGACTTGTGCTGCTTTGAGTTTCTCCAGATTTACCAAGACACTCGGGCTCGAGCAAGATGTCTTTGAGTGACTTGGTAAATCTCACTTAAGGCTTGCGTGGCCATTGCATCACCCTGCATGACGTATGGGCAATGCAAACCATTGATAAATCTTGGCCTTAATTGGGGAACGGAAGGGCATGGAAAAAGTGTTTTCGCTGCATCCTACCTTTCCCTACAGCAAGTTTAGAGCCTTGAATAATAGTTAATTTAAAGCAAAACAATATCACTTAAATGCTTACTTCCCAATGATACAATTTTGGACTTATTAATGTTCCCCAGCAACTCCCATCACAGACTTGAAGTTAAGACTGGAATCCCTGCCAGATTGCAGAATAGGAAACTTTACTAATCAGAGAGTGAGTTGCAATGTTGAATTTACAAAACCAGAGAGAGAGAGAACTGCAGAATATAATCAACGCTCATCAGGACTGTTTTCTTCTGTTCATGGCACTGCTAATGTGACCTCTGTGGCCAGGGTTTGCAAGGACAGGTCCAGGGCTAATAAGATGGACCCCAGTGGTAGCTGCTGATACTGTTATGTTTCATATAGGTACCCTAATATAGGCCCGGGTAACATCATACCCTTTCGCCTACATCATCTCCCCTACATTACACACTAACGAGCCTTTTAAGGATTGAACGCCTTTTATGGACTGAACCTTTTACCTAGTTCTAGGCCTGGGTGCAGAAGGAGGGTTTTTCCCGAACAATAGTGTTCTATGACTTCATCTTTAGACTGACACTGCATGAATAAAATATTCATAGAGAGGATTGGGGAGAGGAGTTGGCCTAACGGCTAGGGCGGTCGACCTCGAATCTGGGGAACTGGGTTCGAGTCTCGGCAATGACGCTGAACATCCTGTGATTCTGGGCAAATCACTTAATCTCCCCGTGCCTAACAAAAAAAAAAAAAAAAATGAATGTGTCCTCATGTAATGCAACTGGTGCTATGTAAAGTGCTCTGATACCCGATTTGGGTCAAGTT
This sequence comes from Calotriton arnoldi, assembly GCA_963921515.1. Lineage (NCBI taxonomy): Eukaryota > Metazoa > Chordata > Amphibia > Caudata > Salamandridae > Calotriton > Calotriton arnoldi. The sequence goes on from CAWUFW010004042.1 coordinate 874,982, forward strand.
CGCGCTATATAAAACTCGTAAAATAAATACAAAAATAAAATTCATGAGGCTACTTGGAAACCAGGCAGGGGCTATACACCACCTTCCTAATATCTACGCACAAGGTTAATCCCATACGTCATCTTCATACCCAACAATGGCTAACACAAGAACAAGGGACAAAGGGACTCTATATACTTTTCTGTATAAATACAGCACCTCTTGCTATCAGTAGTTAGAGGGAACCGGGAGTTCCAGGCCGACACACTGACCAGAGACGCTGAGGCTCCTGCATGCAGACTCTCCAGCTGACAGTGGTCTGAACATCCCTTGCGGGGTGTCCAACTCGAGACCAAGAAGGGCTCCTACATTCACACTTCAGGTAATGGGGTTCGACTAAATCCTAGAGGGATTCTTGGCTACACACCTACTCACATGCTAGGTACACTTAGGTACATCTAGATAGGCATCGTAGGAGTACGCACTCTCTTTTATCAATGCATTTTATATTCATGTATTTATTCATGCTTGTTGCAAGATGATAGAACTGTACTATCCTTTTATATTCATATCCTTTTATATCATTACTGCTAATCATATATCTCTGCTACTGTCTAATGGTTGTTTCAGCTCATATACTTTACACGAGAATAACAACTGTTCAATAAATCCTTATTGAAGCGCCCAGACTGTTTATTCTGTGTACCTCTGAGATAAACTAAATGAGCACCAGTGACTGAGCGAAAAGTAGTACATTGTTTCCACGATCTTGAGGGATCAGGGTTGTCATGTTCTGAGGTTGCCAGAAACTAATCTCTCCCCGATAAGAAGAGACACTAGTGGCACTGTGAGCTAGCTTATGCAAACAGGCTAACATTTCTCGGTGGGGGTGTACAGAATCAGTCTGCCACCAAGCCCACAGTTTATGTTATCCAAACGTGCAGGTCCTGCATGGGTACTATAGGAACTACAAGACATGGCGCCACCAACGATGGTTGGGCTCTTATTTAACAGTAGAATCTGAGTAGTTCAGTCGTGCTATTCTCAGAGACCCCTACTCACAAAACACCAGAGACGTCTGGAGTGGGTGGGTGCAAACTCCGCCACAGCTGAGTAGGCGAGAAATCCTATTTATTGGCTGTTGGTTAATCAAGCTTGAAGGACATTTTGTTCCTAAAATTGTGCATACACATCTTATCATAGTTTCCTTGAAACATTAGTCTGTGTTCTATACACAATGACTACTACCCCGGTCTTAGACCCAGTGCAAATGCCACTGCCCCTCTCAGATGATGAAGAGGTGGATGGAATACAAATTGCACAAAAATTCAGACGCACTATCACCCTGAAACTAATGGACTCTGGTTTAACATCTAGGGGTGGCTTAGTAGCTTTCGTGATTGAGGCACACAAATCAAACAAAACAGAGATATTTTATTCGTGGGTTAAATTCCCAGCAGCAGATGCAAGAACACAGACATTTCACTACTATACAGAAGGAGATGCACCACGGGAATATGGTCCTTGCGAGGACATAGAAATTCCACTCACTTACCAGGAACCCCTATACTGGTTTAAAGGCACCCTACCCCATAAAAGACACAGAGTAAGATTAGGTCCGCTCGGAGGAGACGGTGCAACATGGCCAATATTAGCGACCTACACACCACATCCTGACATTGAAACAATGCTACAGCCAGACTTACTCTCACAACACAAGGATTTAATCAAAATCTACAGAAACCTGACACAGTATGTCATGAGGACTTTCACAGTCCAACCAACATCAGCTGCAACAAATGGAACTCAATTTCAGGGTACAGCAACTAAAATTACGCCACAAACATTACACGCAGTAATGGGCAAAATGCCCACGAAACGTAAACAAATGCCATTCTGGGTAGCTCAGAAAATAACTCAACTCGAGGCAGTATTCCCGAATACTACCCCGTTTGAAAAACACAGAATGCTAACAATCTGCTTGCCCATGGGGATAACACCCGAAGTAGAGGACTGCACCTCTTGGGGTACAGTCTTTGCTGCCATATATACCAGAACACATGGTATTCCGTCATTAGCAGTAGTACCTGACGTATTGAGACAAATACAAAATGATTACGGAGCAGAACCTGCCCTAAACTTAGGGATGAAGTTATTAAATAACTATGACCAGGTATCAGCCATAATACTAGCTAATATTAAAGGGGAAGCAGCATCAGTGGCAATCCGCCAACGCCTAAGGGAGTTCAGTCCGTTGGATCAACAACACGAACTGCCCAAAATAATTGAAACTGCGTATGCAGAATTAGGCAGAGACAGTTTGGGTGGGAAAGCATTAAAACCACAACTGATGGGCAGTCCTGAAAAGGACACTACAAAGCAGACACCTGCTTCTTCTAAAAAGAAGTGGGATAATAAAAAACAACAACATTTTAAAAACAGATCTCAATCCAGAGGTATATCTCCTCCACGGGAGCCCTCTGAAAAGAGGTATAACCTCAGGAATAGGGATAATATTAGGAAACCTGACAGGTATCAGGATACTGATACACGTTCCTCTCGTTCCTTTCAGGGCTCGACGAAAAACACCGAGAGAGGAGGCCGGTCAGAACACAAAGAGGAGCATACAAAGTCCAGAGACAAGCAGCACGCTCAAGTTTATACTTCCAAAAAAGAAGACAAACCAAAATCAAAACCACAGTTTAAGAAAAAGAAAGTTGCAGGCATAAAGATCAGACATGCCCAGAATTCTGAGGACGCAGCTTCTGAACGGGGAATGGGCTCTGACGATGCTAGACAGTGCGGCAGAAGTAACAATAGCTTGCCAGAACCTGATGGAATTTCTGGTGACAGCGGACTTGAATGATTACATCACGGTGGAAACACCAGACACCAGGGTGAGCGTCCCACATAAGTTACACGAAATAACACTCCAAATGGAGGGGGACAAACCCAGGAAAGTCAAAGGTCTCTTTTGGGAAAATCTGTCATCCGGTTATGACATCCTATTAGCAGAACAAGATTGGCCGCCAACATTCGTCATGGAGTGCCCCAGGGGAGAAAATTTAATTTTTCCATCATTCTCCGACCTCATTCCCATACATCATAAACATGCTTATGCACAGGAGTGGGCGGTTGCCCTAGCTCCAGCACTATACAAAAATCATGTCGGTTGGGATGAGGATTCAACCCACCACGTGATCCCGTTAAAAGTTTCACCAAATGCTCAGAGGCAATACCCAATAAAGCAAGAAGCTAAAAAACAAGTCAGGGAGATCTTAGATCAACTTGAGTACCAAGGGGTGATTGAAACATGCACCTCACCAATGAACAACCCTTTGTTTCCAGTATCAAAACCGGACAACACATATCGTCTAGTTTTAGATTACAGACATTTAAACTCATGCACAAAGACATTCGCTGTCCAAAATGCACACAGTGCCACATTAATGAATAACATTGTGCGGAAAAAATACAAAACTACATTAGATATCTCAAATGGATTGTTCTGCCAAAATATAGCGCCTGAAAGCAGGTATTTGACCGCTTTCTCAGCGTTGGGGTCCCAGCGGCAATTTTGTCGTCTCCCCCAGGGGTATAAGAACAGCCCGGGGGTATTCTCAGCAAGAGTAACAGAGTTAACCCAAAATTTTGATGAGGAAGCATTGTCCTATGTGGAAGATATTTATCTGACGGACGATGACTTAAGAAAGCACTTGACCAGGGTGAGCACCATTATAATGGGATTCGCCTCTGAGGGCTACAAATTTAATTTAAAAAAATCAAAAATAGCCCACCTCAATGTCCTGTTTTTAGGATACGAGCTTTCAAGTGAAGGGAAAAGCCTGGCGGCTAACTTTTTAGAAAAGTGTGCGCTGCTCCAGCCTCCAAAATCATTAAAAAATCTACAGTCAATACTGGGATTCCTAAATTTCGGCAGAACATACATTTTAGATTATGCAGAAAAAGTAAAACCTTTCTACGACTTAATAAAACCTGACTTTTCAGTCAAACATTGGACACAGGAACATTCAAATATCCTACGTTCATTACAAGAAGACATGATTGCTTCCAAACACTTACAGACACGCGTAAACGTACGCAACTTGGTGATCCGTGTAATAGCGGGTCAATGCGGGTACACTTACTTAACCTTCAATGAAGGCGAAACAGTACCGATCGCATACAAATCACACCTGTACACAAACGCAGAAATGCATTTTACTTCAACAGAGAAAATACTGACAGCAGTTCAGACCGCTGTAGCAAGAGAAAGAGCACTAGCTCAGGGGAAACGCATAATTGTCGTAACCCCAGTACCAGCTTTAGACGCTGTTACAAAGGCAAGCATTCCGAATGCAAAAGCCTTACATCCGAGATGGATACAATGGGCTAATTCTCTTACTGCAACGGACGTTGAATACAGATTTGATCCAAGCCTAAAAACACAAGCATTCCTGCAATACGAACAAGAATATCCTCTACCAAATGACATTTTGCCTCTAGATCAGTATGAATATAATTTACACTGACGGATCTGCTCAACCGGCCATAGGGTGTAAGCAACAATATAGCGCAGCGTGTTGAATCGTTAAAGGTCGCATGCGGGATGGAAAGTTTCATCCAAGTTGCACCAAAACGCAATCTCTAGGAGACTGCATGGCTCAATTGGCAGAGTTAAAAGCACTGATACTGGCACTTGTAAATACGGATCACGAATTCCCCACACTAATTGTGTTTGATTCCTTTTACTGTGTGCAGTCATACAATGAGTATCTACATCATTAGGAACTAAACGGGTTTAAGGACGCAAAAGGTGGCACAATTAAGCATAAAATGTTATGGGAACAGGTAGTGGAGTTGAAAAACGACCTACCAAGGGCTCACGTGATACACACACTGAGTCATCAACATGATGGCGTTCACGTTGAAGGGAATTCATTGGCTGATGAAGCCTCAAAGGGGGCTGTGCGAACGGCTTCCGTAGCTGCAATCACTCGTTCAAAAACGAGGATAGACGGTGAGATTATGGTGGCTGTGATTGCCTTAAGCAAGAACAGCGGTGCAGTACCAAAGAAATTTCCACTCAAGTACTCCTACAAGTTAGATGCAAACAACATTCCATTTGCTCAGATTCCTGGAGTGGGGGACAGAGTAATACCAAATATGGATCGTAAGCAAGGTTTAATACTAGCAGCACACGAGGGTTTGGGCTCTGCACATATAGGCGTTACAGCGACCATTTCATTGTTGAAACAGCGCTATTGGTGGCCCGGTCTAACAAAGCAAACTAAAGACTATGTCTTGAAATGCGACATCTGCCAGCAGATGAAAGGCTCCACCAGAACACGCCTGGCGCAGACACCATTACTTATATCTGACAAACCTCTTGCATGCGTGTATCTGGACCACTACGGCCCCTTACAATCTGATGGGGCTTACAAGTATATCATGGTTGCAGTGGATTCCTGCTCAAGGTTCCTCTGGGTTTGGCCTCAGCGCTCGGCTGACGCTCGAACTGTTATAAAAGATTTCCAAGTCTTTATCGGGACATACGCAGTTGGCACGTTATATTCTGACCATGGCCTGGCGTTTAGCTCTCGGGCTTACAAAGAGGCCATGAAAAGTATGGGTGTTGCACTGCCTTACTCCTCTCCGTAACATCCTGAGTGAAATTCGGTTGTGGAGAGGAAAAACCGGGACTTAAAGCAATCTTTAACAGCTAGGGTATTAGGCTAGGGCGGTAGTTGGGTCAATCACCTTTATGGGGTACAAAGAGCACTAAACAACCAGCCAAGAAATTCTCTAGGGGGTGTCACTCCATATGAGGTCCTATTTGGGACAAGAATGTGGGTAGCTGATCTTGAGTAGGAAGACACCGTGGCGGATGAGAAACCATTTGATATCGATGATCGTTTGGCTGTTTTACAGGATCTAAATGAACCCAGGACACAACAAAGCAACGTTGTCCAGAAACAGACTGCCACTGAGGAAGTCAAGGCAAACAGGGCAAGACCTGTCTGGATCCCAAAAATAGGGGATCTGGTCAGAGAGAAAATAGCGGACAAGAAAGAATTTGGACCATCATACAGGAAGCCTGTACCTGTCCTAGCAATTGAAGGAACACGAACAGTTCTTTTACTGCCTCTTGCCGGGAAAAAGGAGAAAAGATTTGTCTCAATCGACTTAATCAAACCACACTATGTGGCCAATACTGAACAGTAGGCCTCGTGGACTCCACAGTAGCAGACGCCCTCCTCTCGCTACAATCCAAGAAGTTCAAACAGAAAGACTCATCACGTTTGAAGAGCCTCCTGTGAGGAATGAAGGACTAAGCAACAATGCTGTGGAACTCATTCCCCTTGAACCCGAAGTTCATCTACAAAATGAAATACAGAACACTCAAGTTGCAATCAGACCAAATACAGACGTCTACGTCAACATGCCTCGACGAGAGCAAAATGCGATTTCAACAAATCCCGATGCAATTCCTACAATTGATCGAACTGCTTCTGGCTACTTCATGAATTTTGATACGTTTTCTTTAGATCCAAGTGAACCGGAAATGACGCCAGCCCAAAATTCACGTAAACAGCAAGCTAAAGACTTTCTGAACTTTCTTAAAAAGACTTCCCTGGTATCGCCTTGGATTGAACTTTGGGTAATTACTGGGATTCTATTTTTTCTCTTCTGGCTAGGCTTAGTGATAACTTTTAGCATGCTTATTAATGGACGATATCTTAAACAGAGCTCTACAGCCACGAAAGTTAATTTGATTTTAAAACCACATCAATCGTCTCATCGTAAACAGAGAGACTTGTTATCAGTGAACATCACAGCGGTTCCTATACCAGATGGTATAGTTTGGGACAAGGTGGATTTCGAAATATTCGGTCCACATTTATTTAAAATTTCATTAAGTGATATTATTACCTCCAGTACATTTTCTGATGATTGGGACACTGAAACTGTTAATAACATGTTGTCTGATTTAGAAAAAACTGCTGCATTTCCGAGTACTGAAATGTTAGAAAGTAATTCAGACTATGACACTTTGTACTGCTACCAACATTATGGTCATCATTTCCTGCACAAATCTATTTCGCCTAGAAATGTGTTTGAGTACCATCAGTGGGAACATTGCCCTACACCACCAAAGGGTAGTTCGCAGACATTTGCACAGAAGTTTTCATATTTTTCAGGTTTTAACACCACTGACCCGACCTCATACTATTATAAGGTTACACCAACATCAGCACTGAAAATTATGTTGACAAACACCAAACAGATTTACTCTGCTTCCTTTATTGCCTAACAGTCTGAACAGGGTTTTGACCTATGGAAGGACACGATAGACTTAAAATCAGTCTGGGTTTCTAGGGATTGGCAAGTACAGGGAACAGAAGCGCTATTGAGAGCATGCCTTATTCCACAGCAGATGATATTTCTGAACGAAACTGTGCAACAGACATCTTGTCTTGGATTAGCCAAGGTAAAGGACCTGAACACACCTTGATTTCCAACACCATCACAGATGAGAGGGTGGCAAAATTCAACTTCACAGGAAGGGGCAACAGTAGATGACATTCTAAAGTACAATAGATCAGACCCAAATTGGGGAAAATTAGTGGTTTGGCCCTAAGACACAAACATATGTCATAAACGATTCTTGGGTATTACCAAAGGGTACAGTATCCACAGGCCAGACCCACGTTATGTACAAAGAGAGCATCCAGGGGTAGTGACATCCTACAGTGTTGGGAAGTTGTGCCTTGATTGGCTAGAGACCTCAACCCTAACAGAAGTGAAACAACACTTAACCTTACTCACAAGACCTGGATCTTCGGGATTTTTATAAGGTCCCAGGAAACAACGTCAGAAACGTTTCATATATGCTGGCATCTATGCTGCCTATAATGAAGAGTGGAAAATATCCCAACAAGAGGCCGCAGAAAGAATACAGGAAATAGACCGTATTCACTTTTTTTGAAACTTTCTTTATTGGATTTCATAGAAAGACAAATAAATGTCGCCACGCAGGGCGAAATAAACAAAAACCCACTAGCAGTTGGCTTGTGCTTGTCTTGTGATCAAAATTTCACAGTAAACATAAGAATGCAGATCCTGGCATAAGTCAACATAGAAACACTTAAAATATTATGGTATTGCAATAGTACAATTACTCCTCAGGGTGATGTGACATCTATTAGCGCTTGATGTAACAATTATTGTCTCAACGGTTCCCAAATGTCCTTGGGCCTAGATGTTACCGGCAGTTCCTCAGCATATAGATTCAAGGTCTCTTGACAGTACACTAGATCCCTCACCCACCCGTCAAGCTGAGGACTAAGTTTGCTCTCCCAAGTTATCGCCACACGTCTCTTGGCCAGCAAGAGGGCAATACGAACATATCTGCTCAACACACCCTTTAGCAAAGGGACATAACCAAGCAAACATGTGAGTGGTGTGCATTGGAGTGGGGACCCCGTCATGGTCTGTAAGCGTTGTAGCACCTCTTCCCAGTATTTAAAGATTGAGCTGCACCCCCACGCAAGGTGATAAAAATCAGCCTCCCTTTGCCCGCATCTTTTGCATTGATCTGTCTCCCGAAGCCCCATTTTATACAGTTTGATAGGAGTGTGATATGCTTGATGAAGAAATTTAAAGTGAATAATACGTAGATTTCCATTTGAGGAGAGCTTGCCAGTCAATGTGCATATTTGTTCCCATTCTTTCAAAGTGACTGGGGGATCTAAAATGGAATTCCAGCGTGCCAAGCTTTTATCAGCCACTTGCACTGACTCCTCCTGTACAGCCTTGTATAACTTAGTGATTAGTTTTCTTCTAGTTGGAGCCACTATAAGCAGCTGTAGTGAGTTAAGAGATGGTGGTTCCGCAGGAAAGGAAGGATAGTGACGTCTTATGGCTTGCTTTAGGCAATACCCAGTATACAGAAAAAGTGGGGTGGGATTGGCAATGAAACCTAAATCTCCCTCTCTGATGTACGTACCGTCATGTTAAGATCCCGCATGTACGTGATTCCCAATTCCCTGAGGGATTTCAGGGGGCCCGCCTCTTGTGTAACAGATAGAGCCGCATGTCCAGCCAAGGGCATAGCTGGAGCATAGATCGGTAGTTTACCTGCTAGTTTTCCGATAGACTGCCAGGCTGAGATCGTGGTGTCAATGGTGTTAATCTCCGCCCTGGGTGTGCCTCTTTGAGTGTGTGTGATTACCCCAGTCAGGGGTATGGGATGTACGTCCCCATCCTCCACTGCTAGATGCGGAGTGAATGCATGTAGTTTAAACCAGTAGTAGGCGTGTTGGGCTTGTGCACATAAATAATATATATAAAAATCCGGTGCGTTAAACCCCCCTCGATGATATGATAGTGTCAGCATTGTCCAGCTAATCCTAGCCTGTTTGCCACCCCACACCAGGTGCAGGAGTTGAGTTTTGATGGTAGAGAAGAATTGCTTGGTTAGGCCAATGGGGATATTACTGAAGAGATACAAAAAGTGAGGAAGAACGACCATCTTGATCACTGCAATACGGTCTGCAAGAGACAGCGGGAGGCGGGACCATCTGTCCACTTGGCTCACTAGAGTGTCATACGCTCTCCCATAATTTTCTCTAATTGTAGTCTCTGGATCACGATGTACCCAAATACCAAGGTATTTGACAGGGTCCGTTGTCCAGATGAGAGGGTAGTCCATCTGGGGAGGGGACGTGCAGATCGTCAGAGGGATTATCACCGATTTCTCCCAATTAATCGTGAGTCCGGAAAAAAATCCAAATCTGATGTATTCTAGCAGCACTGAGGAGAGATGAATCTGTGGGTCTCGGAGAAAAAGAACCATATCATCAGCATACATTGAAATGCCGACAGGCCGTTGATTGAACTGGAGTGCAGTATGTCTATGGCGTTGACGAATTATACACGCCAGTGGTTCCATCATAATAGCAAATAGAAGGGGCGACGGGGCATCCCTGCCGCGTGCCTCGATCTATACGGAATGGTTCCGATGTGAGGCCTCCCACCGCACTCTCGCCGACATGTCATTATATAGCACCTGCAGCCAGCGTAGTAGAACATTGGGAAACCCTATCCTCCTCAGCACGTGAAACATATAACTCCACTCAACAGAGTCGAAAGCCTTAGCGGCATCGAGCATAACCGCTGCAGCGGAAAGATCGGGATTTAAAACATGGAACATGGCGAATATAGTACGAAGATTGTGGGATGTGGAGCACTCCGGTACAAAGCCGGACTGATCAGGCAACACTAATGTGGGTAGTAGAAGTTACAATTTAGTAGCGATGATTTTTGCTAATATTTTTGCGTCTAGATTTATCAATGACAGGGGACGGTATTGTTAGACCTGGCATCCTTGGCGTGGGTCTCCCTTCCATTTTTTCGTAATGCCTCCACTGTTGCCGATATGTTTTTGCTGGACTAGATGCTCATGGGCACTTTGCCGCTGCTAATCAGTGCCAAAGTGCAAGTGCTCCCTATCGTGAATTGATGTATGTATTAGTGACTCCATGATTGGATGATTGGTTTACTTGTCAGTCCCTAGTACCGTGCACTGAGTGTGCCCAGGGCTTGTAAATCCAATGCTGCTGGTGGGCTTGCAGCACGGGTTGTGCCACCCACAGAAGCAGCTTGTAAAGTGTGTCTCAGGCCTGCCATTGCAGAGCCTGTGTGCAGCCTAGGGCTGCCATGTCGACTTGGTGAGTGCACCCACTTACCAGTCCCTAAACCTTCCCTTTACTGCATGTTGGTCACCCCTAAAGTAGGCCCTAGGGCGGGGTGCATTGTAAGTATAAGGTAGGACATGCCCTGGTGTGTGTGGCATGTCCTAATAGTGAATTACAGCCATTTTCGTTTTTCACTATTGCAAGGCTACCTGCTCCCCATAGGCCAGAATGGGCAGACTGACTATTACACCTTATAGTCAGAACTGACCCAGGGAACATGGTAGAAAAACGTATTTAGTATGCCTGAACTCAGGATGATAAAATACATCTTTTAGTGAAGTTGGTTTTAACATTCTGTGTTCGAAAATACCACTTTTAGAAAGTGGGTATTTTCTTGCCTAACTATCCAAGCCGGGTTCCAATCGCGTGTTGACATTTTCCTTTCGCCTAATTGACTAGGTCTGTACTTTCTTATTGCGCTTAATTGTCCTGCATGCCGCAGATTAAGACACTCTCCTTCGTCGTGTACCGAGTTACCTTAATTTCGGACACTCCGCAGACGTATCCTTAGTCCTGGTCCCCTAATTAAGCATGCACTTATTAAATTGTTCCCTTCTTGCTTCTTTACCTGCCCTTCTGCGCCACCTTTACTAAGCAGTTTCAGGCAAATGTTAATTCTATTATTGTTGCCTTGATTAAATTAATTAATCGTCCAGTAAGATCATAGTTTAAGCTCGCATCAATTGTGCTTCTGTTTTTAACACCTGTATCAGGACACTTGGTCACTCCGTTATTTCTCTCCTTTATAGATTCTAATTGCTCACACATCAGTCCTGATGATGATCTTTTAATCATTAAGATCGAAACGCCGTCGACCTTACAACCAAAAACTCCTTCATTGTAATTGAATAGTTTGGAGTTTTTTAGCTTGTTGTCAATGCGATGTAATGTTTTAAATGTCACTAAGCACTTTCACTTCACGCACTTGCACTTTTTTGTGTGAGCACCAGAACTATTAAACGTTGAAAATTGAATGATACTCCATTTATGGTGTTAATAAATGTGATGTCATTCTGCACCCTGTGTCTTGGCATATATTGCTTAATGAGTCCTGTTTGGACTACTATTGAAAGTAATTGTTTTGATTAACTCTGCATTCATTTACAGTAGCCCAGGCTACACGAGGACTCTTGAAGCCTCCCTGAGACCACTGTTCTCCTTAACCATAACTATCCAAGCCTGCCTCTGCTAGGTTGTGTGTTCCTTGTCTGGAGATTGAGTGACAGGGGCTGGGGGTGGCTACAGGAGACCCGGTGAGTCAGCACAGGGCTGAATAGAAAGATCTGCATCCAGAGTGGAGGGAGGAGTTGCACCTGGGTCTGAATAGGGCTGTGCCTGCCTTCCACAATGCTGGCTCCACCTCCTGCCGGGCGGCTGAGCACTCTGCCCCACATTCTGAAAGGAAAGAAGGAGTCAGAAAAACAAAGTGCTCCAGGACTGACCAGAACTGGTTTTGGACCAGGCAGAGGCCTCTCTGCCTCCAGAGAACAAAGAGAATCAGGGTATAAGAGGGGCACCCAGACCCCAGGAAGATTAGATCACTTTTGGGAACAAGAAGAAACCTTTGCTGAGGAGCGGAACCAAGAAGAAACTGAGGAGAGACTATCCCTATGCCTGAAGTGCTGCTTGGGGGATTGGCCTGCAGTGGTTTGCCTGACTGCCAAAGAAAGGAGAAAGGAACTTTTGCTTTGCTGTGCCTTTCATCAACTTGTGAAGGATCTCCAAGGGCTTGGAAGAGAGCTTGCCCCTGACCGAAGTCCCAGGACCATTGGACTTCACCCCCTTTGTGAATTGCTGCTGGAAACTCTGTTTCAGTGGCTACAGAGGTAGGGAGCTGTGACCGACTCTCACGACCGACTCGGTGTCCTGTAAGCACCGCATCGAAGCACCGTCTCTCCCTGCAACGCACGGCCCTGGTCTCACCGACTCCGTCAACGAGCCGCTGCCTGCACCGCATCGAAGGACAATGCGTCCTGCAACGCTTCGCCGAATCGAACTGGTCCGACCGACACGGTCACTGCTGCTGAGTTCGAGTCCTGTGACCGCACCGGTTTTGGGCACCGCTCGCACGCTTTGCGACGCACCGCCCGACTCGCACCGCTGTCCGGACTGATCGATGCCAGCTCCTGAATCCGGCTCCGTCGCCGCACCGCAACCTGCCAGCACCGCATCGAAGCACCGTCTCGCCCTGCAACGCACGGCCCTGGTCTCACCGACTCCGTCTCGACGACGTCAACGAGCCGCTGCCTGCACCGCATCGAGGGACAACGCGTCCTGCAACGCTTCCATTTTTGCATCGCGACCGCGACGAACAGCCATCCGGCTCGCACGCCCGTGCCTGCCGCTTCAAGTAAAAGGTACTGTGACCGAGTCTGCCTACGCTGTGTTGGCCCGTCTCGACGCGGTCAGCTGGATTTGTTAGACTCTGTTTGTTCTCGACATCGCCGTAGCCGGAGGAGGCTACCGACTCGCACAGAACCTTGAATTAAGCCTTTTTGATCAGAACTAAGCACTCTTGACAGTATTGTGGATTATTTTTGTCGTTTATGGTCTTGTGATAAATCTATATAAAGTATACCTATTTTTATAAATATATAACCTGTGTGGTGTCCATTTGTAGTGTTATCACTTGATTACTGTATGTGTTCACAAATGCTTTACACACTGCCTCTGAACTAAGCCTGTCTGCTCGTGCCAAGCTACCAAGAGGGTGAGCAGGGGTTATTTCGGGAGTGTACCTACTTTCCCTGACTAGACTCAAGGGTCCCTATTTGGACAAAGGTACCTACCTCTGCCAACTAGAGACCCCCAAATCTAACAGGTATGATTCACAGATTGTAGGTGATTTGTCCTTTTTAAGCAGAGTGATAATGAGAGCTTGTCTGAGGGAGGGAGGGAGGTAAGATACCGGAATCATGAGCCTCTGCGTACATCTCTAACAGATAAGGGGTAAGAAGGTCCGCATAGCATTTATAAAATTCTGCTGTGAGACCATCGGGTCCAGGAGCCTTATTATTGGGTAAAGACAAAATCGCCTCTTTAATATCTGTTTCCTCTATAGGTTGACTAAGATATTCACGATGTCCGTCCGACAACCACACACATGCGATGTCAGAAAGATAGTAATTTAGGGCTTCATCATCGCCTCCCCCACGCGAAGTGTATAAGTCCCTATAGAAGCCTCTGAACTGCTCTACTATTTCTTGTGGCGTGTAGTGATCAACCCCCTGTGCATCTACTATCTTAGTGACATGGTGATGTTCTGACCGAAAGCGTAATGTGGAGGAGAGCTTCCTGCCTGGTCGGCCCGCCTCACCATAGGCTCATGCCACATGGCGACGTGACAGGTAGCGTGCCTCCGAGTCAGCCAATGTGTTGTATTCTTTTAGTAAGTCTTGGACCTGAACAAGGTGACCTGCATCCAGATTCGCTAAGTATTGTGTTTCTAGCTCATTTAATAGCTTCTCAGTCTTGGAAAGCTGACCTCTAATATCTTTTAAAATGCCCGATGTTGTACCTATGCAAACCCCCCGTATCGTGACCTTGAAGGCCTCCCATAACACGGCCGGACTCTCCACCGATCCCACATTCAGTTCAAAGTACTGCTCTATGGCCTTTCTGATAGTGTCCTCGTAAACAGGATCAAGAAGGGCCTCCGAACGGAAGCGCCATGTAAAGGGACGATGCGCGTTTGCGGGGATTTGGATGCCAAGGAGATCCGATAGGGCGCGTGGCAGATTGTGTACGTGTGTTACCCACCCATTAGACTCCTCATTCAACAACCAATAGTCCAACCGTGACCAGCTGTTATAGGCCGCGGTGACGTGCGTACCAACTTTGTCTGTAGCATTGGGGAGACGCCATGCATCCACTAAACCCAACTCCGACATGGCCTCCCGAACACACTGAGCTATCTTGACAGTTCGTACGCCATGCGGATTGGATTTATCCAGGCTCGGATTGAGATGGGTGTTGAAGTCGCCCCCCCAAATGACAGCCGTTTCCGAACAAGTACGCAGCACTGCCAGCAGTTGTGTAAAAGCCTGCGGATCATCCACCACCGGGCCATATATGTTAATTATCGTGATTAATGTGATACCCAATTTGCCCTGTACCATGGCCCAGCGACCTTCAGTATCAGTGTGTGAGTGTATCGGAAGGAAAGGTATTCCTTTTTTGATCAGAATAAGGACCCCTCTTGCATAGGTAGAGTATGACGACGCTAATTTATATCCCGCCCATTTCTGCGCAATATTAAATTCCTTCTGTTTGTTCAGGTGCGATTCCTGCCATAAAGCAATTTGAACCTTGTGCCGCTCTAAATAGGCCATTACTTGGCGGACCTTTTTGGGGATGTTAAGTCCGCAGACATTCCATGTTATGCAATTATATCTTTCACCCGACATTGCCAGTATGGAGTATGAACACCTTCTGAATATATACCAATATTCATTCCATTAATATCATAACAAGACCCACAACCGTAGCTTCTCGAACGATCACAGTATTTAGAACAATTCCATACAATACAATCCCCCCACCCCCCACCCACTTTGGCAACCCCAATTCGCCAAAGCCATAACCCTTGACTACTAACAACCCCAACAAAGAACACATTGCTGCAATTGCATGGTGGGGCACACCCATAGGGGGGCGTAGCGGCACCTACCACTCCCAGTTGTAGAAGGGAGAGGGGCTGCCACAAAAGGATGGAGGTTTTCTCCCACAGCCCTCCCGCGGACGTAGTCAATAAAAAATTATTCCAGATGTTATAGAGGTAAGGCGCTAATACTAAAGCCCATCCTTGTAACAGAGATCATACCCATGATGCAGACCAGAGTCCACGTACTTCCAAATGCCTGAAAAGGAAACAGCATCACAGTGAACCAGTATGCAACTAGTACAGCTAGGACCTGGATGTTCCGCACAAATAATTACCTGAAATCGAATCAAGTCATACAATGGACAGGCGCATTTCAAGGGAATACAGGTGTTAAACCTATCTCTTACAACAACCTACGCTGCATTGAGGATTAGATACCAAGTCCCGCACTTGCAGGACAACGTGGACCAACAGATGGAACTGGTGATCAGATGGATAGTGGCAGATTACTCATCAGTATCCGACGTAGTTCCCGTTGACTGTTTTTGACGTCTTAAAGCCTTAGCAAAGTCCATGGCCAGTTTCAGATTAGCAAAAATCTTTGCCTTGTCGTCCGTGCCTATACTAAGGCGAGCAGGGTACAGCATCGCGTAGGGTACTTGTTCCTTTGCCAGCAGCTTCTTGACGCTCTGAAATTCCTTCCTCGCCGCCTGGACTGTGGCCATAAAATCGGGGTAGAACGACAGCACATTGCCCTGATGATTGATAGTACCCTTCTGTCGAGCGATACGCAGTACCGTGTCCCGATCTCTGAAATTGAGAAGACGCGCTATGATGGGCCTAGGAGGGGCGCCTGGAGGTGGACGCGCTGCCAAAGACCGGTGGGCACGTTCTACAACCAACATTTTTGAGAGGTTTTCAGCACTGCAGATTTCAATAAGCAGGGCTTCAACGTATTCCTCCAGACGGCCAACGTTCGTTGATTCCGGCAGACCCAAAATGCGCACATTATTGCGCCGTGAGCGCGCTTCAATGTCCTCATTTTTGTCTCTAATGACTGCCAGAATCTTTTCAATATCTGTAGTTTTAGCAGCAACCTGTTGTAATCCATCTTCGGCGTCGGATATTCTCTGCTCCGCCTCCCCTAGCCTGGCCGCCTGTTTGTCTAATTTGGATGAGATGTGGCCTATGCGGCCGGTTAACACCTCTATTTTACCATCAATTGACTGTAAGCTGGCTTGAATCGCCGCTAGTGTCTTTTCCAGGGCAGTGGGAGCCTGCGCGGCAGAGTCCAGCTCAGAGTCAGACGCGGCATTCTGCGCCGATTTGCCGCTTTTACGCAGCTCAAAATTAAGGCGAGGTTGGTTTTTTTCCGGTTTGCCCATGATGCCAAATCGTAAGCTACTGTATGTTATTGTCCCTTGATCGAGTCCTATTCTGCCAAAACTCCAATTAACTAGCGGGAGCAGCCTCCTCACAACGCAGGTGTCGCACGCCCAACCGTCGAAACAAAAAAGTTTTTGCAACTCTTTCATTGCTTCAGGGCGCCTCTGCACCAAACACTGCTGGGCTTATGTAGGAAAGCGGAGGGCAAGGACACTCGGCACTCCGCCAGATTCGGCCCGCAGGTACAGCGTATAATGAGGCCTGTTCCGCTCCGTGAAGCCAGGCGCTCACGTAGCACACACCGCTCCCAGAACGGGCCAGACCCAGCACCCACAGTCCGCAGTGACCCACGACAGCCGCCAAATCCAGGATACAGCCCGCAGAGAAGGCGCCGCTCACCCGTCTGTGTCTCAGCCTCAGGCGTCAACGCGGTCCCTCTGCTGTCCCGCAGCGTCGTCGCAGCAGCAGCGCGACTCACCGCTCCGACCGCAGCCGCGCCGTCGCCATCTTAGAGTCCGGCGCCCGCTACAAAAGTCCTCGTCCGGCACCTCCAGGCTCAATCCACGCGTCGGGAGCTCAGACGGAGGGAGCCCAGCTCATCAGCATCTGCTCCAGACTCCAAAACACCACGGATGACCACAGGAGAGCAGAATAAATGTAAGGATGGTGTCGGCAGCCGGCAGAGCTACACTAACGTGCGACCATCTTGCCGCGCGCCAAGCCACGCCCCCAATAGACCGTATTAACTTAGAAAAATCATTGGCTGTGGTAGACAATGGGTTAACAACTTTGTCCTCCAGAATATATTCTTTGGGCAACATTGTATCTTCTGCGATAGACATCCTTGAACAAGATTTGGCCATACTACAACACGGGCAATCTCTATTACGTTCTATCATGTTATTGAGCTGGACGCTGCAATCTTTGCGCAGCCGGCTTTGTGCCTTGGTGTTTTATAAACAGTACGTCTCTGTTTTCTGAATATAATCTAACAGATAAACAGGTTGAAATGGCACATAGGGGAGCTAAATATACAATGTTGCGTATTGAAAAACTGGACCGACTACCATTTACAGTGGCGGAAGCGCCGTCTACTGAATGGCTGATCCATGGCCACATAACTCTACCGGTCGCTACTTTTCAGTTTCAATATTGCCTTGAACAACGACAGGCTGGCAAATATGAAAAGATGGGTAAGGGGTACATTAGGGAATCCTGGGATTTACCGTATAGGTTTTGATGCCGGAGTGGGGATCGAGAAGTGTTTCTAAGTGGTACTAACTTCAAGAACGCTTTGAGCGGTTCTCTCATGTGCCGGGACATTACATTGCACGGAGCATGTAATGGTTCGATAGCAAACTTGTCCTGCCGCATGAAAGGGACTCCAGCTGGCGTGATTAAGCCGGTATTCGAGCTGCTCTCAAATGGGAGTTACTTGATGCTGAACGATCAAGCTTGCTGTGGTATGCTTCCGGGCATTGCCTATCTTGTCACTGTGAACTCCAGGGTTACTTGCTGTATGCAAGTATTGTTTCCCCCAACAAGTACAGTCAGGGAGGCACCGTTATGGCCTTCATTGAATGTTTCCTTTATACAAATTGATACTTTGAGCAGACTGAAACCCATGCTTTTACAGCAGACCGTACCCTTATCCTCCGCTCGAGAGACCTTTGAACTTCAAATCGCAAGGACCTCGGTGTGAGATACAGGCACTTATACGTACAAACTGCCCCATTCATTTTGCAGAAATGGTGGGTCGTATCTTTAATATGTCTGATACGAGTGGTATTGTACACCTATTTAAGACCATAGGGTCAGCACTTCTTAGCGCCTTTCAGACAATCCTCTGAGTTATCCCGAACTTTATACACTCCTTATTTGGAAGCATTTTTGGAGGTCTACCTCTGATCCTGCTATCAATAGCGGGAGTCCTGATTGTCATCTACCTACTACGCAATGGACTGCCCAATTACCAACGAGATGGCAAAAGCGCTCCTGGAGCGGAAATACCGTGAACGCATGGTACAACATGTGGGCACACCTCGCCTAAGGGAACTAAGCGCCTCTTGGTTCCTTTCGTTTAGACCAGTCTGGATGGACTGCATCTTACCTGTTCTTCGATACCTGTTTTGCGGTGAAGAATGCGTGTTGGACCTCTGTCTAACACTTGCAACGGACACGCCTGCGGACTTGAATACCCGGCTGGTACCCTTGAGGGCCCACGCTCGGCAATGTCCCCAGCGTATTCCCAACTTGATGGCCGCATTCCTCGAGAATCCGCAGGTGCCTTTTACAACTGGGGTAAGCTTTAGCTCCACCATTAGCACCGAGGTATCGACAGCAGCCCGACTGCCTCTACACCAGCTATTGGCAGTACTGAATATCATCTGTGCTCCATTGACGTGCTCTGCGAGGTGTTACAAGGACCGTCCCCTGCAGCAGCGAGCAGCGATGATGTTGCGTCTCCCAGCCAGGACATTTAATCTGTAATTGGCTCATCGTGTGCTGGGAAAGAATTCAGATTTTTCACTTTTCTAAATTTAACTAGATTTGGAACACTCCCTAAAAATTGACACTTTCACGCTGGAAAAGCATGGCCTTTCGACGCTTGTGGACATTCAACTTATATAAACGAACTCAATTAGGACTGTGGCTTAAGTGACAATTCCAAACAACTAATTTTCAAAGCAAGAATTTTAATTTTTACCTTTTTAAACTGTTTTTAAAATGATTTTAAAACAGGATTTTAACGAAGCTCATTGATAAATGTTCTATGCACTACTATCTAGTAAAGAGAATAGTCCACTAGCATTTTTATCATTTTTGACTTTTTGGAAGAGGAGTGGGTGTTATGTTTCATATAGGTACCCTAATATAGGCCCGGGTAACATCATACCCTTTCACCTACATCACCTCCCCTACATTACACACTAACGAGCCTTTTAAGAATTGAACACCTTTTATGGACTGAACCTTTTACCTAGTTCTAGGCCTGGGTGCAGAAGGAGGGTTTTTCCCGAACAATAGTGTTCTATGACTTCATCTTTAGACTGACACTGCATGAATAAAATATTTTATGAGGCTACTTGGAAACCAGGCAGGGGCTATACACCACCTTCCTAATATCTACGCACAAAGTTCATCCCATATGTCATCCTCATACCCAGCAATGGCTAACACAAGGACAAGGGACAAAGGGACTCTATATACTTTTCTGTATAAATACAGCACCTCTTGCTATCAGTAGTTAGAGGAAACCGAGACTTCCAGGTCGACACACTGACCAGAGACGCTGAGGCTCCTGCATGCAGACACTCCAGCTGACAGTGGTCTGAACATCCCTTGCGGGGTGTCCAACTCGAGACCAAGAAGGTCTCCTACATTCACACTTCAGGTAATGGGGTTCGACTAAATCCTAGAGGGATTCTTGGCTACACACCTGCTCACATGCTAGGTACACTTAGGTACATCTAGATAGGCATCGTAGGAGTACGCACTCTCTTTTATCAATGCATTTTATATTCATGTATTTATTCATGCTTGTTGCAAGATGATAGAACTGTACTATCCTTTTATATTCATAGTACTGCTAATCATATATCTCTGCTACTGTCTAATGGTTGTTTCAGCTCATATACTTTACACGAGAATAACAACTGTTCAATAAATCCTTATTGAAACGCCCAGACTGTTTATTCTGTGTACCTCTGAGATAAACTAAATGAGCACGAGTGACTGAGCGAAAAGTAGTACATTGTTTCCATGATCTTGAGGGATCAGGGTTGTTATGTTCTGAGGTTGCCAGAAACTAATCTCTCCCCCATAAGAGGAGACACTAGTGGCACTGTGAGCTAGCTTATGCAAACAGGCTAACATTTCTCGGTGGGGGTGTACAGAATCAGTCTGCCACCAAGCCCACAGTTTGTTATCCAAACGCGCAGGTCCTGCATGGGTACTATAGGAACTACACAACACTACCTCTAATGCCCCCTACACAACCCTCGTGCTTAACTGATTTCAACCATTGTGCCGATTTCCCTCAAAAGAACACCGACATCCCTAGATCATTATGAATATACAATTCAACTGAGAATTAAAATGGTTATTTTTCTGGAATTTTCTTAAACTAAAAATATACAATTTTAACTTTCACAAAGCACATTTCAAAAAATGCAAATAACCTGAAACTTTTTTCTTGGATAGTGGCACTGCAACTTCATCTTCAGATACATACCTCTGTCTGGATTGACTTTTGAAGCACATAGATAACTGATGGCTTCAGCATAAATTAATGTACATTTTGGAAGTACGGAAAATATACATTTTAGATTCCTTTTCAGGGTACAATCCTTTGTTTTGATGGGATGTCTTCTATCAAGATGCTGGACACATCATCTTTCTTACACAGATGTTCTTCTAAATACATTTATGAGTGCTCCTTTAATGTCATTGTTTCTCAGACTGTAGATGAAGGGGTTCAACTTGGGCGTCACAGTGCTGTACACCTCACCCGCCACCCACTCCTGGTTTAGTGCATTGACTGAGAATGGGCTGAAGTACATTAATAAGATGGTCCCAAAGAAGTCACCAAAGTGAGTCGGGGTGATCAGGTGAAGAAGGCCTGCAGCCTCCCCTCTGCTGACTGGATCTTTGGAATTGTATAGATGATGGATACATAAGAGGTGATGGTGAACACAAAGGGGCTCCTATTGATAGGGGTATCCTAAGTGAAGAGCAGCCATTCATAAGAGGTGGTGTCGGATCAGACCAGTTTGAGAAGAGGCGGAAGGTCACAGAAGACATGTCAGATGAGATTAAAGCCACAGAGGTCAAAGCTGGACACCTTGCCGATATGCAGCAAAGAATGGGAGGACACAAAGAGCGAGGAACCACACACCAAACATATGACCAGGTGCCTGGACATCACAGAGGTGTAATGGAGTGGGTGACAGATGGCAGCAAAATGGTCAAAAGCCATGACGGCAAAAGGTACATTTCAGTGAAGGCTGTGCAAAAGGGTTGTATGTGATTCAATAGAAAAACTATTTCATGGAATACCATTACTGAGAAACCTTTTCATCTAAAGAGGGTAATGGAAATTTGCAAGACGAATGGCATTTATCATTTCAGTGAAACCAATTTGTAGAGTCTTTTTTTCTGAAATTGACTTTTGCATGCCTATTTTTAAGATGTAAGTGTAATTTAGTTGTTACAGATCTTATTTTCAGAAGCTTTTTTGTCAAAGGTATTTCTTTCAGTGCTTTACTTTAGGGGACATTATTTCAGGTTTATATCTTTTACATTGTCAAACAACAACTTTGAATGCTTTTAACTCGATGACCCTTCACCACTCCTGAACACCAACCATCCTTGTCCCCGAAAAGCCCTCACCACCCCTAAACATCATCCATCTCTGACCTAAAAAACCCTCACTACCTCTAAACACCCATCCCAGAACCCTCTATACCCCTTATCCCCCCAAACTGCACTAACACTGATCCCTAAAAATGCTTTCTACCCTTAAACCCCCACAGACCTGAATCCTAAAAAACCATTTCTACATTTAAATTCTACCTATCCCTGAACCATTAAAACACCTCACCATCCTAAACTTCACTCATCCCTGAATCCTAAAATCCCTTCACCACCCTTAAACTCTACCCATCACTAAAATCTAAAAAACCCTCACAGCCTTAGCCCCGCACATCCTTGAACCCTAAAAAACCTTTACACCTCTACACTCCACCCATCCCTGAACCATAAAAACCCTCACTACCTCTAAACTCCATTCATCTGTGAACCCTAGAAACCCCTTACCTTCCTTAAACTCCACCCATTCCTGATCCCTAAAAAACATTACCACCTCTGAACTTCCCCCGCCCCTTAACCCTAAAAACAACTTATTATGCTAGAGTTTCACCCATCCCTGACCTCTGAAAACCACGTGTCACCCCTGAACATCGCCCAAACATGGACCCAAAAAACAATCACTACGCTTAAACTCCACCCAATTTTAATGTAATTCTGGATTTTCTTTAAAATTATCTTTCCTTTAAAATGTTTCCTTAGATTTTCGATTATTTTGTATTTCCTTAAAACTGTCTTTCCTTAAAATTGTTGTTCCATGATTTGGTTTCCTCCAATACAGTTTCTCCATTTTTATTTTTCTAATAATTCATGCATCAGTGCAAAAGAAGGCATCTAGCTGGACCATGCGTACGTTAAAGGGGATAGTCCTAACTTCTGATAGCATCTTCTGCAACATTTTCTGAGCAATGGCAGAAGTAAAGCAAATGTCCAAAAATGGCAAGTTGCCCAGGAAGAAGTACATGGGCGTAGTAAGATGGCGGTCTCTAATAATTATGGTGACAATCATGGCACTCCCCAGAACATGGCAAGGAAGAGTTCAAAGAGGCCAGTCTGCTGGTTTGGGGGGGTCTGAGAGTCCCAGCAGGATGAAGTTCTTCACTGATGTCCAGTTTCTTTCAATTTGTCTCATGGATGGAGTAGATGTGATCTGTTTTTGGGTGGGTTAACTCTTCCTGTGTGAAGCAATTAGTATGAGGCACAGTTGAGATTCACGTCAATGTAGAGACAACGTTGTAGCACCAAACACACTGAGTCATTCATCACTCTATAGATTAACATTGGGAAATAGATTACCTTTCCCTTTGAGTCACTCAATGAAGCATAAATAAAAAAGAATTTAAGATAGTGTCTACAGACCTATCTGGACTCCAATACAAATTTGCTAATCTCTGGCCCTTGCAATTCCTTCTGTCAGCCAGACGTACGATGTCCTTAATAGGTCTGCATCCAAGTTGTCTCTTCAGCACTGCTCTCACTTGTTATGGTACCAAGTGGGAAAGCGGTCAACACAGGAAGGATGAAGGAACTAATGTGTCTAGATTTCCTTAAAAATAGCAGTGCTTCAAAACTTGGGTACACTTGGTGAAGAGAACACTCAAATGCTCTGGGATTATTTAGTTCCAAAGAGCTGTGTGTCAGGTTTGGGGTGAAAAATGTACAAACAATGCATTCAGTAAAAGTGGTTGTAGTTTGCACACTTAAGCCGATTCACAGAGGTAAATTTAGACTTCAGGGATATAACATTCATGGCAGTACCCCACTCTAAAAATTGTTCCAGCACCACTGTGTGTATATAGGCACATCCCCTAATGATGTCTCTATAGATAAATATCTATATATGCTTGCACCCATATATGCTTGCAAGGGTGTAGACTTGTATGCAAACTGCACACACATATGCACATACACACACACACACACACATATATATATATACACACAGGCAATACATACAGCAGTGCTTTTAGTGTGTTGTACATACAGTTGCGGTACACTGTTGTGTTGTGAGTATAGTCTTCGTGTGGGGAAGAACCTGCTCTTGACTATTCTTCTGAAGTTGACATAGTTGGCAAGGTAGCAAATTCCATAGTTTGGCTTCTGGAACAGAGAAGGATGATCTACTAATGATTTTTTCTTGTATGCAGGAATTGTGAGGTGGGGAGCTGTTCTGGAGCATAGATTCCTTTGTTGTATGCATTTGATCTGCCATGAATTTCTTTGTAGGTGATACAAAGCAGCTTGAAGGTGGATTTTCTTGCAACTGATAACATTGTAGGGCCCTCAAGGCAGGGGATATGTGTGCTTGTGGCTTTACATGTAGATCTAGTAGCAGCATTCTGAATGCTCTGTAATCTTCTCATAGTTGATAAAGATGAGCCGTGATAAAGACCATTAGCATAATCTTGTTTTGATAGGACAAGAAAGATGGCAGCTTGAATCTTGTGGGGGAGTCTTAGATGCGGGAAGATGTGTCACAGTGTTTTGATTTTGACAAAGCATGATTTGGCTACCTGATCCACTTGGGCATTCATTGACAGCTTGGTGTGCATGGTAAATTTGAGTTTTCTTACCCTCTTTGATATCTTTGGTGGAGGCCCTGGATCATCAGGCTAGGGGCAGAGAGGGTATAGGTTTTCCAACCGCCACTGGTGATTATTTCAGGTTTGGAAGCATTCATTTTGAGGTGGGTCCATGTCACCAATTGTTCAGTGGCCCGGATGCAACTGATGATTTCTGATGTTCAAATGTCCTTTGGGCTTTCCAATTTCAGAAGTATCTGCGTAGTTATAGCAAGTGAAGTCAAAACCATTGATCAGATCTGGTAATGATTTCATGTATATGTAGAAAAGCGTGGGTAATATGATTGACCCTTGAGGGATTCCTGCTTTAGCGCTGTATGGTTTAGAAGAAAATGGAGTATATATAATATTTGCTCTATTGTGTCGATATGATGTGATCCAAGCAAGAGCTGTGCCCTCTCTTCCCGCTCCCTTAAGTCTTTGGATTAATGTTTCAGGATCTCCTGTGTGGAGGCAGTTGAAAGGTGCAAGAAAAGACGGGCAGTAACCACATTCTGGTAGATTGCTTTTTTAAGATAATCCCAGATTGAGATTGGAGCTGAGACAGAATCCAGATTAGAAGTCAGAAAGTATGGAATTGTCTTCAATGACTTGTGACATCTGGGAGATGACTGCTCTTTACGTGAGTTTGACCAGGAATGGTCGGTTTGCTATGGGCCTGTAGTTGTCGGGGTCTTGATTGTGCAGGTTGGATTTTTTGTTTTAATAATGGGCGTATGTATGCCTTTTTAAAGTCTTATTGATGAGTGTTCTGACTGTGATGGCCACTGAAGTTATTAATATAATGTTTTTGAAAACTTGGACGTTGGTCAAATCCTAATAGATCCAGACATTTTGCTGGTGATAGTTCTTTGAAGGAGCCTAAAGGCCGTGTTTGCCTTCCCCTCAAGAGATTTTATTGCAAATGGGCTGGGGCTGTTGGTTTCTTTGTTGCATAAGTAAGAACCCAACACGTTTGCTTTAGTTGTATAACGATTTACCAGTTTGTCACAAAAAAAACTTGAGGAAATAGGATTTGTAGCTTCTGTGCATTTTGGCTTATGGAATCATGTGAGCCTTTTATAAAATTCTTATTTTTTTACTTTTTTTTATTGTAGATTTGTATATTCTGTTATGTCTGCTTAGGCATATCTTGTCTTGAGGGTTGTTTGGTTTGTGCCAGTTGTGTTGAAGCTTGGCAATTTGTTTTTTTAATCTTTTTTTTAATTCTCCCGTCATCAAAGGGGCATGCATTTTTGTTATGCATAGATGTTTTCAGAGGAATTAAGAGAGCAAAAGCTTCCTGGATCCATCCATGGAGTATTTGTACAGAATGTATTGTGACCAGATCTATGTTGGAGGTATATAGGTTTTCTAATTTCTGTATATTCATTCATCTTGTTCCAAGATCGATATGTAGTTGCAGGCCAGAGGATTTTAGGAGTGACTTGTGATGTCTTGTGTTGGAAGACAACAAGGTAGTGGTCTGACCTCATGACCGGAGTAATCCTTTGGAATGTGACTAGGTCTGGGTTGGCAAAAATTATACCTAATGTGTGTCCTGTGATGTGTGTGAGATTGTGAACGATTGGCTAGATTGTGTGTGTTTAGGCCAGTGTGGGTGATTTTGAGGTGTGGCATATTAGGTCGGTCAAACCATATGATGAGGTCACCAGGGATGCATAGGTCTGAGTATATTGTATTGTGTCTGGGAATGTTGCACTGGTAGGTGGTAGTCTGTAGAGAAGGAGAAAGAAACATGAAAAGATTAGGGTAGGGTTGCCCCTTACAAGGATGACCTCACAACCTCGTTCAGAAACATCCTCAGCTTTGGCGCCATTTTTTGTTTCTTTAAATATGTCAGCTAAGCCATCTCCTCCTTTACCTATGTGATTTTATGTCACAGATTGATAGCCTGGTGAAAACAGCTTCATCCACTACTGGTGCCATGTCTTCCCTCAGCCATGAGTCAGTTATGCATAGTAAGTCAGGTTCTGTGTCTATCTTTAAGTTGAATATGTGTTTTTTTAAATGGAACAAGCATTTATCAATAGGCAGTCTAAAGAATATTTTTGGAGATGGTGTGACTTTGTACTGCATGACAGTGAGTTTATTCTTTGAAATAGTGGGTGGTGTACTAATTTTGGTTATGTTAACTGTTGCAGGTCAGAGAAAGTGTGTTTTTGTATCTCATTATCTTCCTTCAAAAGGCTTACAAGACATTGTATTGGGTGTGCATGTGGGGGTGGCGTTGTGTCGGGTTGAAATTAAGGGATGGGGCTGTGGAGTTGTGTCTGAAAATTAGGCTTATCATGTGATTGACAACGAATTGCAAGGTTATGAAGAGTGTTGTGGAGTTGCTTTCCTTTGCGTATGTTGAAGGTGGAAGGTGTGTGGAGTTTGCGTATTTTGAAGGTGGAAGGTGTGTGGAGTAGGAGTGGTGGTGGCGCATGAGGGCCATATTTTATGGCTCGGAATTCAGCAATGGATGATAGACGTGTGAATGAAAGTTGTGATTGTGGATTCAGCATTTGGTCTTTTTGTTGTATGGCTAGTGTGAGAAAGGAAATGAAATGAAAATAGGATTTCTAAAGCGCACTAATACCCACGGGTGTCTAGGGGCTGATGCTCCACGGGGAGGAGAAGCAAGGTACCAAACCACCGGCAGCAGCGAGTTTTACCGAGTGATGGAAGAACGTATTTAACCTAATTGATGAAAAGCCAGGTTTTTAGCGCTTTGCGAAAGGTGAGCAGATCGTTTGAAGTTTTGAGGGTGAGTGGCATAGTGTTCCAGAGTTTAGCAGTCGTAACTGAAAAACTCCTTCCTCCCCAGGTAGCCCTCCTGAACTTGGGGACAACCAGATTAGCCTGGGAGGCTGATCTTAGATTTCTGGCTGGAATGTAGCGATGGAAAAGTTGCCTAATAGAGGTTGGTCCCTTGGAGTGGAGGGGCTTGAAGGCTAAGCACAAGGATTTGAACACAACCCTCTTCTTAACCGGGAGCCAGTGAAGTGATGGAAGAAACTTGGATACCGACTGATGTTTTGGAATCCCTAATAGCAGCCTGGCCGCCGCATTCTGGACCAATTGCAGCTTGTCTAAGGCTTTCTTGTGGGCCGTCAGGAAAAGCCCATTGCAATAGTCTATTTTAGCAAAAACTAGAGTGGTAATCACCGCTTTCCGCAGGTTCAGCGGTATGCAAGGGAAGATCTTTCGGAGAGATTTGAAGATGAAAAAACAAGATGAGGTGATAGCATTAGCATGTCCCACAAAGGAAAGTTTTTCATCAACCTGAATTCCCAGATTTTTCACCATTGGCACGGGAGTAGGGAGTGGACCCATTTCCTGAGGCCACCAGCTGGGGCCCCAGAATGATGGATTGTTGCCAAACAACAGCACCTCCGTTGTATCGGAATTCAGTTTCAAACAGTTGGTAGACATCCTTTTCCCAATCTGCAGCATACAGTTGTGGAAACAATTAGCTATGTTGTCTACGTTTTCTGTGACTGACACCACTATCTGGGTGTCGTCAGCGTAGGAGACAACTGAAAAGCCGAGGCTTTTGATCAGTAAGACTAGAGGTGTAACGTACAGATTAAAAAGAGTAGGACTCAGTGAAGATCCCTGTGGAACACCACAGGGAAGAGTGACAGAAGTAGATCTGTGGCCGTTACATTCCATGTACTGCGTTCTGTCAGAGAGGAAAGAGCTGAGGAGACTAAGTGCGGTACCTCCAACACCTATCTCGGACATCCGATATATCAGGAGTTGATGGTTTACCGTGTCGAACGCTGCCGACAGATAAAGTAAAATTAGGGCAGCGTTCCCTCCTTTGTCTAAGGTTGCTTTGACATATTCTGTGGCTGTGATCAGAGCTGTCTCCGTGCTATGTTGGCCCCTAAAGCCAAACTGGGAGGGGACCAGTAGATCGTGTTCCTGGATGTAGAGAGAGAGCTCGGTGATTATGGCTTTCTCTATCAGTTTGGCCGGAAAGGGGAGTCGAGATATTGGCCTATAGTTGTTAGGAATGTCAGTGTCCAAATTAGCCTTTTTTAAAAGAGGGAGAATTGATGCGACTTTCCAGCTTTTGGGGAAATAGCCAGAACGAAGGATTTGATTAGAAATCCCTAGAAGATGGCCCGGAACTATATTTGAGCCCAATTGGAGAGCTCTAGGTGGGCAAGGGTCAAACGGAGATCCTGACTTAGTTTGCCTGAACAGATTAGTAAATTGGTCTAACCTAAGGGGATAGAGATGGATTTAAATGTATGTTATTTATGTTGGTATTCAGAGAAGAGTGGATGCATGTAAGTATGTGTGGATGGTTGGGATTTTTGAATGAGTGAGATTTTGTTCAGTTGAATTTCATATGTGCATTTTTTTTTGTTGGGTAGTATTGTCTGGTATTTTGGTTGTGACTTGGGGTGTAGGTTTTGAGTGTGAAGTTCCAGTGAGTTGTGCATGTTGAAGGAGAAGGGGCATTGAGTGTGAGAGGAGAGTCTCTGTGTGGTGTAAGAGTGGGTAAACGGGGTTTGATAGATGGTTGCAAGCTGAGTAGGGCAATGATCTTGCCTTATTAGTGGAAGGACATTTTGAAAGAGTGTTGTCATTGGTCTTGTGTGACCAGAAGAGGATAGTTGTGTTGTAGAGTGGTATGATAGATGGTTCAGTAAAGGGTTCAGAAGGGTGGCAAGGGCAATGCTAGGAGTAGGCAGAGGGCAGTGAAAAGAGTTTGTTTGGAAGGGTGGTAGTTTGTGAGATTGATGGTGTGTGTTTTGTTGGTTATTGGTATATAAGCAAAATATGTTTTTGGTGGTGTTGTAGTACAGATATGTGGTTTCTGTAGGAGTGTGTGGGTGTAGGGGTAGAAGGGTGTGTAGGAGTGTATTACACAACTAGGTAGTGTTTGGTGAGTGAGAGGAGGGTGGATCAACCTTGATTGTTGGTAGAGAGAGGTATGTGTTTGTTTTATAGTGTGTGCATGGCTGTGTTTTCCGCTGTTCCTGTAGTGTGGTTGTGGATTTTAAAACAGGCAACATGTCTGCCCCTCGGCTCTTCCTGGTCCAAACAGGCAGTTCCTGTCTTTTCCTTGGTGACCTCAGCATATGGTTGGTATACTGTCGACAGTGAATTCTCAACTTCTCCCTAATGGCAAAGCCTTTGCAGATGTTGGCACACAAAGAAGTGTCAGATCCGATGCCATGGGATTACAATTGTTTGCTTGCCTTTCTGGAGCTGAGAGGGAGTCTGTGTCGTACTCCAGTCTTAGGAATACCTGATTACAACAAAGCGTTTTCGCTATTCAGTCATGAACAGGAAGGTTGTGTGCTCTCCGTAAACACACAGTTACATGGAATTGTCCATAGACCTGTGGCCTATTTCTATGCTACATTAGATCCTGTCTCTGCAATGGAGTACCTCCCAGACCATAAATTACCATAGGTTGTGGAGCCGGGATCTGTAACAGTATCCCTGCTCGGGTTCTATCTCTGAACTCTTTTTACTTTGGTGCAGTTTTTCACAATCTGTATAAATCCCCATATTCAAATTTTTAACTCCAACCCAACTTATTCAATAAATACACTTACACTAGGTCTTTGTTTGATTTGTTATCACTCTTATTGATTTCAAAGATTTTGTATCATCATTTCACATAGACACGTAAACAAATACCAAATTTTACAGTAACACAAATATATAACACACTTCACTGTATCATCATTTGACATAGACACGTAAACAAATACCAATTTTACATTAGATCCTGTAGCATCAGCGTTGCCCGGATGTCTCAAAACCATTGCTGCAACTGGTGTCCGTATTGAACGATGTAAGAGTATCATGATGGGTCACCCACTGACAGAGTACGTTCCACACTCAGTTGAAATTCTGTTGACAAGTACAGAAACACAGCACTTGACAAATAACCGATTGATGAGGTATGAGCAGGTGATTTTAGCTGCTGACAATGTAACTCTTAAGCGCAGCTCTGTGTTGAACCCTGCTCCCTTGTTACCTGTTCCAAATTCTGAGGGGGAAGAAAGGGAAGACCATGACTGTCTTGATGTCAATGAGCTATGCACCAAACCACTTCCTGACATTGTGAAGGAACCACTATCTGACCTGATCATGTTCTGTTTGTTGATGGTTCATGCTTAAGAGACAATGAAGGAAACCTGAGAGCAGCTTTTGCTTTCTGTACTTTTTCTGGAGTGGTGGAAGCTGCTTGTCTACCAGGAGTATACTCCGTGCATGTGGCTAAACTCATTGCATTGACTCATGCATGCTGGGTTTCTAAAAAAACTCTGAGTTAAGATCTATACCGACAGCCAGTATGGGTTCAGAGTGGTTCATGACTTCAGACAGCTATGGTCTCCACGGGGATTTATGACTTCATCTGCGTCTCCGATTAGGAAGGGAGACACTGTGAGACAATTGTTGGAGGCATTACAGCTGCCAAAGGAAATTTCTATTGTAAAATGTTCTGCACACTGTAAGGGAACAGATTATGTTACTGTAGGAAAACGATATGCAGATGAAGTTGCATGTTATTGTGCTTTGAATGCATGTACTTTTAATGGAGAATACAGAAACGAGGACACGGAGGTGACCGATTTCAATATGATATTGGCTGCTGCTGATACTTGGGATGAGGTAAGGCGTATGCAGGAAGAGGTTTTTGAAGAGGAACAGTCGGGCTGGATCAGAGCAGGTTTTGTGAAGAGAGAGGATGATATCTGGGTGTTAGCAGATGAGAGAGCAGTTCTGTCCAACTGCTTATTGTACCCTATGGAAAGGCAAGTTCATGGTTCGGCACATGTAGGAAGAGATGCGATGGTGAGTTTGTTCAGGCAGACATGGTTCAATCCAAGGTTTCGGGTGGTTGGAGAAGCATTGTGCCACCGATGTGTAACGTGCCAGAAAATTAACGCAGGGAAAAGGACTGTTGTTACACTGAGTCACATAGGGAGGTAAGGAGGACCTTTCAGTAGAATGCAGTTGGATTTTGTTGAGATGCTCATGTGCAATGGATTGAGGTACATTCTGGTTGTGGTCTGCATATTGTCCCGTTGGGTCGATGCCTATCCAGCTAGGATGTGTGACAGTCTCACAGTAGCTAAGCTGTTGTTGAGGGAGCTCATTCTGAAATTCGGATTTCAAACTACATTGGAATCAGACCGAGGAACTCATTTAAATAATGAGGCCCTGAAATTGCTATGTGCAGCTTTGTGGGTGGAACAGAGACTACATTGCTGTTACAAGCAGGAAGCCTCAGGAATTGTTGAACAGGTCAATGGCACTCTGAAGTCGAGATTGGCAAAGGTGTGCTTCAACGTCTCTGAAATGGCCCGAAGCATTGCCTCTTGTGCTGAGGAGTCTACGCAGTATTCCTGATGAAGAACTGGCTTGTTGCCTCATGAGGTTCTTATGGGGCAAGCCATGAGATCACCTGCTGTGCCTGCCAATATGCTTGTGAATATCTCAGATGATTTGATTTTCGACTAATGTAAAGGATTGGCTGATGTGGTTCGTTCTGTGTTTCATCAGGTTGAAGCAGCGACTGCACCAACATCAGGAGATCTCTGCCACGACCTAAATCTTGGAGGCTGGGTGTCTTTGTTCACCTGACATCATGAGCCGGCATGTGGTAAGAAGTACCTGGATCCTTTTGAGCTTGTTGACTTCAGACCCACACTTGCACTGAAAGCAAGTGCAGGAGCATAGACTTTCAGGTGCTGCCCAGTAACTTCCGTCTCAAAAAACGTTGGCACCTCTCTCACCTACCTCCCTCTATGATACCTTTAGGGTCGTGAATTAATATTTAATTTAAAGCAAAACACTTAGGCCTGATTCACAGGGCCCTCTGCACTCATGATGGAGGGCCCACAGTTGTGGCAGGGGCCCGCAGTCGTAGTGGGGGGGCCACCTCTCATGGCGGGACATCTGCATTGCAATTTATCATTGTGGATGCCCCACCACGAGTGCGGGCCCCCTCCACAACTACAGAGGCCCTTTGTGAATCGAGTACTTATATTCTTACTTCCAAATGCTACATTTTTGTATCTATGAATTTTCCCCCTGCACCTCATATCAGAAACCTGAGGCCTTGAATGGAATCACTACCAGACTGCAGAATAACAAGATTGCTAAATTTATCCCATTCCAAAACCAGAAGCCTAATGTCCTAGACCTCAGAGGGAGCCACAGAACGTAATCAAATCTCATTGGATGTTAACTTCTATTCTTGGCTCTGCTTATGTGACCTCAGGGCCAGTGTTTGAAAGGCTAGGTACCGTTTTAACAAGTGTAACCCAGTGGTAGCTGCTGCTAACTTTAGTGACACCTAACTGAGGTCTATGATTACCAGGGTACAATCATGGTGTTGTTTACTCCAAACGGACCCCAGCATCCCTGGAATATTATGATAACATAATCAATATGAAATCCTCTTGAGAATTAAAATGTTGGTTATTTTTCCTGAATTGTTTTAAACTAACAATGTACAGTATTAACTTTCAACAAAGCACATCTCAGCATGCAAATACACTGAAAGCTCTTTTCTTGGATACTGGAACTGTAGCCCCAATTTCACACAAATATCATTGTTTTAATTGGCTTACAAAACACATAGATAACCATCGACTACAACATAAATTAATGTATATTTTGACAGTGTGGAAAATATGGTTTTGGGTTGCATTTTAAAAGCTCTTCTATCAAGCTGCTGGGCCCATCATCTTTCTTACACAGATATTTTTCTACAGAGCCCTCATTATGTGGGGCTCATAAATAAAAAAGCAGCCAAAAGCTTCGGGTGAAATCTGACCCAACATGCAGAATGACCAGGTGAAATCAACCCAGAATTACTGATTCCCAAGTAATTCCTCATTTCTTAGTGGACCCTCAGGTCCACCCCATAATGTTGGATTTTCCCTATCCCTGGAGTAAAAGTACCCCGAGTATCTGTAACTCTGGGGGTTGGGGAAAACCTGGCCGTATATTGGGCCACTCATAATGAGGGCTTGACCGCTTTTTTTACTGCACTTTTGACGTCAGTGTTTCTCAGGCTGTAGATGAATGGGTTCAACATGGGCGTCACAATGGTGTACACCACTGTCACCACCCTCTGCTGGTCTAATGCCTTGGCTGAGACTGGGCGGATGTAGGTAAAGAAGATGCTGCCGAAGAACAGGGTCACTACAGTGAGGTGGGAAGAGCATGTGGAGAAGGCCCGCTGCCTCCCTTTTGCTGATTGGATCTTCAGGATTCTGTATATGATACAAACATAAGAGCCAATGGTGAACATAAAGGGGCTCATGGCGACAAGGGAGCCCTCAATGAAGACCAGCCATTCATAAGAGGTGGTGTTGGAGCAAGCCAGTTTGAGGAGGGGCACAAGGTCGCAAAAGAAATGTCTGATGAGATTGGAGCCACAGAAGTCAAAATTGGACACAATGGCAACATGCAGCAAAGAATGCAAGGACACAAAGACCCAGGACCCACACACCAAGGATATGCACAGGCTTCTGGACATCACAGAAGTGTAGCGGAGTGGGTTACAGATGGCAGTGTATCGGTCGAAAGCCATCATGGCAAGAAGGTAGGCTTCAGTGCCTCCTGTGCAGAAGAATGCATACAGCTGGGCAAAGCAGCTAAGGAAGGGGATAGTTCTGACCTCTGACAGCATATCTTGCAACATCCTGGGGGCAATAGCTGAAGTGAAGCAAATGTCCACAAAAGACAAGTTGCACAGGAAGAAGTACTTAGGGGTATGAAGATGGTGGTCTCTGATAATTACGGCTATAATCATGGCATTCCCCATAACAGCCGTCAAGTACATGGCAAAGAACAATGCAAAGAGTCCAGCCTGCTGATTTGGGTAGTCCGACAGTCCCAGCAGGATGAAGTTCTTCACTGACGTCCAGTTTTTTTCTATTTGTCTCATGGTTGCATTAGATGCAATCTCCTTTTGGGTGGACTGTCTCTTCCTGCGGCAAGCAATTAGCAGGAGGCAAAGCATAGAAACACGTCAATATAGAGGGCAAGCTATAGCAGCAAACACACTCAGCAATTCATCCATTTATAGATTAACATATGGAAGCAGATCTGCTTTTCCAAAGAGTCACTCAATGAAGCATAAACAAAAAATAATTTAAGATACTGGTCTACAGACCTATATGGCCTTCCAGTACAAATTTGCTAATCTCTGGCCCCGCTCAATTCCTTCTCAGTCAGCCAGACATACAATGTCCTCATTAGGTCTGCATCCATGTTGTTGCTTCACTATAGCTCTTCACCTCTTATGGTACCAAGTGGGAAAGCGGGCAACTCAGGCAGGATGAAGAAACTAATGCGAAGATAGCAGGGCTGTTGGGGAGGCTTGAGTCTTGATGGAGAGATACATGTTAAGCTGATGGGGACACTTGGCGGGTATGGAGAAAACAAGGGGGCTCAAAGGAAGACATATAGTGCCATGGGGATATATCAAGAACCACAGGAGGTTATGGGTGAGATGGTGAGTTGATTGGGATACATAGTGGATTAGTGACACGTTGCAGATCTTGGGACCCCATGGAACTCGGACAACTGGCAATCCCTGTAAATGTATTGTCTGTTTTCCCTGAACCACAGGAACCAGATACTTTGGCAGGCTCATTGGGTCCTCATTTTCAGGCTTTGTCTGTATGGAGGAGCAAAGTCATACTGTGAAGGCTTACTCTTAAAGGCTGCTGTAAGGTAGAATAATACTGGTGGAACAGAGAAAACACATGATAATGGTCATGTCCAGTCAGTGATTTATATATTTCACAAAGGAATGGAGGTTTTCTTCATGTTAAGTTCAATAGTTAGAACACAATTTATAGATCCTCTGTTGAATGTTTATAGCCAATAATTAGGGCCCTCTAGATTTCTTTCAAAATATCAGAGTTACAAAACAAGTGTGTTAGAAATGGGGGTCTTTGGGGCCCTTGCTTCTAGTCAGGGTAAGGGGGATACACTCCTAAAATAACCCCTGCTCACCCCCTTGGTAGCTTGGCACGAGCAGACAGGCTTATCTCAGAGGCAGTGTGTAAAGCATTTGTGAACACATACAGTAATACAGTGAAAACACTACAAATGGACACCACACCACTTTAGAAAAATAAGTAATCTTTATCTAAACCAAAACAAGACCAAATGACAAAAATCCACAATACAGTATTAAAAATAAGGCTTTCAAATGGAAGAAATAGTTCAGTTCAATGCAAGTTGTACATGCAACACTTTTCTCACAAAGTACCTTAGATGCGTCACGCAAAAGAAACAAAATGGCCACAGGGAAGGTGATGCGTCAGTTCCTTACACACAGGGAAGGTGATGCGTTGGTTCCTTGCTTCGGGGGAGGTGATGCGTCGGTTCCTTACTGTAGCGCAGGGGAGGTGATGCGTCGGTTCCTTACCGGAGAGGAGGTGATGCATCGTTTTCTTACTGCGTGGGGAGTTGATGCGTCTGTTTCTTACTGCGTCCCCCAACGATGCGACAGTCTTGGCACCTAGATGCGATGCGTCGATCCGGTACGATGCGTGGTTTCGTTCAGCCGCACAGCAGGCTTGCGTTGGGATCGGTGCTGTGATCTCGGACTTTGGAGATCATTGCACCTGATGCATCGTGCGGCGATTTCTCGAGCAACGGCAGGCGCTGCAACGGTTTCTTCGGCGATGCATCGGAAACAGGTGCGGAATCGTCACGCTTCTTCGATGTTGCATCGATTTTCCAGCTCCCAGCAACAAACAGTCTCTAGGGGTCCTAAACAGCAGCAGGCACCTCTTTGCAGGTTGGAATTCCCAGCAAGGGAATTCAGGGGAGCTGGTGGTGAAGTCTTTGTGTCCCTGAGACTTCAGAACAGGAGGCAAGCTCAGTTTCAAGCCCTTCGAGATCTTTTTCTTCAAGCAGGTGGCAAAGCAAACAGCAAAGTCCTTTTCTCCTTTCCTTGGCAGCAAGTAGCCACTCCAGGCCAACCCCAGACAGCAAACAGCACAGGGGCAGTATTCCTCCTCAGCTTATCCGGCTCTTCTCCTTGGCAAAGGTTCCTCTTGCTTTTTCCAGAAGTGATATAAAAGTCTGGGGTCTGGGCCCCAATATTTATACCACAAAATCCTTTGTTCTCTGATGGCAGAGAGGGTCTGTACCCAGCCAAAACCAGTTCTGTCTTCACTGGTGTAGCTTCCTGGCAGGAGGTGGAGACAGCATTGTTGAAGGCAGACCAGGCCTACGCAGGTGAAAGGGAATCTCCTCCCACTACTCTAAATGCAGCCCAGGTCTATTCAGCCCAGCCCTGACTCATCAGATGTCTGGAGCCACTGCCCCTCTCCAGCCCCTGTCATCCAAAAGCCAGACATGCAATACACAAACCTAGCAGAGGCACACTGGATGGTTAGGCAAGAAAATACCTACTTTCTAAAAGTGATATTTTCAAACACAGAATGCAAAAATCACCCTCACTAAAAGATGCACTTTAACATTCTGAGTTCAGGCATACTAAACTTTATTTTTCTATCTTGTTCCCAGGGTCAGTTATGTTTATAAGATGTTATAAACAAACTCCCCATTCTGTCCTATGGGAACAGATAGCCTTGCAATAGTGAAAAACGAAATTGGCAGTATTTCACTATCAGGACATTCATGTCAACAGAACGTGTTTCCTCAAATCAACTACTGCTAGTGGGCTGCAGCACTGGTTGTGCCACCCACAGAAGCAGCCTGTAAAATATAACTCTGGCCTGTCATTGCTGAGCCTGTGTGTAGTCTGGGACTGCCATGTCGACTTGGCAAGTGCACACACTTGCCAGTCCCTAACCTTCCCTTTTCTTACATATTAGTCACCCCTAACGTAGGCCCAAGGTACCCCTGTGGGCAGGGTGCATTGTATGTGAAAGGTAGGACATGCCCTGATGTGAGTGGCATGTCCTGATAGTTGTGAGAAAAAGAGAGGGACCCCTTATACCAAAGGAATAGGGTGCTAAACGGTCATGTCAACAGAACGTGTTTCCTTTGGAAAAACCGCTAGTCTAATACTATTGACTATATATCCTGTTGTACAGCACACACACATGCATTCAACCTGTCCACATACATAGAGGGAGCAGTATAATAACACACCCTAAACCCTTTACTAGTGAATCAAAAACAATAATTTTATAAAAATATATCGATTTATTTCTCAAATTGTATTAGATTATACATTAAAAAAGCATAGGCTTAACAGTGCAAAGATAAACAATATTTCTATTCTGTCAAAATATCATCATGGGGCACAATAATTACATACAATTTTCATTAAAAACAAATTTCACATAAAAACCAAGGAGAGTACATGTAGAAGACAGAAGACTATGTCATTGAATGGCCCACATCCGTGATTATTTCATTAAGAGGCTGAGACCCGGTACCATACATAAAATGAGCATTCAGTGGTCCCAGTTTCCTCACAGATTGTGTTCCCTTTGTAAAGCGTCGACGCGTTTCGATGGTGCATTTATATAGCCATCTTTTTCAAGACCGAATCATTTGTAACTCTCACAAACATAAGATTAGAACCTGGAACGGTTTGGACCACCTCTTACTGTAGTCAGATGAAAACAAGGCGTATCTGGATTTCAGAATGTCCGATAGGTTCCTAGGGGCATCTACCTCCTTCTATTCTATTCGGGTCCCACTAGACAATGAGTGGAGAATCATAAAACGAGCTGTGGTATAGCACTTTGAAATATATTGGGTTCACAGGCGCCAATGGCCTCGGTCGGGTGATGGAATTAAAAAGTCTTTTAAAAATTTATAATATCATGAGGAGGACAGATGTCCAAGTAGTCAGTTACAGCTGTCGGTGCACCTTATTGGTTGATGGTTGCCCCAGCATGGATCCCTTTTATAATTAGGGTTTTTACGTCCTTAGGCTGTCCTTTCGCGTGGCTTCTCTTGTCGTCCGGGTATGAATGAATACCCGGGATCCATGCTGGGGCAACCATCAACCAATAAGGTGCACCGACAGCTGTAACTGACTACTTGGACATCTGTCCTCCTCATGATATAATACATTTTTTAAAGACTTTTTAATTCCATCACCCAACCGAGGCCATTGGCGCCTGTGAACCCAATATATTTCAAAGTGCTATACCACAGCTCGTTTTATGATTCTCCACTCATTGTCTAGTGGGACCCGAATAGAATAGAAGGAGGTAGATGCCCCTAGGAACCTATCGGACATTCTGAAATCCAGATACGCCTTGTTTTCATCTGACTACAGTAAGAGGTGGTCCAAACCGTTCCAGGTTCTAATCTTATGTTTGTGAGAGTTACAAATGATTCGGTCTTGAAAAAGATGGCTATATAAATGCACCATCGAAACGCGTCGACGCTTTACAAAGGGAACACAATCTGTGAGGAAACTGGGACCACTGAATGCTCATTTTATGTATGGTACCGGGTCTCAGCCTCTTAATGAAATAATCACGGATGTGGGCCATTCAATGACATAGTCTTCTGTCTTCTACATGTACTCTCCTTGGTTTTTATGTGAAATTTGTTTTTAATGAAAATTGTATGTAATTATTGTGCCCCATGATGATATTTTGACAGAATAGAAATATTGTTTATCTTTGCACTGTTAAGCCTATGCTTTTTTAATGTATAATCTAATACAATTTGAGAAATAAATCGATATATTTTTATAAAATTATTGTTTTTGATTCACTAGTAAAGGGTTTAGGGTGTGTTATTATACTGCTCCTCTATGTATGTGGACAGGTTGAATGCATGTGTGTGTGCTGTACAACAGGATATATAGTCAATAGTATTAGACTAGCGGTTTTTCCAAAGGAAACACGTTCTGTTGACATGACCGTTTAGCACCCTATTCCTTTGGTATAAGGGGTCCTCTCTTTTTCTCACAACTATCAGGACATGCCACTCACATCAGGGCATGTCCTACCTTTCACATACAATGCACCCTGCCCACAGGGGTACCTTGGGCCTACGTTAGGGGTGACTAATATGTAAGAAAAGGGAAGGTTAGGGACTGGCAAGTGTGTGCACTTGCCAAGTCGACATGGCAGTCCCAGACTACACACAGGCTCAGCAATGACAGGCCAGAGTTATATTTTACAGGCTGCTTCTGTGGGTGGCACAACCAGTGCTGCAGCCCACTAGCAGTATTTGATTTACAGGCCATGGGCACACACAGTGCACTATACTAGGGTCTGACAAGTAAATCAAATAAGCCAATCATGGAATCACTAATCCATAACAACAATTTACAAAGGGAGCACTTGCACTTTGGCACTGAACAGCAGTGGCAAAGTGCCCAAAGCATCTAGACCAGCAAAACGGAGTCCAACATACAGCAAAACACAGGAGGCAAAGGCAAAAAATGGAAGGGAGACCCACGCCAATGGTGCCAGGTCTAACACGTGTCCCCTCCAGCTGAAATGTGGGGAGAACTACCCACCCTCTTAGGAGTTCTCTTCACTAAGGCGGAAAAATCTGGACAGACCATCAGCATTGGCGTGTACTGTACCAGGGCGGTGTTCCACTGTAAAGTCCATCCCCTGTAGGGAAATGGACCACCTCAACAGCTTTGGATTCTCACCCCTCATTTGCATCAACCATCTGAGGGGCCTGTGGTCTGTCTGAACCC
The DNA here is from genome assembly GCA_963921515.1 of Calotriton arnoldi. NCBI lineage: Eukaryota > Metazoa > Chordata > Amphibia > Caudata > Salamandridae > Calotriton > Calotriton arnoldi. The sequence continues at coordinate 915,311 of CAWUFW010004042.1, forward strand.
GGAAGTGAGTCCCAAACAAGTATGGTCTCAGCTTCTTCAGCGCCCAGACCACAGCAAATGCCTCACGCTCAATCGCACTCCACCTCTGTTCCCGTGGAAGTAACCTCCTACTAATGAAGGCTACAGGTTGGTCTAGGCGCTCCTTATTTAGCTGTGAGAGCACAGCACCCACACCATGCTCTGAAGCATCTGTCTGCACAATGAACTCTTCTGAGAAGTTGGGTGCCTTAAGCACGGGCGCTGTGCACATGGCAGATTTCAGGGCATCAAAAGCCTACTGGCAGGCCTCAGTCCAATTCACTTTCTTGGGCTGCTTCCTGGAAGTCAGCTCTGTCAAGGGGGCAACAATGGTGCCATACCCCTTGACAAATCTCCTGTAATACCCTGTGAGTCCTAAAAAAGCTCTCACCTCTGCCTGAGTCTTGGGGGGGTTCCCAAGCCAGAATGGTATCAATCTTGGGCTGTAGGGGCGCCACCTGGCCGCTCCCCACCTGGTGTCCAAAGTACACCACTGAACCCTGCCCGATCTGGCACTTGCTTGCCTTGATCGTGAGGCCTGCCCTCCGCAGCTCCTTCAACACTTCCCAGAGATGGTGCAGATGTTCCTCCCAAGTGGCACTGAACAATGCAATGTCATCCAGGTAGGCGGCACTGAAATCTTACAGCCCAACCAACACCAGGTTGACCAACCTCTGAAAGGTGGCAGGGGCATTCTTCATCCCAAAGGGCATCACCCGGAATTGGTAGTGCCCATCTGGTGTGGAGAATGCTGACCTCTCTCTGGCCCCATCAGTTAAGGTGATCTGCCAGTACCCAGACATTAAGTCAAACGTACTGAGGTACCGGGCAGCCCCCAACCGATCGATGAGTTCATCAGCTCTGGGAATGGGGTGCGCGTCAGTCCTAGTGACTGAATTGAGCCCTCGGTAGTCCACACAGAACCGGAGCTCTGGCGTGGCACCGGGAGCAGCAGCCTTCAGGACCAAGACCACTAGGCTAGCCCAAGGGCTGCTTGAGGGCTCAAGCACCCCTAGCGCTAAAATCTTGGAGACCTCCTCCTTGATGCAAGCTCTGATCCTTTCAGTCACTCTGTAAATCTTATGTTTTTCTGGAGGACTGTCCCCAGTGTCCACATCATGGATGCAACACTGAGTGACACCGGGGGTCAGGGAGAACAGACCAGAAAATTGTCCCAACAGTTGGCGACAGTCACTCTGCTGTTCTGGGGTCAGGGCGGTAGAGAGGTTCACACCGTCCACTGACCCATCTTGCTCCTTTGCAGACAGGAGGTCAGGAAGAGGCTCAGTCTCCTCTTCCATCCTAGCATCTGTTGCTAGGAGCATGCCCACTTCGGACCTCTCCAAGTGGGGCTTCAGGCGGTTCACATGCACGACCCGCAAAGGGTTCCTGGGAGACTGCAAGTCCACCAAGTGGGTGACGTTACTCTTGCGCTCCACCACCTCAAATGGTCTGGTCCACTTATCCTGGAGTGCACAAGGCTCCACTGGGGCCATGACCCAAACCTTCTGTCCAGGCTGAAACTCGATCAGAGTGGCATTCTGATCATACCAGCATTTCATTTTCTCCTGGCTGGCTTCCAGGTTCGCCTGAGCGAGTTGCCTGAAGCGCTTAGTCTGGCTTCTGAAGGCAAGCATGTAGCTATATACATCCTGGGGAGGTTTACTGGAAGCTTTCTCCCAGCCTATGTTCTCCAGACTCAGAGGTCCTCTTACAGGATGTCAATACAGGACCTCAAAGGGACTGAACCCTAAGGACTTCTGCGGTACCTCTCTGTAAGCAAACAGCAGGCATGGTAAGAAGACGTCTAACGTAAGCCTCATGGGTTCACCAAGACCCATAATCATGCCCTTTAGGGTCCGGTTGAATCTCTCAACCAGCCCATTACCTTGGGGGTGGTAAGGAGTGGTGAACATATAGGTTACACCGCACTCCTGCCACACGGACTTCATATACTTCGATATGAAGTTGGTACCATGGTCGGACACCACCTCTCTGGGGAACCCCACACGGGAGAAAATCCCCATCAACGCACGACCCACCACGGGGGCCGTCACAGTCCGGAGAGGGATGGCTTCCAGGTACCGGGTGGCATGGTCCACCAAGACCAGGATAAACCTGTTGCCCATGGCTGTCTTGGGATCCAGAGGCCCCCCAATGTCAACACCCACACTCTCAAAGGGGGTGCTGACCACAGGGAAAGGTTGGAGAGGAGCCTTACACTTCCTCCCACTCTTGCCACTTGCCTGGCAAGTCTGGCAAGACCTACAGTGAGCATCAGAATGCTTGGGCATTTTGGGCCAGTAAAAGTGGGTGACAAGCCTTTCAAAGGTCTTGTCTTGCCCCAAAAGCCCTGCCAAAGGCACATCATGAGCCAAACTCAGTAGGAAGGCTCTGAAGCGCTGGAGTACCACCAGCGCACAGGCTGACCGAGGCTCAGCAACCTTATGCTCGCTATACAGGAGACCATTCTCTCAGTATATCCAATGTGATCCGGACTGATCACCTGCTGCCTGGTTTGCAGCCTGTTGTTGTAAACCAATGAGAGAAGGGCACGTCTGCTGCTCCTGGCAGAACTCCCCCCTGGTGAGCCCTCCTTCTTGCTGCCAATGGGTCAGCTCAGGCAGGTCCCCCAGTTCAGCCACTTGTTCCCCTGTAGGCTCCAGGGCATCCCCCTCAGGGTCTACCTCCTCCTGGACCGTGGGAACTTCGGGGGCTGGTTACCCGCGCCCCCTGCCTCGTCTCTTCCCGGCAGGCACCTGGCCCACTCTTTCAGGCTCCAGGTCCTCTTGAATGCACTTACCGGCTGCCATTGACCGAGTGGTCACACATGCCCACTCAGGCAGACCCAACATCTCCAAATGAGACCTCCGCTCCACCTTCGCCCAAGGGGAGCTCTCCAAATCATTGCCTAGCAGACAGTCAACAGGCATGGCTGGCCGTGCAGCTACTCTCAAGGTACCTGAGACCCCCCCCCAATCAAAGGGAACCTGTGCCACTTTGCAGAGGCACTCTGAGTTGTCAGAGGCAACTACTGGGTAGAATGTGTTGGGGACCACCTGCTCTTCAGACACCAGCCGACAACTGACAGCTGTCACACTGGCTCCGGTGTCTCTCAGAGCCTCCACACTATGGCCAATGATGGTCACCCACTGCCTGTACTTTTTAGCGTTATCAGGCACATGAGTCCTTGGGACCATCTCACTGTCTCCTAAAGAGACCAGGGACATCTCTGTGGGACCCCACCTACCTTGGGCACCCAACTCCTCCCCCATAGCTACACTAGCCAGTTCCTGGGGTGGTGCACCAGTGGGTTTGGTGGTAACCGGTTTGGGACACTTAGGATCCCCCCGGAAGTGGCCCACCTGACCACAACTAAAACAGGTTTTGGGACTCCTCTGAACAGGCTTACCTGTCGGGACCCATGGTTTCTTCTCAGTGGGAGGGTGAGAACCCTTACCTTGGTTCCCTTGGGGATTACTTTGGTGCCTTTTTTGGAACTCCTTTTGTTTGCCCTTGTCCCCCCAATCTTCTGCTGGGGACCCTGCCCACCTTTGGCGGAGTCTCCCACTGGACCTTTGTGGACCCTGGTACTGACCCAGCGGTCCGCCTCCACAGCAAGCTTCCTGGGGTCAGTCAGCTTACTATCTATCAGGTGCTGGCGTAGCTCTGGAAAACAACTACTGGACAAGTGCTCCCATGCAACCAAATCATAGAACCCCTGCAAGTCAGTTACCTTGCAACCCTTCACCCATCCATCCAGTGCTCTGCAAAAATAAGATACATACTCCACCCAAGTACTTGACTCCAGCTTCTTGCAGTTCCTAATTTTCTGCCTATAAAGCTCTGGGGTCAACCCATACCTGGCTGTCAAGGATTCCTTCATGGGGGCATAGGACATATGATCCTCAGTGGGCAAAGCTAGTAAGGTCTCTCTCCCTTCACCTATGAAGCGGCCACACAACCCCGCTCCCCAATCTCTTTCAGGGACCTGGTGGGACTTCATTGCTATTTCATAGGCCTTAAACCACTGCCCAATGTCCTCATGCTTCATGTAATCTTTGATAACGTCCTTGGGGATGTATACTTTCCCTTCTACAGGCCCGGATGGTGTGCTGCCACCAGAGGGAGCCATCTCTAGACTCTTTGCTTTCAGCTCCAACTCCCTCAACACTCTTTCATGCTCTAAAAGCATCTTTTTCTCTTCCATGGCTAACCTCTAATTCTCCAACTCCAATTTCTTATTCTCTATGTCAGACTGGCTCCCCAGCTTGAGCCTGGCAAGCTCCAAATCATGCACTCTTGCTTTTCTCCCTGTCCTCCAACTCTTCTGGAGACAGACCCCTTGAAGACACACTGCTGCCTTCCCTGGTAGGCCCCCCTCCAGCTAGGCCCACTAGCCCATCCTGCTGCCCTTCTAAATTCTCCCCCTCCACCATAGGCTCCTCGGTCTGCCCACTGGCATTCCTTGCTTCCAACCAGGCCCTCAGCACCTTTTGGAATTCCTCCTTTCTGGTGAGGCCTTTCATGGAGATTTTAAATTTTTTGCATATGGATTTAAGTTGTGGCACAGTGTAGGTATCAACCCTTTCCTCTTCAAATTCGATATCCACAGATGCAAGTGATGCTTGTTCACTCATGGTGACAATTGGCAGTTCTGAAGATGCAAAAAGATTCCAAGGAAAAAAAATTCTACTAAAATGTATGTGGTCGCGTAATGGACTGCACTCACTAGTAGTGTACACTAATCACTGTATGTAAATCACAAATGCAAGTCCAGGATCCTCACCGCTGACCACCAATGTTAGAAATGGGGGTCTCTAGTTGTCAGAGGTAGGTACCTTTGTCCAAATAGGGGCCCTTGCTTCTAGTCAGGGTAAGGGGGATACACTCCTAAAATAACCCCTGCTCACCCCCTTGGTAGCTTGGCACAAGCAGACAGGCTTATCTCAGAGGTAGTGTGTAAAGCATTTGTGAACACATACAGTAATACAGTGAAAACACTTCAAATGGACACCACACCGGTTTAGAAAAATAAGTAATCTTTATCTAAATCAAAACAAGACCAAACGACAAAAATCCACAATACAGTATTAAAAATAAGGCTTTCAAATGGTAGAAATAGTTCAGTTCAATGCAAGTTGTACATGCAACACTTTTCTCACAAAGTACCTTAGATGCGTCATGCAAAACAAACAAAATGGCCGCAGGGAAGGTGATGCGTCGGTTCCTTACACGCAGGGAAGGTGATGCGTTGGTTCCTTGCTTCGGGGGAGGTGATGCGTCGGTTCCTTACTGCAGCGCAGGGGAGGTGATGCATCGGTTCCTTACCGGAGAGGAGCTGATGCGTTGTTTTCTTACTGCGTGGGGAGTTGATGCATCTGTTTCTTACTGCGTCCCCCAACGATGCGACAGTCTTGGATTCTCGATGCAATGCGTCGATCCGGTATGATGCGTGGCTTCGTGCAGCCGCACAGCAGGCTTGCGTCGGGATCGGTGCGGTGATCTCGGACTTTGGAAATCGTTGCACTCGATGCGTCGTGCGGCGATTCCGCGAGCCGCGGCAGGCGCTGTGACAGTTTTTTCGGCGTTGCGTCGGAAACAGGTGCGGATGCGTCACGCTTCTTCGATGTTGTGTCGATTTTCCAGCTCCCAGCGACAAACAGTCTCTAGAGGTCCTAAACAGCAGCAGGCACCTCTTTGCAGGTTGGAATTCCCAGCAAGGGAATTTAGGGGAGCTGGTGGTGAAGTCTTTGTGTCCCTGAGACTTCAGAACAGGAGGCAAGCTCAGTTTCAAGCCCTTCGAGATCTTTTTCTTCAAGCAGGTGGCAAAGCAAACAGAAAAGTCCTTTTCTCCTTTCCGTGGCAGCAAGTAGCCACTGCAGACCAACCCCAGACAGCAAACAGCACAGGGGCAGTGTTCCTCCTCAGCTTATCCGGCTCTTCTCCTTGGCAAAGGTTCCTCTTGATTTCCCAGAAGTGATCTAAAAGTCTGGGGTCTGGGCCCCAATATTTATACCACAAAATCCTTTGTTCTCTGAAGGCAGAGAGTGCATGTACCCAGCCAAAACCAGTTCTGTCTTCACTGGTGCAGCTTCCTGGCAGGAGGTGGAGACAGCATTGTTGAAGGCAGACCAGGCCCATGCAGGTGAAAAGAAATCTCCTCCCCCCTACTCTAAATGCAGCCCAGGTCTATTCAGCCCAGCCCTGACTCGTCAGACTTCTGGAGCCACTGCCCCTCTCCAGCCCCTGTCATCCAAAAGCCAGACATGCAATAAACAAACCTAGCAGAGGCACACTGGATGGTTAGGCAAGAAAATACCTACTTTCTAAAAGTGGTATTTTCAAACACAGAATGCAAAAATCACCCTCACTAAAAGATGCACTTTAACATTCTGAGTTCAGGCATACTAAACTTTATTTTTCAATCTTGTTCCCAGGGTCAGTTATGTTTATAAGATGTTATAAACAAACTCCCCATTCTGTCCTATGGGAACAGATAGCCTTGTAATAGTGAAAAACGAAATTGGCAGTATTTCACTATCAGGACATGCCACACACATCAGGGCATGTCCTACCTTTCACATACAATGCACCCTGCCCACAGCAGTACCTTGGGCCAACCTTAGGGGTGACTAATATGTAAGAAAAGGGAAGGTTAGGGACTGGCAAGTGTGTGCACTTGCCAAGTCGACATGGCAGTCCCAGACTACACACAGGCTCTGCAATGGCAGGCCAGAGTTACATTTTACAGGCTGCTTCTATGGGTGGCACAACCAGTGCTGCAGCCCACTAGTAGTATTTGATTTACAGGCCCTGGGCACACAGTGCACTATACTAGGGTCTGACAAGTAAATCAAATAAGCCAATCATGGAATCACTAATCCATAACAACAATTTACAAAGGGAGCACTTTGGCACTGAACAGCAGTGGCAAAGTGCCCAAAGCATCTAGACCAGCAAAACGGAGTCCAACATACAGCAAAACACAGGAGGCAAAGGCAAAAAATGGAAGGGAGACCCACGCCAATGGTGCCAGGTCTAACAAAGTGTACTTAGGTAAGCTGAACGCAGGGAAAACCGCCACATTCTATGGTTATTTAGTTATAAAAGTGCTGTATGTCAGGTCTGCCGTGAAAATATTTACCAACAATGCATTCAGTAAAAGTGGTCGCAGTTTGCACACTGACATTTTCACAATGCATTGGTATTTTGTGAGCTGACCTGTGTACCAGTAGGCCAGTTCACAAACTACCGAATCGCAGTGGGTCGCAGTTTGACCTACCTCATGAATATTAATGAGGTAGGTCACAAATTGCAACCCACTATGGTTCGCTGCCATTGCAGGAATGCAAACTACCATGTCTGTGATTGCTTTTAAATCAAGCAATCTTTTTTTTTTTATTGAAGGCCATTTTCCAAAAAGGAAAATGGGATGCATTTAAAAAACAAATGAATACTTTTGCAAACATGCCTGGTTGTAAAAAAAAAATTTTTTGTCGACTTTCACAAAGGGAAGGGGTCCCTTGGGGGCCCCTTCCAGTTTGCATATGGTTACCACCAATTTAGATTTGGTAGTAAAATATGAATATTTTGTGACCAGATTTTGGTCGCAAAACATTGATACATAAGCTAAAGAATTGGTATTTGGAATAGACACCCTGGAAAAGCATCTTCCAATTACCAATTCTTTATTTATTCTAAAACCCAAATTGCGATTTGGTAAAATATCGGTTAAATGCACCTCCTGCAGAGAAATGTGTGTCCAGCAAATTTCAGGGGATATTGTTAACAGCAAGGTAACTCTGGTGGCTAATGTACTTGTGTTTTGTTTAGTCACAGTTCTGACTCATAAAGTAGCCCAGAGGATAACCTGTAACATCCAGATCACGGAATAGTATTTTATGTACATGGGTTACTGCTTTTGTCACAGAGATCCTTTTGTTAAATGCAGTCTTTAAAGTTATAATCCTTGTATTAAAGCACAGTGAGCTATCAACCGGCATCAAAGAGCTGCATTCACATTGCAATGAATGGATTAAAAACCTTATTTTTTTTATTGATCTTTCATTATGCTGAGGTTGATAAAAAAGGGTTCCTTTGGGTTGTAATACATGTACATGTACTACATGTGTATACAACTCCAGCCACCGAGTTACGTTTTAAATCCTGAGTTTGTGTTACTCCTGACCAAGCTCTTTTGACCTATGGTTCCTACCAGTGTGGATGATATGACTTCTACACATTGTAACCCCCTCTTTGTCCTATGTAACAATTCCTATACATTGATTTACACATGTATATGATTCATTGTCTCTGTATAATGTATGGGTGATGTAGAGCACTCTGACACCCAACCTTGGAATAAATAGCATTTTAAAGGAAATTAAATAAATATGAGAGGGACTTGAGAGAGATGTGGGGCACCGTTGGAGGGTGGTAGTGAGGGAATATTTGGAGAAGGATATCATGTGTCAACAGAATTGGTGCACTGGGCGCCACCAATGCTAAAGCCAGTCCTGATGTTGGAATGGGTTGAAAAAGGGGAAGTAGTAAGTAGTTATTGAGAGTAGTGGGCTTGTGTGCTTGTTAGTTGGGTGAATTGGCTAAAAAGGAGGGTAAAGTTTAAAAAATATGTTTGGGGTTTGTAGACCTGTGCCCCTGTTAATTGGGTGAATCACTAAAAAGGAGGGGGAAGTTTCAGAAGGATACTTGGTCATTAATAGTATTCAGAAAAGATTAGGATGAGTCAGAGAGAGGAGGGATAGGACAAATGTTGAAAGGAGAAGATTTTTTTATAAACAAACTGATGTTAAGTTATACATATATATACATATATATATATATATATATATATATATATATATATATATATATATATATATATATATATATATATATATTATCTACTAGCGGTCGCCAGTAGATAGTTATAGTTAGGACCTATTATCCATAGGAAATCCGCGACATTCTATTTGAAATAACTCTTGCGCCGGTTGACGAATCTTCGCGAAAGCTTCCAACTTGTTGGGGCGCTCCGCTCCTACCCTGAAAGTCTCGGGTTGATTCGTCAAGCGGGGGCGAGAAAAAAGGGGGGGTCCCAAAACGCGTTTTCCCCATTCATTTTTCCATAGGAACCTTTAGTCGCAGCTACAGCCCGAACTGCTTAACGGAATTACACCAAATTTGGCAAAGAGGTAGCCCTTGGTTCAATGTCGTGCCTTTTGCTTAAATGGTGTAAATCCGTTCAGTAGTTCCTGAGAAAATCAAAAGTAAAGTCAAATATATATATCTATGGGCGAGTAGGGTCCGCGTATCCTGAGCACACCCTGCGCGCACCGTCCCGATCACGAGCTGCATGCTAATTGGCTGTCAAGTGGCTGTCAACACTCCAAATCAGGAAGTGTTGGCAGCCATTTTGTCCTCGGTAGAACCGAGGGACAGAAACAAGTGCGCAAAGCACAAAAGGGGCAGGGTAGAAACACCCTGACCCCCTAGGTCTGCTCAGGGGTCCCACAAGGACCCCTGGGCAGAAAAACATTTTTTTTTTTAAACGGCGGGATGCGCTTAGGGTGCGCGGATCCCGCCGATAAAAAAAAAAAAAAGCACAAGAAACAAGTGCGCAAAACGCACAAAGGGGACAGGGTAGAAACACCCTGACCCCCTAGGTCTGCTCAGGGGGTCCCACAAGGACCCCCAGGGCAGAAAAAAGCATTTTTTTTTTTTCAAAATCGGAGGGATGCGCTTAGGGTGCGCGGATCCCACTGATTAAAAAAAGAAAACACAAGAAACAAGTGCGCAAAACACACAAAGGGGGCAGGGTAGAAACACCCTGACCCCCTAGGTCTGCTCAGGGGGTCCCACAAGGACCCCCTGGGCAGAAAAAAGCACAAAATAAAAAAAAGACCCCCTAGGTCTGCTCAGGGGGTCCCACAAGGACCCCCTGGGCAGAAAAAAAGCAAAAAAAAAAAAAGACCGGCATCGTGCCGAGGCCCCACCCCTCCCTGCAGCAGTCTGCAAACGCGCCCCCTGGCGCGTTTTAAGAAGGGAAGTAATTCCCCTTGAATACTGGGGGTCCCTGGGGGCCAACTAGCCCACCAGGAACCTCCGGTATGCACCAGGGGCTGCGTTGCAGAGAGGTGTACAGAGGCCACGCCCTTTTACACCTCTCTGCAACGCAGCTCTGTGGCGCTTTTGGAGGCCCCACCCCCTCCCTGCAGCAGTCTGCAAACGCGCCCCCTGGCGCGTTTTAAGAAGGGGAAGTAATTCCCCTTGAATACTGGGGGTCCCTGGGGGCCAACTAGCCCACCAGGAACCTCCGGTATGCGCCAGGGGCTGCGTTGCAGAGAGGTGTACAGAGGCCACGCCCTTTTACACCTCTCTGCAACGCAGCTCTGTGGCGCTTTTGGAGGTACATGGTGGGCTAGTTGGACTCCAGGGACCCTCAGTATTCAAGGGGACTTAATCCCCCAACTTAAAACGTGCCACGGGGCACGTTTGCACAGTGGTGAAGGGAGGGGGCGGGGCTTCAGGTGACATGTGTGCAAACAGGCCCCGTGGCGCATTTTGAGATGGGGAATGAAATCCCCTTCAATCCTGAGGGTCCCTGGGGCGAACTAGCCCACCAGGTACGTCCAGAAAGTGCCACAGAGCTGCGTTGCAGAGAGGTGCAAAAGGGGCGTGGCCTCTGAACACCTCTCTGCAACGCAGCTCCCTGGCGCATACTGGAGGTACAGGGTGGGCTAGTTGGACCCCAGGGACCTCATGATTCAAGGGGACTTAATCCCCCAACTTAAAACGCGCCACGGGGCGCGTTTGCACAGATGTCACCTCAGGCCCCGCCCCTCCCTTCACCATTGTGCAAATATTCCTCTAAAATCAGCCGAACTACGAATTCCGATTTACTCACCTGTTATCAGGAGAGACCTCAGTGCTGCATCTTTCAGCCGAGTACTGATCCTGAAAAGTAATTTTAACCGTACTTACCAGTAACTTGAATTTCCTTCCATAGGATTTCATTGACTGGTTTCACTTGGAAATTCTTCTAAGTGTGGAGTTTTGGAACTTTATAATATTCCTCTAAAATCAGCCGAAATACGAATTCCGATTTACTCACCTGTTATCAGGAGAGACCTCAGTGCTGCATCTTTCAGCCCAGTACTGATCCTGAAAAGTAATTTTAACCGTACTTACCAGTAACTTGAATTTCCTTCCATAGGATATCATTGACTGGTTTCACTTGGAAATTCTTCTAAGTGTGGAGTTTTGGAACTTTATAATATTCCTCTAAAATCAGCCGAAATACGAATTCCGATTTACTCACCTGTTATCAGGAGAGACCTCAGTGCTGCATCTTTCAGCCCAGTACTGATCCTGAAAAGTAATTTTAACCGTACTTACCAGTAACTTATATTTCCTTCCGTAGGAATCCATTGTCTGGTTTTCAGCAGAAAAGTTTCAAAGTGTTAATTTTCACAAACTACAAATATTCCTTAAAAATCGCCTGTATGACTTAAACGCATTCTTTCAACTGTTTACAGGAGATGCACCAGTGCTGGATCCAGGATCCACCACTGAGTAAGAAAAAGTAACGATAACACTACTTACCTGCTAAGTGAATTTTCTCCCATAGGATAACATTGGTGATTCTATGTGAAAAAGTTTCTAAGTGTCAACTTTTAAAATACAATAATATTCCTTAAAAATCACTACTGTAACCAAAACGCTTTTACTCAACTGTTTACAGGAGATGTCCCAGGACTGAATCTAGGATCCAGTCCTGTGGTTAGAAAAGTAATCCATAAAGTAACTAATTGCATTTAGCTAGAAATTCACATTGAGCTCAATGTTGCATTGTGTTTGAAATTGTGTTGCCCATTGCAACAACTGTAACTACTGTACTTAAAAGTCTATTGCCTATTTGCAAAGTATTTAAACTAAAGTAATTCATTCTGAGAAAGTATATTTTGTAATGTAATGTATAATGTAATTACAATGTAATTTAAAAAATAAAATATCTAAAAATAAATAGTTTAAAAAAATGTAGTAAATCAGTATCAAAAAAATAAATATAACAATTAATACATTTAAAAATTGTCATTTACAAAACCTTTGAAATTCACTGAAAAAAACCATAGGTTTCAGACATGTTATAGTTAGGAATTAGCATTTAAAAAACCTTTGAAATTCACTGAAAAAACCATAGGTTTCAGGCTTGTTATAGTTAGGAATTAGCATTTTAAAAACCTTTGAAATTCACTGAAAAAACCATAGGTTTCAGGCCTGTTATAGTTAGGGTTTAGCATTTAAAAAACCTTTGAAATTCACTGAAAAAACCATAGGTTTTAGGGAAAGTTATAGTTAGTTGGACATTGCACTCGTACAAAACCCGTGAAATTCCCCGTTATAGTTAGTTCAGCTAACTATAACTCGCGCCCGCAATGCACTGCTGATGACGTCACATATTACATCACTCATGACATGGTCAGTGACATCACTGATGACATCACTGATGACATCTCAAATCACATCACTGATGACATCATCCATGTGAGAATTTAATGCATCTTCTCACACCCTAATATAACTTTTGATACACCCACTCTAAATTACAGACTGCCATTCTCAAAACCATACACACTCCAATACCAATAAGTACATACCCACTCACTGATTCTTAGGTCTACACACACACATCTACTCACTCACCCGTACAGTCACTCATACTTACAGTCACTCAGTACAGGACTATCATATGCACTCATACACCTATATAAACACTCACACAACGCAACTCATCCATAGAGGTACTCACACACCTAGTCAGTCATGCAAATAATTAATCACACTCCAATTTACTCACCTATACAGTTATACACACCAGCTCACTTATTCATAAAAATACTAGCACATTCTTACGCTCCTATTCAATCACTGATGCAAGCACACACTCATCCATAGGGAGAAGTGTGGCTCAATGGTTAGAGCGGCAGACCCTGATGCAGAGATCTGGCCCGGGACCAGGGTTCAATTCCCGCCTCGGCGGGTCTTGGGCTCAATTTCCTCGGACCTGATAATTCTCGCCTCGGTGCCTATTCTAATCATGGGTCCCACTCTGCAACTCTGGGCAATAGCTTGCTTAATCTCCACAACGGCCCCAACAGCGCTGGGATGCCTGGCTTCACCCTGGGGGTGCCCAGGAGTGGACATTTCACAGGGAAAAGCCAGGAAGGGTTCCACAGCGGTATGCGTACAGCGCCAGGACACCCCTTTGGGGGTATAAGTGCGCTTTACAAGTACAAATTTAATTTCATATAGCCACTCTCACAATCACACACTCTCACTTATAGCCATTTATATACTCCAACACACATATATACTGCCTTTCACATATGTAGTTACTCACACATGTACCACTGAGATATACATTCAATCACTAACACACCCATACACACACTCACCCACCCATACAGTCCATCACAGACGCACTGTTGAAACCATGCACCCAGTGAATGACCCACTCACACATCTATGCACAGAGTCACACACACCCCACCCACACAAACACTGAGGCACTCATATAGATACTCAGAGAACCAATCCATAACCCATATAGACACTCATTTAGCTAGTCAGAAACCCATGCAGCTGCTTACACAACAACAGACAGACGGATACAGACATTCACACAGTTTAGTCACTCACCCATGCATCCAGTAAGATACATTTAATCACTCACTTATAGACTCAGTCACGCACCTACTAAATCATCCATTCAGACGCTTATACACCCACTCATTCTTCAATACGCCTTTCCCTATATATATTAAACATATTTAAACTTTACAGAAACACAGTCACTGGATGATGTCAGTGATGTCATCAGTGATGTCACTGACCATGTCATGAGTGATGTAATATGTGACGTCATCAGCAGTGCATTGCGGGGCGCGAGTTATAGTTAGCTGAACTAACTATAACGGGGGAATTTCACAGGTTTTGTACGAGTGCAATGTCCAACTAACTATAACTTTCCCTAAAACCTATGGTTTTTTCAGTGAATTTCAAAGGTTTTTAAATGCTAAACCCTAACTATAACAGGCCTGAAACCTATGGTTTTTTCAGTGAATATATATATACATATATATATATATATATATATACATATATATATATATATATATATATATATATGTGACACTTAGTAAAGCTTTATTGGCTGGAGTAAACCACTCTATATATATATATATATATTCACTGAAAAAACCATAGGTTTTAGGGACAGTTATAGTTAGAAATTAGCATTTAAAAAACCTTTGAAATTCACTGAAAACCATAGGTTTCAGACACGTTATAGTTAGAAATTAGCATTTAAAAAACCTTTGAAATTCACTGAAAAAACCATAGGTTTTAGGGAAAGTTATAGTTAGTTGGACATTGCACTCGTACAAAACCAGTGAAATTCCCCGTTATAGTTAGTTCAGCTAACTATAACTCGCGCCCCCGCAATGCACTGCTGATGACGTCACATATTACATCACTCATGACATGGTCAGTGACATCACTGATGACATCACTGATGACATCATACAATGTCTGTGTTTCTGTAAAGTTTAAATATGTTTAATATATATAGGCAAAGGTGTTTTGAAGAATGAGTGGGTGTATAAGTGTCTCAATGGATGATTGAGTAGGTGCGTGACTGACTCTACCAGTGAGTGATTAAACGTATCTTACTGAATGCATGGGTTACTGACTAAACTGTGTGAATGTCTGTATCCGTCTGTCTGTTGGTGTGTAAGTGGATGCATGGATTTGCGAATAGCTACATGAGTGTTTATATGGGTTATTGATTGGTTCTCTGAGTATCTGTATGGGTGGCTGAGTGTTTGTGTGGGTGGGGTGTGTGTGACTCTGTACATAGATGTGTGAGTGGGTGATTCACTGGGTGCATGATTTGAAGAGTGCATCTGTGATGGACTGTATGGGTGGGTGAGTGTGTGTATTGGTGTGTTAGTGATTGAATGTATATCTCAGTGGTACATGTGTGAGTAACTACATATGTGAAAGGCAGTATATATGTGTGTTGGAGTATATAAATGGCTATAAGTGAGAGTGTGTGATTGTGAGAGTGGCTATATGGATGAGTGTGTGCTTGCATCAGTGATTGCATAGCAGCGTAAGAATGTGCTAGTATTTGTATGAGTAAGTGAGCTGGTGTGTATAACTGTATAGGTGAGTAAATGGGAGTGTGATTAATTATTTGCATGACTGACTAGGTGTATGAGTACCTCTATGGATGAGTGGCGGTGTGTGAGTGTGTATATAGATGTATGAGTGCATATGATAGTCCTGTACTGAGTGACTGTAATTATGAGTGACTGTACGGGTGAGTGAGTAGATGTGTGTGTGTGTGTAGACCTAAGAATCAGTGAGTGGGTATGTAGTTATTGGTATTGGAGTGTGTATGGTTTTGAGAATGGCAGTCTAATTTAGAGTGGGTGTATCAAAAGTTATATTAGGGTGTGAGAAGATGCATTAAATTCTCACATGGATGATGTCATCAGTGATGTCATTTGAGATGTCATCAGTGATGTCATCAGTGATGTCACTGACCATGTCATGAGTGATGTAATATGTGACGTCATCAGCAGTGCATTGCGGGCGCGAGTTATAGTTAGCTGAACTAACTATAACGGGGAATTTCACAGGTTTTGTACGAGTGCAATGTCCAACTAACTATAACTTTCCCTAAAACCTACGGTTTTTTCAGTGAATTTCAAAGGTTTTTTAAATGCTAATTTCTAACTATAACTGTCCCTAAAACCTATGGTTTTTTCAGTGAATTTCAAAGGTTTTTAAATGCTAATTCCTAACTATAACATATCTGAAACCTATGGTTTTTTTCAGTGAATTTTAAAGGTTTTGTAAATGACAATTTTTAAATGTATTAATTGTTATATTTATTTTTTTGATACTGATTTACTACATTTTTTTAAACTATTTATTTTTAGATATTTTATTTTTAAATTACATTGTAATTACATTATACATTACATTATAAAATATACTTTCTCAGAATGAATTACTTTAGTTTAAATACTTTGCAAATAGGCAATAGACTTTTAAGTACAGTAGTTACAGTTGTTACAATGGGCAACACAATTTCAAACACAATGCAACATTGAGCTCAATGTGAATTTCTAGTTAAATGCAATTAGTTACTTTATGGATTACTTTTCTAACCACAGGACTGGATCCTAGATTCAGTCCTGGGACATCTCCTGTAAACAGTTGAGTAAAAGCGTTTTGGTTACAGTAGTGATTTTTAAGGAATAATATTGTATTTTAAAAGTTGACAGAAACTTTTTCACATAGAATCACCAATGTTATCCTATGGGAGGAAATTCACTTAGCAGGTAAGTAGTGTTATCGTTACTTTTTCTTACTCAGTGGTGGATCCTGGATCCAGCACTGGTGCATCTCCTGTAAACAGTTGAAATAATGCGTTTAAGTCATACAGGGGATTTTTAAGGAATATTTGTAGTTTGTGAAAATTGACACTTTGAAACTTTTCTGCTGAAAACCAGACAATGGATTCCTATGGAAGGAAATACAAGTTACTGGTAAGTACCGTTAGAATTACTTTTCAGGGTCAGTGCTGGGCTAAAGGATGCAGCACTGGGTCCTCTCCTGATAACAGGTGAGTAAATCGGAATTCGTAGTTCGGCTGATTTTAGAGGAATATTATAAAGTTCCAAAACTCCACACAAGAATTTCCAAGTGAAACCAGTCAATGTTAGCCTATGGAAGGAAATTCAAGTTACTGGTAAGTACGGTTAGAATTACTTTTCAGGATCTGTACTGGGCTCAAAGATGCAGCACTGAGGTCTCTCCTGATAACAGGTGAGTAAATCGGAATTCGTAGTTCTGCTGATTTTAGAGGAATATTTGTATGTTTCAAAAATCGACACTTAGAAACTTTTTCAGCAAAAAGAAGGCAATGATATCCTATGGAAGGAAATTCAAGTTACTGGTAAGTACGGTTAAAATTACTTTTCAGGATCAGTACTGGGCTCAAAGATGCAGCACTGAGGTCTCTCCTGATAACAGGTGAGTAAATCGGAATTCGTAGTTCGGCTGATTTTAGAGGAATATTTGCACAATGGTGAAGGAAGGGGGTGGGGCCTGAGGTGACATGTCTGCAAACACGCCCTGTGGCGCGTTTTAAGTTGGAGAATTAATTCCTCCTCAATCCCGAGGGTCCCTAGGGGCCAACTAGCCCACCAGGAACCTCCAATATGCGCCAGGGGGCTGTGTTGCAGAGAGGTGTTCTGAGGCCACGCCCCTTTTTCCACCTCTCTGCAACGCAGCTCTGTGGCGCTTTCTGGACGTACCTTGGTGGGCTAGTTGGCCCCCAGGGACCCTCAGGATTGAAGAGGATTTAATTCCCCATCTTAAAACGCGCCACGGGGCCTGTTTGCACACATGTCACCTCAAGCCCTGCCCCCTCCCTTCACCACTGTGCAAATGCGCCCCGTGGCGCGTTTTAAGTCGGGGGATTAACTCCCCTTGAATCCTGAGGGTCCCTGGGGTGCAACTAACCCACCAGCTACCTCCATTAAGCGCCACAGAGCTGCGTTGCAGAGAGGTGTAAAAGGGGCGTGGCCTCAGAACACCTCTCTGCAACGCAGCCCCTGGCGCATACTGGAGGTTCCTGGTGGGCTAGTTGGCCCCCAGGGACCCCCAGTATTCAAGGGGAATTCGTTCCCCTTTGCAAACGCGCCAGGGGCGCGTTTGCAGAGTGCTGCCAAGGAGGGGGCGTGGCCTCCGGCGCGATGCCGGATTTTTATTTTTTTCCTAATTTGTGGAGGGGGCCACGTGGCCCCCTCCCGGGCCACTACTTGCCCCGGGGACCCCATCCCCCAGGGCTGGCCCTATCCTTTGGGGTCCGTGGGGGACCCCAACTCCCCACGGACCATGCCGGCTCCCCGCCTCCTGCGGGAGCCGGCTTGCTTTTCCACATGGGGAGCTGCTAACATGCAGCTCCCCGTGTGGAAAAGCAATGTTGCTGATTTTTGGAAGAGAGAGCAGATTTCCTGCTCTCTGTTCCAAAAACCAAAGCAGTTTGCTATGACAGGACGGGAGCCGCGAGGCTCCCGTCCTGTCATAGCAAACTACAGTGTCCCGGGGGTAGGCACCCCGGGACACTGCAGGAGCCAGCCCTCACAGGCTCCAGGAGGGGGGCCGCACGACCCCCCTCCCTTCAATTGCACAGCCCCGGGGAGGTGGTGGTCCCTGGGGCTTCAGGGGTCCGAAACGGACCCCCACATTTGTTTTCTAAGTGCCCCGGGGAGGTGGCGGTCCCCGGGGCATGTGGGGGAGCTGGAGCCCCCCCACACAGGTAATTAACAAAAAAAAAAGAAGCCCCGGGGAGGTGGCGGTCCCCGGGGCCCCCCCATTATATCTAAACCCACCCCCCCCCGCATGCCCCCGGGACTTGGGCCACGCTTCGATTTTTTTTTTATCAGCGGGATCCGCGCACCCTAAGCGCATCCCGCCGATTAAAAAAAAAAAGAAAAATGCTTTTTCTGCCCAGGGGGTCCTTGTGGGACCCCTGAGCAGACCTAGGGGTCAGGGTGTTTCTACCCTGCCCCCTTTGTGCGTTTTGCGCACTTGTTTCTGTGCCTCGGTTCTACCGAGGGACAAAATGGCTGCCAACACTTCCTGATTTGGAGTGTTGACAGCCAGTTGACAGCCAATTAGCATGCAGCTCGTGATCGGGACGGTGCGCGCAGGGTGCGCTCAGAGTGCGCGGATCCGACGCGGCCATAGATATATATGTGATTTTACTTGTGATTTTCTCAGGAACTACTGAACGGATTTACACCATTTAAGCAAAAGGCACGACACTGAACCAAGGGCTACCTCTTTGCCAAATTTGGTGTAATTCCGTTCAGCAGTTTGGGCTGTAGCTGCGACTAAAGGTTCCTATGGAAAAATGAATGGGGAAAACGCGTTTTGGGACCCCCCTTTTTTCTCGGCCCCCGCTTGACGAATCACCCGAGACTTTCAGGATAGGAGCGGACCGGAGCGCCCCAACAAGTTGGAAACTTTCGCGAAGATTCGTCAACCGGCGCCAACGTTATTTCAAATAGAATGTTGCGGATTTCCTATGGAAAATAGGTCCTAACTATAACTATCTACTGGCGACCGCCAGTAGATAATATATATATATATATACCCATCTGTACATAGAACCAGCAATATTTGCATGGTTTGATTTGAGTACTACCCCTTGCATGTGGAGTGCTTTAATTATAGCATACATGTAAATCTTATATGTGATCTTAATATCGAGAATATTTTTTTACTTAATATATATATTTTTTAATCACTATTTTAACTTACGGTTTTATGATTTTATGGCATTTGTCTTGTTGTCACCTAAGTGAGCCTACATTGTATTTTAATCATCGAGCATTGTTATTAACTGTGTTTTTAACTCGGCTTATGCCCTTTATTTGTTTTGATCTGATATTCACATGTATCTTGTCTTGAAGTATGCAATTTTTTAAATCAAATTTCTGAAATGAAACCTATACATGCATATATACACATAACACTTACTAAAGTTTTAGAAGCAGACATAAACCCCTCATTATATACACCCATATGTAAACCGAATAAAAATATATTTACATGGTCTGAGATATACATGAATCATGTGGTGTAATATACAAATTTCTTCTTCACCTTATATAAATGTATCTGCTTATAATAGGAAGTATAGTTCAATGTACAATGATACACATATAATCTTATGGTCAGATTTACCTACTGTGACATATATGTTATTTTATAGAAAGTAGGCTTAAATCCATTACATACACTCCTCCACTTATAGGTAATGTAAGTAAGATGTATTTATTATTTACTTTACATATACACATATATGTAATGCAAAATATACATATATTTATATATGTTTATATATATATTTCCCCCTTTTTTGCTACGAGTAAAATAAAGTACATATATACATGTATACAGACATACCCACACATCTAGATCTAACTATGTCTATGTGAATAGTACTATATCTAACATACACACATGTAAGCATTATACTTATTGATAATAATGTACACAGAATAAGTCTCTATGTATATGCATCCAATTAATCTGTACATGCTTGTGGTAATAGTTATATTTTGAGGCATACCCATGTATGTTGGGCATATACATAGACTATACAGACTATTTTTTTTATTTTATTTTTTATTTATTTTTTATTTCTTATGTCAAAATGTAATTGTCATCACTTCAACTATGGTTACTTTCCTCTCTAACCATATTTACATACAGTACTTTGACATATATGTTTTAGCCTAGAAAGGATCAGAAACCTATACGCAGAAACTCATCTATATGTATATTTTCTATATACAATGTGATAGAGAAGGATGCAATGTATATACATAACTTTCATGTTGTATAGTATGCAGACAAAGGAAAAGATACATAAACATACATATACCTGGGCATGTGCTCACATATGCATTCAGATGACAGTGCCATGAAGTATAGCTGCTTGGTCTTCATGTATGTATATATGCACTTACCCATAATGATGTCTCTATACATAAATATCTATATATGCATGCAAAGGTGTAGACGTATGCAAATTGCACACACATATTCACATATATGCTCACACAGATATATATATATATTTTTTACAACAGAGTTTTATATAGCGCGAACTTGACCCGAATCGGGTATTAGAGCGCTTTACATAGCACCAGTTGCATTACATGAGGACACATTCATTTTTGTTAGGCACGGGGAGATTAAGTGATTTGCCCAGAATCACAGGATGTTCAGCGTCATTGCCGAGATTCGAACCCAGTTCCCCAGATTCGAGGTCGACCGCCCTAGCCGTTAGGCCAACTCCTCATACATATGTGTTTGAGTTTGTGTATAAATATATGTATATATATTTATATATATATATATATATATATATATATATATATATATATATATATATATATATATATATATTCACTGAAAAAACCATAGGTTTCAGGCACGTTGTAGTTAGAAATTAGCATTTAAAAAACCTTAGAAATTCACAGAAAAAACCATAGGTTTCAGGAACGTTATAGTTAGTTGGACATTTCCCTCGTACAAAACCATAGAAATTCCGTCGTTATAGTTAGTTCAGCTAACTATAACTCGCGCCCCGCAATGCACTGCTGATGATGTCACATATTACATCATTCATGACATGGTCAGTGACATCATTGATGACATCACTGATGACATCTCAAATGACATCACTGATGACATCACTGATGACATCATCCAGTGACTGTGTTTCTGTAAAGTTTAAATATGTTTTATATATATGCCAAGGTGTATTGAAGAATGAGTGGGTGTATAAGTGTCAGGATGGAGGATTTAGTAGGTGCGTGACTGACTGTATAAGTGAGTGATTAAATGTGTCTTACTGAATGCATGGGTTAGTGACTAAACTGTGTGAATGTCTGTATCAGTCTGTCGTGTGTGGGTGGGTGGGAGGTGTGTGACTGTGCATAGATGTGTGAGTGGTTGATTCACTGGGTGTATGGGTTCAAGAGTACATGTGCAAACAGCTGTATGGGTGGGTGAGTGTGTGTTTGGGTGTGTTGGTGAGAGAATGGATGTCTCAGTGGTACATGTCCAAGTAACTACATATTTAAAAGGCAGTGTATGTGAGAGTTGGAGTATATAAATGACTATACGTGAGAGTCAGTGATTGTGAGAGTGGCTGAATGGATGAGTGTGTACTTGTATCAGTGATTATATAAGAGAGTAAGTATGCATTTGTTTCTGTATGAATAAGTGATGTGGTGTGTATAACTGTATACGTGAGTAAATGGAAGTGTGATTGATTCTTTGCATGACTGACTAGGTGTGTGAGTAACTCTGGATGAGTGGTGGTGTGTGAGTGTCTGTATAGGTATATGAGTGCATATGATATTGTTGTATTGATGAGTGACTGCATGTATGAGTGATTGTATGGGTGAATGAGTGGATGTGTGTGTTGACGTAGGAATCAGGGAGTGCGTATGTAGTAACTGGTGTTGGTGTGTCTATGGTTTCGAAATTAGTAGTCTGTATTTTACAGTGGGTGTACTAAAGGTTATATTAGGGTGTGAGGAGGTGCATCAGATTTTCATGTGGATGATGTCATCAGTGATGTCATTTGAGATGTCATCAGTGATGTCACTGACCATGTCATGAATGATGTAATATGTGACGTCATCAGCAGTGCATTGCGGGGGCGTGAGTTATAGTTAGCTGAACTAACTATAACGGCGGAATTTCTATGGTTTTGTACGAGGGAAATGTCCAACTAAGTATAACGTTCCTGAAACCTATGGTTTTTTCAGTGAATTTCTAAGGTTTTTTAAATGCTAATTTCTAACTATAACGTGCCTGAAACCTATGGTTTTTTCAGTGAATTTCAATGGTTTTTTAAATGCTAATTTCTAACTATAACATAGCAGTCGCGTTTGCAGAGTGGTGGAGAAAGGTGAGCGTGGCCTTCAAACACCTTTTAGCAATCCCACTGTGTGGGATTTAGCGGAAGTAACAGGAGGGATAGTTAGCCCCCAACATCAACCTTGGGGGCAAACTAGCCCTTTTATTACCTCCAGTAAGTCCCACACAGCAGGATTGCTAACTTGTTATATCAGGCCCCACCCCCTCCCCCTCCCTGCAGCACTCTGCAAACGCGCCCCCTGGCGAGTTCTAAGTTGGGGGATTAAGTCCCCTTGAATCCTGACAGTCCCTGGGGGCCAACTAGCCCACCAGGTACCTCCAGTAAGCGCCACAGAGCTGCGTTGCAGAGAGGTGTAAAAAGGGGCGTGGCCTCAGACCACCTCTCTGCAACGCAGCTCTGTGGCGCTTACTGGAGGTACCTGGTGGGCTAGTTGGCCACCAGGGACCCTCAGGATTGAAGGGGACTAAATCCCCCAATTTACAATGTGCCAGGGGGTGCGTTTGCACACTTGCTATGTCAGGCCCCGCCCCCTCCCTGCACCACTGTGCAAACGCGCCCCCTGGCGCGTTGTAAATTGGGGGATTAATTCCCCTTGAGTCCTGAGGGTCCCTGGGGGCCAACTAGCCCACCAGGTACTTCCAGTAAGCACCACAGAGCTGCGCTGCAGAGAGGTGTAAAAAGGGGCATGGCCTCTGAACACCTCTCTGCAACGCAGCTCTGTGGCGCATACTGGAGGTACCTGGTGGGCTAGTTGGCCCCCAAAGACCCTCAGTATTCAAGGGGAATTAATTCCTCAACTTACAACGGACCAGGGGGCGCGTTTGCTGAGTGCTGCAGGGAGGGGGCAGGGCCTCCCAGCGATGCCGGCTTTTTTAAAATTTATTTTTATTTTACAAGGGGGGCTGTGTGGCCCCCCTTCTTTTACATTATTTGGGGCCCTGGGGACCCCATCCCCCAGGACCTGCTCTTTTTTTTTTTTTTAAACGGGAAGGGGGCCGCGCGGCCCCCCCCCCGAGGCCAATTTCGGCCCGGGGACCCCATCCCCCGGGGCATGGTCACATTTTTTTTTTTTTTTTTTAAAGGAGGGGGGCTGCGTGGCCCCCCTCCTTAGGCCTCTATTGGCCCCGGGGACCCCATCCCCCGGGGCTGTGCCTCTATCTTTTTTTTTTATTTTTTATTTAATATTGAAGGGGGGCCACGTGGCCCCCCTTCTGGGCCACTTCTGGCCCTGGGGACCCCATCCCCTGGGGCCGTCCCTTTGTGTTTGGGACCGTGGGGGGAGCCCCAATGCCCCCACGGTCCCGCCAGCTCCCCGCATCCTGCAGGAGCCGGCATTGCTTTTGAGCAAGGGGAGCTGCTAACATGCAGCTCCCCTTGCTCAAAAGCAATCTGCTTTGCTTCATTGAAGCGAGAGCAGGTTTCCCTGCTCTCGCTTCAATGAAGCAAAGCAGAGTTTGCTATGGCAGGGCGGGAGCCGCACGGCTCCTGCCCTGCCGTAGCAAACAGCAGTGTCCCGGGGGTGGGTATCCCGGGACACTGCAGGAGCCAGCCCTGGGGGGGTGGCGGTGCCCAGGGCCATCGAGGGCTCCTGGAGGGGGGCTGCGCGGCCCCCCTCCCTTCAGTTTCAAAGCCCCGGGGAGGTGGTGGTCCCCGGGGCTTGGGGGGGCCTGCGAGGCCCCCCCAAGTTATTTACAGAAGCCCCGGGGAGGTGGTGGTCCCCAGGGCTGCGGGGGGGCCGCAAGCCCCCCGCATCCAATTAACAATGCCCCGGGGAGGTGGCGGTCCTCGGGGAAGCATGGGGGGTGGGACCCCCCCACACATTGTTTAATAAATAAGCCCCGCCAAAGTTATTGGGAAAACAAAAAACGCTTTTCCTATGGAAACTAGGTCCTAACTATAACTACCTACTGGCGACCGCCAGTAGGTAATATATGTATATACACACATACATATATATATATACACACATGCATACATACATACATGTTCTCATGTAGGGAAAAGCCAGATCTTGACTAATCTTCTGAAGCTGAGATTGTTATCAATGGATTTTATGTTTATGTGCAGCGAATTACATAGTTTGGCTGCTTGAACAGAGACAATTGTTCCACCCATGTTTTTTTCTTATATGTTGGAACTTTGAGGTGGGTAGCTATTCTCAAGCATAGGTTCATTTGGTGTATGTATTTGATAATTTTCTTCCTGATGAAGAGTGGTCCTCTATCATATATTACTTTGTGGGTGATACAAAGCAGTTTGAAGGTGGATCTTCTGAAAACAGGTAACCGGTGTAGGGCCTTCAAGGCAGGATATATGTGTGCTTTTGGCTTTATAAGTAGAAGTAGTCTAGTAGCAGTGTTCTAAATTCTCTGTAATCTTCTCATAGTTGGTGTAGGTGAATTGTGATATGGACCATTAGCGTAATCCAGATGGGACACGGGAGATGGTAGCTTGAACCTTGTGGGAGAATCCCAGATATGGGACATGTGTCACAGTGTTTTCATTTTGAGAAAGCGTGATTTGGGCACCTTATCAACCTGTACATTGATTGACAGCTTGGTGCCCATGGTAAATCCAAGGTATCTTACCCTCTTAGATATTTTTGGCTGTGGTCCTGGATTGTCAGGCATGAGGCAGAGAGGGTCATGGGTTTTCCATTTGCCACAGGTGAGTATTGTCAGTTTTGGAGGCATTCAATTTGAGATGGCTCCATGTCACTAATTGTTCAACTGCCTTGAGGCAACTGAAGTTTTTTGATGTCCTAATGTCCTTTGGGCTTTCCAATTTCAGAAGTAGCTGCATGTCATCTGTGTAGTTAAAGCAGGTGAAGTCAAAACCATTGATCAGATCTGGTAATGATTTAATGTAGATATTGAAAAGTGTGGAAGAGATGATTGAGTTTTAAGGGACTCCTGCTTTACTGCGGTATGGTTTAGAAGAAAATGGAGGATTATGGATAACATTTGTTCTATTGTATAGGTATGATGTGATTCAAGCAAGAGCTGTGCCCTCTATTCCGGCTCCCTCAAATATTTGGATTAGTGTGTCATGATCCACTGAGTCAAAGTCAGCTGAATGGCCCAAGAGAAGAAGGGCGGTAACCCTGTTCTGGTACTGTGTTATTAAGGTCATCCCAGATTGAGATTAGTGCTGATTAATTGCTTCTTTTTAGACAGAATTCAGTTTAGAAGTCAGAAAGTATGGAATTGTCTTGAATGACTTGTGACATCTGGGCAAAGGCTGCTCTTTCCATAAGTTTGCCCAGGAATGGTCATTTTGCTATGGGTCTGTAATTGTCAGGGTCTTGATTATGCAGTTTAAATTATTTTTAATAATGGGTGTATCTATGCCTTTTTTAAGTCTCCTGGGAAAACCAGTTGTGAAGGAGTTGCTGATGCATATTCTGACTGGGATGGCAGCTGAAGTTGTTAGAATGTTTTTGAAGATTTGGACATTGGTCAGATGGGCGATCAGTGGGCTTGCTTGCTTTGATAAGATCCTGAGAAATTATGTTGGTGATAGTTGTTTTAAGGAGCACAGAGGCTGTGTTTTCCTTACACTGGAGGGTATTTTTTCAAACGGGTTGGAACTGTTTTTGTTGGTTAAATAAGAATCCAAAATGTTTGCTTTAGTTGTGTAATGTTTTTCCAGTTTGTCACAAAACCCTTGAGAAATGGGATTGGTAGCTTCTGTGCATTTTGGCTTACAGAATTCTGAGTATTTCATAAAATTCTTCTTAGATTTGCTTTTCCATTATAGATCTATATATTCTGTTATGTCTTCTTAGGGATAACTTGTCTTGAGAGTTGTTTGTTTTGAGCCAGTTGTGTTGAAGCTTAGCAATTTGTTTGTTGATCTTTTTCAATTATCTCTTCATCTAAGGTGCATAAGCTAAAGCTTCCTGGGGCTATCCATAGAGAATTTATTGTGACCAGATCTGTGTTGGACGTAAGTAGGTTTCCTAGTTCCTCCATATTCAGCTTTTTCCAAGGTTGATTGCGGATAAGGTAATTTTAGAAGGGGAGGGTTGTGGTGTCTTGTATTAGAAGGCAGCGAGGTAGTCGTCTGACCATGTGATCTGAGTAATCCTTCGGATGGGACTAGGTCTGGGTTGGCGAAGATTATAGCTAGTGTGTGTCCTGAGATGCATGTTGGATTAGGAATGAACTGTTATATGTTGTGCGCGTCTAGGCCAGTGAGGGTGATTCTGGGGTGTGGCATATTAGGTTTGTCAAACCATATGCTGAGGTCATCAAGGATGCATAGACCTGAGTATATTGTAAGAATATTAGAGATGGTGTCTAGAAATGTACCTGGGAATGTTGCATTGCTAGGTGGTGGCCTATAGAGTGGAGAAGGAGAAAGTAATATGAAAAGGTTGGGGTAAGGCTGCACCTGACAAGGATGGCCTACCAACCTTGTAAAGAAACATTCTCAGCTTTCATGAGGTTTTTTGTTTCTTTAAAATGTTGGCTCAGCTGCCTCCTCTTTCGCCTATGTGATTTTGTGTCACAGTTTGATAGCCTGGTGGAACAGCTGGATGCAATACTGGTGCCATGTCTTTCCCCAGCCATGATTCAGTTATAAATGGTCTATCTTTAGGTTGAATATGTTCATTTATCTGCGGGCAGTCTAAAGAATGTTTTTTGATGGTGGTGTGAGTTTGTGCTGGTGGAGAGCAAGTATTGTCCTTTGAAGTAGTGGGTGGTGTTCTGTTGATGGTGGTGCTAAATGTTGCAGAGCAGAGAAAGTGTGTTTTTGTATCTCATTATCTTCCTTCAAATGGTATAGAAGACATATTTTTGGGTCTGTATGTGTGAGTGGTGGTGAGTCTGTTTGAAATTGAAGGATTGGTCTGTGGAGTTGTGTCTGAAAAGTAGATTTGTTGTGTGATATACAAGGAAATGCATGGTTAAAGAGTGTTGTGGAGTTGCTTTCCTTGCATATGTTGAAGGTGTGTGGTTTAGGGGTGGTGTTGGAGTATGAAAGTCATATTTTATGGCTCTGAATTCAGCAATGGATGATAGATGTGTGAGTAAAAGTTGTGATTGGGGATTGAGCAATTGTTTTTTTTGTTTGATGGAGAGTGTGAGATAGAGATGTGTGTTTTTTATGTTGGTATTCAGAGAAGAATGGATGTGTGTAGGTATGTTGGGATGGTTAGGTGTTTCTGAATGTCTGTGATTATGTTTAGTTAAATTTTATATGTGTGTTTGTTTTTGTTTTTGTGAGGTAGTATTATCTGATATTTTGGTAGTGACATGAGATGTAGGAATTGATTGTGAAGTACCAGTGAGTTGTATATATTGATGGAGAAGGGGGGAGGGTATTAATTGTGAGAGTAGGGTCTCTGTACAGTGTAAAACTGGGTAAACGGGGTTTTTTGAGAGATGGTTGTAGGCATAGTAGGGGGATGATTTTGCCTTATTGGTGGAGGGGACTGTTGAAAGAGTATTGTAATTGGCCTTGTGTGAGCCAAAGAGAATGGTTGTGTGGTAAAGTGGTATGATAGATGGTTGAATAAAGGGTTTGAAGAATGGCAAGGGCAATGTTAGGGGTAGGCAGACGGTAGTGGAAGGGTTTTGTTTGGAAAAGGCAGGAGTTTGTGGAATTGATGGTGTGTGCTTTGTGGGTTATTGGTATATAAGCAAAATGTGTTTTTGGTTGTGCTGTAGTACAGAGTTGTAGTTTGTGTAGGAGTAGAAGGGTATGTAGAAGTGTATTATATGACTAGGTAGTGTTTGGTGAGTGAGTGGAAGGTGGATCCACCTTGTTTGTTGGTAGAGAGAGGTATGAGTTTGTTCTTAGTTTGTGTGCATGGCTGTGTTTGTGATTGCGAAACTGGCAACATCTCGACCCCTCGGTCCTTCCTGGCCCAAACAGGCAATGGCCATTGTCCTCACCGCCCTTAGCCTTGACGGCCAGGCTGTCAGGCTGAGACACCCTGGGGTGAGGGCTTGTAAAGGCTGGTGGTGAGGTCATGTGAACTTTTCTCAACCTCTTAGGCTCAGCTGCAGGCACAGTCAAGTGGTTGCCCAGCAACCACCGAATGAGTGCTCTTGGAGGAGGGATGTGGTCAGCTTTCTAATACACAAGCTGTGTCTAAGAGAGCAGGCAGGAAGCGGGGAATCGGGGGGCAAGGAGAAAAATTGGGGCTATCAGCAGTTAAGTACACCTTAGTTAATGGCTGGTCAGTGTGGACGACATCCTGCATGGCAATGCCTTGAGCAACAGGTGCAAACGGTGATGAATAATGTCCAGGAGCTTAGAGGGATGAGAGTGAGGACGAGTGCCTGTAGAAAGCCCTGACATGGGTCTGTTATTGCAAATTCTAAGGCTTCTGGGCTCAGATTCACTAATTTTTCGAAGGCTTTAACCTAGGACCACTAAGAAACTATGGCAGTGACAAGGTTGTTACTGTGGCCCTTTCTCAAGGCTAAAACAAAGGTACAAACAGAGAAATATTAATGCAACTCAAATCATGTAAATACTTCAGTCTTGCCTAATATGAGACACACCTTTTCTTTGAGATTAGAGGAAGCTCAGAAGCAATTTAAAATCATTGTGATAATCCAGTTGGATGAGTTAAAAAATCACTGAAAATGTAGCAGATCCTATTGCTAATCATTTTCTGGATTCCTGATTGTTTATAATGTTAAGGTCATTCTTCTAGTAAATATATTTTTGGGATATATGTTTTATAGTCATGTTAATAAATCATCTCATCCTTCTGTTTTAGACAATTCTTATTGTTTAATATTTAATCTGAAAATACATTGTTTATCACAGTCGGTCTTCCTATTATCGCTTTCTTGAAAAGTGAATCAATAGGACATACTCTATTATTGTTGTCTTTTTTTAGCCTTACCTTTTGCCCAACATCGCTGTATTGAACTCTTGGCTTCCATAAGCAGTGGAGTGTAATATAGTGTCCAATGTTATGTGTAAAGGTTGCATTAAAACAAGCTTCAGAATAAGCTCATGGTTTGCTCTCCAACGATATAAACAGGGCCTTACTCACAAACTGCACCTGTGTAGTAACTTACACTTTTGTAGTAATTTACACTTTTGTAGTAAGTCCAGCACAACACATGGCCAACCACTGGTACTGCATCGCCCTCCTATAGAAAATAATCGAGGTAGGGACATAAAATAACCCTGTAGGAAATAGTTGTATTTTTCATTTAAAAATAATTTAATAGTGCTGTAGCAGTTTTTCTGTTTTGTTCCACATTTAAAGAAAATTTATAAAATAAATTTACAGTAATATTTAACTTGTTCTTCATTAAATGGAGCTGCATGGACCTCCTATGTTGGCAGAATGAATTCATGTGCTTTCTTTTGATTTTCATGCTAAATTGTCACTGTTCTAAAAATAAGTAATTCATGTGCTATGCAGATACTCTTTGGATGTTAAATTGCTTAGCATCTACATTCTTTATTGGAGGGACTCTGTGACCACAAGTGCAATGGAGTTGTTCCATAGTGTCATGAGTCATGTGTGGCATTCAAATGGGCAATCACCTTGTTGGCATCACAAGACCTGCATAACCAGGCTCTGTTGCTTCATATGACTACTGAACTCTGTCTCTTGAGCTTTGAGTGGGACCAGCTGATAACAAATGATGTTCATTTCATCAGCACCAGTGGGGATTCCAGCTATGCCCAGTACGGAAGCCTTACTGGCGTTCACCATGGTAATCTTCTAGGCGTTGAAAGCGGCAGCGTAGTCATATGAGCATGGATTTAATGACAGCTTGTGGTATGTCTGAAAACAATACTTTGGATGTGTGAGGGCAAAATGGTACAAACATGTGATACTGCTAATAGCTTCATTAGTTGGGTACTTCAGATTTTATGGCAATAGGTGGTTGTTAAAGTTACCTCAACTTCTGCAAAAAGTATCATTTTGGTATCCAGTTGGTGCAATCTTTGCTTTACCAGAGCACACGTATCCAAATATGTGTGGCCAGGTAATGCAAAGATTATATGTTAATTTGTACCATTTTGGCAAATAAACAATGTGCTCCTTGCAGCAACTTCGCCCTTGGGTAACGCAAACAGTGGGCTTGAAGAAAAACTTTAAGCCCTTTAATTTATTACTACTTAATTAAGCACTGCCCTTGTTCACTCATGTGAGTTTAAGGAATAATTAACTTGATTACTTATGATTTTCTCTTCTTCATACACTTCCAATGTGCTCTCTTTTCTCTGTGTTTGCACTGAGAGTTAAAAAAATGTCTTGACATACATATTAGTGTTATTTAAGTTGGCATAAGTAGGCCGCTGTGCGGGGGGTGTCCTGGACGACTAAGAGGGCGGTCATGGCATGAAAGAGCTCCGCTGTGAATGACTCTAATTCTCCTAAAAATACTTACTTTCTTGTCGGAGGGTCACCTCCGTGAATGCAGCTTCTAAAACGACCGGTGAACAGTTTGGCAGGTGTTTTGGGCCGGGCCACTGGACTGCCGAGATCGAACCCCCAGGGGCCCGGTGGTTGGATCCTGACTAGGGTGGCTGCCTCTTGCAGTAGAACAGAGGAGGTCGCACGGCACCCTGGATATCGGCTGGAGAAGACAATGGAAGCTGATAGGGCTGTGCACAGAGAGAAAGATGGGTGGGGAAGCGACATAAACCTCTCCCCTCCACACAGGAATGCTTCAGCCTCAATTGAGAGGCATGCAGAGATCTGATACGCTGCTGGGGATTGGCCAGGGGCAGGCCCAAGATACCTAGGCAGCCCCCTAGGTAAATGAGGAGAAGTCCCCGCCGGGCAAAAAAGAGACACAGTTGATGAGAAATGTGTGGGAAGCAGATGGAGGGGGGCTACTCCCTCCCTTGCACTGATTAACGGCAGTGATACACAGCAAGCAAGTTTATCGGTAGGCCGCCATTTTGGGAGATTGTGAGACCATGACTGGGCCTGACTGTTGAAAGCGGCTTAGGGAGGCTTTCCACCTCCTTATTATTGGACGGAGAAACACAGACAGGATATGCAGCAGCATATATCAAAAAACAAGAGGTGGATAAACTTTGCGGGTGTTCCCGCTCAATGGATCGCCTGGGTTGCTGGGGTGAATGATGCGGCCATCAGCAACAAGTTTGGGTCCTCTCCCCATTGGACCAGAGGCATGGGGACTCCTGGTGAGGTAGTGGCCTAGGGAGGGATTGGAGCTCACCTCCTTCTTTGATGACATGAATCCTCGGATGCAGCGTCCCCATAATTGGACCTTTGCTGACTGCTTGTCCTGTCTCCTTGGAAGCAAGGGCAGGTGGGTCGACCTTTCCCATGGGGCGAGGTCCAAGTGAGGCCCCCTTTTTTAATTTGGGTACATGTTAGACTTGGCATCTTTTGGCGTGTTTCCCCTGAGTTTTTGCTTTCTGACCTCCCGATTTTTACTCTGTTTTTGCTGGCGTAGTGTTTCTGCGCACTTTTCTCACTGCTGATCAGTGGTAAAGTGCGAGTGCTCCTGTGGTAAATTGTGTTATGGATTGGTGTTTCCATGATTGGCCTGTTTGATTTATGTGTCAGTCCCTAGTAAAGTGCCTGTAAATCAAATGCTGTTGGTGGGCTGCAGCACTGGATTGTGCCACCCACACAAACAGCCCGTAAAAGGTAACTCTGGCCTGCCATTGCAGAGCCGGTGTGCAGTCTGGTACTGCCATGGCCACTTGGCAAGTGCACCCACTTGCCAGGCCCTAACCTTCCCTTTTCTTACATGTCAGTCACCCCTCAGGTAGGCCCAAGGTACCCCTGTGGGCAGGGTGCAGTGTATGTGAAAGGTAGGACATGCCCTGGTGTGTGTGGCATGTCCTGATAGTGAATTACTGCCCATTTCGTTTTTCACTATTGCAAGGCTACCTGTTCCCAATATGACAGAATGGGGAGTTTGTTTATAACATCTTATAAACATAACTGGTCCGGGGAATTAGGTAGGAAAATAGAGTCTAGTATGCCTGAACTCAGAATCTAAAGATGCACCTTTTAGTGAAGGTGATTTTTACATTCTGTGTTTGAAAATACCACTTTTAGAAAGTAGGTATTTTCTTGCTTAGTCATCCCGTGTGCCTCTGCTGGAATGTGGATTGCCTGTCTGGGTTTTGGATGACAGAAGGCTGGGGAGCAGGAGTGGCTCCAGATTGTCTAGGTGGGTCAGGAAAGGGCTGAATAGACCTGGGCTGCAATTGGGGAAGGGGGAGGAGATTTCCTTGCACCTCAAAGTGCCTGGTCTGCCTCTGACCATGTCATCTCCACCTCCTGCCAGGAAGTCACACCAGAGAGGGCAGAACTGGTTCTGGCTGGGCACAGACACTCTCTGCCTAAGAGATCAAAGGATGTTGGGATATAAATATTGGGGCCCAGCCCCCGGACTTTTAGAACTCTTTTGGACCAAGAAGACTGCAAAGAAGAAGAGCTGGAGAAGCTGTGAGGAGGAACTACCACTTTGCTGTGTTAGCCTGCAGTGGCTGCTTCTGTCTTGGGAAGTGAAAGGACTGGACTGGATTTTCTGCAATCTACTATTGTGAGTTTCTCCAAGGGCTTGAGGGAGAGCTTGCCCCCTGTTCAAGAAGTCTCAGGAACCGCAAAGACTTCAAGCTCTTCTGCCCTCAGCACTGAGGACTGTGTGTTTTGTGCTGCAACAGAAGAAAAAGCAACCCGTCGACGACCCCACTGCCGACTCCGTGTCCTGAAGGCACCGCAGAGGGCACCGCCGCACCGCAACCCTGGTCTCACTGACGACGCCTGCTGATGCTGCCACCGAGCCGCTGCTCACACCGCGACCTGTGGGCACCGCACTCCGCACCGCCTCGCTTCACGACGACGCCTTGGTAGCCCCGACGACGCCGCTCCACGCCGAAACCGACGCCACTGCTTGCACCGTGGTTACACGACGCACCGCCATCATCCCGCACCGCAGCCTTGGCCTACCGACGCCATCGACTCCAGTTCGTCAGCCGACGACAGCACTTCAGCAACGACGACGCCGGTGCTTGCACTGCGACCTGCCAGCACCGCAACGAGCACCGCATTCACTTCGCACCGCGACCCTGGTCTCACCGACGACACCATCTGACGCCGCCACCGAGCCGCTGCTCGCACCGTAACCTGAGGGCACTGCACGCCGTACCTCTGCACTTCGCACCGCCGCCTGCCGACACCAGCGCTCCTGACTTCAACAGAGAGGAGCTCGATCTGCAACACGTGTGACTTCAAGGGCCCCGATGACTCCTGCACCGACCTCCGGAACCGAAGCCTGCGGACGCCATGCTTTCGGAAGCTCAACGAGAGGTCGCCGACGCCCTGCATTTCTAAAAGGTACAGTTTGCGGGTCTTCCCGACACCGTAGCTGGCCCGCGACACCGCGGTCAGCCAGAACTGTTTGGATTTGTTTGTTCACGACGCCGTGATAGCCCCAGACGGAGCTATCGACATCAAGGAACTGTTTTTCAAGCACACTTTGATAACTGAAGATTTCTAAGTACTGTATTGTGGATTTTTATCATTTTTGGTCTTGTCTTAAGTATATAAAAATATTGGATATTTTTCTAAACTGGTGTGGTGTCCTTTTGTAGTGCTTACACTGTATACTGTTGGTTATGCGCAAACGCTTTACACACTGCCTCTAAGATAAGCCTGACTGCTCGTGCCAAGCTACCAAGGGGGTGAGCAGGGGTTATTTTAGGAGTGTAACTCCCTTATCCTGACTAGAGTGGTGGTTTCTGCCTGGCTTTGGCACATGCCCTAGCCCACCAAAAACCCATTTCTAACATTGGTTGTCAGCGGTGAGGATAGGACTTGTGTTTGCACTTGACTTACAGTGATTGGTGTGCACTACTACCATATAGCAGACCATTACGTGCCACATACTTGTTCTTTTTCTTTTTGGCCTATTTTTTATCTTGCCAGCTTGAACTTGCTACTTCATCATGCCTGAATCAAGAGCATCAACTGTTGCATCCTTGGAAATTGCCTTTGAGGAGGATAGGTTGGAATCCTACAATGTTAAGGAATTGAAATCAATTTGCAAAAACCTAAAAGTCCAAGTCAGAGGCCTCACGAGGAAGGAGGAGCTACAAAAGGCGCTGAGGGCCTGGGTAGCAGCCAGACATGCCAGCGAGCAGTCTGGTGATCTCAGTGGAGAGGCGGAGGAGCCTATTCCTAGGATGGATGTGCTTTTGGGAGGGGGGAACCCTCCAGGCCAGGCAGCAGTGGCCTGTCCCCAGGAGAGCTGGAGGACAGGCGGGAAGCAAGGAGAGTGACAGAACTGGAGAAGCTTAAGTTAGCCATGGAGGAGAAAAGGATGATGTTAGAGCATGAGTTCAGGATAAAGGAGCTGGATCAGAGGAGTAGAGCCAGCTCAGATGGTGGCAGCAACCCGTCAAGACAGGTAGACAGGATTGTGCACATCCCTAAGAATGTAGGCAAAGAATTGAAGAAGGGGGATGACATACAAAGGTGGTTTAGGGTTACGAGGCAGCGATACACATGAATGGGGTCCCTGAGGAGAATTGGGGAGCAGGATTGTGGCCTCTCTTCCCGGAAGAAGCAAGGGATACTTTAATAGCTTTGGGTAAGGGGTATCACCTCACCTATCCAGACATGAAGGAAGCACTTCTCACTAAGTATGGTCTCACTCCTGAAAAGTACAGGGATCAGTTCAGGTCCAGTAAGAAGTCCGATGCCAACACTTGGTTGGAATGTGTAGATATGTTTTGCAGGTCACTGGATGGCTGGGTGAAGGGCAGTAATGTGACAGATTTTCAGGGGCTCTACAATTTGATTGCATGGGAACACTTGTCTAGTCTATGTTTTGCAGATCTGCGCCAGCACCTAGTTGATAGTAAGCTGACTGACCCCAGGAAGCTTGCTATGGAGGCGGACCGCTGGGTGAGTACCAGGGTCCACAGGAAAGCATATGGGGAGACTCAGCCAAAGGTGGGCAGGGTCCCCAGCAGAAAAGTGGGGGGGACAAGGGAAAAACACAGGAGTTCTCTAAAGGGCCCCAAACTAACACCCAGGGTAAAGGTTCCCATCCCCCAGGAGATAAGAAACAAGGGGTCCCATCAGGAAAGCCTGCCGAGACCGGCCCCGCAAGTGTTTTGCATGTGACCAGGTGGGTCACCTGAAGGGGGACCCCAAGTGCCCTAAGGGGGCACAGCCATCCACCGATGGGCAGTCCAAGGTGTTGGCTAGTGTAGCGCTTGGGAAGGAGGAGTACCCACAGGAGGGTGGGGACCCCGCAGAAATGACCCTCGTCTCACTAGGGGACAGTGAGATGGTCTCAAGAAACCTGGTGCCCCCTAACACAAAGAAATACAGCACCTGGGTGACCATCAGTGGAAAAAGGGTAGAGGCTCTCAGAGATACTGGAGCCAGTGTGACCTCAGTCTGGTGTCACCTGTTCTCTGAGAAGCAGGTAGTCCCAGGGGCATTCCACCAAGTCATTGCGGTGGACAATTCAGAGCGCCAGTGTCTGGTGGCGCAGGTTCCCTTCGAGTTGGGGGTGGGGTCTCAGGTCCCTTGAGGGTGGTTGTGAGCCCTTCCATGCCTGTAGATTGTCTGCTAGGTAACGACCTGGAGCAGTCCTTATGGAAGGATGTTGAGCTCAAGTCTCACTTGGAGATGCTTGGGTTGCCAGAGTGGACATGCGTGTCCACTCAGTCAATGGCGGCCAGAGCGGGTGATCAAGAGGACTTGGAGCCTGAAACAGTGGCCCAAGTCCCTGCCAAGAGAAAGGGCAAGGGGCGCGGGGAACCGGCCCCTGAAGTTCCCACGGACTGGGAGGAGGCGGACCTTGGGGGGGGGATGCCCCGGTACCTACAGGGGAGCAGGTAGCTGAACTGGGGGACATCTCTGAGCTGACCCATTGACAGCAAGAAGGGGGTCCCACTAGGGAGGAATTCTGCAAGGAGCAGAAGGAGTGCCCTTCTCTGGAGGGTCTGCGGTGGCAGGCTGCAGACCAGGCAGCTAGTGATCAGTCCGGATCACATTGGATCTACTGGGAGAATGATCTCCTGTACAGTGAGCCTAAGGTCGCTGAGCCTGGGTCAGCCCGTGTGCTGGTGGTACTCCAGCGCTTCAGGACCTTCCTGCTGGGTCTGGCTCATGACGTGCCTTTGGCAGGACATTTGGGGCAGGACAAGACCTTTGACAGGCTTGTCGCCCACTTCTTCTGGCCCCAAATGCGAAGGCAGTCAGATGGACATTGCAGGTCTTGCCAAACTTGCCAGGCAAGTGGTAAGAGTGG
This sequence comes from Calotriton arnoldi, assembly GCA_963921515.1. Taxonomy (NCBI): domain Eukaryota; kingdom Metazoa; phylum Chordata; class Amphibia; order Caudata; family Salamandridae; genus Calotriton; species Calotriton arnoldi. The sequence continues at coordinate 952,130 of CAWUFW010004042.1, forward strand.
TAGGAAGGTCAAAGCTCCTTTCCAACCTTTTCCAGTGGTTGGGATGCCCTTCGAAAGGGTAGGGATGGACATTGTGGGGCCACTGGATCCCAAGACAACCATGGGCAACAGGTACATCCTGGTCTTGGTGGACCATGCCACCCGGTACCCGGAGGCAATCCCTCTCAGGACACCGACGGCACCAGTGATGGGCCGGGCGTTAATGGGGATCTTTTCCCGAGTGGGGTTCCCCAGAGAGGTGGTTTCTGACAGGGGAACCAATTTCATATCCAAGTACATGACATCCCTGTGGAAGGAGTGTGGTGTAACCTACAAGTTCACCACCCCTTACCACCCACAAGGTAACGGTCTGGTGGAGAGATTCAACCAGACCTTGAAGGGCATGATTAAGGGTCTAACAGAACCCATGAGGCGTAAGTGGGACGTCCTCTTGCCGTGCCTTCTCTTTGCATACAGGGAGGTACCACAGAAGTCTCTTGGGTTCAGTCCCTTTGAGCTTCTGTATGGTCACCCTGTGAGAGAACCTCTGAGTTTGGTGAAGGAAGGCTGGGAGGCAGCTCCCAGGAAAACTCCCCAGGATGTGTTTAGTTACATGCTGGCCTTCAGAAACCAAACTGCCCGCTTCAGGAAACTCGCGCAGGCGAATCTAGAAGCCAGCCAGGAAGAAATGAGGAAGTGGTATGACCAGAATGCCACTCTGGTCGAATTTCAACCTGGGCAAAAAGTGTGGGTCATGGCCACAGTGGAACCTTGTGCCTTGCAGGACAAGTAGACTGGGCCATTTGAGGTGGTGGAGCGCAAAAGTAATGTCACCTAACTGGTGGATTTGGGGGCTCCAAGGAACCCTTTGAGGGTCCTCCACATGAACCGCCTCAAGCCCCACTTCAAGAGGTCCGAAGTGAGCATGCTCTTGGCGACAGATGATGGGGTGGAAGAGGAGAGTGAACCTCTCCCTGACCTCCTGTCTACCAAGGAGCGCAATGGGTCAGTGGAAGGTGTGATCCTCTCCCCTACACTGACTTCAGAGCAGCAAAGTGACTGTCACCAGTTGTTGGGACAGTTTGCCCCACTGTTCTCCCTGACCCCAGGTGTTACTCACTGGTGTACCCATGACGTGGACACCGGTGACAGCCCTCCTGTGAAGCACAAGATTTACAGGTTGACTGACCGGGTCAAGGCCAGCATTAAAGAGGAGGTTTCTAAGATGTTGGTGTTAGGGGTGATCGAGCCTTCCAACAGTCCTTGGGCCAGCCCAGTGGTCTTGGTCCCAAAGGCTTCTGCACCCGGTGCCACTCCAGAACTGCGGTTTTGTGTGGACTACCATGGGCTCAATGCCGTCACCAGGACTGATGCACACCCCATCCCCAGAGCTGATGAGCTCATTGATCGGTTGGGAGCTGCCAAGTTCCTCAGCACGTTTGATTTAATGTCTGGGTACTGGCAGATTGCCTTAAATGATGGGGCCAAGGAGAGGTCAGCATTTTCAACCCCAGAAGTACATTACCAGTTCCGGGTGATGCACTTTGGGTTGAAGAATGCCCCTGCCACCTTTCAGAGGTTAGTCAACCAGGTGTTGGCTGGGCTGGAGGATTTCAGTGCCGCCTACCTGGATGACATCGCAGTGTTCAGTCCCAGCTGGGAAGAACACTTGCAGCACCTTGGTGAAGTGTTGAAGGCGCTGCAGAGGGCAGGCCTCACGATCAAGGCCAGTAAGTGCCAGATCGGGCAGGGTTCGGTGGTGTACTTGGGATACCAGGTAGGAAGCGGCCAGGTGGCGCCCCTACAACTCAAGATTGACACAATTCTGGCTTGGGAGCCCCCCAAGACCCAGACAGAGGTGAGGGCCTTCTTAGGACTCCCCGGGTACTACAGGAGGTTTGTTAAGGGGTTTGGCACCAAGGTTGCCCCCTTAACAGAGCTGACTTCCAGGAAGCAGCCCAAGAAGGTGATCTGGACTGAGTCCTGCCAGAAGGCTTTTGATGCCCTGAAGGCCGCCATGTGCACGGCACCCGTGCTCAAGGCCCCCGACTTCTCCAAAGAATTTGTCGTGCAGACTGACGCTTCAGAGCATGGAGTGGGAGCGGTACTCTCACAAATGAACAAAGAGGGCCTAGACCAGCCTGTAGTCTTCCTTAGCCAGAGACTACTCCCCAGGGAACAGAGGTGGAGTGCCATAGAAAGGGAAGCTTTCGCTGTGGTCTGGGCACTGAAGAAGCTGAGACCATACCTGTTTGGGACTCACTTCTGGGTTCAGACAGACCACAGGCCTCTCAGATGGTTGATGCAAATGAGGGATGAGAATCCAAAACTGCTGAGGTGGTCCATCTCTCTACAGGGAATGGACTTTATGGTGGAACACCGTCCTGGCACAGAACACACCAATGCAGATGGTCTGTCCAGGTTCTTCCGCCTTAGTGAAGAGAACTCCCAGGAGGGTGGGTAGTTCTCCCTACTTTCAGCTGGAGGGGACATGTGTTAGACTTGGCATCTTTTGGCGTGTTTCCCCTGAGTTTTTGCTTTCTGACCTCCCGGTTTTGACTCTGTTTTTGCTGGCGTAGTGTTTCTGCGCACTTTTCTCACTGCTGATCAGTTGTAAAGTGCAAGTGCTCCTGTGGTAAATTGTGTTATGGATTGGTGTTTCCATGATTGGCCTGTTTGATTTATGTGTCAGTCCCTAGTAAAGTGCACTGCGTGTGCCAGGGCCTGTAAATCAAATGCTGTTGGTGGGCTGCAGCACTGGATTGTGCCACCCACACAAACAGCCCGTAAAAGGTAACTCTGGCCTGCCATTGCAGAGCCGGTGTGCAGTCTGGACCTGCCATGGTGACTTGGCAAGTGCACCCACTTGCCAGGCCCTAACCTTCCCTTTTCTTACATGTCAGTCACCCCTCAGGTAGGCCCAAGGTACCCCAGTGGGCAGGGTGCAGTGTATGTGAAAGGTAGGACATGCCCTGGTGTGTGTGGCATGTCCTGATAGTGAATTACTGCCCATTTCGTTTTTCACTATTGCAAGGCTACCTGTTCCCCATAGGACAGAATGGGGAGTTTGTTTATAACATCTTATAAACATAACTGGCCTGGGGAATTAGGTAGGAAAATAGAGTCTAGTATGCCTGAACTCAGAATCTAAAGATGCATCTTTTAGTGAAGGTGATTTTTACATTCTGTGTTTGAAAATACCACTTTTAGAAACTAGGTATTTTCTTGCTCAGTCATCCCGTGTGCCTCTATGGAATGTAGATTGTCTGTCTGGGTTTTGGATGACAGAAGGCTGGGGAGCAGGAGTGGCTCCAGATAGTCTAGGTGGATCAGTAAAGGGCTGAATAGACCTGGGCTGCAATTGGGGAAGGGGGAGGAGATTTCCTTGCACCTCAAAGGGCCTGGTCTGCCTCTGACCATGTTGTCTCCACCTCCTGCCAGGAAGTCACACCAGAGAGGGCAGAACTAGTTCTGGCTGGGCACAGACACTCTCTGCCTAAGAGATCAAAGGATGCTGGGATATAAATATTGAGGCCCAGACCCCGGACTTTTAGAACTCTTTTGGACCAAGAAAACTGCCAAGAAGAAGAGCTGGAGAAGCTGTGAGGAGGAACTACCACTTTGCTGTGTGCTTTGCTGTGTTGGCCTGCAGTGGCTGCTTCTGTCTTGGGCAGTGAAAGGACTGGACTGGACTTTCTGCAATCTACTTTTGTGAGTTTCTCCAAGGGCTGGAGGTAGAGCTTGCCCCCTGTTCAAGAAGTCTCAGGAACCGCAAAGATTTCATGCTCTTCTGCCGTCAGCACTGAGGACTGTGTGTTTTGTGCTGCAACAGAAGAAAAAGCAACACGACGACGTCGACGACGCCGCTGCCGACTCCGTGTCCTGAAGGCACCGCAGAGGGCACCGCTGCAACACAACTCTGGTCTCACCGACGACGCCTGCTGATGCCGCCACCGAGCCGCTGCTCGCACCGCGACCTGTGGGCACCGCACTGCCTTCGCTTCACAACGACGCCTTGGTAGCCCCGACGCCGCCGCTCCACGCCGAAATCTACGCCGCTGCTTGCACCGTGGTTCGAGGGCACCGCTCGCAAAGTTACATGACGCACCGCCCTCATCCCGCACCGCAGCCTTAGCCTACCGATGCCGGCGCCATCGACTTCAGTTCGTCAGCCGACGACAGCGCTTCAGCAACGACGATGCCGCTGCTTGCAACGCGACCTGCCAGCACCGCGACGAGCACCACATTCACTTCGCACCGCGACCCTGGTCTCACCGACGACACCATCTGATGCCGCCACCGAGCCGCTGCTCGCACCACGACCTGAGGGCACCGCACTGCTGCACTTCGCACCGACGCCTGCCGACGCCAGCGCTCCTGACTTCAACAGAGAGTAGTTCGATCTGCAACGCTTGTGACTTCGAGGACCCCGACGACTCCTGCACCGACCTCCGGAACCGACGCCTGCGGACGCCCTGCTTTCGGAAGCTCAACGAGAGGTCACCGACGCCCTGCATTCTAAAAGGTACTGTTTGCGGGTCTTCCCGACACCGTAGCTGGCCCGTGACACCGCGGTCAGCCAGAACTGTTTGGATTTGTTTGTTCACGACGCCGTGATAGCCCGGACGGAGCTATCGACATCAAGAAACTGTTTTTCAAGTACACTTCGATAACTGAAGATTTTTAAGTACTGTATTGTGGATTTTTATCGTTTTTTGTCTTGTCTTAAGTATATAAAAATATTGGATATTTTTCTAAACTGGTGTGGTGTCCTTTTGTAGTGCTTGCACTGTATTTGTTGGTTATGCGCAAATGCTTTACACACTGCCTCTAAGATAAGCCTGACTGCTCGTGCCAAGCTACCAAGGAGGTGAGCAGGGGTGTAACTCCCTTATCCTGACTAGAGTGGTGGTTTCTGCCTGGCTTTGGCACATGCCCAAGCCCACCAAAAATTCCATTTCTAACAGTACATCTGCCATGGTGAAAGATAAACAGCATCCAACTAACAAACAGGCCACACTTGATAAATTCACACACACCGGTGCCCAAAAATCCACTGCAGCTGGTGGTGAAGCGGGAGACCCTGTTTTGACCGGGGCAGTTTCGATGAACACTGCAGCGATTCTCCAGGCCTTTTGAACATCCCAAGAGACCCTGGAGACCAAGATCTGGGCCGTTGGCTCAGATGTCATGCTGCTAAGACTAGACCTCAGACACGCTGTGGACAGGACGACGAAGGCCAAGACCCTATTCTCAGACCTAGAAGACACCATTAAAGCATGCAACAAAAGATTACCACCCTGACAACGGGTTCCAAGGATCTATCCGGGCAGGAAGAGGATGCGAAAGACCAGGCCTGATTAAATAATTTACATGGGCTGCCCTGAGGTTTGCGGAGGGAATTCACTGGAAAGATTTCTAGACCAGTGGTTGTAGCTGTTTATCTCCCAGGAGAAGATTTTGAGCTGTTTCATTATTGAATGGGCACACAGACCCCTCACACTAAAGCTGCCCAATGATCACTGGATTCTTAAACTAGGGACAAAATCCTATGTTTTTCTTGAACTCGACAATCACTTATCTACAACTCTCACAAGATTATGATCTTCCCAGATTACACGAGATTGGTACAGCAACAATGTAAGTCATTCATTGAATTTAAGAGAAAACTAAGATGATTATATATCAGATACATGCTTCTATACCTGCTCAATTTAGAAAAGGTATTTAGCAGGATAAATTGCTCTTTTTTGAATCCCCTGAGGCAGTAGCGGTGTGGGAGTGGGCCGAGGAAAGAGGGGCCTTCTGTCTAAATGATTGACGACCATTCACAGAGACCTCCGGGCGGGTATATCGTTCCTGCAGGAGACTCATCTAGTGGGTAATAAATGCCCGTTCTTGGCCAGGTGTGGCTATTCAAGTATTTTACTTGGGGTCTGTGAGGTGGTGCCGAGGTACAGCCAAGCTTATTTGACACCACGTTCCCTTTAACCCGACAGATGGCAAAGGCAGATATGTAGCAGTGATGGGTCTACTGAATAAAGGAAGCTGTAGAAAATGGTTGCAATGAACCAGAAGTAATGCTCAAAAAGGAGCGACTCAGTACTGGGTAGCTTGTCGAACAGGATTATTTCTACACTCGGTTCAGTTCTGGGTTTAAGACCCTAAGTTGATCATCCTACATATTAATACAGATTTGTGCAAAAATAGATATAGGTTGTCGCTACTGCGATTGGGGATAATGGTTGCCAAGAGAGACATCAGGCGCTGATGGAAAGAGTGAAGCCCCACCTTGACTGAGGAGTGGGGAAATGACTTGGACCAGTGTACGAGGAAGGAGAAACTGATCTTTGCCTCCAGAGGTTGCCGACAAAAACACTACAAAATTTGGGCTCAATGGTGTCAATACTGGGGAATATATATTGACCGGAAGGGGATGGTAAGGTTAGAAACAGAATTACGAGACCATGAACCCCCCCAAACGCTGATGATCCAAATAGAAACATTCTAGTAGACCTGATGGTAGACAGGGATGATCTGAGGGGGGCATGTATGGCTGGGTGGGTAGGATGGAGGGTGGTCAATGTGGTTTTTATTGAATAGGTTTTTTTTGATTTACAAAGAATTTACAAGCTGCTATAATTCTTGTAATAATTCTTGTACTGTTAAAATAAAAATTACAAACTAAAATAAAACGTGTTATTAAAAAAATAAGCCGGTGGCAAAACTAATCTCCTGGGCCTCGCCTGGTTGCAAGTGAAGACATGGCTATGCACCTCATTTGTGTTCCCGTTTATGCAGTGTTTTTTCTTTTACTTCATGAAACAATCAAAATGGGCCCATTGTGTGTAGAGATGTGTTTATGAGAACACTGCCTGCTGCTGGAGGAACACACATTCAAAGTTGATGTCTTGCTAATAGAACTGTGTTGTACCTTCCACTTGTATGCAGGTGAGAAGTGATATTTGATTATTAAGTTTGGAAGAGTTTTTAGAGTGAGCCCCGTTTTACAAAGTAAAAGATTTAAATAGTGATTGGCTTGTATTGTTGCATTTTTAGGGGTACAACCCATGATGCCACCTCACATCATAGTTAGGGCTTCATTTTCTGCTGCTGACATTTTATAAAAGGTATTGTATTAGGGTGGGCGCCATTTCTTTTTCCCTCTCTCATAGAGACAAACACCATGATAGACTGTTATTTGATTTTATACTTAAAGAAGGTTTCTCACTTGCTCCTCTTGGAGGTAGAATCCATAACAGTCTTCTTATTGCATTAAAACATAGAACAATTTCATGAACCATTCCTGCCTTTAGACGGAGCAGTCCTTATGACAGTTTGCACTTTGATTTATTATTTGCCTTGTGCAAGACTGTAGTTGGTTGTTACAAGATACTAAAATAAGACTCAGCTTTCACTGCCTATGCTGATTTATATTTATTTGTGTTTTGAAGGTCGACATGTTTCTTGCAAGAGTTGTCACTATCGATTAGGGCAATTCATAAGGACCAATAAACCTACTCTACTGGTGATTGGGGAAGTGAATGTGATAATTATACAGAAATACCCAAGCACAAGAAATAATGTTGCCCTCTGTAAGTAGGGTATACCTGCGGATATCTAAAAAGCGACCCAAAGTCGGTAAACAATTGGCCTCATAGGTGATGGTAGAGACCGTGCTAGCTGCGGAGTGAAAAGGGCGAGGGGTAGGTTGCTGCTTATCAGGCGCCCTGGACACCTTTTCATTGCGCAGCTAGCGCAGACTCTGCCATCACCTCTGCCATCACAGCCCTCCCTGTCAGACACTGGCCTGCTCGAAAACAAGTCTTTGATGCTTCTGGTATCCCCCTTTAGAATAGCATGTGGTTTGGAAAATAGCTCTGGTCTTCCAGTGGCTTCTGCTGTTTTCTGTATATATTTTAGCCAGGGGATTCTTAAGCCATGGTCACAGGACAAACAATCCTAAAAAATCTCACTATTGAAGGAGACCTCTGGGTTATTCCAGATGGAAGCCAAAAGAAGAAGTGGGGCAAGCCCCACCAGATCGGTCACGTTAGCCAATCTCAGCTCTTCATGTATAAAATACTGTGAGCTGCCTGGTCCAAGTCCAAGCAGCCGCCTGCAAACGCAATTTCCTTCTCTCTGAAGGCTGCAGCAATCTCTATACCCTCATATGCCAGCACCATAAGTAAGGACAGGTAGGCACTTCAATTTATACATTTTGAGAAGCGGTATTTTAGGTTTACCACTCACTTTAGGAGATACATTAAACAAGCACCAATTGCTCGATTAAAGTGAAAGTCAGGGCAAAAAGCCTTTACCAGTATCGAAGATTGACTCTCTCCTGCCTTTCAACTGAGCAGATCAAGTGCCAATTTGCTCTTTGATTGTTTGCCTTGTGCTAGATTGTATTTGGCTTTGGCTATTGAATAGAATAGGGCTTGGCTTTCCCTGCCTATGGTGATTGACATTTCTTTGCATTTTCAATTGAATTGACTAACCATTGCCTTTTGCCTTCTGTAATGATTTCTAAATTTTGAATAAACCTTCATGGTTTTTCCCTGAACCTTATCCCATATGGTTTTTTCAGTATAGATTTCTTGTATGAATTTTCCTATGTGGGTACTCGGGATTTTCATGTAACTTATGGCAAGGGCTGTCATCCTGTGAGACTCACAAATACCCTGATCCATTATATTGTCCCTTTTAAACTTAGAAAGTGCTCGCATTCGCCACCAACTCCCTTTAAGGCTCTCCAGCTGGATGTGGTCCTAGGTCTGCCTTTACACCTAGAACCACCTGCCTAGTATTAACCAGAATAGAAGCCATGTCCAGCTGTCTGAATCTCCAGATGCTAGAGTGGCCCACATCCTGCTTCTTCTTCGTTGTCTTATTGCATGCATCTGTAATGACCCTCCTGTAAGTCTATACTGTTGGGCTGGCATTGCGAACTCATAATATCTCAAGAGGGTCTCTACACTGGGAAACAGCGATAGAGCGGAAAGGTGACTTCGGATGCCTTAAGGTGATATGTTGGTGCCCCTCAAAATATTTGAGTAAATTAGGAAATACATTTGCAATAAAGGTTGGGATTGTAGAAATTGTATAATGTAATGACAGGCTTACATGACACGTTATTCTGTAGCAAGGGGCTGTTTCCATACTTTATGTAATATCACAGAAGATTGGGATTCTGGTCTTCTGAGAGAGAATGGGAGAATCAAATGCAAGATTGGATACTTACAGGTCGTGATCTTCAAATGATCCTGTACCATGAGCGTTAAGAAGACTATTACATGTGAGAGACTGGGGCATTACAGAGACTGGCAGAATGTGCCGTGTGGACACAGACTGTCCCCACAAGCCCTCCGATGTGGGAGCAGCCTCCCCCTCGAGACCTTTAAGATCAGCCAGAAGCCCCCTCTTACTAAGTGAAGCATTAGGACCAACACAAGCTGTACTGAGGTTACTACAGGCTGATTCATTCAACTTAAGGCTCTTTCAAGGCTAGACCACGGACACCTCTCAAACGTCTTTGCTAAAAGCATGGCACTTAGCTAGGTATATTCACTGTGATTCCCAGTGATCCTGGAGGTTTTCTTTTGCAAATATAGCAGTTCTTAGTGGCAAGTGAATGAACATGGGAGAAATGTGTTCATGTAGTCACCCCAGTGGACTAATAAGCATTACTACTAGCCAAGATCAGCAAAATGTTAGAGAAAAGCAAGCAGTCATGCTGCTAGGACTGTGGTGATGTGGCATTTGGGAGGGGATATGGTCCCTCCAGAGACACCTCCATATGAAGGAGCCTAGGGTATATCCAGCACTAACTCTGATAGTGCAGTGGGGTGCCCGAGGTGAATATTTGTGATTGAAACTGTGCACAACATCTACTGGAGGTCTGCACAAAGGTTGGTGCAGTGTGTAACTACACTCACTTCAGAGGAGACCTTTGTTGTTCATTGTTTCCAAGCTATGCTATTGTCTGCACACAGACTGACACTTTCAGTTAGCACATGATCTGGAGAGGCTTTTCCTTTTTTGGGAATGGGGGCATAGCCACCATCTGCGCACGCCGACTCTTTGGAAATAAGGATTTATACAGATTTACCACACTGGGTTCAGGTACTTCAGCCATCACTCACCTCTTTGAGCACCCCACACCAGCAATCCTTTTGAAGTGTCCAGGGTGTCAGTGGATGTGTTGTGCCAGGCATGTGTGTGGCTACATGTATAAATAGCTGGTTTTATTCCCTAAGTCCTGCAGCTGGTTTTGTCAAAGGAGGACTGCAATACTCTGCACCTCAGGTCACTGGGGAAAGATGTGCAGATGCATTGTGCGAACACAAATGTGATTCCCTCTGGGAAACCCTCTCATGATGAAACTGTTTCTGTTAATTAGTGCCACAAAACAGAGACAGTCTGAAGAATTGGACTCTGAACACAAAATTCCTTTATCAAAAAGCAGAAAGGCCTTTGAGCTCACTTGCAATTTCTATCTTTAAATGTTTTCAAAAGACCTGCATGCCCAGTTCCTAAAGCAGAATTTACAGGTCACCATGAGAAATTGCAACCCCAATGCCAAAGTTCATTTTGTTGTGGCAACCAAGTCACTCTTGAGTTCTTCAAGGGCCAATGGAGGTGCAGCCATATTTCCTCATCTCAGACAAAATCGTGACTAGCCTACTGTGATGTCCTGCTTGTCAGGGAACCTAATGATGTTATGGGTTGTCAGGGTCACAGGGGTTCTCTTGAGTGTAGTTGAGCCAGAAGAAGCAGGGCTGAGAATCTAACCACACCTGCCCCTGGTGTGGTTCATTTATGTATCTATTCAGCTTACAATAAACTCTCTCCTTATCTATTGATGGTATCTGTGTATTTCTGCACACTAACTTGATTGACAGCACCTACCTCCTCTCCTTGTTAAGGGAGCTTTGAGAATATCAGAGAAAGCGGAAGTCCATTCTGCATTCACTCCAATGTGCCTGAACCCTTCACTGGAGGTTCATCTGTGGTTGATTCGATTCACAGAATGGGCCAGTCTTCATTCCAGTCCAAATGTTTTTCTTTTGCTGCATGATTTTTTTGTACTCACACAGAGATTTACCACATGGGACCTAGGTTGGGCCACTCACTCTACCACCAAGAGTGAGCAAATATCAGACTGAGTGAAGAGGCCTTTGAGCTATACTGGCCAGACTGTCCTTTCATTTTATGGAAAAGAGCAATGCTTCATAATCGTTAAAGCCAATCTGCCACTAGCCTTTTCAGAAGGCCAGTCAAAGAGTGGTTGTCTATCTGGCTATCATCTTCAGAAATATTGTCTGACATAAACATTGTGTCCTAAATACTGCTTACAAGATTATCACCATATTAGGTATCGATTTTCTTTTATTAACTCTAATGTGAAAATACTTTGTAAATTATATTTAGACACCATATTTCGATCAAATGTTATTCTGTTAAACCACCCGGAACAGAAGGCTTTGTTTATTGGTTATAGAAGGAGAATAGGCCATCAATGACACTTTACTTGCGGTGATGAACTACTGCCCATAATGTAAAAGGAGGAATTTGCTTGTCGCACTAACGTTTGGTATGCCATACAAAGCTGCGGTGACATATGCACATTTGCCATCCTCCCACAATTGGTGCAACAATTCTGGCCCAGAGTAAGGAAAAAAAATAATAGTCCAAAACAGAGACTGTCCTAGCTATTGTGGTGTATCCACAGACACCCAAGTGTGAGAGAGGGCCCTATAAACTCTTATAGATCCTGATCTGAACTCTCTGCTGTGGGCTTTTGTTGATGATAAGATGCTCACTTTGGATGAATTGCATTTGTCAGTTTTTGTTATTTGCCCGTTGTTTTTTTAGTTTAAAGAAAAATTATTGGTATATGTTATAAGACAAAAGAACAATAAAGTGTATTTTTAATATTATAAATACAGTTATAAATAATGCTGAGTAGGGAAAACATAGATACAATGCATGACATTGGAAAGAGAGGGAAGGGAAAAGGGAGAAACTATAAAACAAAATCCCAAATTCAAACTATAATTTCAGAGAATGTAGTTTATTAACTAGGCACACTGCAGAGGACGCAAGGATCTCTCACCCAGAAGTGGAAGGATGTGGAAGGAGCAAGGAGTAGGAAGCGGCAGCGGCGGTGTCTGTGCCTGTACCGTCCATGCCGTACCGGGTCCGCAGGCAGTGGACTGAAGTCAATTCGAACCGGGCCAAGGTTCAAGGCAGCCTCATGATCAGGCACTGTGGACTGGAGCAGCTGGAACAGCTGGAACGGCGGAGTGGGACGGGGAGCACAGCGTCTTCGCGGCCGCCTCCTGTGTGCCGCTGGCCAGCTCACGCCTGCCTGCCTGTCTGTCCCCTGGTGAAACTACAATGGGGTGACCCTGTGTCCCTCAGAACCTGGGTATGTATACATTGAGCTACAATTGTTCTGTCGGGGAGAACCCAATTGCTTAGAAAAAATGAAATGAAACAAAGACAGTTGCTTAATGCCTATTAAATAGGTGTGAAAACGGTAGCATTTGCATCTGTTAAGTCATGAAACACATATTCAATACAGTTGGAACACAAAAAGAAGCAAAACACCTACTAGTATATGCTTGTAAGAAACTCTTGTTTTATATCAATTAACCCCTTCGATGCTCATAACGGAATGGTTCCGTCATGAGCATCGGTGCTCCTGTGCTCATGACGGAACCATTCCGTCATGAGGACAGGGGCACGAAATCCCTCTGCTGTAGACAGCAGAGGGATTTCTTTTTCTCCCCCAAAGCCTCGGGAGCTGGGGAAGAGCTTCCCCCGCTCCCGAGGCCCCCCCGCCGTTTCTGTGAACTGACGATCGGCGCGCACGTCGCGCTGACGTCATTTCACTGAAATCGAAACTGAAATGAGCCTTTAGGCTCATTTCAGTTTCACTTTCTACGTGCTCAGGGGGCTATCTCAGCCCCCTGAGCACGTAGAAAGACGGGAGAGGTATCATTGGAAAGGGGAGAATCTCCCCTTTCCAATGGTACCCTGCCAGTGGATCCCTGCTTGGGGATCGCCCCAGGAGGGTGATCCCCAAGCAGGGATCCACCCCTAGACACCAGGGAGGGGAGCGGCCCCTTGGGCAAGGGCCTTTGCTCCCCCCGCTAAAATTGGGCATATTCAGTCTTTCTGCCCCCCCTGGGGGGCAGAAAGCCCACTTGACACCAGGGATTTTTTTCGTTGGCACAAATAATTAGGGTGGGGGCTGCCCAAAACGGGCACGCCAATGCCCCCACCCCCCGCCACCATTACAGCCTTTCTGCCCCCCCGGGAGGGCAGAAAGCCCACTTGACGCCAGGGATTTTTTTGTTTCCTTTTGTTATTAGGGTGGGGACTGCCCAACAAGGGCACGCCAAAGCCCCCAACACCCCCCCCCTGCACAATAACAGTCTTTCTGCCCCCCCTGGGAGCAGATGGGGGCGGTAGCCCCCAATCTGCCCCATTGGGGGGGCAGAAAGCCCACAAGACACCAGGGTTTTTTTTTTACGATTGATTTAGGGGTGGGGGCTGCCAAAGATGGGCATGCCAATGCCCCCACCCCTCCCCCCCACAAAATTCCAGTCTTTCGGGAAGTAGCCCCCAATCTGCTCCCCAGGGGGGCAGAAAGCACCCTAGACACCAGGGATTCTTTTTTTTATAGGCCCGGGGTGGGGGCTGCCCAGAATGGGCATGCAAATGCCCCCACCCTACCCCCCACAAAGAAAACTAAAGACTTGCTGCCCCTCCAGGAGGAACATGGGGGCAATAGCCCCTGATTTGCCCCCGGGGGGGGCAGAAAGCCCACTAAGCGCCAGGGATTTTTTTTTTATATAGGTAGGGGTGGGGGTTGCCCAGAATGGGCATGTCAAGCCCTCACCCCCCAAAAAAATGATAGTCTTTCTGCCCCCCCTGGGAGGCAGATGGGGCAATAGCCCCTTATCTGCCCCCCCCGGGGTGGGACAGAAAGCCCACTAGCCACCAGGGATTTTTTTTCCAAAGTTCGGGGTGGGAGTTGCCCAGAATGGGCATGCCAATGCCCCAACCCCCCCAAATAAGATGCCACAGCCTTTCTGCCCCCCCGGAGGCAGATGGGGGCAGTAGCCCCTGATCTGCCCCCCAGGGGGGGCAGAAAGTCCACTAGGCGCCAGCGATTATGTTGGCTTTTCTATTAGTAGGGGTGGGGGCTTCCCAGATTGGGCATCCCAATGCCCCCACCCCCCCAAAAGAATAGCCACAGTCTCTCTGCCCCCCTTGGGGGCATATCGGGGCAAACTCCCCCTCCTCCAATTCCCCCCCAGGACGGCAGAAAGCCCACTAGGCACCAATGTTTTTTTAGCAATGTGCCTACCTGTCGCTTTTGGGCCCTATCGCAGCTGGCACATAGGGAAACCTAGCAAACCTGTACATTTTTGAAAACTAGACACCAAGGGGAATCCAGGATGGGGTGACTTGTCGGGCTCTCACCAGGTTCTGTTACCCAGAATCCCTTGCAAACCTCAGAAATTGTCAAAAAAAACAAATTTTCCTCACATTTATGTGGTGGAAAGTGCAGGAATCTGCATGGATCCACAAAATTCCACCCACCCCGCATTCCCCAAAGTCTTCCGAGAAAAATGGTACCTCACTTGTCTGGGTAGTCCTAGTGCCCGCGACAGGAAACGGGCCAAAACGCAACGTGGACACACCACATTTTCACGGTGAAAACGGACCCGTTTTTTGCAAAGTGCCTAGCTGTAGATTTTGAATCCTAGCTCTGCCGGCACCTAGGGAAACCTAGCAAACCTATATATTTTTGAAAACTAGATACCCAGGGGAATCCAGGATGGGGTGACTTGTCTGACTCTCACCAGCTTCTGTTACCCAGAATCCCTTGCAAACTTCAAAATGTGTCCAAAACAGCACATTTTCCTCACATTTCTGTGGTGGAAAGTTCTGGAATCTGCGAGGATCCACAAAATTCAACCCAGCCCGCATTCCCCAAACTCTTCTGAGAAAAATGGTACCTCACTTGTGTGGGTGGGTCAAGTACCCGCGACAGGCAAGGGCCCAAAACGTATTGAGGCGACATCAAAATTGCCTATCACAAAACGACCCATAATAAATTGAAAGCTTGCTACTGTTTCCTTTACCTAATTTGCAAGGGGGGTCACCTGGGTTTTTGGCCACGTGCTCGGCGGCCACCTAGGGAAACCTACCATACCCACACATTTATGAGAACTAGACACCCAGGAGATTCCAGGGAGGGATGGCTTGCGTGGATCCCCCAACGTTTTCTTACCCAGAATCCCATGCAAACCTCAAATTTAGCTGAAAAAATCACTTTTCCAAACATTTTTGTGTGGGAAAGTTGTGGCATCACCGGGCTGACACAAATTTCCTACCACCCAGCATTCCCCCAGGTCTCCCGATTAAAATGGTGCATCACTCGTGTGGGAGGCCCAAGTACCCGCAACAGGCAAGGGCCCAAAACGTATTGAGGCAACATCAAAATTGCCTATCACAAAACGACCTGGTTTTGCAAGGGGGGTCACCTGGGTTTTTGGCCCTGTGCTCGGCGGCCAGCTAGGGAAACCTACCAAACCCACACATTTCTGAAAACTAGACACCCGGGGGATTCCAGGGAGGTAAGGCTTGTGTGGATCCCCCAACGTTTTCTTACCCAGAATCCCCTGCAAACCTCAAATTTAGCTGAAACAAATCACTTTTTCCACACATTTTTGTGTGGGAAAGTGGTGGCATCACCGGGCTGACACAAATTTCCTACCACTCAGCGTTCCCCCGGGTCTCCCGATAAAAATGGTGCCTCAATCATGTGGGAGGCCCAAGTACCCGCGACAGGCAAGGGCCCAAAACGTATTGAGGCGACATCAAAATTGCTTATCACAAAACGACCTGGTTTTGCAAGGGGGGTCACCTGGGTTTTTGGCCCCGTGCTCGGCGGCCACCTAGGGAAACCTACCAAACCCAAACATTTCTGAAAACTAGACACCCGGGGGATTCCAGGGAGGTATGGCTTGCGTGGATCCCCCAACGTTTTCTTACCCAAAATCCCCCTGCAAACCTCAAATCTAGCTGAAAAAAATCACTTTTTCCACACATTTTTGTGTGGGAAAGTTGTGGCATCACCGGGCTGACACAAATTTCCTACCACCCAGCATTCCCCCGGGTCTCCCGATAAAAATGGTGCATCACTCATGTGGGAGGCCCAAGTACCCGCGACAGGCCCGGGCCCAAAACGTATTGAGGCGACATCAAAATTGCCTATCACAAAGCGACCTGGTTTTGCAATGGGGGTCACCTGGGTTTTTGGCCCCGTGCTCAGCGGCCACCTAGGGAAACCTACCAAACCCACACATTTCTGAAAACTAGATACCCGGGGGATTCCAGGGAGGTATGGCTTGCGTGGATCCCCAAATGTTTTCTTACCCAGAATCCCCTGCAAACCTCAAATTTAGCTGAAAAAATCACTTTTTCCACACGTTTTTTTGTGTGGGAAAGTTGTGGCATCACCGGGCTGACACAAATTTCCTAACACCCAGCGTTCCCCCGGTTCTCCCGATAAAAATGGTGCCTCACTCGTGTGGGAGGCCCAAGTACCCGCGACAGGCAAGGGCCCAAAACGTATTGAGGCGACATCAAAATTGCCTATCACAAAACAACCTGGTTTTGCAAGGGGGGTCACCTGGGTTTTTGGCCCCGTGCTCGGCGAGCACCTAGGGAAACCTACCAAACCCACACATTTATGAAAACTAGACACCCGAGGGATTCCAGGGAGGTATGGCTTGCATGGATCCCCCAACGTTTTCTTACCCAGAATCCCCTGCAAACCTCAAATTTAGCTGAAAAAATCAATTTTTCCACACATTTTTGTGTGGGAAAGTTGTAGCATCACCGGGCTGACACAAATTTCCTACCACCCAGCGTTCCCCCGGGTCTCCCGATAAAAATGGTGCCTCACTCATGTGGGAGGCCCAAGTACCCGCGACAGGCAAGGGCCCAAAACGTATTGAGGCGACATCAAAATTGCCTATCACAAAACAACCTGGTTTTGCAAGGGGGGTCACCTGGGTTTTTGGCCCCGTGCTTGGCGGCCACCTAGGGAAACCTACCAAACCCACACATTTCTGAAAACTAGACACCCGGGGGATTCCAGGGAGGTATGGCTTGCATGGATCCCCCAACGTTTTCTTACCCAGAATCCCCTGCAAACCTCAAATTTAGCTGAAAAAATCACTTTTTCCACACATTTTTGTGTGGGAAAGTTGTGGCATCACCGGGCTGACACAAATTTCCTACCACCCAGCGTTCCCCCAGGTCTCCCGATAAAAATGCTGCCTCACTCGTGTGGGAGGCCCAAGTACCCACGTCAGGCAAGGGTCCAAAACATTTTTTGCTAGGCAATTTTGATTTCGCCTCATATTCGTCGACGTTTCGACCCTGACAAAGCGTTATTGGAATGTCAAGGCGGGTCTTCTTTAGGACAGGTAAGGGTGTTGACAGCCTGAAAGTGAGCGGAGAAGAATTCAAAATTGTGTTCCAACTAGAAGGGCGAAATAACTAGGTGGTGTAGGTTAGTCCTTATACTCACTCAACAGGTGGGGGTCTATCTTGGGCGTCCCTCGCTGAGTGGAAGCCGTCAATAGATCTGAAAATAGATCAGTCTTGCCTAATGTGAGACACACCTTTTCTTTGAGATTAGATGTAGCTCAGAAGCAATTATATATCATAGTGATAACCCTGTTGATGAGTTAAAAAATCCCTGAAAATGTAGCAGATCCTATTGCTAATAATTTTTGGATTCCTAATTGATTCTAATGTCAAGGTCATTCTTCTAATAAATAATTTTTGGGGATATATGTTTTATAGTCATGTTAATAATTCACCTCATCCTTCTGTTTTAGACAATTCTTATTGTTTAATATCTAATCTGAAAATACAGTGTTAATCACAGTCTGTCTGCCGATTATCACTTTCTTGAAAAGTGAATAATAGGACATAGTCTATTATTTTTTTCTTGAGCCTTTCCTTTTCGCCCTACATCACTGTATCAAACTCTTGGCTTCCGTAAGCAGTGGAGTGTAATATAGTGTCCAATGTTATGTGTAAAGGTTGCATTAAAACAAGCTTCAGAATAAGCTCATGGTTTGCTCTCCAAAGATATAAACAGGGCCTTACTCACATGGCCAACCTCTGGTACGGCATCGCCCTCCTATAGAAACTAATCGAGGCAGGGACATAAAAAAAAACCCATAGGAACTAATTGTATTTGTTGTTAAAGAAATAATTAAATAGTGCTGTAGCAGTTTTCCTTTTTGTTCTACATTTAAAGAAAATGTATAACATGAATTTGCAGCAATATTTAACATATTCTTCATTAAGTGGAGCTGCATGGAACTCCTATGTGGCCGCAATTAATTTATGTGCTTTTTTAAATTTCAGTCTTACTTGTCACTGTTCTAAAAATAAGTCACTCATATGCTATGCAGATACTCTATGGATGTTAAATTGCCTAGCACCTACATTCTTTATTGGAGGGACTCCGTGACCACAAGTGCAATGGAGTTGTTCCATAGTGTCATGAGTCATGTGTGGCATTCAAATGGGCAATCACTTTGTTGGCATCACAAGACCTGCATAACCAGGCTCTGTTGCTTCAGATGACTACTGAACTCTGACTCTTGTGCTTTGAGTGGGACCAGCTGATAACAAATGATGTTCATTTCATCAGCACCAGTGGAGATTCCAGCTATGCCCAGTACGGAAGCCTTACTGGCGTTCACCGTGGTAATCTTCTAGGTGTTGAATGCGGCAGCGTAGTCATATGAGCATGGATTTAATGACAGCCTGTGTTATTTCTGAAAACAATACTTTGGATGTGTGAGGGCAAAATGGTACAAACATGTGATACTGCTAATAGCTTCATTAGTTGGGTACTTCAGACTTTATGGCAATAGGTGGTTGTTAAAGTTCCCTCAAATTCTGCAAGAAGGTTCATTTTGGTGTGCACTTGGTGCAATCTTTCCTTTACCTGAGCACACGTATCTAAATATGTGTGTTCAGGTAATGCAAGTATTATACTTTAACTTGTACCATTTTGCCGAATTCAAAATATGCTCCTTTGATTTTCAGCAACCTCGCCATTGGGTAACGCCAACAGTGAGCTTGAAGAAAAACTTTAAGCCCCTTTATTTATGATTTTTTAATTAAGCACTGCCCTGGTTCACTCACATGAGTTTAAGGAATATTTAACTTGATTACTCATGATTTTCTCTTCTTTATACATTTCCAATGCACTTTCTCTTCTCTCTGTGTTTGCACTGAGATTTAAGAAATGTCTTGCCATACATAATAGTGTTATTCAAGTTGGCATAAGTAGGCCTCTATGCGGGGGTGTAGCCTGGGCGACTAAGATGGCGGTCATTGCGTGAAAGAGCTCCGCCATGAATGACTCTAATTCTCCTAATAATACTTACTTTAAGTTTGCTCCCCTGCCTGATCCCTCGCTGGACTGTCGGAGGGTCGCCTCCCTGAATGCAGCTTGTACAACAACCGGCAAACAGTTTGGCATGCGCTTTGGGCCCAGCTGCTGGACCACAGAGATGGAGCCTCCAGATGCCTGTGGTTGGATCCTGACAGGGGTGGCTGCCGCCTGCAGTAGAACAGAGGAGGTCACGCGGCGTCCTGGATACTGACCTGAGAAGACAATGGTGGCTGATAGGGCTGTGCATAGAAAGAGAGAAGGGAGGGAAGAAAACTCTCCCCTCCACATAGGAATGGTTGAGCCTCAGCTGGGAGGCATGCCTAGATCTGAGCCCAGTCTCGACAAAGGAAGGTACGCCTGGGCTCAGAGGGTGATAAAGCGGATGCCGAGACCCGTGTCTCAGACCTGGAAGACACAGTTAAAACATTGCAATAAAAGATTACCACCCTGACAACGGGGTCCAAGAATCTATCCTGGCAGGCAGAGGATGCGAAAGGCCAGGCCCGACGAAACAATCTGCATGTCCTGGGGTGCCATGAGGATTGCAAAGAGAATTCCCTGGAAAGATTTCTAGGCCAGTGGTTGTGGTGGTTGATCCCCGAGAGATGATCTTGAGCTGTTTTATTATTGAACAGGCACAGAGAGCTCTCACACCAAAGCCGCCCAATGATCACTCGATTCTTAAACTACAATGGTAGGGACAAAATCCTATGTTTTTCTTGAACTCGAAAATCGCTGATCTACAACTCACAAGATTATGTTCTTCCCAGATTATACGAGATTGGTACAGCAACAACGTAAGTCATTCATTGAAGTTAAGAGAAAACTAAGATCATTAAATATCAGATACATGCTTCTATACCCGGCCAAATTAGGAAGTTATTTACCAGGATAAATTGCTCTTTTTTAAATCCCGTGAGGCGGTATGGAAGTGGGCCGCAGCTGCGGCCCGTGCAGGAAAGATTGGGGAGGTGGAGCCAGGTGGGGGTGGGACTTCGACATACAACGACAAGAAAATTAAATAAATAAGTAATTTTCCTTCGCCGTCATCTGTCGAAATCCCCCTCCCCCACCCAGCCCCACCGCTCTTACCTGCACGGACTGCGACTGGTGCGCCGAAGAAAGGAGCACTATGCGTCTAAATGAGCAACCACCATTCACAGAGACCTCGAATTGATCTGATGAACTACAAACACTGGAGAAGGCTTGTGAGTGCTCAAGGAACAGAAATCAATCCTTCTTCAAGATAAGAAAAGCATCTTACATAACGGCTTTACACGAATGAAATGATCATGTAACATTCTGAAATAAAGCAGAGCCCTTGGCCCTCCCACCCCACCACCAGAAGTGGCATCTACATGATTCTTGATCAATTCATGAAGCACTCGATAGAAACTCACTGAACAATCCATATCCTTTTACTCAATGGCCTGTCTGTATTACATAAACATTACCTGGAAATTGTTGGGGATTGGGGGGAAAGAGGAGCAAATATACATTGTGGCAGTGTTGATCATTCGTCCGGTCAGCACCTACCTCCTTTCCCCCCTGCAGGGACACCAGGCGGATGTACAGTTCTTGGCCAGGTGTGGCTATTTGCAAGTATTTCACTTGGGGTTGGTGAGGTGGCACCGTGGTACAGCCAAACTTCTTCGACCAAACGTTTCCTTTAGAATGATGGGTATGTGCCATGAAAGCAAAAGCAGATATGTAGCGGTGATGGGCCTACTGAATGAAAGAAGCTGTGAAAAATGGGTGCAATGCTTCAGACATCATGCTCAAAAAGGAGCTGCTCAGTACTGGGTGGCTTGTGGAACAGGATTCTTTCTACGTTGGGGCCAGTTCTGGTTTGGAGGGTTCCTGAAGACCCTAAGTTGATCATCCTACCTAGGTTGTCACTGATGCAGTTGGGGATAATGTTTGTCGAGAGAAATCAGACGCGGATGGAGAGAGTGCCGCCCCACCTTAGGGCAGGAGTGGGAAAATGACTTGGACCGGTGTATGAGGAAGGAGAAAACGAATATGTGATGTTACAACGCGATCAAAATGATCGCGGTATGTAACATCGCAGTTTTTACAACGCAAGTTGTTACAACGACTTGCGCTGGAGGGCGCTGGACTTAGGAGTAGTAAGATTTACATAGCTGCCAATGTTTCAGATTGCTTATGTGTGACATTTTCATAATTTCAGTATAATTATGAGTGACATTTCAACAACTATGAGTGACAGTTTCTTGCGACTAAGCCATGAAGAAGAGGGAAAACCTACAAATATCATAAATTACAGCCATCTGAGCAGCGAGAACTATAAGAAGGTCCTAAAACTGCTGCAAAGCACCAGAAATGTAAGGGCACAAACTTCACAGGAGGGCCTGGTAGTGATAAATGAATATTATTCCATTCCACCACCAAAAATCAATTTGATCTCTCTCCTCCTGTCTCCCCATATCACACCATACTCTAGACCCCAGCAGAAATAAATCACAAAGATTCTGTCTCAACTACATCCTTGGTACTTTTTGTTTCAGGCAGGACGACCACTGTGCTCCCCAGGTGTGCCCATCAGGAGCCTTAAATGAGGGTACAATACCAGTTTTGACACCGCCCGCCCTATATATTCACTAGCTTAAGCTGAGGCACCTATTAGTTGGGTAGCAGGTAGGTGTGATATTTATCATCTCCACAACTACTTTCCACACAACTGGCCTTCATGCTAGAGTCACCACGTCTGTAATACAGGACGCTAGGCTAAGTGCTTTTTTTTTTTTTTTTTTTTAACAGAAAGCTGTAAGCAAATTTTGTCCATAAATGTAAGTTCCACGATCATTTTAATGAAAGGTTCCCCTCAATTTGGCATAACAATAGCAGTTAAAATTTCCAATGTAAAGCTGAAATATACTCTATGCATATATTTCACAATATTTGTACTGTGAGTAAAAAACTACCATCACATAGTTAGCTCACCCTGAATCGTGAAATAATGGCATTTTGAAGAAGACCTTCTATCCACAAGGCTCCTTTCCATTCTCACGCTTTTTCCTGCTCCTTTCCTTTTTCATGATCGCACTTTTGCATCTCACTTGCCCCCTCGCCCCCACATTGCTTAAGGTGCCATTAGAGTGGTGTCATCCAACATAACAAAGGTGCGTCTTTCAGTTTAGGCAACCCCAATAATAGAACAATTCAGTCAGGTTGCGTCCTTCCCACACCTTACCAGCCCTAGGCATTGCTTTGTCTCTCCCAAACCATCTTCACATTGCAGCACCCGGGTGTCCCCTTGGCTGGGCTACAATTCACGATAATCATCCTATCTCGGCAAATTACAGATTTTCACTAAAAAAAAAACGTGAAAATCAGAACATAATATTTAAAAAAATACATTTTAGTACCCCTTCCACATGAGTCGAACAAATCATTGCCAGAGACGCAAGTATTACCTAGATCAAAGCCCTGTTATACTTCAAACTCCACAACAAGGTATTTAAAGCATTTTTCATTCTGCCCAAGAGGATGAAACAATTTACCTGCCAACGCCTGGATAACACTCAGTCTTAACTCCTCCAAGAAAGGCTTGCACCCCTTTTGAAATCCCACCATCAGTGCCAACTACAATAGTCACATATTTGAATGTTCTTTTTCTACACTGCATTTTTATATGCTAAGCTCCTATCACGTCAGAGCTGTAAAGTATTTTGTGGCGCTTGTTAATTAGTTTTCCACGTTATATCATGAATAAATAAATAATGATATCTCTAGGCACATAAAGACATTTACAAACCACTCCACATTTGGCCCCTCGTTCTAAAAATGTCCGATAATAGGACTACCAACATTTGTTTTTGTTTTTTGTACCACTGTAAACATTTCCAAAAACTACTGATGCAGCGGTAATTTCACTGTAATTTCTCAATGCAAAACCTCATTTACCTCTATTTACCGCTGTAAAGGTGTTGGGCCCTTGACACCATGTATTACCTTCAGGAGACTTTACATAAACATGAAAAATCAAAAATGCAATTAATATTTAAGCCAATAAAGAGAGTTGTGAGTATTTTAAAGGGTTTTATTTTCTAGTCAAAAGTTAAGGTTCTCTGACGCTTTATTCATTAGTCAAATATCAATCAGGTTACAGAATTGAAAAAATAGGAAAAATAGCATTAATACAGAACATATTACAGTCTGCTTACGAGGCATTCCATGTTGGAAGAAAATGTGGAGCAAAATTGTCAGTCAGAAACTCTTAAAGAGTTTCTAAAAAGAGAGTGAGTCTTGCAAGGCTAATCAATAATTAATAATGGCAAAAATCTCCCATAAAGAGAAATAAATGCATAGGACAAATATATCTTTTCAAAAGCAGTTAGTCAAAGCATGAAATTTAAAGCTTAGCACCTAAAATCTAAACCTGTTCTGATCCTCTCAGCTCTCCCTCTCTGCCTCGCTGTGCTGGTCTGTCTCTCTGTCTCAGGAGCTGCAAAATAGCCCCCACAGACGCAGCCCCTCCTTCTCTCTCCTCCCCGTCTCTGTGTCCAGCACAGAAGCTGGGCCTGGCCCTCAGGAAAAAATGAGCAAAAAGCAGCCACCCCTCCCACTTGTAAGCCATATTTCAAGCAAAAGCCCACGTGCTTGGTCCTCGTAGCTGGTCCAATCAGAACTCCAAGACACATCGTCTCCCCATGGGCTGACTGGATACGTCATTAATCAGGCGTGTTCCTCATTACATGACTTCACATCCTTTTACATTTTAAAAACAATTACATTTTTCTGTAACAAAAAGTATTAATTGTGAGTTTTTCTCTTCACTCCAGGCTACAAAAAAATATGCAACATAGTGAAGGTCGAAGAGACGGAAACAGGAGGGCGTGATTTATTAACAAAGCCCTTTCATTGAAAGTTGGTAGGGAAGAGGAGCACATTCCATTCTAATCTTCAAGGTCAAACACTGCAGTAAGCTGAGTCTACTAAAACAAACTGAAATCACGTGGTTTTCTACACCGCAAAAATGCGTGTTAATTCAGCACAAATATGCTAGTTCAAGACACATTTTCTAAATTAATCTAAATTAAATATATATTTCTATAATGAGGTTAAATCTAAACTACACATTAAAACAACCATGATTAATTAAATGAGCATTGTTTTACATGATTTCATTTGCAGGCCTCTTTCATGTTTTCATTTGCATGTACCAAAATCTGTGTGCCATTTTAGAAATGCTGTCTGCAGCTTTTTGTCATATAATAATGCATACATTTTATAGGTGAAATCTGAGCTCCATCACTACCAACCATAGCTGCCAAGGTTTCAGATTGCTTATGTGTGACATTTTCATAATTTCAGTATAATTATGAGTGACATTTCAACAACTATGAGTGACAGTTTCTTGCGACTAAAATCCAGCCATGAAGAAGAGGGAAAACCTACAAATATCATAAATTACAGCCATCTGAGCATCGAGAACTATAAGAAGGTCCTAAAACTGCTGCAAAGCACCAGAAATGTAAGGGCACAAACTTCACAGGAGGGCCTGGTAGTGATAAATTAATATTATTCCATTCCACCACCAAAAATCAATTTGATCTCTCTCCTCCTGTCTCCCCATATCACACCATACTCTAGACCCCAGCAGAAATAAATCACATAGATTCTGTCTCAACTACATCCTTGGTACTTTTTGTTTCAGGCAGGACGACCACTGTGCTCCCCAGGTGTGCCCATCAGGAGCCTTAAATGAGGGTACAATACCAGTTTTGACACCGCCCGCCCTATATATTCACTAGCTTAAGCTGAGGCACCTATTAGTTGGGTAGCAGGTAGGTGTGATATTTATCATCTCCACAACTACTTTCCACACAACTGGCCTTCATGCTAGAGTCACCACGTCTGTAATAGAGGACGCTAGGCTAAGTGCTTTTTTTTTTTTTTTTTTAACAGAAAGCTGTAAGCAAATTTTGTCCATAAATGTAAGTTTCACGATCATTTTAATGAAAGGTTCCCCTCAATTTGGCATAACAATAGCAGTTAAAATTTCCAATGTAAAGCTGAAATATGCTCTATGCATATATTTCACAATATTTGTACTGTGAGTAAAAAACTACCATCACATAGTTAGCTCACCCTGACTCGTGAAATAATGGCATTTTGAAGAAGACCTTCTATCCACAAGGCTCCTTTCCATTCTCACGCTTTTTCCTGCTCCTTTCCTTTTTCATGATCGCACTTTTGCATCTCACTTGCCCCCTTGCCCCCACATTACTTAAGGTGCCATTAGAGTGGTGTCATCCAACATAACAAAGGTGCGTCTTTCAGTTTAGGCAACCCCAATAATAGAACAATTCAGTCAGGTTGCGTCCTTCCCACACCTTACCAGCCCTAGGCATTGCTTTGTCTCTCCCAAACCATCTTCACATTGCAGCACCCGGGTGTCCCCTTGGCTGGGCTACAATTCACGATAATCATCCTATCTCGGCAAATTACAGATTTTCACTAAAGAAAAACGTGAAAATCAGAACATAATATTTAAAAAAATACATTTTAGTACCCCTTCCACATGAGTCGAACAAATCATTGCCAGAGACGCAAGTATTACCTAGATCAAAGCCCTGTTATACTTCAAACTCCACAACAAGGTATTTAAAGCATTTTTCATTCTGCCCAAGAGGATGAAACAATTTACCTGCCAACGCCTGGATAACACTCAGGGGTCGATTCCGATTCGGGCCGGAAAAAGCACCGACCGACTCGGATCCGGAAAAAATACCGACCGACACGTACCCGTGGCGCCCGACACGCCAAGTACGATGCAAGGCGCGAAAAATCCGACCGACACGTAACGAAACCAAGTCGACCGACCGAGCCGCACGGAAAACAGCAATCCGGCCGGAAAAACACGCGAATCCAACCGACCGACACGCACCCGGAACAAATCCGACCGAAACGTACACGCTAACTCCAAACCGCTAAGTACGATGCAAGGCGCGAAAACCACGAGCGAGTCGGACGGAGGACAAGCCGTACGACCGACACGCATACAAAACCGAGCCGAAGCAACACAATACACCGCGACCGACGCGTACGCAGCATAGAAAACTGCACAAACACAGCGTGAACGAAACGGAGAACACCGTACGAGACCAATGCAGGGTCCGACTCGGTCACAAGAACGTTTCCAACATACACAAACAGCACAAAGGAAAAATCACCCAAAAAAAGGCCAAACAAGCAATTACCAAGCCAATAAATACTGGGGGGGTGGGGACAGAGAACAAAGACACACCCACAACTCCACCTATATAAAGGACACAAATCACTACCATGAGCCTTTGCAAATGCCATTCCACTGCCAGCACCCAAGAGAAAGCAACCACACACCCACAGCTCATCCCTCACACAAGCCACACACCATCAGCACACCAACAAATACCTACCTCACATACACCCAGCAAAACACACACTCACACACCCTCACCTGCACACCAACACACACATCACCCACCATCACCACCCATCACCATGCCCCCCAAGAAGAATCCCAAGTTCCTAGATAGTGAATTGGAAGTCATGGTAGACGAGATCCTCAGGGTGGAGCCACAGCTGTTTGGCACACTGGTCCAACAGACCCCCATGTCGCAGAAAACCAAGATGTGGGAGAGGATCATCAACAGGGTGAACGCACAATCACCATGTCGGCGCACAAAGACCGACATCCAGAACAGGTGGTATGACGTGCGCAGGAGGGTACGGGACATGCTGAAGAAAGACTACATCAACAGCCAATACACCGGCAGTGGCCCTCCTGCCAAGCCAATATACCTCAGGCCCTGGGAGGAGAAGGTGCGGGCCATCCTTCCGCCAGTGAGCGTATATGGACTAGAGGACATCCCAGAGCCTGGTGAGTACACAACAAATGTACACAATATACTGCCACAAAACACACACACATCACTGTCAAGGGGAGAGTCAAACCATGCACTCATAGCAATCACACAGCAACCAGAACAGAATCATCCCAAAATGTGTATGTCAGTCAGAGAAACACAACACATGCCATCAAAAAAGTCACATCCAACTGTGCCAACACATGTACAAACACAACCACAACTACAGCTAGGCAGTGGCACAAATAGAACTAACAAACACATCCACACATGTAGCCACCACAACAACACCAACACACAGTGAAGACCACTCAAAGGAAGGAATTCTGTGTATGCTGGCCAAGTCAGTGTAGCCAATAGCATCATGGGAGTCGCAGTCACACATATTGCCCGCCCCAAAACTGTCCCATCAACACCACCATGAACCATGCGCACATCACAGGGAGTGGAGAAGGACTCACAAGATGGCTGACACTGGCTACTGCTGTGGGGAGCACAAGGCCCTGCTGCCAACTGTGCACCAACAAACAGCAGGACACCACTGACTGACATCCTGAGAGACAACTTACACTCCCTGCAATGCAAGCACGTTCCATGGTGGGATATCTGGCTGGCTGTGTGGGAAGGGGGACTTGCAGCACTGACTATAGTCACCAGCACCTCCCCTCACACCCCCCAACACAAACTCCACAGTACCCACCTGGTAGAATGCAATGCCCTCCATCCTAACACAAGATCCCATAAAGCACCACCACCCTGGGTTATGTTGTGTGAAGCACAGGGACACTCTTGGAACTCTTAGCCAAACAACTGCCAGGACAACACTCCCAGCCATCCTGTCAGCACAGCCAGCCCACCCCACAGGGAAGCAGAGTCAAAAGGAAGGAAGCATGGGCATGCTGGGAAGGGGGTGGAGGCAATAGCATGATGGGAGTCGTAGTCACAGACATTGCTCAGCCTCACAACTGGCCCATCAACACCACCCTGAACCATGCTCACATCACAGGGAGTGGAGAAGGACTCACAAGATGGCTGACACTGGCTACTGCTGTGGGGAGCACAAGGCCCTGCTGCCAACTGTGCATCAACAAACAGCAGGACACCACTGACTGACATCCTGAGAGACAACTTACACTCCCTGCAATGCAAGCACGTTCCATGGTGGGATATCTGGCTGGCTGGGTGGGAAGGGGGACTTGCAGCACTGACTATAGTCACCAGCACCTCCCCTCACACCCCCCAACACAAACTCCACAGTACCCACCTGGTAGAATGCAATGCCCTCCATCCTAACACAAGATCCCACAAAGCACCACCACCCTGGGTTATGTTGTGTGAAGCACAGGGACACTCTTGGGACTCTTAGCCAAACAACTGCCAGGACAACACTCCCAGCCATCCTGTCAGCACAGCCAGCCCAACCCACAGGGAAGCAGAGTCAAAAGGAAGGAAGCATGGGCATGCTGGGAAGGGGGAGGAGGCAATAGCATGATGGGAGTCGTAGTCACAGCCCTACATCCCCCACCACATGGCCCAGCAAGCTCACACTCACGCATGCACATCCCACAGAGAGTGGAAAGGCCCATCAAAGATGTCTGACACTGTTGCTGTGTCGTGGGGAGCACAAGGGCATGCTGGGTACTGCACACCAACCAACAGCAGGACACCACTGTCAGCCATCTTGCCATTGCCCTCACACCCACACCCACTGAACTCCACACAAAAGCAAGTAAGTATGGGAATGCTGGCAAGTGGGGTGGAGGCAATGGCATGATGGGAGTCGTAGTCACAGACATAGCTCACCCCCACAACTGTCCCATCAACACCACCCTGAACCATGCTCACATCACAGGGAGTGGAGAAGGACTCACAAGATGGCTGACACTGGCTACTGCTGTGGGGAGCACAAGGCCCTGCTGGCAACTGTGCACCAACAAACAGCAGGACACCACTGACTGACATCCTGAGAGACAACTTCCACTCCCTGCAATGCAAGCACGTTCCAAGGTGGGATATCTGGCTGGCTGGGTGGGAAGGGGGACTTGCAGCACTGACTATAGTCACCAGCACCTCCCCTCACACCCCCCAACACAAACTCCACAGTACCCACCTGGTAGAATGCAATGCCCTCCATCCTAACACAAGATCCCACAAAGCACCACCACCCTGGGTTATGTTGTGTGAAGCACAGGGACACTCTTGGGACTCTTAGCCAAACAACTGCCAGGACAACACTCCCAGCCATCCTGTCAGCACAGCCAGCCCAACCCACAGGGAAGCAGAGTCAAAAGGAAGGAAGCATGGGCATGCTGGGAAGGGGGTGGAGGCAATAGCATGATGGGAGTCGTAGTCACAGACATTGCTCAGCCTCACAACTGGCCCATCAACACCACCCTGAACCATGCTCACATCACAGGGAGTGGAGAAGGACTCACAAGATGGCTGACACTGGCTACTGCTGTGGGGAGCACAAGGCCCTGCTGCCAACTGTGCACCAACAAACAGCAGGACACCACTGACTGACATCCTGAGAGACAACTTCCACTCCCTGCAATGCCAGCACGTTCCATGGTGGGATAACTGACTGGCTGGGTGGGTGGGAAGGAGGTCCGGCTGTCAACCAAACACAAGCAATGCAGACCATGTTCACACCCCAGAAAATACATAGAAATGCCCAAATAATGCAGGACAATGTGCCACACCAATATCAACCCCTGACTGTGACGACTTAGGACAATGCAATGTACAGGCCCGCACCCAGAGGCACAGTCACAACTGTCATGTGTGTCAACCATTGATGCCTCCAGAAACATGACATACATTGTTTGTGTCTCCCAAAAACAGGTGATGATGGGGACACAGCAGCAGACGCTGAGGAGTCCCAGTCCCAGGCTCAAGAGGATGCCGAGCTCACTGGCGTCGTACAGCCTCTGTCCTCCTCGGACGATGAAGAACAACCTGGCACATCCGGTGCAAGTCAACATGCAGCACCAGCAGGACCACCAGCTGCAGCACCAGCAGGACCACCAGCTGCACCCCCTGCACCCACCCCTACAACGACTGTCACCACGAATACCATCCCTGCCGACATGGACAGAATAAGGAGCAACACCAGCACAGTGACCCTGGACCAACCTGGGGCCATGGACACCACCACCACCACCAACCCCCAAGGTGGACCAGGGTTATCTGTGCGTGCCACTGCACACACTGCACATGTCAGCAGGGGTGGTGGGAGGGGTGGGAGACAGAGGTCGCTGCTTGCAGACGTTGCTGGTGTGCAAGACGACCCACAACTGGTACGCATAGCTGATGCGTACCAGTCCAGCACCGGAGAGCTCAGCCAGGTAGTGGGGCTCCTCAGAGACATTAAACAGCAGCAGGCTGCCCATCATGCCCGCTTGGACTCCCACATGTCCCACGTGGAGTCACACATGTCCCGTGTGGACTCACACATGTCCCGCGTGGAGTCCAAGTGGGATGCACTGCATGAGATGACGGCGGTGCACAGGGACATTTTACAATGCCTCGGCCAGATGAACAGCAACCAGTCCACACCTCCCTGTGTGCCAACAACATCTGGTGCCGAACAAACTGCAACTGCCACAGGGAGGGAGGAGGACTCTGGCGGAGAGTCCCCTGCACCGCAGCAGCCTGCACTTGAGGGCCCCCCCCAAGAAGAGGGGTCATCCGAGGAGGGAAAAGTGAGAGGCCGATGGCCAAGCGCAACTCCCAGGAAGCCTGAACCTGTTCTGGATGTTCGCCTTTGTGCACAGACTGTTCGCCCTGTTGACGGCAACACTACTCCCACACATTGCATGGGGAGTACAAGTTGGACCAATGTGTCAGACAACTGTGGCCCCGATACTGGGGATCCTGTCTACCCGGACTTTCAATTCACCTAGGAACTTGGGATTGCAAGATTCATGTACAGCACAACCCATCCTATGCACTATTAACACAAATGTATCACAATAAACACACTAATACACCATACTTGCCTCTGTCGTGATTCCAACGTGGGTGCTGTTATGGGGATGGTGAACTGCAAAATTACACTGTGTATGCGAACTGCAACAGCAAGGACAACACAGGCATGTGAGTACAGGCAACGTGACACACATGAGGGAGACACACCACCAGGGCTACACGACACATACACACCTAGGCCATCTGACTCATTGCCTACACTGATGTTGCCAGGGAAGACGGTGCAATGCACAGACACCACACCCATTCCCAGTTGGAGTCAAGTAGCCCACAGGTGCAGTAAGCAAATGGCAGTCAAATGTGTGACCACAGACAACGCACATCACAAAGTGAAGCACAGGTTTATTACACAGTTGCAACATGCCGTAACCACTACAGATGCAAGGTAACCCCACCTGGTAGCGGGCACACAGTCAACAACTGTAGACGGAAGGAAGTCCATGGGTGTGGCGCACATCACCTGTAGGGACACAACAGCTACCAGCCTGGATGTGCGATCACGTCGTCGGTGGACACAGTTGACCAAACGAATCTGAAAGTACCCTGTGAAGGACAGAAATGACACACAGTCAAAAGCAATGGAGTACAGGACAGAACAGCAAAACTCATGCACAATACATGTTACAAGATACCCACCCAGAACCAAGTTAGCATGTCAACACTGTTGGGGAGTACAGCCCACCTGTCACCACACATCGCAACACACATCCAGTCAAGTAGCCCATGGACACACTCCAACAGCACCAGAGCACCACCCACACATCATGCCAACTCACATCATTGACATGACACCTCAGGATACTCACATTCAGCTAAAGAAGTTGGTGATGAGCTGTGTGCGGACATCACCATCACCATCATCATCATCATCATCGTCACTGGCATCGTGGTCCAGGCCAGGATCCTCCACAGGTGGCGGATGTTGGTCATTGTCATCCTGGATGAGAGGCAACTCCTTCCGCACTGCCAGGTTGTGGAGCATGCAGCAGACGATGATAATCTTGCACACTTTCGCAGGGGCATATGGGAGGGACCCTCCGGTCTTGTCCAGGCAGCGGAAGCGGCTCTTCAGGAGACCAAAGGTCCGCTCAATCACTCTCCTGGTCCGACCATGTGCCTCATTGTAGCGCATCTGGGCAGGTGTCACAGGGTTCCTGAGGGGTGTCAGCAACCACGGCATGTTGGGGTATCCCGAGTCACCTATGGACAGACAAGTGCACATTAGCTGACTTGGAAAAGTGGGCGGAATACTACAGATCAGATCACACACAATGGCACAAAGTCAGTACACACCGACAAGCCAGGCACGCTGGTTCTGCATCTGTGCCATCATCCTGGGGATGCGACTACTCCTCATCACAAAGGCATCGTGTGCTGAACCAGGGAAACGGGCACACACGTGTGTGATGGTCATGTCTGCAAGACACACCACCAGTGCATTGACCGAGTGGTAGTGCTTGCGGTTCCTGTAGGCCTGCTCCTGGGCCTGTGGTGGTACCAAAGCCACATGTGTCCCATCAATGGAGCCAATTACATGCGGCATCCTCCCCAGGGCATAAAAGTCACTCTTCACGTCAGTGAGTCGTCGCAGTCTAGGGAAATAGATGTACCGGTTCAGGAAGAGCAACATTGCCGCCAAAACATCGCGGAGCACACGGCTGAACATGGTCTGTGACATCCCACCAGCAGTCGCCACAGTATGTTGGAAGGTACCGGTGGCAAAGAAGTGTAGGGCTGCCATCACCTTCACCTTGGGGGTCAGCGCTGTAGGATACGGCCGGCCAGGCTGCAAATGTGGGGACAACTGCACTGCCAAATCCTCAATCAGCTGCCTGGTGAAGCGGTACCGTCGGATGCTGTCCCGTTCCACCATCGTTGCCAGGTCTGGGAATGGCCGATGGACAGCAGGAGCCCTGCAGTGCAGAGGAGAAGTAAGCAAGATTGTCAGTCACCCCACATATGCGGCATTGAACACACTCAAGATCCCAACATACATCATTATGAGGCACAACTACATGAAGTGTGCAGTACCGGAAGGACATGTATGGTACATACATGGCCAACATCTGTCAACACGGTCCTACAGGTGGCATCAATTTGTCCCAGGTTGGCCCATTGGATATCATGATGCCGTGTCACAGTTCCCATCTCCTGCTGCCGTGTCACAATCACCCCCCACAGTGACATGTGAGGACAGATGTGCCCCAGGCACCACAGCTCAACGACAGGTACATTCCCAGGGACCCTGTAATGCCACATGGACACTGGCATCACATGGAGTATCATGTGTACACCACAGCAAAACAAACATGACCCCCACAGGTAGTGGCCCCACTTGCCACGGCAGGACAGACATGGACGTCTTTGACACACACGCACAACATCAGAGTCCATGCACACACAACGTGGATGTGGAGACTGTCTCCCATTGTGCACATGAAATCAGAGACATTGTAAACACTACATGTACAAAGACTGTGGAGGTCCATCACTATTGTGCCACTGGGACACCCTGGCTCAAACATACCGTCCCACATGGGACTCACGGGGTATGTGACATGACATACACAAACACCACTGTGAAATGTGACCATGGCACATGCAGAGATATGAACAGTTGCACATCACAGTGGTCACGTACACGTAACACCCAGGATCCTGTCCCCATGAACACGTGCACAGCCTGGGGGTGGCTGCCCACAGGTGACACCCACAGGACAACATGTACACCAACATACACACAATAGGAAATGCAGCCTTACATGCCTTATGATAAGGTTTGGACAGGCTGTCATGATGTAGGTGTACCCCTCACTCCCTGGGAGCTATCTGTGGCTGGCATATGTCCATCTGAGACAGGCATGCTGACATATGCCAGTCACATGTACAGTGATGCGTTGTACTGCAATGGACCGATCGGTGCCTCCGGCCGGCCCATTGCTTTCAATGTGTGCGGGTACGCGTTGTACCCCTGTGCGCGTTGAACTGCAATGGACCGATCGGTGCCTCCGGCCGGCCCATTGCTTTCAATGTGTGCGGGTACGCGTTGTACCCCTGTGCGCGTTGAACTGCAATGGACCGATCGGTGCCTCCGGCCGGCCCATTGCTTTCAATGTGTGCGGGTACGCGTTGTACCCCTGTGCGCGTTGAACTGCAATGGACCGATCGGTGCCTCCGGCCGGCCCATTGCTTTCCATGTGTGCGGGTACGCGTTGTACCCCTGTGCGCGTTGAACTGCAATGGACCGATCGGTGCCTCCGGCCGGCCCATTGCTTTCAATGTGTGCGGGTACGCGTTGTACCCCTGTGCGCGTTGAACTGCAATGGACCGATCGGTGCGCACCCATTGACAATGGGCTTGCCTGGCAACGGACGCGTTTTCGAATTTCGAACGAGTCGGTTGCTGGAAAATCAGTTGGTCACCCACAACAATGTTGCAAAATCATGTATGTCATGAAGTTGAAGATTTGAAGGATGCTGTGGGCGTGTTTTGGTGCTGCTATTCCATGGATTGGCCAGATTCAGAAGATGCAAACGACTTGGACCTATCACTTTGGACACAAGGGACAGTATCTGCCTCTCCAGCACATATATATTGCTGGCTGTTCCCCTGAGAGCCCACTTGCCTGCACTACATGCTCCAAGACGACATCTGCCACTGCACTGCTGCTGTCTCTGCCCCTCTGGACCCTGCAATGGCACGTACTGTGGAGAGAGCCCCAGCCTTCAGCCTTGAAGAGAACCAGGCCCTGCTGGACAGCCTACTTCCACAGTACAGCAAGCTGTATGGGACACCAGGGGAGCAGGTGAGTGTCCTGTGCACTGCCTTTCTGAATGTGCATTTTGTCTGACTAGCAAGGCTGAGAGTCTGCACGCCACTGGCTAGCAGGCTCACTGAGTAGTTGTCACCCCCCATAGTGTGTAGTGACTTGCACTGGACAGGTATGGTGCAGTGACAGTGCTTCTGAACAGGGTTTTACTCCCCATGCAATGATACCATGTAGTGACTTCTGGAAAACTGTCCATGGGCAGCCGTGCACTGCCTGTGTACACCATGTGCCCCTGTGATTGCGACATGTATATGCAACTGTGTCATGCACGGATATGTTGCATGTGTAGTAATGGCCTTATCACTTTGTCATCCTGACAGGCTTCTGCCCATCGGAAGCAGGAGATCTGGAAGGACATCGTCCGGGCTGTCCGGTCCGTGGGGGTCTACAAGCGCCGGATCCGCAACTGCCAAAAGAGGTGGCAGGACCTTCGGGGCTGGACCCGGAGGATTGCACGGGTCCAGCTGAAGCTGTCGCCTCATCGCAGGAGGGGCGGAACACGGACCCTGACCCCCTCATGCTCAGGATCCTGGCGGTGGTCTTTCCAGACCTGGATGGGCAGCTGAAGGCCAGAGAGCAGCAAGGAGGGGGTGAGTCAAAGACTGCACTGTGAACTCTGTCTAACATGCTATGTGCCCTCCTCGGGCCTGGTTAAACTGCCACAGTACAGCAGTCATGTTGTCCAGGAGCCATGTCCCTCTATTGTGCACTGCCCACTCCTCATCTGATACCCAGGTGTGGCCCTTACATGCAGGGAATTCTGTCACTTAGGACTGTGTCCTTGCAGTTTGCTTGACTCAAGGTGGGAGACAGCATCTGTTTCCCTGACTCTGTGGTGGGCATCATGGGTGGGTCCATTGCTTACACAATGCCTGTATTCTGACATGTATTCAGCGTGTTACTTTGATCTGTGGTCCAATTGCTGAGCTGATCCACCACATGTGGCTGGGTTATCTGGCACACACCCATGCTGCGGGTGGGAACAATGTTTGGGCCCCAGGAGTATGTATATGACGTGTGTCACACATACTTAGCCAGCTGCCTACAGTCCAGGGCTCATCCCTCATTCATGTGGGGCTGGACAGTCATTCCTACTCCAGGCCATACAATACACTCTGTACTCCCACTCCCGTGTATCAGCTGACACATTGTGCGCAGTGATTTGACCCCTCAGGTGTCTGCCTCTGTGTCAGTGTGCTGTGGATTAGTCGCCAGGACTGCTGTGGAGTTTCTTGGTAGGGGCTCAGCATGCCACTGGAGATGTGACCATAGGAGACGATACTTGTGTGTCACATAGGTGTCTGATCAGCTGCCCATGCAGACTGGGGCATGTGAATGTGAAGTTCAGGCAGCTGTTCCCCATTCACTGCAGAGTGTGAGGGGCTCAGGTTCAGAGGGTAGTGTCACAGGTCTCCCATATGTCCAATAGGTATGACCTGGACAGATGAGGGTTGAGAGGATGTGTTGTGGGGGGGATGTACATGTGCACTTGTGCAGCTCCAGGACTTGCATTCCCCATGACCTACTATTGTGACACAGTGCAGAGTGTTGTTGTCTGGCTGCAAAGTCATACATCACTGAGACAGTGATGTATGACTTTGCAGTCATGCCTCCGCCATGGCATGTGTCTACTGATTGGTGAGCCTGCAGGGGAGTGACATGTGCTACATGCACACCATAGTGGCGCTGGCTATCAGGACATGGGTGCATCATGGTGTCTGTCGCTGGTATGCATCACATGCATTTCCTATTTGACTCTGGGCATCCCTTTCATCCGGAAACCTGTACTGACTCAGTGGCAAGAGCTGTGATGTGTGCATGTCCACATGCCACACCGTGTCCTCTGCACTGTCCAACTACTGTGTACTTGGTGCATGTGTCCACACTGGGGGTTGCAATCCAACAGACACCAGACAGATGGGTGCAAGGCCATGTGGGATGTGAGTGCCATGCTTGGCATCAGACTGACAATTGGCTTCTCCTGTTCAGTTAGGGCACTTTTAGCAATGTACAACTAATGATGCCAGGGCTTGCTCTGTGATGTGCTGTGCTCACAGTGGTGTGTGCGTTTTGTGCAGGTGACTGATGTCTGTCTGTTTCCCCATTGTTTGCAGATACATCACGCCACGGAAGGGGACAGCTCCACGGACCAGGAGGAGCCAGAGAGCCAGACTGGGTCAGCAGCTGAGGAGTGGTCGGAGGGACCCAGTGGCACGGAGGGCGAGGGGAGCCACACCGAGGAGTCCTCAGCAGCATCCACCTCAGCTGAGGACCAGAGCAACTCGGAGGATGACTCCCTTGTGGAGGCGGGTGTCAGCAGCCACCACACCCCAGCTAGTGTTGCTGTCCCCACCACCACCAGCACCACCACCGCCCTCCCATCGGCTCCCATTCCCCAGGTCCGTGGAGGCTCCCATGTCCGGGAGCGTGTCTCCTTTGGGCCAGGCACCGCAGCCCCTGCCCCTGTGTCCCCTGCTGCCCTGAGTGAGGAGTCTGTTTACCTCCTTCGCCAGCTCCATGTAGGCCAGACAGCCATGCTGAGTGTCCTCCATGCGCACACCGTGCTGTTGACTCAGCTGGTGTCGTTCATGGAGGGCATCTCATCGGGCATGTCTGACCTACAGAGGGGCAATAGGTCCATGGACTCCTCCCTGACGGCAGCAGTGTCCCTCCTCAAACGGTCCCTCACCCCTCCTGCCTCTGCTCCATCCACACTCCCCAGCACCTTACCCATCCCAAGCACACACACACCGGCACAGGCACACACCAGCACACACACATCCAGCACACTGACACACACGCCAATGACAAAATGCACACGCACGCACATTCAGGGGACTGAAGCCAGACTCACAGGGGATGGGGCCCTGGAACACACACACGCATCCACATGCACTGCGCAGTCCTCAGTTCCCTCTCCCTCCAAAGCACCCTCCCTTGCCTCACCTGCAACCCCAAAGTCACAGCAGCTCTTCCTCTGTGACCTCGGCCTCTTCCCCACCGATGAAGCTGCTCCAGCATCCCGGGGGAAGAGGAAGCCCACCCACACGGAGCAGAGTGCCCCTCGCCCCCGGACACCCTCCCCCAGGTGCAGACGGACTGAGGCCCCCACCCGCAAGTCCCCCCGGAGTCCTAAGAGCAAGACCCGGCCACCGCCCTGCAGCTCAGGCACAAGGTCTCCGTCCTCCATCCCTCAGGCCCCCACTGCACAGGTGCCCCCACCACACCCTGCCCCAGGTTCCCCCACCCACAGATATACCATCCCCAAGAGGATCAGGCCTTCTCCCCCTGCCACTTGCTCTCCCAGCACCACACCCCCGCTGCGCTTGTCTGTGCCACTGATGTGGTGAGGGTGTCCTCCCCTCTGTCCAACCCACCTTGCCTGTTCCCCATTCTCCTCCCCTGGAGGTAGGCACTGCAGTGGAGTCCACTACCGCCCTGTCTGACTTGGGCACTGCAGTGGCGGACCTGTCCACTCCATCTGCAGGGTCCACTGCAGTTGTGCCGGCACCCACGACATCTGAGTCATGCCCCCCAGTTGTGCCGGCACACACCATGTCAGACACCTCCACTGCAGTTGTCAGTGGCTCTCCAGCACCCACCACCCCTTCCCTGACTCCCCCTGGTGAGCCCTGATCCTGTCCCTGCGGTGCCTGGCCTGCCCCCCGGTTGCCCCTCCTAGTGGATTGTCCCTGGTTTTGTGCAGGCATGCGTAGGGTGACATCTGCCAGTGTCACCCTGTTTGAACTTTGACAATGGACTGGCCATTGGCCTTTGCTCTTTTTTTCTGGACGTCGTTTTCATTCAACACATATGCTGAATAAAGCAACTTTCTTTTCTCTAGTGCTCATGCTTCAGATGTACATGTTGTTGGTGCTGCTAACCATGCCCTTGCTGCAGTGATGGTGATATCTGGTCTCATGATTATGAAGTGTTACTGTGCAGGAACCCATGTGGTCCAGGGGGAATGTGTCCTATCATGTGGTGTATCCATGTCATCCATAGCAGCATCTGAGGGTGTCATGTGTTCAGTATTTGGCAATGGGATTTCCTACTTACATTAGCAATTTCATATCTGTGGCTTCTACCCCTGCACATCTGTTGTGCCTGCCATTGTTGGATTTGTCTACTTCCCTGACCGTGTTGCCATCTCCACTGGACATGCAGGTTTGGGCATCAATGGGGAAGGACTCATCCGTGTAGTCAGTGCAACATTGCTATACAAGTGTGTTGGATCTGTGCTGATGATTCCGTTGGCACATCCATGACCAGGCTGATGTGACGGGAGCCCTCATTTGGTGCTAATTGTTGATTGTGTGACCAAGTGCTCAGCTGACATGATGGGGCCCTACTGAGGCAACATATGGCACAGCTTTCCTCACACAGGAGTGGAGTCCCCTCATGGCAGTGTGTACACGTGTGACATTGCCTGCGCCCAAGGTGTGTGTTGTATGTGCATGTCTGTGTGTTCACTTCCATTTATCTGCGCATGCTGTGATCCCTAGTGTTGTACCTGTTTGTGATGCTTGCTGACTTGAGCTATGTTCCCCCAAAGTCTTCTCCCTGTGTTCTCTGTGATGTGGGTGCATGGCACATTACTGGTCATCAGGGTGTCACCCATAGGTGTGTTTGCTGTCAGGGCTGAGTTTGTGTGCAGACGCAGATGGGTCACAGTCAGGTTTCCCCTTGGCACTTGTTGTTTGCCCCTGTCATGTGATTTTCAGTTCGTGTTATCTTTAAGTTATTGTGACACGTTGTGTGTGTGACTGCTGGCACTCCTCATGGTCCGGGCTGCGATGTTGGTTGTTGTCTATGTGTGTTCTTTGTGGGTGACCTTGGCTTCTTCATTGGTGTGTGACTGTGGCTGGGATCCCATTGGTTGGTGTGGTATCGCCGTCATGTCCATGTACAGCGTAGTGTGCAGTGTGTCAGACATTCAGGAGTCTTGTTGAGTGGCCATGTGTGATGTGTTTCTGCACCTTGGTTCCCACCCACCACCCTGGAATAGTCATGGGTGCATGTGCAATGTCACCAGTGCATGTGTACTTCACTGCTGCACATTGTTGGAGGTCGAGGGGTGTGGTCTTGAGTGTGTGCAGATGGGAGTTGTTGCCCAGCTAGACCCCTGCCTCCATGTTGGCCTTGGCTTACTGGCCATGCTGATTGATTTGTGCTTGTGTCGGTGTGATGGTAGTTTGTTGCTCAGGACACATGACTGTGG
The DNA here is from genome assembly GCA_963921515.1 of Calotriton arnoldi. Taxonomy (NCBI): domain Eukaryota; kingdom Metazoa; phylum Chordata; class Amphibia; order Caudata; family Salamandridae; genus Calotriton; species Calotriton arnoldi. Next base: position 992,539 of record CAWUFW010004042.1, read on the forward strand.
TTCACAGTGTGAACCACATTCAGCTTTGTCATCAGAGTGGGATTTTTATGCAGCCAAGGGTCACCACATTGTGGGGGCCCTGGGGGTGGTGCTGTGGTGTGTCTGTGTCTTGCTGTGTCAGTTGTTGTTCCTACGTGCCTGTGTGACATGTGTGTTTTGTGCTCCCTCTCATCTGACAATGCCTGCTTGCCCACATAGGGGATTTGGATCCATGAGTTACCTTAGTGTGGCAGTGTATGCACATCTGTATGATTGGTATTCAGCTCTCCTCATGTGTTGTGTGGTTACCTGGGGACACTGGCACCCCCCTCACCTGCTGTGTATGATGACAGTGTTGGTCTGCCTGTTTGTGTTTGTGCATCTGCACCACTGCATTGGCATATCTTGGGTGTGCCATTGGCTGTATGTTGTTTGGTGTGTTTCCCCTGCTGTCCCTGGGACTCCTAGGTCATCGGTCAGCACAGTGATCATGGTTTGTGTGTCCCATTGCTGCCATGGTATGGTATCTGTTCACCTCACATCTGCTGTCTCCACAGGATATCTGCATTTGTGTGCCCATTGGTGCAAATATGTGGTTCTGCATTCTGATGGTCACTTCTGTCATTGTGTCATTGATGAATGTTGACGGTGTCAGCCCCCATGGGTGTTGTTTGTCTGCACATGGCCAAAGGAATGTCTCATTTGCACTGCAGTATTTGGCTCACCCAATTTATGTTGCAATGGGACACATACACTACTTTGCCACAGATGAGTTTTTGGTTCTGTGACCAGGAATGATCCATGCAGTTTGGCAGTTGCAGCTCTTTCTTTGTCAACACTTACCTTTTGGTCACTGTGATGATGGGGGTGTAGACCCCATTGCCACAATGGTCAAAATGTGCTTCAGCTATGGACCCCACACTTCCCTTTTGGTCACTGTGATGATGGGGGTTTAGACCCCATTGCCACAATGGTCAAAATGTGCTTCAGCTATGGACCCCACACTTCCCTTTTGGTCACTGTGATGATGGGGGTTTAGACCCCATTGCCACAATGGTCAAAATGTGCTTCAGCTATGGACCCCACACTTGCCTTTTGGTCACTGTGATGATGGGGGTTTAGACCCCATTGCCACAATGGTCAAAATGTGCTTCAGCTATGGACCCCACACTTGCCTTTTGGTCACTGTGATGATGGGGGTTTAGACCCCATTGCCACAATGGTCAAAATGTGCTTCAGCTATGGACCCCACACTTTCCTTTTGGTCTCTGTGATGATGGGGGTTTAGACCCCATTTCCACAATGGTCAAAATGTGCTTCAGCTATGGACCCCACACTTGCCTTTTGGTCACTGTGATGATGGGGGTTTAGACCCCATTGCCACAATGGTCAAAATGTGCTTCAGCTATGGACCCCACACTTGCCTTTTGGTCACTGTGATGATGGGGGTTTAGGCCCCATTGCCACAATGGTCATGGGCTGCTTGCATTGTGGGTGCCACACACATATATGTGTGGCACATGTGCTAGGGGGTCACATTGTATGTTCAAAGTCATGTTCGGTGTTGTAGGCATTTGACACAGCCTACACACGCTTGTCATGGTGGTGGGGGGATGTCTTTATCTTGCATTCCCTAGGTTGTGGTGTGCTGGTTGTGTCATGCATTGTCCATCCTATGAGTGGGGGTGGTAGTAGTGGTAGGCATCCAGCCCCCCTGGGTGAGGGTGGTAGTCGTGGTAGGCATCCAGCCCCCCTGGGTGAGGGTGGTAGTAGTGGTAGGCATCCAGCCCCCTGGCTAAGGGTGGTAGTAGTGGTAGGCATCCAGCCCCCCTGGCTAAGGGTGGTAGTAGTGGTAGGCATCCAGCCCCCCTGGGTGAGGGTGGTAGTAGTGGTAGGCATCCAGCCCCCCTGGCTAAGGGTGGTAGTAGTGGTAGGCATCCAGCCCCCCTGGCTAAGGGTGGTAGTAGTGGTAGGCATCCAGCCCCCCTGGGTGAGGGTGGTAGTAGTGGTAGGCATCCAGCCCCCCTGGGTGAGGGTGGTAGTAGTGGTAGGCATCCTGCCCCCCTGGGTGAGGGTGGTAGTGGTGGTAGGCATCCAGCCCCCCTGGGTGAGGGTGCTAGTAGTGGTAGGCATCCAGCCCCCCTGGCTAAGGGTGGTAGTAGTGGTAGGCATCCAGCCCCCCTGGCTAAGGGTGGTAGTAGTGGTAGGCATCCAGCCCCCCTGGCTAAGGGTGGTAGTAGTGGTAGGCATCCAGCCCCCCTGGGTGAGGGTGGTAGTGGTGGTAGGCATCCAGGCCCCCCTGGGTGAGGGTGGTAGTAGTGGTAGGCATCCAGCCCCCCTGGCTAAGGGTGGTAGTAGTGGTAGGCATCCAGCCCCCCTGGCTAAGGGTGGTAGTAGTGGTAGGCATCCAGCCCCCCTGGGTGAGGGTGGTAGTAGTGGTAGGCATCCAGCCCCCCTGGCTAAGGGTGGTAGTAGTGGTAGGCATCCAGCCCCCCTGGGTGAGGGTGGTAGTAGTGGTAGGCATCCAGGCCCCCTGGGTGAGGGTGGTAGTAGTGGTAGGCATCCAGCCCCCCTGGGTGAGGGTGGTAGTAGTGGTAGGCATCCAGCCCCCCTGGCTAAGGGTGGTAGTAGTGGTAGGCATCCAGCCCCCCTGGCTAAGGGTGGTAGTAGTGGTAGGCATCCTGCCCCCCTGGGTGAGGGTGGTAGTGGTGGTAGGCATCCAGCCCCCCTGGGTGAGGGTGGTAGTAGTGGTAGGCATCCAGCCCCCCTGGCTAAGGGTGGTAGTAGTGGTAGGCATCCAGCCCCCCTGGCTAAGGGTGGTAGTAGTGGTAGGCATCCAGTCCCCCTGGGTGAGGGTGGTAGTAGTGGTAGGCATCCAGCCCCCCTGGGTGAGGGTGGTAGTAGTGGTAGGCATCCTGCCCCCCTGGGTGAGGGTGGTAGTGGTGGTAGGCATCCAGCCCCCCTGGGTGAGGGTGCTAGTAGTGGTAGGCATCCAGCCCCCCTGGCTAAGGGTGGTAGTAGTGGTAGGCATCCAGCCCCCCTGGCTAAGGGTGGTAGTAGTGGTAGGCATCCAGCCCCCCTGGGTGAGGGTGCTAGTAGTGGTAGGCATCCAGCCCCCCTGGGTGAGGGTGGTAGTAGTGGTAGGCATCCAGCCCCCTGGCTAAGGGTGGTAGTAGTGGTAGGCATCCAGCCCCCCTGGCTAAGGGTGGTAGTAGTGGTAGGCATCCAGCCCCCCTGGCTAAGGGTGGTAGTAGTGGTAGGCATCCAGCCCCCCTGGGTGAGGGTGGTAGTAGTGGTAGGCATCCAGCCCCCCTGGGTGTGGGTGGTAGTAGTGGTAGGCATCCAGCCCCCTGGCTAAGGGTGGTAGTAGTGGTAGGCATCCAGCCCCCCTGGGTAGGGGTGGTGGTGCGCATTCAGGCCCCTGTGTGCATATGTGGCATTGGTGATGGGCATCCCGCCCCTATGGTGCTGCTGTTGCTGGTGTAAGTATATTCAGCATCCCCGTGTATGTGTGTGATGTGTCGTGTACGTGTTGTATGTGTTTTGTGGTTGGTGTCTGGCTTACCTTCTGTGCCGTACGCGTCCGTGCCTGTTCCGGTAGTAAATGTAGAATATTGGTATGATCGGGACGAAGGGATTCATGGTTGGTTCGTGTCGTTCGTCCTTCTCGTTGCTTGGCGTCGTCCTCGTCGCTTCGCCTCGTCCTCGTCGCTTCGCGTCGTCCTCGTCGGTGCCGTGTTCGTCTCGGAGCCGTGGATCGTGTTGTGGCGCGAATCGGAGCTTATGTGCGCCTCTCCCGGATGCTTTGACGTGCCGTGCGTAGCGACGGGTTCGGAGCATACGGAAAGCGCATCGTACTTGTCCGGCCGGACGGGGCTGCATTTTTCCTTCCGTGCGACTCGATTCGGCGTTTCCGGATTCGCCTCGGTCGGAGAACAGGACCTGGTTTGGGTGAGTACGGCTCGGCCGGATTTTTTGCTGTTGTGCGCATCGTACTTGCTCGTTCGGTGTACTGTACGGATCGGTCGGGAAACAGGCTTTCGCATGGCTTTTTTCCCGACCAAATGGTATTGGGTGCGCCTCCGACCGAGATCGGAATCGGCCCCTCAGTCTTAACTCCTCCAAGAAAGGCTTGCACCCCTTTTGAAATCCCACCATCAGTGCCAACTACAATAGTCACATATTTGAATGTTCTTTTTCTACACTGCATTTTTATATGCTAAGCTCCTATCACGTCAGAGCTGTAAAGTATTTTGTGGCGCTTGTTAATTAGTTTTCCACGTTATATCATGAATAAATAAATAATGATATCTCTAGGCACATAAAGACATTTACAAACCACTCCACATTTGTCCCCTCGTTCTAAAAATGTCCGATAATAGGACTACCAACATTTGTTTTTGTTTTTTGTACCACTGTAAACATTTCCAAAAACTACCAACTTGTTTGCTGGTAAGACTGTACGTCTTCGATTGATTTCCAGAAATGCCTCCGACATCCTTTTACTACAGAGACAGCTTTGTGGTAATCCATTGTAGACAAATCACCATACGGTCTCGTCCCCGCCGCCGCCAACCACGTCACGGCCGGGGGGCGGTAATATTAAATTTTTATGCGCAGGCTAAGGCAGCAGCAGCTCGACTCACTGATTGTCTCTCTCGAGTCCCCCGCCGCTTCTAACGACTTCCTGTGTTCAGGAGGCAGCCGGACGTGAGGTCACATTCGATTATAATCCCCCCCACGGCGCCAGACAGCCAACCTCTGCTGAGCTGAGGGCAGGCCCCGCCCGGGTCCCGTCGAGTCTAATTTGGCAGTGAGTCAGTGTCTTCAGTGATTGACAGCCGAACCGCGGGCGCGCCGGGACTGGGAATTAAATCCAGCCAGGGCAGTCGCAGTGGCAGATTGCAACATTGTAGCACCTCACTGACTCTCAGAGCCACTGAGAGACTGACATATTTAACTGTTTATTAACTATCTGAGCCAGCTGCTGCCAAGTGAGTCTGCAGTGCCGGGGAGCAGCAGAGCGGGCACACAAGTGCAAGCACGAGTTTCAGAGTAGCATTAAAATGCGTGACAATGCATTTCAGTGTGGTGATGCGGAACACCACACTGAAATGCGTTAGAGTCACACCTGATGCGTGATACTTGGCAGGACTGACCAACTTGTTTGCTGGTAAGACTGTTCGTCTTCGATTGATTTCCAGAAATGCCTCCGACATCCTTTTACTACAGAGACAGCTTTGTGGTAATCCATTGTAGACAAATCACCGTACGGTCTCGTCCCCGCCGCCGCCAACCACGTCACGGCCGGGGGGCGGTAATATTTCATTTTTATGCGCAGGCTAAGGCAGCAGCAGCTCGACTCACTGACTGTCTCTCTCGAGTCCCCCGCCGCTTCTAACGACTTCCTGTGTTCAGGAGGCAGCCGGACGTGAGGTCACATTCGATTATAATCCCCCCCACGGCGCCACACAGCCAACCTCTGCTGAGCTGAGGGCAGGCCCCGCCCGGGTCCCGTCGAGTCTAATTTGGCAGTGAGTCAGTGTCTTCAGTGATTGACAGCCGCGCCGCGGGCGCACCGGGACTGGGAATTAAATCCAGCCAGGGCAGTCGCAGTGGCAGATTGCAACATTGTAGCACCTCACTGACTCTCAGAGCCACTGAGAGACTGACATATTTGACTGTTTATTAACTATCTGAGCCAGCTGCTGCCAAGTGAGTCTGCAGTGCCGGGGAGCAGCAGAGCGGGCACACAAGTGCAAGCACGAGTTTCAGAGTAGCATTAAAATGCGTGACAATGCATTTCAGTGCGGTGATGCGGAACACCACACTGAAATGCGTTAGAGTCACACCTGATGCGTGATACTTGGCAGGACTGGATTTACTAATCCAACACCAGTCTACGTACAGTAGGGAAGGTGTTGGAATAGTAAATCTTACTATTCCTTAGGTTATAGCGCCCTCCAGTGCAAGTCGATGTAACGCTTGCGTTGTAATGGCAGCGTTCTAAATGCATCGCGGTGTAATCACCGCGATGTAAAGGATGTTTCCCGGAGAAAACGATCTTTGCCTCCAGAGGTTGCCGACAAAAACACTACAAAATTTGGGCTCAATGGTTTCAATACTGGGGAAATATATTGACCAGAAGGGGCTGGTAACCACAAGGTTGGTGAAAAGAAATACAAGACCGTGACACCCTCAAACGGGGATGATGACCCAAACAGACACATTCTAGTAGACCTGATGGTGGACAGGGATGATCTGGGACGTATGTATGGCTGGGTGGGGCAGATGGAGGGTGGTCAAGCTGTTTTTTATTGAATAGCTTTTATTTGCGTTACAAAGAATTTACAGACTCCTATAATTCTTGTACTGTTGAAACAATAAAATGTGTTATTAAAAAAATAAGCAGTTGACAAAACTAATTTCCTGGGCCTAGGCTGATTGCACTGAAAACATGGCTGTTTAAGAGCTGCACTGTGCACAGTGTTTATATTTTCGTTCCTGTAGTGTTTTTTCCTTTACTTCATTTAATAAGCAAAATGTGCCCATAATGTGTAGAGATGTGTTTCTGCTGCAGCAGTTTATGAGAACACTGCCTGCTGCTGTAGGAACACACATATAATGTTTCAAACATTCAAAGTTGATATCTTGCTTCTAAAACTAACTGTGTCGTTCTTTCCACTTGAAAAGTGATATTTGATTATTACGTTGTTAGAGTGAACCAGTTTTACGAAGAAAAAGATTTAAATGGTGATTGGCTTGTATTTTTGCATTTTTTAGGGGTATAACTCATGATGCAACTTCACATCATGGTTAGGGCTTGATTTTCCGCTGATAACATATTGTAAAACCTTTTTATTAGGGCTGGGTGCCATTTCCTTTCCCCTCGCTCATACAGACAGACACCATGATAGACTGTTATTTGATTTTATACCCAGAGAAGGTTTCTTTCTCCCCTTAAGACTGATTCCATGTCAATCTTATTGCATCAAAACTTAGAATATTTTTATAAACTGTCCCTGCCTTTAAAGGAGCAGTCCTTATGACAGTTTGCGCATTGATTTATTGTTTGCCTTGTGCAAGACTGTAGTTGGTTGTTACAATTGACTAGAATAGGTCTCATCTTCCACTGCCTATGCTGATTTATATTTATTTGCATTTTGAACGGTGCCAGAGTGGCCCACATCTAGATGTTGAGGTGAATGGCCACCCAGTATCATTTTTGATCGATACAGGTACTACTCACCACACAGTTAGACCATTGAAGGTTCCCTACCTACCTGTCTTGGGAAAAGAAGTCCAAGTTGTAAGCATTAATAACAAACACATCACTAATAAGATGTCAGCAAATGTCCCTATAAAAATGGTCTCAATGGAGAATGATCTTTAGTTCATAATTTATAACACAAGTCCAGTTAATTTATTGGGTCATGATCTTTTGTGTGAAATAACTATGCCATGTATTGCACGCCAGAAGGTGTAGCAGTTAAAACACAGGATGAGGAATTAGATTTCAAACTAAAATCACAAGAGTCAAGAGTAAAAAGAAGTCTTACCTCCAGATTTTTTTTTTTTTTTTTTTTTTTTTTAGATGGGAAGATGTTTATTTAATTGTTATTTATTTTTCTTGAAAAAATACTTTTATTTAATATATTCAAAATAAATACATCTTTAATTCGAAACTAGGATAATAATCCTGATGCATATTTTTTGTTTTGTTTTATATTTAAAATAAATATTTCAAATTAATTTCATTAATATTTTTTTATTTTTTATTTTATTTTTTTACGTTTAATAAGCTTTTTTTTTTTTTTTTTTTTTTTTCACTTACTGTGGGCACTTTTAGCCCTTCTTTTTTTTATTTTTTTATAAAACATTTTTATTAACATTTTTGCATAATAACAATTGTTACAATGGTGTTTACTTATTGATACATTCATTGTTTGTCCTTTTTTCTCACTTAGTTACATCATTTCTATTCAATCCATATACACTACTCTTTTCTACGTTACCTCCAGATTTAAGGTAAACAGTGAAAGCGGAGGTTTGAGACTTTACTGGTAAAGACATTTTTGCAGCACCTAGGAGTGAAGATGACATGCACAAACTTGGCAAACCGATATGTAGATGAAGTTGCAAGACACTGAGCTCTTATGTCCACTACATTAAAAATAAATGAAGATTGTAATTCTGAAAAAGGGAACCATTTTTTTTTATAAATCAATCACTTTATTGGGTCGATAACGACAATAAAAGTGCATTAAATCCTCAGAAACATCACCATAAAACAAAAATTACAAATGTATAAGTATTTCATGAATTATAATGCAAGCTGTAGATTCAAAACACATATTAAAAAACACTCTAAAAACTGTAGAACTCCCACATCATAAACCTGATAACAAAAACCTCAATTATGGGTCTGGTATGATATAAGGGAGGTGCAGACCCTCCTCCTCGGCTCTAGGATTTAATTCAACAAGTATCAAAAATTAAACGTAGTGGTGAGCGCGCTGGACACCTTTTCACTGCACAGCTAACACAAACTTTGCCATCACCTCTGCCATCACAGCCCTCCCTGTCAAACACTTCCCTGCTCAAAAACAAGTCTTTGATGTTTCTGGTATCCCCCTTTAGAATAGCATGTGGTTTGGAAAATAGCTCTGGTCTTCCAATGGCTTCTTCTGTTTTCAGTATATATTTTAGCCAGGGGATTCTTAAGCCATGATCACAGGACAAACAATACTCAAAAATCTCACTATTAAAGGAGACCTCGGGGTTATTCCAGATGGAATACCAAAGAAGAAGTGGGGCAAGCCCCTCCAGATCGGTCAAGTAAGCCAATCCCAGCTCTTTATGTATAAAATACTGTGAGCTGCCTGGTCCAAGTCCAAGCAGCCACCTGCAAAAGCAATTTCCCTCTCTCTGAAGACTGCACAATCTTTATACCCCCATATGGCAGCACCATAAGTAAGGACAGGTAGGCACTTTAATTCAATTTAATTTATACATTTCCAGAAGCGGTATTATAGATTTATCACCCACTTTAGTAGATACATTAGAAAAGCACCAACTGCTCGATTAAAGCGAAAGGCAGAGAAGAAACTTTTACCAGTATCAAAGATCACTCCCAGATATGAGAATTCTTTGACCCTGGTGATATTGCTACCCTTGATGGAAACGTGTAAGTTGTTTCTTGTCTACATCAGTTCAGACTTTGTCAGAGCTGAAAAAGTTGCAGAGCAATGTGCCTGACTAATATTTTCTTAACTCTCTCCTGCCTTTCAACCTTTCAATTTGCTCTTTGATTGTTTGCCTTGTGCTAGATTGTATTTGGCTTTGGCTGTTGAATAGAATAGAGCTCAGCTGCCTATGGTGATTGACATTTCTTTGCATTTTGAGTATTTTGAATTGAATTGACTAACCATTGCCTTTTGCCTTCTCTAATGATTTCTAAATTTTGAATAAACCTTCATGGTTATTACTTGAACCTTATCCCATGTCGATTTTTCGGTATAGATTCCTATGTGGGTACTCTGGGATTTCCCATAATTTATTAAAAGGGCTCTCATCCTGTGAGACTCACAAATACCCTGATCCATTATATAGTCCCTTTTAAACTTAAAAAGTGCTCGCATTAGCCACCATTTCCCTTTAAGGCTCTCCAGCTGGATGTGGTTCTAGGTGTGCCTTTAATTTTGCAGTGAGGACCAGAATAGAAGCCATGTCCAGTTGTGTGAATCTCCAGATCCTAGAGTGGCCCAGGTTCCACTTCTTCTCCGTTGTCTAATTGCATGCAGCTGTAATGACCCTCCTGTAAGTCTATACTGTTGGGCTGGCATTGCGAACTCATAATATCTCAAGAGGGTCTCTACACTGGGAAACAGCGATAGAGTGGAAAGGTGACTGCGGATGCCTTAATGTGATATGTTGGTGCCCCACAAAATATTTGAGTAAATTAGGAAATACATTTGCAATAAAGGTTGGGATTGTAGAAATTGTATAATGTAATGACTGGCCTTACATGAAACGTTATTCTGTAACATGGAACTGTTTCCATTCTTTATGTAATATCACAGATGATGGAAATTCTGCTCTTCTGAGAGAGAATGGGAGAATCAAATACAAGATTGTGATACTTACAGGTGCTGATCTTCAAATGAAATTTGTACCAGGAGCGTTAAGAAGAGTATTACATGTGAGAGACTGGGGCATTACAGAGACTAGCAGAACGTGTCATAGTATGCTGCTGCCCTTTGGGTGTATGTTTGCCATGTCTGCCCAAGCAGTGTCAGACTGGGACGCAAAATAGGCCAGAATAAAAGTGGCCCTCTTAGTGAATCAGACAACTAAAAAAGTGCCCCACGTTTGTCAAATTGGAGCAGGTTTGAAGAACTAATGACACTATGAATGTGTGTCTTGCAAGATATGGGAGACTGCATGCATTTTTGCTTGCTGCAGGCAATGTTTGCAGTAATACCAGAGAAATCAGCAGTAAAACCAGACCCTCCAGACCAAAATACAGTTTAACAAACTGGAGAAAGAAAATGGCCAGGGCACTGAGCTGTCTGATCAGCCCTCTGGCCCTGCCAGATTGCCCATAGACCAATCTGACCCTGAAAGCTGCTGGATGGTGCATCACTACATCAGGTACCCCAGCATCATGTTGTTTTCTAATTGCATTTATCATTTATCAACTTGGAACAGTATATGTTATCCATTTCACACTAGTTGAACACATTTAGTATACATTTTAAAGTACAAGCAGTATGTTCTGCCTTTTACTGACATCACATAAGATTGAGAACATCCTACAGGAACTAGCAGAAGGACAACGAAAATTAGATTGGGCCTTTGAAAGATATATGAACCTAGTAGAAGCAGAATGTGAAGTGTTTAGAGATATGCTGAAGGCCCAAGCAGAGCAGATACAAAAAGTGTTTGAAAATCGAGTACAACTTAATAAAGGACTAGTACAAAGTAAAGGTCTTGGACCGACAAGACCTGCGGCTTCCTTACAGAAATTACAAGTGGGAGAAGAATCCCAAAGCATTTCTTCTTAACTTCGTGAGTGCTGCTAGGGCCAGTTCTTGGCTAGTGGAGAGGTATACCCATTACTTGGCTCTGCTACTAAGAGGGGAAGCCCATTTGGCATACCAGAGAGCCAGTGCAGATGGGAACACCCCATAAATAGAGATTAAAAAGGCAATTCTGGGTTGCCTGACGGTGGATGAAAAAAAACATTGAATCAAATTCCAAAGAGGAAGAGGACAACTGGGCAACAGCCCTAGTACACTATTTTTCAGGTTAAAAGGTGCGGCTTATAGATGGCTTACACCGAGGGAAATCTCTAAAGAGGATATAACGACCAAGATCTACCTGTGGCAGAATTTAGAAGCACTTCCCATACCCAACCTGAGGTGGTTACGACAACATCCTGGGCTAACTCTGGAACAAGCCAAAGAAATAGCGACTACATACGCCAGGGCCCAATCCCAAATAGTCGGACTTGAAACTGAAAAGGGAGTCCAACCATCGAACCTGATAAAATCAGGAGAGAACTTTAGAAAGCCAGGAAAACTGCCAGCAGAACCTCTTAAAACCAAAACAATTAAGGGAGAAATAATCCCTAATGTGGGACCCTAATGCTATGAATGTGAGGAGTGGGGCCACATAGCCTGATTCTGTCGGAACAAGAAACAGGAACAAGAACCAATGGAGGTTAATTACACTCCCCGTTCTATATACTTCACTCAGGAAATGGGCCCCAGCTATTACGTGAATCTACAAATAAATGACCCTACTATACAGAAGGCTTGGCTGAGAGCTAAACAAGACGAGGGGGAATCATGTAAAGGAATATCCATTTTTTCAAAATAAGCAATGGGTTATTATAAAGGATTGAGAAAGAAAAGGAGACACCGCAACTTCTAGTCCCGAACCCTTGCCGCAAACAAATCCTATTTTATGCCCATTCTCATATAATGGGAGGTCACTCTAGATCCGAAAAGACTACCAAAGCTACACTAGACCATTTTTATTGGCCAGGGGTTGTAGCACAAAAATAAAAAAATATTGACAAGAATGTGAATTATGTCAATGAAAAAACCCATATCAACCACCTAAGGTTCCCCTACAACCAATGTCATTTATTGGGAAACCTTTTGAAACGGTAGGGATAGATTAGATTGGGACATTATCTCATTCCTGTAAAGGACATAAATATGTATTGGTAGTAGTAGATTATGCTACTAGATATCCGGAGGCCATAGCTCTCAGGGAAACCAGTACTAAGATTATAGCCCAGACTTAAATTGAGATCTTTTCATGAATGGGTTTTGCTAAAGAAATCCTGACTGATCAGAGTACCCCTTTTGTCTCCAAATTGATGAGGCACATCTGTAAACAGCTACTATCCATCAACTTAGAACATCAGTTTACCACCCACAAACTGATAGATCGGTAGAAGGATATAATGGAACATTCAAACGTACTTTAAAGAAGATGTTCACAGGAGAGGGAAGGAATTGGGATCATATAATACCTTTAGCCCTTTTTGTAACCAGGGGTCAGGTACAGAGTAGTTTAGGTTGTTCCCTGTTTGAATTACAATTTGGGACTACACTTCACACCTTATTGGAGATTACCAAAGAATCATGGGAGAAGGATAATGGAGAAGCAGCAGAAGGGCTGTTAGTTTATTCCCAGTTAAAAACAAGATTAGGAAAACTGAGAGACTTAGCCCACAGATATCTAGAAAAGGCACAACAAAACAGTGATATTCTTATAAAAGAGGAAAGAAATGGAGAGCATTGGCAGTCAGTGATTGGGTGCTTGTCCTATTACCCACCTCAGATACTAAGGTGAGGACCGAATGGCAAGGACCTTATAAGGTCTTAGAAAAGATTGGAAAGGTTACATATAAGCTTTAACTACCAGGGAGTAGGAAACAAATTTACCACATAAACTTGCTTAAAAACATGGCTCAGCTCTCCCCAGTCTCAATACAGACTACTACAAGCTTACCTCTGATAGAATCCACATTAGATCAAGTCTCAATCAATGACACCCTTAAAGAAAAACAAAAGAGTGAACTATTACAGAGTCTCTCCCGTTTTTCTACTATCTTCTCAGATTTACCCGGAAAAGCCCATCTCACTGTCCATGCTATACATGCAAAATAAGGAATTGTGGTGAAACCACAACCTTATAGAATTCTAGAAGCTAGAAGAAAAGCTTTATGGGAAGAGATTGAAAAGTTGTTGAAACTAGGAGTTATTGAGCCCTCAACCAGCAACTGGTCCTCTCCGATTGTATTAGTTCCAAAACCCGATGGTTCTACACGCCTTTGTATAGATGTTTGAGCCATACACAGCATATTAAAATTTGATAACTACGCTCTACCACACATAGATGAGGTAATTGAACAACTAAGACAAGCTAGATATATGTCTACTATAGACCTTACAAAACATTTTTGAGAGGTTCCCTTGTGGCAAGAAGGTAAGAAGAAAACTGTCTTCTCCACTCCATATGGCCCTTTCCAATTTATGGTACTTCCATTTGGTTTACATGGTGCGCCAGTCACCTTACAAAGGTTGATGAATTCCCTTTTAAAGTCACATCAACAGTGTGCCACAGCTTACTTAGATGACATAGTCATTTACAGTAAAGATTGGGATGCTCAATAGAATACCTGAGGGCAGTGATCACAGAATTACAAAAGGCAGGACTCCATATCATTGCTAAGAAATCTAAATTTGCCTCTAATCAAGTGAATTATTTAGGATTCCTACTTGGTGGTGGCTTAATTGAAACTCAAAACAAAAAGGTGAAAACCGTCACTGACGCTTCTTTTCCACACAAAACACGAGATATATGAGCCTATTTAGGCCTTGTGGGTTATTATCCGAGGTTTATTCCTTAATACTCCCAAATGTCTGCACCATTAACAGACCTACTTAAAAATAATATCCACAATAGAGACTTTAGAACTGAATCCTCCAGGGTTGTAGAAGCTTTTGAACAACTAAGCAAATAATAGGTTTGAAGCCAGTTCTCCTTTCCTCTGACTTATCTAACATTTTATGCTCCAGACTGATGCCTCTGAATATGGCATTGGAGCCATTCTGTCACAGGCCAATGAAACAGGCGAGGAGAAACCTATTCTCTTCATTAGCCGTAAATTGTTTCTGAGAGGGATGGTTTATTCCGTTATCAAGAAAGAATATTTAGCTATTAAGTGGGCCATAGAGAAACTGAGATAATACTTGACGGGTCGACCCTTTATCTTATACACTGGTCATGCTCCATTGTCCTGGCTTAGTAAAAACAAAGGATCTAATCCCAAGTTCTTAAATGGTTTCTATCCCTTCGGCCCTTCCAGTGTGATGTACAACATAGAAAGGGTAAACAACAGGGAAATGTGGACTTTATTTCATGATATCCTCTTTTCCCCAACTGGGAAAATCTTAGGGAGGGTGTACATCAGGAATTGTCGGGGAGTGAGGGAACAGAAGACTTACTTGAACTTCCCTGTTAGTCGGCCTCTCGAACTGTACCTGAAAAATGAAACAACGAGTAAAAGGTTAAAAGTAAAGGAGGACTGTTATGTAAGGCTTGTGCCCCTGTATCACAAGGGCTCGAGGACGCCTCACGCCTTGAGGTCTCGTGGTCAATCTAGGGTTGGAATGTTGGGGTTTTGAACAATTGAGAAGACGGTTTGGGGCTAACTGTGGCAGTATCTGTTATGCCGGCCAAGTGTTAAGTCTGCTTTTACCTGTGTCTTCAATAAATCCACTTACCTGAATTTACTTCATCGTTCAGTGTCCCTTTCACCATAACAATTTTGGCGACGATCTTGGCTGGTGTCTGGGCCTCAGCAAGAGTACGTGTGGCATTCGGAGAAGACACAGCGGTATCCCAGTACTGAGCGGATCAGTGTACCCCGTGTGGTTGAATTTTCTGTCCTCCGGCAGTTCCCCAGCGAGTGGCGGTACCCGAGTGGACAGCGCACACCTCTGTGTCCTTTGGCCCTTGGTCAGGGTTGGTTAACGGTAACTGGAGGCGGACTTTGTGGCAAATCTGGATGGCTCATGTCACCTTGCAGATCCGTATTGGTGATCACGCCCATCCAGGAAGTCGGCCTGCCTCATCACTGGCTCCTGTGAGTCACCGCCCACACGGGTCGCGTCTGATCAAAATCTCCAGAGGTGGAGTTGGTGAGAGATTTCCTGCCTGTTGAGGAGTTGACACGCCCCATGGCCAGGTCCTGCAGCTGCGGGTTACCGCCCTGGAGGTGGAGTCTCTCTGCAGCCTGACGCTACAATCCCTTCACGAGGCCAAGTCCTACGTTTTGTTTTATTGGAGCGTCTTCAGCACTGGAGACTGTGCTCTTTCTTTTCATCAGTATTGGTACGGCTCTGGTGTTCTTTCTTCCGGCTTCTTGCTGGAGGTGACAGCGGTGGATCAACTCGGCATTTCCAGGTTTTCTACGGTGATGTGCACACCTGGTGAGACTTTTCCTTTGTGCATGCACTGACTCATACGGTGATGTGCACACCTTGATTAGCTTTTAATCTTAACTGTTGGAGAATCCTATTTTTTGTACCTTTTGCTCGGGGATGCACATACTGAATAATTTGCTTCATGTGCTCACACAGCTACAGCAGTGATGTGCACACCTTTATATTGTTAGCCTTTTCATATAACTTCAGCATTGTTTTACCCACAAGTGTTATCTCATTAATTGTTGTATTTTAGCCCTGATTCTCTAATAAGTTGGGGTCTACTGCCATTTTGACATGTAAGCTTCAGGTGATAACGCTTTACAGGTACCTGTAATATCACCACATGTTTCAGTTATTCCACCACCCTCTTTCTTGATGCAGCCAGGCACACCACCCATGCCTTGGGATGATTGGGATCTCATGTTTGATAACTATTTAGTGGCACTGGATGAAGGGGAGTTTAAGCCTTCACAGAAAAAAACCTTGTTGTTGAGTGCTGTTGGCAGGAGGGTCAGAGAGTGTTCAGGTATTTGCCGCAAGCTGTTGGTGTTAATGGTGAAATCATTCAGGATGTGTATATGGAGGCTAGACGCAGATTAGATATACGTTATGCCAGGAGGAAAACTACTTAGTTATGTCTAGGTACAAGTTTTATACTCAACAAGAAAGTGGAGGAGAGTATTGATAAATTTGTGTCAAGACTTCGTGAATTATCCACCAAGTGCAATTTCGGGGTAATGACGGATGAACTTATTAGAGACCAACGTATTGTTCAATGTGCCAACAAGAAAATTCAGGAAAGATTATGGGCTGCTAAAAATCCTAGCCTGAGTGATGCTATAGGGATAGCTAAGGTGTTGGAACAGTCCAATTTGTGCATGAATGAGTTGGAGAGGACAGAACAAAAAGTGGATATTTCTGAGGTGAGTGCTGTAAACAAATTCTCTCAACCTAGTTCCTCTTGTGCCAAACACTTTGTTCAAAGAGGTAGGACTTTGCCTCCTCCTGCTTCCAGCAAGTGTTGCAATCATTGCATTGTAGCAGTCTCAATCATGGTTCTGATTGAAAGTTTTGTTTTGCACAGAACAAGGATTGCCTGAGGTGTGGTTGTTTTGGTCACTTTGCAAAGATGTGTAGATTAGCTCGGAGAGGCAAAGTTGCCTGTGTTGCTGAGGAGACTATCCAACAAGTTGAAACCCCTGATAGGATTTTATGTGTCGTTTGGGGGGAGCCTGGAGATTGTGAGAATGATTTACGCAGACTCAACAGACCCAAAGCATTATTTAAAGTGAATGGCAGAGAGGTGTCTCTTATGGTTGACACAGGTTCCAAGAACACCATTGTTCCCTAAACAATTTTTACACGCTTGTGGGAGGGTACAATCCTGGAACCCAGGGACATTACACCCTCTGGTTATCAAGGGGAAACAATTGACATTATAGAGTTTATGGAATCTTTGATTGAGTTCGGAGGGAGATCAGTCTGTAGTAAGGTTTATGTCTTTGAAAGTGGGCCTGCTATTTTGGGTTGGGTTCATCAATACGATCTCCACATCAAAATTGATCCAAGGGCTCCCATGCAAGTCATGGTGGTAGAGGATGAATCAGTTGAGGACATTTTTAATTCCCTTAAGCACGTTTTCAATTAAATTGGGTCTTCTCAAAGGTTATGTTCATAAGATTGTTCTTAAAAAAATACGATTCCTGTGCAACACAAACTCAGGAGAGTTCCTGTCATTGTTAGAGAAGGTGTGCAAAACATTATTGGACGATATGCTAAAGGAGGGGATTATTGAACCAGTTGAGGCCTCCGATTGGGTTTCGCCAGGTGGTGATCACACGCAAAGCAGATGGTCACCTGAGATTCTGCGTGGACTTGAGGTCTCTTAATCAGAACATCATTGCAGACACTTACCCACTGCCAAACATTAATGAACTCGTCATGTTGCTGAAAGGAGGTAAATTCTTTTCCAAACTAGACCTTAAGTGCGCATACCACCAAATCAAGCTCCACCTGGACTCAATGCCCCTTACCGCTTTCAATACTCTAGAGGGAACCTTTCAATTTACCTGCATGCCTTTTGGTCTCTCTTCCGCGGCTAGCGTGTTTCAACGCATGATGTCACAAATTTTTAAGGGCGTCACCAATGTCTTATATTTTCAAGATGACATCTTAGTCTTTGGTGCAACTGTTCAGGAACATAACGCTGTGTTGAAACAGACCCTACAAAGAATTGCTGATGTGGGAATTATTTTGCGCAAGGATAAGTGTTCTTTTCTCACTGAGAGCGCAGAATATTTGGGTTATACCTTGTCATCTGAAGGTGTCAAGCCTAAGTTAAGCCTTCTCAGAGCCATCGAACAAGCCCCAAGACCCATTGATAAAGATCATCTGAGATCTTTCATGGGTCTTATTGAATATTACGTGAAGTTTGTTAAGTGTTTCGCTGGCAAGACTGAGAAACTCAAGGCCCTCTTGAGGAAGGGTCAAAGTTTTGTGTGGAGCTCTGAACAACAGGAATGCTTCCATTCCATCAAAAGTAAGACATTTGTGGTGAAGGGACTTTGGCTCCTTGTGATGGCAAACTACAGTCCATAATAACTGTTGATGCAAGTGTGACACGCTTGGGTGCTGTTCTCTCTCAAATACATTGTGGAGTTGAGAGGACAGTGGCCTTTGCATCTAGGACACTATCTAAGTCCGAAAGGAACTATTCCATTATTGAGAGTGAGGCCTTGGCTGCCGCTTGGGGTGTGGAGTACTGTTGCACTTTTGTGTGGGGCACAGAATTCTTATTGCGCTCAGGTCATAAACCTCCTCTCACTATCCTCTCTCCTGGAGGGGCTGTCAAAGGATCAGCTCGGTTAGCCAGATTGGCAGCTAGGCTGCACAAATATTGATATTTCTAGAGTACATTCCAGGTTGGCAGAATAAACAAGCTGACTGCTTATCCAGGTTGGCGTTGGACAATTCTAAGGAAGACGACACTCTGATCTCAAACAAACATGATGATCCTGTTGCTTATGTGGAGGATGTGGTGTGCGAAGGAGCAGGTGCCTTTTCCTTGGAGGAGTGGAGTCAAGCGATGGCTAAAGACAATACACTTTTTGAAGTGATGCGAGTTGTGTGTCTACATCTGTATGCCTCTTCCTTAAAATTTTAGATGAATTGTCCACTTCTGGTAGCAAGGTACTCATGAGAGGGGACAGGTTTGTTCCTCCTTTTGGCTTGAGAAGTAAAATCATTAAAATGGCTCATGAGGGTCACCTTGGCCATGGTTTGACTCAGTGTCGGGTTAAGACTCAGTTTTGGTGGCCAGGCATGGATTGTCAGATTATGGAGTGTGTCGTTAGATGCGAGATCTGCAAGGAGGGTGAGAAGAGACTCAAGGTTGGTAAACAAGCGGCCATGAGTCACATCTCCAACCCTGGCAAAGCTTGGCACAGTGTCTGCATTGATTTCATTGGTCCTATGTCAGAGTTGGATGAAGACTGCAGGTTTGCTTTGGTTGTGGTGGATGTGTTTACCAGGTGGCTCTCTGTTTTTTTTAGGGAAATCACCACTATATCCACCATTGTGAGTCTTAACAAAATCTTCTTGGAAGAAGGTAACCCTTCCTTCCTCATCACTGACAATGGTACCCAGTTAGTTTCCCAAGACATGGAAGCCTTTCTCAGTAAACATGGTATCACTCATCATCGCACTGCTTTATACAACCCCCAAGGTAATGGCATAGTTGAGAGGGCCAACAGAATGGTTAAAGGAGTGATACAGATGGCGGTGTCTGCTGGTTTGGATGTTAAGAAAGCTGTGCAAGATCTTGCTTGTGCCTATCGTACAACCACTCAGGAGGCTACAACCAGGTCTCCCTTTGAGATCATGAGAGGCAGACCTCCAGGAAGCAAGATGGTAACTTCTTGGTTGAAGGAGTTGGTATCGAGAGATGGCTCTCAGACCCCTTAGTTGTTGAATGATGTGATTTCAAAGGGAAGAGTGGTGGAAGACGACTGGGTTAAAATCAGGCCCGGGCGTACTGTTAGGGGGTTGTCCAAGTTTAAAGGACCTTACAGAGTGTTGCGTGCTTTTGACTATTATGTCATTCTGGAGAATAGCGAGCGCTGGAATCGGCGCGGAGTTGCCTTATATCAAAGAGGAGGGGTTTGTTCGAGAAAGGAGGAGAGAGAGTGTGATGGCTACCTGTTCATGGATGACGCGGAGTTTGGTCACTGTGAACAGAGAAGGCAGGCTCCTGCTGCGTCAGGAGAACCTGTGTTTTTCACGTGTTATGATGAAAAGGGCACCACTGGGGGAACTTTGAGGGTGGTGCAACCTCTTGGGTTGGCAGAGTTTGTAGACCACCTGCGTATTTAAGGGACTAAGTCTCCTAACCTCATACTCTTTTCTGTTCTTTCTGCCTCTCGTTTCTCTTTCCTTGCTTCTTTTCTTGGTTCCTCTTGGTTTTTCTCTTGCTTGCCTTGCCTTACCCTCTTGTTTTGGTTCTCTGTTTTCTTGTTGAACAAAAGGGCATGCGTTATGTAGGGCTCGTGCCCCTGTATCACTAGGGCTCGAGGATGCCTCACGCCTCGAGGTCTCGTGGTCAATCAAGGGTTGGAATGTTGGGGTTTTGAACAAGTGGGAAGACGGTTGGGGGCTAACGGTGGCAGTATCTGTTATGCCGGCCAAGTGTTAAGTCCACTCTTGCCTGTGTCTTAAATAAGTCCACGTACCTGAATTTACTTCATTGTTCAGTGTCCCTTTCTTCATAACAAGGACAAACCACAATCAGCAAGGAAACAAAGACAGGACGGGAGAGGCGAAAGAGAGGATGGACAGGAACCCGAGGAGGGAGCACAAAGGGAGGAGTCGGAGTCCCACAAGGGAGAGAAAGAAATGCTAGCAGAAGCGCATTAAACAGAGTTGCTGTGTGGGTGGAGACGTGCCATACCAATGGAAAGTGTGAGACTACACGTGCGACTGGGCGAGGAACCGATGAAGACTACCTCACAGACCCCTACCGGAGTAGCGATTCGACCCGCTACGCTCAAGGAGAAGCGTGGCTAACCCTAGTACGTCTGAAGGCATCCAGGTAGAGGGGGAGGAAGGGAATCAGCCACAAGAGTACTGAATGTCAGTTGTTTTATTCATTTTTCATTTGAATTGAATCATTAACTTGAATTTTTCCAATTAATCAAAATGGGTTTCAATTACTCCTAACATAAAAACGTCCTTCCTGATAGACGCTTAGGCCCCCATCAAAGCTGTGATCCGGAGGTTCAAAAAGGAGCAGGCTAAGCGAGGAACCTGGATTTGAGTAATGATAAGGAAACCCTCGGAAAAGAAGGGAAAAGAAAATATCGAGCATATCTAGGAAAAGACAATATAGGGAAGGAAGAAAGAGAAAGTAGTGGAAACTACGCAGGAAATAAAAGAGCAAGAAACATTATGTACAAACCCAAAATAAAATGAAGAAGAAAATCTAGAAGACTTATAGAAGAAGGGAAAGATAAGAGTTTATTTTGTTTCTAAGGGACACTTACCTTGGTTTTTTTTTCTGTCAAGGGCTCCGGGATGGGTAAAATCCTGTGAAAGAGAAGAAAAGAATATTCATCCTTTCAACTCCGAAAGAGAACTTAAGGAAAAGACTAGAAAAATAATAATCAAACTATATTTTCAGGTACATTACATTTTATTTTGTTGTTATCAATAACAGGCACAAATATAATCCAACAGACCAGGTGTCTGACTCCTTTTGGAACGTGCTAACTAACAAGACAATATCATCTTTATCAAATTTGTGAAAGGGGTGGAGCTCCCCGGTGAAGAGTCTACCAGGGTTTCATTGAAGAGCAAAGCAGTCTTTGAGCCAGTCATGCAACACAAAGACATACTCAGGTCCTTGGAAATTACTCTTTCTTTGCCTGTACATGTTAGATGTCCTCCTGACCCATTTAAAATCGTCCATACATTAAACTCCCTTACAAATATCTCAGCCAGATCAATTCTAAAAAATTACACATGTGCATCAGAGATCCAACAGGCAGACACTGATCTGGTAATAAACTGTATGAGGGGGACAGAAAGAGTTATTTCCTTCAACCTAAATAAGCCACATCTTCAGCTGCTGAGGGAGGATTGGGGTTGGCCAGCATAAACACTTAAACAAGACTCAATAACACAGGGGTAGCAATGAAACTTTATCTGACCAGAAGCAAGATGAGGTTTCCCCTACAGCTATTGCCACTCCTCTACAGTCTAACTCTAGATCTCTTTCTTTGCTATCTTGGAACTTTGCAGGCTTGTCCAAAATACTTGAAGATGGTGACTCCTGTTCCTTTCTGGTACAGAATGACATTATTTATATACATTAATCTTGGCTCTGTGAGCCACTGGCCCATCCAGGGTACCCTACTTTTTATGTGAATGCCTCAAAGGGCAGCGGTGGAGACAGGGCAAATGGGGGTCCATGTGCTTTTAGCACAAACACATTGGTCTGTAACTCTGTCAGTATAAAATCTGGTTCTGACATATTCAGGAAATCAGCATACCTCTAAAAGAGGGTAGAAGTTCCTCCGTACACCTGGTTCCGATAAATGTATACCTGCATCCTAATGCTAAGCTTAAAGCTGAGGCCATCAGATGATTGGTAGCAACTCTTATCGTCTGCAGATACGAATATCATAATGCATTCATTATTGTAATGGGTGACTTCAAAATAAATCTTGCATGCAATACCTTGGAAGATCTGACAGTCAGTCAGATTGATAAACTCAGGGGCGTTCCCTGGGCTCAACCCCCTGCGCAACGTAGTGACTTGATGAGCCCCCAGATAAGCAGGATGTTACATGCCAATGAAGTATACATACTTCTCCAAATTCAGGATTGTAGTCTTAGATTGCACATTAGTTTCTGTTGATTTTGTGGCTGGTTCTCTTCTTTCACCATCATCCCTCATTGGGAAAGTGATCATGCTCCTCAAATGACCTGTACATTCTACAGCCCAACCAGCTATTTAACCTGTCAATCAGGGCTCCTTCGGGCTCTCAGCCTCTGAGATGAATCATGTGGTCCCCTGTCGTTGGCACACAGATAGACAGCTGGCTTGTTAATGATAGCGTCCGGGACCATCTGCAGGCCATTTATGACCCAGGTAGGCCTCAGTAAAATGTATCATACATCTGGTCCCACTTGGCAAACAATCTATAACATACCTTTTCATACAATCCAAGTGGCAGATGTTGCTCCTATCAAGGAGCCAAAGTCCCCAATGTGGGATTCACGCAGGAAATTAGAGAACTAAAGAAAAAACTAAATAAGGCAGCTAAACAAGCTGTGGTGCTATTCCTGAATCCAATCAACAGAAGGGTACAAACACTATGCAAACAATATGTGCAAAAGATATGGGAACAAAGAGAGTCCATATGAAATCTCAGTGGGCAAAGATTGTGGATATTAGTAAATCAGGCCCAACAAAGGACTTCTGGGTGTTTATAAACAAACTTGGCCTGCAGTATCTTACAAAACAGGGCAACATTGCCCCTGAGCTAGTATGGTCATCTCATATAGACGCAATATATGTTGATCAGAGACAGAAGTGGTCCTGTCAATTCATGCCCCTTCCCCTGTGAAGGATAACATGATGAGGTTCATAATTAAGGGGCCCAAATCAGATGGTACCCCGGTACCCAATGGTCTCCTGAATATCTTTTCCACATCTAATATGGCTTACTGGACACCGCTTCAAGCTAATTTAGCTTCTTACGCATTGAAACAGCATAGCAGCGGTCTATCCTGCATCTTATCTTCAAGAAAGGTGATCCCTCAGTACCAGGGAACTACAGGATGCTTGCCTTGCTTGACATAGAGGTCAAATTTTACGACAATACACTTCTAAAAGAGCTCAAATCCTGGTCTGAATCCACTTTCCTATCACCCCCCCCCCACACACAAACTGGCTTCAGGGGAGCTGCTAGAACTCTAGATAACATTTTCAACCTCTCCTTAGTCATTCAGGAGATGCTAAAAGTAAAACAAAGCAGCCTGCTTGCTTGCTTCATCGACTTCGATGGAGTAAATCGCTCGATCCTCTGATCAAAACTACAGAGCTGGGGGATCCTGGTGCGGCTTTTTAGAGCCATCCAGTCACTGTGCTGGAATACCTGGGTTCAAGTGAAAGTAACTGACAATAGGCATATTTTTAAAAAGATAAAAACCAACAGGGGCTTAAACGGGGGTGCATGCTGGCTCCATTGCTTTTTAATTTATATACAGCAGATTTGCCAGTTGCCATGAAGGTACAAGGCACTACACACTTACACTAATAATTTAAGTTTGAATATCTGATAGAGACATCTAGCCGCAGATTCCTTAACTTAGAATATCCCCAGGCGTCAGACTGGATCCGGATTTTTTTTTCCAGCAGTGCCTCTGCACGCCGAGGGGCGGCATCGCCCGGCTCCGTCCTGACGTTGTCCACGGATATGACGTCAATGGAGCCATATAAGTCCCTCCCAGGGCGCTGACGTCAGTTTCCTTCTTTTCCGCGTCCCAACGCGGATCCGGGAGAAGCGGTTCCTCTGGCCTGTTTGTTGTTTTCAGGCCCTCTCGATGCTTTTTAGCGTCCGGGAACAGTGTGCGATGCCTACGGGCTTCAAATTGTGTGGGACCTGTACGCGGCAGATGTCGGCGACGGATCCACATGAGATCTGTATATGGTGCTTGGGAGAGCACCATGACTCCGCGGAGTGCGATGCCTGCCGGCGGCTGAAGCCGGAGTCCCTGCGGGAACGTCGTATGAAGTTGCTGTCTGCCCAGATGTCCCGTTCGGAGTCCTCGTGGCGCCGGTCTCCATCTCCAGCGGAGTGGTCCAAGCGGTTCCAGTCTTCTCATGCTGAGGCTCCTGTTCAGGATAGGCCCCGGGGTCGTTTCCGCGGACGTCACTCACCTGACGCAGGTAAGCACAGGAGGAAGTCACGGAGGTCGTCGGCCTCACATCACTGTGACGTCGGGGCTCGCTGCTCTCAGTCTTCGCCGGACATGGGCCCACAGAAGTCGGTCCCCACCTACCCACCATTCTCTGGTGCTGGGGCGACTTGGACCCAGATGGAAGCCTATTCTAGAGCTTTGCAGGCCATCTTTGGGTCCCCCCCTATCCGTGGCATGCCTTCGGGCCCCACAGAGGGGGTAGGGACTCAGGTCGGGGATTCACCGGTAGGTTCGCCCTCGGCGCCGATCAGGTGCCCTGACTCCGGTTCCGGAGTCACTGCGACGTCGAGACACAGCCCGAAGGGACATCCCAGCCCGACGTCAGGCCTTCCTGTCGCATCTCCGCACAGCCCTGTGGGGTTCCCTGCACCGACGTCAGATGCGGCTGCAGTGCGGAGCTCGACTCCGAGTCGACGCCGTACCTCCCCGCATTTTCCCACCTCAGTGGAGGTCGAGTCCAGGCCGGCCCGACGCCGGGCAGACGAGTCCACTTCGGTGGTCATCGACGTCAACCCGACACCGTCTCGACGTCGGTCAATGCCGGTGCCGTCCCCGGCTGTTCCTCTGTTGGTTGAGGACGAGGCCCCAGAGGGTTCACCACCCCCTGGTTTCATCCGCTGCTCCTCGGAGCAGGTGCCCATGGGGCACTGGCCGGCTCTTCATCCTACGTTGGGTGGACGGATGAGCCTGCAACCATCCCCTACAGATGTCGCCGCCTAGGTTGACCACGGAGGCCAGTGCGGCATTTGCCAGGGCGGTTTGCAGGGCTACGGATACCTTGGAGATGCATCCGCCCTCGGTCTCTCTGCCTTCTGATCCTTTGTTGGATCTTCTCCACTAGGGCACTGTGGAAGTGGAGCCATTGCTGCCTTTTGGCGGGTCATTACGTGACATCCTTCTGGGTGCTTGGGTGAGACCCTCATCGGGAGACCCTGTGGGGTGTGCTATTGCGCATCGCATCGCCATCGCCATCGCCCGGCTCCAGATGACCCTACCTGTTTGTCCCTCCATCCTAGGGCTCAAGCACTGGTAGTCCAGGCAGCACTCTTCTTCTTCTCCTCCTCCGTTGCTTCCTCCCACTAGGGACTCTAGATGGTTGGAGTCCTGTGGCCGCCATGTCTTTGCGTCCACCATCTCGGGTCTTCGGTCCCTGAACACGTCTTGCATTTTTGCTCGGGCTACTTTTGCCCTTTGGGACTCAGTCGAGCGCCTCCTTCCATCCTTGCCAGAGGGCCCTCATGCTGACCTGGACCGGCTGCTTCGTGATGGAAGCGACATGGCTCAGTTTTCCATCCGGTCGACCTTGGACACCACTGATTCGGTGGGTCGGGCTATGGCCAGGTCTGTTGCTCTGCGTCGCCATGCCTGGCTGCGCGATGGCAGTTTCCCTGAAAATGTTCAGGAGCGTCTCAGGGATCTCCCTTTTTTGTTTTTTTGTTTTTGCATTTTTGTTTTAACTTGTTTTTATTAGCATTTATAATAGTCATACAGGAGCAGATCACAATATTATTATCAGCTATTATCTCCATGGCATTACACCATATCATTTCAGCCAGAAGGCTGACGCCATTACACAGTGACCATTAGTGTCCTCCACCTAATGCAACTAGGTTGACTCCAATGACAGTACATACAGTGTAGAATGCTGAGTATAAGAGGGGACACAATAGCAAGGCCGGGCCTCTTGTAGGTACAATCTCGGAATGTTGGTAAGCGTGAGGCGTCTGCCTAATTGCCATAGTTCAAGACGAAATTCAAGCCCAGAATGCTTTGGCCTGCGGAACAAATCTTTCAAGTCTGCTCACATGAATCACAGTTTCAACTAAAAACATTACATTCATCATATAGAACGAAGAGATAGAGAAAGAGATGGCAGAGAAAGAGCAGATAAGAAAGGGGAGGAGGCGAAATGCGAGGCAGAGGTATGGTGGGGAAGAGGGGTGTCGCCGCCACCTGATGCCAGTGGCGTAGTAGGCACTGTGGTGTTCAGAATCATTGATGGTCACTGGCATCGCGCAGGCAAAGGCCTGAATCACCTACTTCAGAGGAGGGGCGGGGGCGTCCAGGGTCTGGTGTGCAAGCGCCGCCCGGGGCGAGGTTCAAGTGAGCCCATCTGTAGATTTCCAGAGACTATCCGCATCCGGTGGATATACAGCGTCCTCAAAGAGGCACAGAGCCCGCAACCTCAGGGTTTGAAGTCGAGCGTGCTCCAGTCTGCAAAGGTAGTTCACAAGGTGAATTTAGTGTCCTGTAGCTGCAAGCGTGCCGTGAGTAGCTCCATGGCAATCGTGTGCCACAGGCGGGTGAACCAAACGTTAATCGGGGTGTTTCAGCTTTTTTCCAGTAAAGAGCGATGATTTGCTTGGCAGCCCCAAGCATGTGAAGGCTGAGATGCCAATCATGGCGGGTCATGGCATGCAGGTTCACCGGCCAGAGGCCCAGAACAATCGCAAGCAGGTTTTCAGGCAATGGGTAGCCTATTACCAGTCGGATATGGCTGAGAACTTCCTTCCAGTAGATGGTCAAGAGTGGGCATGTCCACCAAATTTGCAGAAAATCCCCCGGTGCGCTAGTGCAGCGCCAACATAAAGGTGAGGAAGTGGGAAACATTTTATGTAACCTGTGAGGGGTATAGTACCATTGTGTCATAACCTTATATGCGGATTCCCGCTGGGAAATGCTACGGAAGACCTTCGGGATATCTCGCCACAAGTGTTCCCATTGGGTGGGCGTGACATCAGTGTCTGAGGCCGATTGCCACCGCAGTTGGTAGGCATGAGGAGTGGCTCGCTGTGAGTGTTGAAGAACTTGGTATGTGCGAGAAATTAGGCCTCTGGAGTTGTCAAAGGAGCGCACCAGCCATTCGAACGCGGTGAAAGATCGAGTGGCTGCCTGTGTCAAAGAGGACGCCTGAACCCAATGTCGAAGTTGAATGTATTGAAATATAGCCCCCTCTGATAGCTGGAAATCCCGTTTGCATTGTTCAAAAGTTTTGAAAGTGTTTCCCATGAAGAGGTCCCGAATCGTCCTGCATCCCCCCTCCGTCCAGTCTGCGAAGTAAGGCGCATGAAGAGCAGGTGGGAAGTGAGAGTTGCGAGCGATGGGAGTATGTGGGGACGGGAAGGAAGTGAGGCCTCTGCGTACTGCTAATTTGTCCCAAATCTCAAGTACCGTCTTAGTAGGAATCGCGATGTAGGCGCTGCGTGAGCGAGCTTCCCGTGAGAGCCAGGCAAGGTCCCATATGGGGCGACCAGTCACTGCCCTGTCCACATGAAACCAGACTTTTTCACTCTCCCATGCCATCCACTCCGAGATGAAGCGGAAGTGTGATGCCCAATAATATTCCAACAAGTTGGGGTAAGCCAGCCCTCCCCGATCACGTGGAAGCATGAGTATTTTATTAGAAAAACGCAGTCTACTCCCTCCCCATATAAACGTGGTGAGCTCGCGCTGGAGGCCCTGTATCTGATGTTCCGGGATGGGCGTGGGTAGGGTCTGGAAAAGGTAAAGTATCTTTGGGAGGATCGACATTTTGACTGTGTTCAAGCGCCCCAGCCAGGATAGTGGAAGGGATTTCCACATTCTCAGGTCTGCTATGACAGCGTTTCTACACTCCTGCCAGTTTGCTTGGGACCATGTGGCAAGGTTGGGGGTCAAATTGAGCCCAAGATACCGAATGGAGTGTGACGCCTATTGATAGGGGAGAAGAGATTGGAGTGTGGCGATCTCCTCCGTAGGAATCGGCAGGTTGAGAGCCCATGATTTCTCATGATTGATTTTAAGCCCCGAGACCTGCTCGGACGATTGAAGTAACTTATGTAGGGCAGGTAGGGAGGTTCATGGGCGTGATAAAGTGAGAAGCAGGTCATCGGCAAACAAGGCTATTTTGTGGTCTAACCCCCCAAGTGTGATGCCATGTATGTCGGGAGACTGGCGGATCATGATGGCCAGCGGCTCCACTACAAGAGCAAATAAGAGGGGAGATAAGGGACACCCCTGTCGGGTGCCCCTGTGGATAGAGATGGGTTGTGTGAGCTGGCCATTTACCCGCACCTGAGCCAGAGGGGAGAGATAGGGAGCCATAATTCTCGCAAACATCTGCGGGCCCAACCCTATTTTCTGTAGGACAGCTCGAAGGAAGACCCAGTCTACTCGATCAAATGCTTTCTCAGCATCGTGCGATAGCAAGCAGGCGGGTATCTTCCAATGGCGCGCCTTCCCAATTAGATGAGCAACTCGCCGCACATTGTCTGCCCCCTGTCGTTGATGGATAAAGCCCACCTGGTCCGGTTCTATGAGTACAGGGAGGTGCAAGGTGAGAAGCTTAGCCAGTATTTTAGTATAGAGTTTGAGATCCGTGTTTAGGAGCGCGATGGGATGGAAGGAGGAGCAGAGTGTAAGGTCTTTCCCCGGTTTGGGGATTAAAGCGATTTCAGCCCTTCAGCCCTACTGCGTCTGTATAAGAATTGAAGAGACGGAGCATATGTGATTTGAGTTGCGGGAAGAATGCGCGATAGAACGAGACCGGCAGACCGGCCGGCCCCGGGGTTTTGCCGAGAGGAAGATCCTTCAGAGCGCCAGCAAGCTCCTCCGGAGTGATAGGGTCTTCGAATAGTTGAAAGTGATGGCTGCTAATCGGGGACCACTCGCAAGCTTCCAAGACAGTGAGAGCTTGGTCTAAATCGGGCGACTCTCCGGTATAGAGGGATGAGTAGTAATTCTGGAATGCTTGCATCTTGGCGGCTTCAGTGGTGGCCGAGGTACCATCTCCCAGTTTGAGTTTAGCGATGTGCGCTTTGGCGGCCCGCGTTCGAAGGCGGCGCGCCAGAACCCTGCCCACCTTGTCCCCCCCATTGTAGTAACGTTGGCGCAGAGCCAAAAGACTGTGTTCCGCCTTGTTGGTCCTGTGCGCCTGGAGCTGGCCCCGGAGCATAGCGAGGCGTCTCTTGTGCAGCGCCAAGGAGCGCTCCTGGTCCAGCCGCTTGAACGCCTTTATGTCCCGGGAGAGTTTGTCTTCAAACAAACGAGCTTCCCGAGCCCGAGCTATAGCAATGGATGTGATGTTGCAGCGAATTGTGGCCTTAAACGCATCCCAGACTACTGGGAGTGGAGTCTCTGGGAGGTCGTTGGTCTCGAAGTAAGACGTGATAGCTTCCCGGATCTCCGCCGCATCTACGGGATCCCTGAGGGTATGAAGGGGAAAGCGCCACCGAGAGGGACGGTGGGGACGAGAAAAGTGATCCTGAATGAGAAGTTCCACATGTGCATGGTCGGAAACAGAGATGTCAGACATGGACGCCAAGAGGGTGTCTTTGACAAGGGAGTGTGAGACGAAGAGGTAGTCTATGTGCGAGTAGGAGCGATGTACATGAGAGTAATAGGAGTAGTCGCGGACGTCTGGGGAGTGGTATCGCCAAATATCTATGAGGCCAAGGGTGATTAGTTGCTTCTTTAAGGCCGAGGACATTGCCCCGGTCCCATGGAAAGAGCCTTCGCTACGGTCGAGCCCCGCCTCCCATACCAGATTAAAGTCTCCCCCCAGGAGGAGACCCGGATCATCGTGTGTTATGTGTTCCCGCAACAAACCCCGCAAAAAGGAGTCTTGAGCTTGGTTCGGTGTGTAAGTGTTGCATAAAGTAAGGGTTCGATGCCCAATCCTGACCACCACTTTGAGGAATCTGCCATCCTTACTACGGACCACCATGGAGTCCCCCTGGTGGATGCCTGCTCGACAGAGGATTGCCACCCCCGCTGATTTAGTGAGTGCAGATGCCCAAAGTTGAAGAGGGTATCGTGGATGAGCCATGCGAGAGACATCCTCTCTCAGAAGATGGGTTTCCTGCAAAAATATGATGTCCGGATTTTGCAGCAGGAGGTATCGCCAGATCAGGCGGCGCTTGTTGGGGGAGTTAAGGCCCTTCACGTTAAGGGAGAGGAGTTTCAGACAGGGTACAGAAGTCATGATTGCAGTGCACCATGCGCGAGCGCCATCCCGGGCAGGAGAGTAGGGGCAGGACTCAGGGTATCTCCCCCCCCCAGTGCCTCGCTGAAGAAGACAGAGCAGACAAAGGCCATGGTGGTCGCTGTAAGGCCTAGCGCAGTGCGTGGAGAGAAAGGAACGATCTGCACAGAGGGAACTCCCACCACGATCGGGACCGCCCCCCCACCCGAGATAGGGATAGGAAAAGAGAAAAGAGAGAAGTGAGAGAGAAGAGACATAGTACTCAAAAAATAACAACGGCCAACATGGCCAACAGGGTCTATTCCAGTCCGGGGAGAGGCCAGGTGCAAAGACACAGGCCATCCCAGAGATGTCACTCTCCAAGGAATAGAAGTGGAGGCAGGTCGTAGGAGATCAGCATCACCCTCTAGGAGTACAGTCCGGTGCCGCCGTCGGGTTGCAGTTCAGGCATGGGGAAGTCATGTCAGCAAGAAGGCGGCAAGGGAGTGGGGCGTCGGCCACACCCCCTCTAGGGGTCAGAGCAGGAGGCGAGGAAAAGGCAGGTATTTGGCAGGTGTACTTTATTACTATTTTTCAGAGGACTGAGAGCCTGAGGGCGAGTGTCCACCTTCCAAGGAACGGATATGCTGTATAATGTCCTGTTTCTCCTGGGATGAAGTGCAGATTCCCCGGGGGAAAGGGCGCCTGGAGCAGTGTACCTTGGTCCATTGGGGTTTTGCAGGCTCGCTGTGCAGAGGAGGCATGCGCGAGGGGCTAGCCGGCGGCGTGTCTGGGATCTGTAGCAGTTGGGCTGCCTCTCGGAAGGACCGCAGTACTCGGCGCTTTGACTCCCACTGGAAGATAAGTGCGGATGGGTGCCCCCATTGATAGCGGACTCCCAGCTCCCGTAGTTTATCCGTTATGGGTCGAAAGTCTCTGCGGCGGCGGAGCATTGTGGGTGCAAGGTCCTGGAACAGTTGTATGGGGGTACCCTTGTATGAGAGTTCCGTTTTGTCTCATGCCGCCTTGAGGATGGCCTCCTCTGTGAAGTAATGGACCCGGACTAAGATGTCAGGGACGAGGCCAGGGCGTCCTGGCGGAGCGGATACTCGGTGGGCGCGGTCCAGGGCCGGTGGGGATGCGTCGTCATCTCCCCTGATGTCTTGAAACAGGTCCGCTACGAAAGTCATAATGTCTGAACCCTCTGCCCCAACCAGTATCCCCCCTTAGGCGCAGGTTGTTGCGGCGCCCCCTGTTTTCCAAGTCCTCCTGCTTGATCTGCACCTCGATGTGTTGCTCCTCCAGGGTGGCCAAGCGCCGCCATAGGTGTTCCTGATCTTCCGAGCGGGCATCGACTGTCTTTTCAAGGTCGTCCACTCTCCCCCCGAGCTCCACCACGTCCCTCCGGAGTTCCTTGACACAGGCCTGAACCTCCGTTCGGAGAGAGCCGATTTCAGATTTGAGCTCATGCATGAAGTTGGTCATGAAGGACTGTGTGACAGGTTCAGAGGGCCCCCCCGGCTGATGATGCCATTTCCACCGCAGTCGTTGGTCCCGATTTATTCCACAATGCTGCTACCGGGTTGTCCTTAGGGGGTGCAGTGGGATCTCTCCCAGTCCGTGATCGAGTCATGGCCCCTCAGAGTGCTATGTCGCAAGCAGGGGGCCCAGGGAAGGGGCGCAGCACAATGTTAGACTGCTGCTCAGTCCAATTGAAGAGGGTGGGTCAGCCAGCAGGGTCCGGAGGTCGTCGAGAAGAAGGCCAACGAGGGCGGCGTGGCGTGAGGTCAACCAAAGGGCAATTCCACAGGGCCCACTGGTGGTTCCACTGGTCGAATGGTAGCGTGTGGGGCACGGGCAGGAGGGGCCTTTGAGACAGTAGGGTCCAGGCCAGGTAGGTGTGTGATATCGCCACCCCTCCACCCGGGCGCGCAGGGGAGGGCCGCCCGCGTCGGCCAGGCCGCAGATACAGGTGGTGAGGTGGCACTTGGAAGTATTACCCCCTTCTAGGGCTCTCTAGGGGGGTCCGTCAGGGTCCACATAGGTACTCACAGTGTCAGGCAGTGGGGCGTCTTCTTCCCCCGGGAGACGGCAGACAGCAGCATGCAGCATGGGCCTACCAGGGTGCTTCAACGAAGTTGCTGCCAGAGAAGCTACAAGTGAAGGCCCCAGGCCCCCGGGTCCTCGTTCCAGGCCTCTAACGTGGGAGCTCGTGCCCTAGTGCAGTGATAGAGAAGCGTAGGGAGCCCAGGTTCGCCAGGTGTCCCCCAGAGTCCATATATGCCCAGGATGGTTGGCGCCCTGCCCCCGGCCGAGGCTCGATGCGATGGCGCTCAGCTCCCCACCGCGCGCGGTCCGGTGCCTCCGGTCGCATCAGCAGGATGTCCCCTGAGCCCCGCCGTGGCTAGAAAGATCCCACCAGGGTGGCAAAGATATATAGCAGGCCCTGTGCATCCGGGAGGTCCCAAGATGGCCTGCGCCCCGCCTCCGGCTGAGGCGCGATCAAATGACCCCGAACTTTGTGCTGCGCGGGGCCCAGTGCCCCCAGCAGTGACAGCAGAAGGCCCCCGCAGCCCAGCCAGGAACACCGAGACCCCGCCGGGGTGGTGGAGGTGCAGGGCAGGTCCTGCGCGGTTCCAACGCAGCGGGCAGCAGGAGTCAAAAAATGGCTGGTAGGTCAAACACCGGGAAGGAGCGCCTTTTATGGGGACTTCTTGGAGGGCAGCCCAGCACCTCCAGAGGCGTCAGCAAGGGGGTCTGGGGGCCAGCCAGGTGCGATGTGTCCCCGCCGGTCTGCAAATATCTCTGGTCGGACCCCGCGTGCGTCCGACACAGCGGGGTCTCAAAATGGCGGCCAGGCGGGATGTCGGCAGAAAGGACCCTCCCCAGGGATCCACTGTAGGTCCTCCCAGTCCCCGTACCTCCACTGCAGGTCTCCTTTCGGGCTGCCGCCAGTCCCCGGGCAGAGGGTGCAGGTCGATGTTGGCGTCTGCTCACCCCGGCGTGTAGGGGGCTGAGGACTCTAAAATGGCGGCTGTATCCTCGTAGGCTGGGGGCGCTCTCCAACCGGTTCTGCTCTCGCCGCTGACAGCCGGTTCCGAGGGGCGCCGGGCCTCGAGACTGTCGCCCGGGTGCTTTCGCTGTGCAGGTATCCCAGATTCAGGCACCCCCGCTACTGCTGTGCCGCTTAAAATGCTTATGATGCTGGCGGCGGCCCGGAGCTCCTACGGCGTGCGTCTCACTTCATCGGTAGCGAGACCACGCCCCCCGGATCTCCCTTTTGATGGGGTAAATCTGTTTGACAGTCATGCTGACTCTGCGGTCCAGCGCCTCATGTCTGGGTTCCCATGACTCTCATAGTTTATAGTCCTCATTGCGGACTTCAATTTCGTTGCAGTATTGTCACTGCTTTTCTGGTATCCGTCTATGGGTTCACAGCTTTATCCCCGAACGGTTTGTGCGGCTAATCATCCATTTTTTCTCCTAGTTTGGTACAGCTAGGCCAGCTGTTTTCTGTATTTCCTTTTTGAGCCCTCTGTCTACGAGCGTGTCCCAAGAGGTGTCCCTTGCTTTTTATAGGGATGTGACATACCCCATGTGCGGTATTCGTTGGCTATTATATAGCTGCCCTTCCTTGCCCCCCTCTGGGTATTTCCTATATGGATTATACTGTAGACTTCTCACTTCATTGCGATAAGTCACTGTGGCCTAGTGGTTAAGGTCTCAGACTCTTACTTCAAAGGCTCTGTGTTCAGATCCTGGTGTTTCGCTGGTTGTGAGTCGTCAGTCAAACGTAAAGGCAATGTTGCTTCCCCTCTTCCTACTGTTGTAGGACGGCTCCTCTGGTGAGACCCACAGGTTTGGCGTGGCTCTCTCCTGGAGCTACTGTGTTGTAGTCTACGGTTGATTCGTGGCACTCTCCTGCCTCCCTGGATGCAGCCTTCTCCAGAGTATTGTTGGGTTTCTGCCACACCTGGCTCACCCCAGCGTGTTCACATCTCCCTTTCTTGCCTTTGGCTATTCCTTCAGCTTTCGCTAGGTTCTTTGGCCACGTTGGCTATCATACACGTAGGCACGTGTCCCGTGTGGGCATATTGTTCTGTTCTGCTCCGGAACAGTTTCTGTCTGTGTTCTGTGTGGACACGACATGTGAGTACACACTGGGTGTGTGCGCTGTCACGGGGTGCCCGTGGTGTCCCTTGCGCCACAGTCTTGGCTGTGTCCTATTCTTGTGGCATTGTCTTCTCTTCTTCCCTGGTGTTGGGAAGGGATTAGGCCTTCTCTCATGGCTCAGACCCTGTCGGAGTTTTTGCCTATGGGCAGTGGAGTTTACACCAGACACATCACTGCTGCATGTTGCCTTGTGCCCTTATTTCCCTCTGCCCATCCCAGGCCAGGGCTCGAGTCCTTCTATTCATTGCCGCGCAGAACTCAGGTACTTCTGCTCCTGGCTCCTGCTCCTGTTTTCAGTGGACGTATTCTGCCTAGATACTCTCTGGCATCTTGCAGTCTCTGTATATGGCTGTGTACACATTCTATCTGACACTCTGTGTCTGTGTCTTTCTGACTCATTCCTCGTTTATGCGATGGTTCGTACCCCAGCCTGTCACGCGGGAGACCAGGTTTCTTTCCCAGATGGGGAGGATGGTGTCGCCTTTTTCAGTGTCTCCACATTATTATGTCCTACGATGCTTTACAACGGTGCCGTTGGTACCTATTGTGCGGCTCCCTATTACCTAGGGTTGCTCTTTGAGTTTCCCTTTGTCTTTCATTGTTCATGACTTTTTCATATATATCTATATGTCTATATGTATTCTGTCATGAAGGGGACACACGACGAGATGGCCAGCATGCTAGGTTTTCCCTGCTGCGGTTCCTGGAGTTTTGCCCCAGATTCCGTCTCTCTCTCTCTCATGGGAGATAGCTTTTTCTGTGTGCCTGGCCTTGCCGGTGTCCTTGGCCATTGTACCACTAGGTACGGTTGGTCGGTTGACTACTTGGTGATGTGCCCGTCTTTCTCGGCGACACGCATGTGGTGTCGCTGTTCCGTTTCATTGGGCTTTTGCATTTGTGTGGTGTGATTCTCACGGTCCACACTGTCTGCTGCTTATGTGAATTCCTGTCATCCACATACAGGTTTCTTCTGGTAGTCATGGTTTTGTGTCTCTCAGCATGGTACCATCTATCCCCTGCCATGTCATTTTTAGCATCCACTGTTGTGCATGCTCAGTTGTCTGCTTGACTCTGTCATGCTGTTTTTGTCCCTTCACTGGGACTTTATCTCTTGCGGATCCATGGGGTCCTGTAATCAATTTCACTTCCTTTGTAGAAGTTTGTGGCATTCTTCCATTATGAACTGACCATTCTGGCTCTGCGCTTTGATTTCATCCTTGTCTGGATGACAGGGGGCTCATACCGTCCTCAGACGGTTTGTGGTACCTTTGCTCCCCTTGCTCATGCTCACCGTCCTGAGCTTATTGAGTCTGGTGTCAGCCACGCTGGCATTGCGGTCCCCACTGTGTTTTAGTCACTTTATTGACGGCTTAGTTCTCTTTGGAACTTGGTGGGTTTACGTCGCAGACCCTCCTCCAATGGGGCATAGCTTTGGTATATATTCTAAGCTAAGGAATCTGCGGCTAGATGTCTCTATCAGATGAACGAGTTACTTTCCTTCGGTAACGATGTCTCTGGTAGAGACACAGTCTAGCCGCAGATTCCTTAATGCCCACCCAGCCTCCCCATTCTGCAAAGGCCTTACCAGGTTGGGTTCTACCCACTCGCCTCCT
This sequence comes from Calotriton arnoldi, assembly GCA_963921515.1. Taxonomy (NCBI): domain Eukaryota; kingdom Metazoa; phylum Chordata; class Amphibia; order Caudata; family Salamandridae; genus Calotriton; species Calotriton arnoldi. The sequence goes on from CAWUFW010004042.1 coordinate 1,028,739, forward strand.
TACAGGTGGCCTTGGTCTTCCTGCGGGGTGGTTTGCTTCATCTCCCTCCAGGGCAGGATGTCTCATTCTGCTTATCTGTTGCTTCCACACCCATTCTTGTCCTTGGGTGGTGAAATTATGTATCCTTCCACATTCCTCCACCCTGGTTCTTCCAGTGTGGGGATTTTTCATGTTCTTCTACCCTCCCTTCCACCCTCATCTATTCCTTTCCCATTACTTTGGCCTCCTTGACTACGCTGTGGTCACTTGGGTTGAGGGCCTATTTGGCTGTACTACAGTCAATAGGTCATTTCTGGGGTGTAGAGTTGCATTTTCTCTGATGTTGTACAATTGTGGTCAATTACCATCAGTCATGTTGTTCCAGTCTTGTTGTCCTTTACAGTTACATCCTGTGTTTGCAGACTGCCTGTCGTTGTCATGACATTCGTTTCCAACGCCTTTTGCCACGTAGGAGGGCATGGCTCTACGCTTCTCCAATATTGTTTCTAGGGGCAGGTACTCTGTTTTCTCCCTTCAGTCCCTTACAATTTCAAGTACTCTTTCTCAGACATACGTGGTGATGTTTCTCATCATTCTATGCATTATTGTCATTGTTGTTTCAAAGATTTTTGATCTTTTTTTGGCACACTGTTCCTACACTCTCACAGTTTTTATAGTGGCTCCGTGTTGTGGCGTGGAAAAGTTTCACAGTAGAAAACTGACGTCAGCGCGCCGGGAGGGACTTATATGGCTCCATTGACGTCATATCCGTGGACGACGTCAGGACGGAGTTGGGCAACGCCGCCCCCCGGAGCGCAGAGGTACTGCTGGAATTTTTTTTCCGAATCCAGTCTGACGCCTGGGGATATTCTAAGTTAAGGAATCTGCGGCTAGACTGTGTCTCTACCAGATACATCGTTACCGAAGGTAAGTAACTCGTTCTTTAATAAGTGTGCTGATTTGTTGTTTAGCAACAAATACTGTAAGTTAAATTGATGGTCAAACGGGGACCAGTTTGCAATAAGACAAAAAAAAGTACTGCTATTTAGGTGTTTGGTTTGATAACAAAAGCTCCCCAAGAGAGCACCTTGATTACCTAAACTCCCGGTTCGCTATTAAACATTTCTACAACAATCTGAAAGCTCCCTCCATAACACCTTTACGGAAGGTCATACATGCAAGCTACTTGCCTTCTTTGGCATATTTGTATCCCGACTTTTCTGGGCATGGCCAGTATGTGGCTTAATAGATTGCTTTCCAAGCTTTTTAAGTGTGTTTTTCAACTACCTAATTCTACCAGTCACTGTCATATCAGGGTAGAATTTAACCATACTCAGCCATCACTTTTACTCATGGTACAGTTCCTTGTTATGTGCCATAAGTTGCGAACACCTGCCATTTCTCCGATGAAGGTGGCAATTTGGTCTGCCACGTTTCAGACTCTGCCTAGTCACGCTTCTTTGAAAAATTATTTTAAATTTGCTTTGCACACATTGCAGACTGATATCCCTTGGAGCCTACCACCATCTGTGGCAGAGTTTAAGAACGTTCTGAAAATCAAGTTAAAGCTATTTCACAAGCAGGTGACTTGGCCGCCTTCAAAGGTAAAAAGATCTCTCTGTACACGGCTGATTCATATACAGACAATGTAATTCAGGCCTATTTGATAACTAGCATGTCTAAATTGGTTAGATATTCCTTTTAATGTCTGCAGCTTTATCTAGTTCCTCTTTTAGAATTCTGGCAGGCATGGTATACTCATACCCATTCCAACAGTAGCTGCATCCTATGCGTCTACAAGAACAAGTCTCTTACAGACATTGTATGGACATGTCCCCACCTAATCTGTGAAAGAATTAAATGGTTAAGACCCAGTTTTCCAAAATGTGGCTGTTGTGGGGTCAATGAGGCTGTACAATATGCTCTTCATGCGGACAATCTGCAAATATTAAGGTGGTAACTGCAAAGGGTGAAGTTACAGGGGCAAATTAAATTGTGAGTTTTTCATTTTACTGTACTGTTTCCTACTACTTTGAATTTTATGGAAGTGTTTTGTGCTGTGTTTTGGTGGAATGTCTGCCTTATAAGGTTTTAATTAGCCAAACAAATGTTTATTTCAACTCTCTCAACTCTTGAAGTATAGTAAATGTGCTCAAGACGTTTAATATTAGAGTAAAAAAAGTCCTTCCATTTTGTTTCAATGTTTTTCTTTTTACGAGAGAAAAACTGAATGATAAAATCTCTGGATGCTGCTTTAAAAGAATCTTAAATTGTGTGAAATGGCCTATCAGGTGTTGTTTTTAAAGTACAAAAATTCTTCGACGAAAGACTGGAAAGTTTGTGAAAGGGATTGGTTAGAAAGAAGAGTATTTTAAATCTCCATCTTTGGGGGCCTTGTGGAAGAAGAGTAAGATCCAAATCAATAATAACTGGAGCGTAATCTGAAATTAAAATTGCTTCAATATCAGCATATAATACTGTCACAATAGTGTTCTACTCAGAAAAATGTTAGCAATTCAAGACTGGAAGCTATGAACTGTTGAATAAAAGGTATATTCGCTTTTATCAGGATTAACAATTCTCCAGGAATCAGAAAGGGATCATTGAGTAAGTGCATTTAAAAATTGTTTCTGCATAGAATTTGGAATGTATTTAACTTTAGATTGTCAGTCTAAAAGGGATCTACTACCTGATTACAATCACCACCAAGGAGCAAGTTGTGATCTGCATATTTTATTAATTTAGATGCCATAAAATTCAAAAACCTATTATCAGAATAATTGGGACCATATACATTAGCCAATTTAATCAGGATATTATCAATTTTCAATTTAACAATTAACCATCTGCCTTCAGTATCATTTGTTTGAGTTTATTAACAACTTGTAATTTATTTGAACAAAGAATAACTACACCATTTCTTCTTGGAGACAGGTGAAGAGAAAACATTGCCAATACAGCTTCTTTTTAATTTCTTAGTTTCATATTCATTTAAATGGACTTCTTGTAGAAGTGCAATATCAATTTCAAGTTCCAACAAGTGATCTAGTATTCTCTGTCTTTTAATGGGAGAGCCAAGCCCCTTGATATGCCAATACACTATTTTAAGTATCATGTGATTAGAATATCAAAGCATAGGTAAATATTACGTACTAATCATTCTGAATCATGAGAACAGATTGATAACAGATTCTGCAAAGACCAAGTGAAAGAATAGAAAAGAGATATAGGATTAAAATGAGCTGAGGAGGAAGAAAATATTGACGTAAAAAGGGAGAAAGTAGAAAAGGAAGAGAAGGGAAAAGAAAGAACAGACATAACATTGAATAAGAAGGAATAAACCAAACAACATACCTATAGGATTGCAAACTATCGGGGTGGAGGAGTCACAAAACGAAAACGGTGCATCTTTAATTAATGGGGTGGTCCAAATCTAAATCTGGTATTTGTGAAGCGCAAACTACTCACCCCTAAGGGTCTCAAGGCACTGTGGGCCATCAGGAAGATTAAGTGAGCTATTGCCCAGAGTCACATGGTGCTGAGCTGCGCTGCCGTATATGCCACGTTATAGCGCATGTGATACATCGTATGCCATTACAACGCAGTCGTTAAAACGACTTGCTGTAGGGGGCGCTGGATGTTGGAATAGTATAATTTACTATTCCAACTCCAGTCTGTGCAACAGTAAGGAAGGTCTTGGATTTTAAATCCATCACCTTCTGCTCCCTACAGCAAGTCGTTGTAACGACTTGAGTTGTAATGGTTTGCGATGTAACAACGCGGTCATTGTAACAACCGCGTTGTAATGGCATGCGATGTATCGTATGCAATGTAAACGATGTTTCCCGAGCTGCCACCGGGGATCAAACCGTGAGCCGTGGGCTCTGGAATCAGACGCCCTGGCTGCTGCACCACACCCCTCTCTGGGTAGTCTAGGAGTTGATAACATAAAAGACATAGTTGGGACAAGAATAATATTGTAGGGAATGTACCTAAAAGGAGAAGAAATAAACAATTAAATTCATGAAGAAAATTGATAAAGTGAATAAGTAGTAGTTCTAGTAGAAGGAGCTAAATGATTAGGGCATTATATTGGACAATAAAATTAAGATTTTAAGGAGCGTTAAGTTTCCATAGCTTCTCCTTTACAATTGTCAATGAATTGCTTCACTTTCGAAGGATCATAGTAGGTTGTGGCTTTATTGTTGTAGGTAACCTTAAAAAAGGCATAGATGAAATTAGCTAATCCTAGATTTGAGAGATCGAATGGTAGGCTGCATATCCAAAAATTTATTTAGACGGTCAGAAGTACCTTTAGTAACATCTTGTGAAAACAATAAATTGTTACCGGACCATGAGATGGTCTTCTTATGTTTAGTAGCTAAGACGAAGTTGAGAAGATCTGTGTATTCCAAGAATAAATGTATGACTCCTCTTGGTTTGAAAGGCAATGACGAGGAATGAGGATTTGGAACTAGTCTATGTGCTCTCTGTTCAATTTTGTGGATTGAGGCATCTCCAAGACCTTTGGAATTAATGTTTGGAAGAATGCGATGGAGTCATTTCCCTTAGTTCCTTCTGCTAAACCATAAATCCTGGGATTATTTCTGCTGTTTATTTTTTCCAGGTGTTCTGTCTTTTAAGATGTCTGTTTTTTAACCGCTTAACCGTGTCGCGAATTCCGCCGCGGTGCGGCGTTTTGAACGAGTGGGCGGGGCCGCGTCGGCCAACGGACGTGCGCAGCACTAGCGAGGTAGTGCTCGCAACGGCCGTTGGCCGACGGAAGCACGGAAGGGGTTAAGAAGACAAATTTCTTGTTGTATGCAATCAACCTTTTGAGATCTTGTAGCTCACTTACACATTGTTCTACTTCAGCTACTCCATCTCCATATAAGACCATTTATCACCCAAGGATTGTAGTCTCTTATTAGTCTCTTTCATATATGATTTTAAAGCTCTAATTTCCTCAAGTAAAAGATCCAGGGAAACAGAAGAGTTAATGGGTGAAGGAGTATCTTTCTTGTGTCTTTTTGTTGTATTAACATATGATGACATACCAGATTTAGTAGACGAGGATTGTCTAGGAATATGAGATTGCAGAGTCATATTTAAAAGATGAAGGGTCATTCATTCATGGTATCAAAAGCAGATACAGATTGCTTTGTTGTATTATCACAAGGAGTAGAGCAAACAGACATAGAGTAATCAGTAAGTTTAATCTCTCAGTTTTGCCCATAGGAAAGACAAATACAAAGAGCAGCAACTAGATTTGTGTAAACAATTGAGCAGTGATGTTTGTTTCAGTAAAGACCATGCCTATCTGATCCACCTTTCTGCGAGTGTCAATTGAAGAGGAATTGCTCATAGGAGCAAATTACAATATAATAGAGAAGGGAACTACACCCACTTTGAAACAAGTATATATTCTTGCTTGCATGTTTTTAAAAACAAAGTACACAGAAATGAAAATTAAAACTATTGAAAAGTGTTTCTCAGAGAGCAATATTACAGTAAACAAAGTAGTCAAAATAAGCACTTAAATAATCACAAACTAGGTGAAAGAATTGTTTTTCAGAACAAATTAGCACAATGAATGTAACAGAAGAAAAGCACCATATGCATGACGTTTAAAATGTCAATGGTTCCTGGAAACAATATACTTCAGAAAATAATTAAAGGTGAAAAGGTGGCATCATAGTAATACATTTTGGGACATATTCTCAAGGAGCCATCGCCAATTTATCGGCACTTTAGCGCCGCAAAAGTAGCGATAGACTTATCGCCCCATTCACAAGCTGGTGCAAACTGCCGACATCGCCAGTTTTCCCGCAATAGCTGCCGCAAACCACATCATCACGGATGAGAGCGACAATTAACGCTAATGACATGCAGAGTAGGCGTTCCCGTGGAAAAACACACAAAAACACCACTTTGCGATATTCTCAACGACCAGCCAGATCTGCGATGCCGGACAAAAACAGGCGATAAGGCGCGTTAGCAGCAGGGAGTTAACACCTGCTCATTACTGGTCTTAAGTAGGACGAAAACCTGCAGTACAGAGGGAGCCCAGGCCAGAGCCACATCTGAAGACCAACAGATGCCATAGAGTTACTAATCATGCAGCTTGGAGACCCAAGAGGCCCACAACACCCACCGCCACCACCCCCAGGACCACCTCCACCCCCAGGACCACCCCACCCGGCCACCACCGAGGCAGCGCAGAACAAGACAGCAGACCTTCAGAAAACGCATCAGCCTCACAGACTTAACGCCAGAGGATGTCATTGCCCACTACAGGCTCAAAAGGACAACCATCCTCCGCATCATAACCCACATTGCCCACAGGCTAACGGCACCAACACAGCGGACAACCAACATCCCTCCGCAGACAAAGCTGCTGGCTGTGCTGCACCTGTTGGCCTCTGGTACCTTCCAACCAACAACTGCCAAAGTCAGAGGAGTCTCACAGCCAGCCCTATCAAAGGCCATCACACCTGTCCTGGATGCCATCATCAGTTTCATACCCCAGCACCTTCACTTCCCCCACACTGCGCAGGAACAGCTGGAGACCAAGCAAGGCTTCTACGCCATAGCCATATTCCCGCACGTGTTGGGGGCAATCGACTGCACACATGTCCTACTTGTGCCCCCTGCCGACACAGCACACAATTACCGCAACAGGAAGCACACGCATTCCATCAATGTGCAGGCAATAGTGGACCACCGGGGACTCTTCACCAATGTCGTCGCCAACTACCCAGGCAGTGTGCATGACTCATACATCTTCTGACAGTCCATCATCAACCAGCGCTTCCAGGATGGCACCTATGGAAATGGACTGCTCGTTGGTAAGTACCAACGGAACACACCACACACCTCTATTCCACAATCACACAACACACAACTGTGGGAATGGACACGTAACAAAATCACATCCAACATGCGAAACAACATGCACACCTGCCAGACACGACAACACAAGTAACCGTGGTAAGAGGGGCCAGAAATGTGGACAAACCATACACTAAGTCATAGCCCCTCTTCCACATATTTGCAGAATGTGGGGAGAGGTGGGAACCACGATTGTGCAAAGGAGGCAATGGACCCATGAATAACAATGTACACAATGCCAAGTGTGGCGGTGATGTACTGGACAGTCTTGAGTATGCAGAGCACAGACATGTCCATGTGGACACATACTGCTGGAGTCTGTAGTGTCATGGACAGTGGACACAACCTTGTCATCACAGGCAGTGGGGAACACCTTGGACAAGTAGCCATGTCGGCCCCCCTGTAAGTGTAAGCATAGTGGGCAGGCCCGGCGCACACCAGTCCAGCGTAGGGGAGTGACTAAATAGGCCGGGGCTCAGGGAGTGGTTCACTTCTGGGATGGCCACCGAAGTAACTACTGCGTGTGGCTCTGTGTCCGCCATATCCTGGCCATAGGCCTACACACACGTGGCCGACCACCTACAATGGGCAAAGTCACACCGGCGACGAGGTGGCTACATCCCACGCCACCCGGCGCACATCTCGTCATCGCCTGCAGTGGCGTGTCTGCCAGGGTGGCGTCCCTCACCCTGCCACGAGGCCACCGTCGTGACCGGTGGTGCCTTTGCGATCCTGTGCGCCTGCCGCACCCCAGCCCGCTGATACCCAGACCCGACCTGCGCCCAGTGGTTAATGCCCGCCCCTGCGCACCCAGGCCTCACTGCTCACCTGCCGCCACCGGAGTCTCTCCAAGAGGGCCCACCACGTGCCGGTGCAATCTCCAAGGCCGGGCTCCGCGGGCTTGGCAGCCTCCTCAGCCGATCGCTGGCTTCTGCGCAACAGGCCCCCAGCGCACCCAGCGGCAACGCACCACGGAGTTGCGAGTTGGCTACTCCTGCCTTCTGACCACACTGTGGTACAGCAAGTAACATACACATCCTTTCCAGTCCGCCCCTCCAGGCCTGCTGCATCATCGCAGGCTGCACACCCGCTCAGCTCTTCCGGTGGGCCAAACTCACCACAAGTCACTGTGCAGCCTCCAGCATTATAGCATGATGCACACCCGCTCAGCTCTTCTGGTGGGCCTAACTCAGTGCACCACAAGTCACCGCCCAGCCTCCAGCATTATAGCATGATGCACACCCGCTCAGCTCTTCCGGTGGGCCGAACTCAGTGCACCACAAGTCACCGTCCAGCCTCCAGCATTATAGCATGATGCACACCCGCTCAGCTCTTCCGGTGGGCCGAACTCAGTGCACCGCAAGTCATTGTCCCGAGGGGCTACCCCACAAGTCCGCCTCCAGTAGCCAACAGCATGTCATCGGTAACGCCACTGGAGCCCTTCACAGTCAAGGGGCCACCCCCGTCTCAGGCAGGCCGCCAGTAAGCCTGGGCAGATCATCTGGAGACGTACTCCGAAGCGCATGACATCCCAGCGCCGCGGCGGTGGTGCACGCGTGTGAGGAGTGAGGAGAAATGGCCCGGGGCTCTGGGCGTGGTTCAGTTCTGGGCTCTGGGCGTAGTCCAGTTCCGGCCTGGCCACAAAAGTGACTATGGCGTGTGTCTCCGTAGTAGTGTCTGCGCTACCCGGCCTGTAATCGACAATGTCGCAATGTAGCATGCACCAGGAGGGCGGCCTCGCCCGAATGGATTAATAAAGGAGCATGAGACCGCTCGGGGTCTCGGCTCATACACGCCAACTGTTGTGTGTGTATCTACATTGCCGCAGCCTGAACCGAAGGCCTAGCCTCAATACCAGCGCGAGTTCAGCCAGGCCAGAACTCCACATCTGTGTCCGCCCTATCCTTACCATAGGCCTACACACACACACGTGGCCGCACACCTTCAACGGCCAGCATTACAGTCTTGCTGTCAGTCCTGCGGACATGCGCAGACAGGCATGACAATGGTGTGCAGTAGGAGTGCAAGTGATGCAACCGCACAGCACACACAAGTAAATAGGCTCGGTGGGAGGGAGGAGCAGCTGTGAGGCTACGTAATACACATTGTCCTACCACATTTGCCAGCAGCAATACATGGCTAACATGAATCCCAAGGTCGCACAAATCACACACCACGAAACTTGTATGTCTGCCAACACAGCATGCAGAACCACCAGTTAACACTGACCTCACTTACCTCTCACAGGTGATCAAGGATATGCACTCTGCCCGTGGATGATGACACCCCTCCGAGACCCGAACACCCCGGCCCAGAGGCAGTATAATGTGGCCCACAAACGCACCAGGGGCATTGTTGAACGCACGTTTGGCGTGTTGAAATCACGTTTCAGGTGCCTTGACATCACCGGTGGAAGACTCCTGTACAGCCCAGAAATAGTGTGCAAGATGATCATTGCATGTTGTGTATTGCACAACCTATGTGTACGCACCAATGCCCCATGGATCCAAGTCCCAGAAGCACCGGACGATGATGAGGAAGATGATGCAGGTGGACCACCCCCCCCTGCCGCCGCTGCAGGAATAGCCCGAAGGAACACAATCATCAACAATTTCTTCGCATGAGCACGTCACACTGTGACTGTCCACAGCAATCATGGCACAGTACAAGATGACCACATGACCAGCATGTGCAAATGAAATCTTAGCAACACACATTCCCCGTGTGCATGTCAGTCCTCTGCATTAGCACATTAATCTGACGGGTGTAAGTGCAACATTGAGTGCTTACATTCACATATGTTGCAAGAAGAGATGGTGTGTATGTCACCTCTGTACCGAGAGGCTGTTCATGGCATCACGTATTCGACATGCCATATCAGGGTGTCACATGTAGTACATCATGCCACTCATCAGCGTCCCACGTGTACATGAACGTGACATGAAGGCCGTCATTGGTGTTCAGGAAAAGACAACAGGGTGCCATTTGTGGTCAGAGATGTACCTGCCTGATGCAAATATACACCCTGTGTGTCGAGTCCCACAACATGAACAACATGGCCGTAAGGGGGATGTGGGCACGGTGGACACCTCAGCAACATTGGGAGATGCACACCAGCCTAGAAGCCAGCAGGTCCACCTTGCGTGGAACACACCAAGGTGTCCCCTGGTCAAATGTGCCATGTCCAGGTCACATGTGTACACGGACGTCATCCATCAAGAGAAGTGATCAGTGCCAGCTAATATGTGCAAGGTGAGTGGTCAACCCCCTCCTCACAGCTACCTGCACCCATCACTGTCAGACTGCAGCAAACCAACTCTGCTACATTAGAGCATGCAATACTGACCGTGAGGGAACGTACATGGCTGGTAAGGGTTCAACCATGCCGGAAGGCGAAGCAATGACATCCCCCCCACCCAATACCCATCACATTTCCAGAATGCAAGCAGATGACAAACTGACATTGTGTGTGACAGCCCCTCTGTCTGAACTGGAGGCGGTAGCACATCTGCACCTCCGACCTTGGGAATGCATGTGCCCGGCACACCCTGAGCAATACCATAGCAGCTGCTGACGGCTCCCACACTACGCACAGCGTGAACCAGAGACCAACGTATTCACACCCCACACACAGAAGTCCTTGCTCGTAGTTCACTTGCATGGTATGACCTTCACACTTACGCACCGACCATCCCAGGAGTCCAAGCGCTCCACACTCAGACCAATCATTGCTCCAAGCTGTGGCTTCCACATAACTGTGACTTTGCCTTTGTGACACACAGCCCTATTTCATACATTGACGTGGGGCTAAGTTTGGAAATTGCGAGATTGTTGTTTTGGAGCAATGAGGCCACAGCTAGTTCACACATTCCCAGTCATCTCACTGCCTATCTGGGTCACGGACATACATGCGCATTGAAATCAGTTCCCAGGGAGCACCGTTGTTTGGAAACACTGCCCCTACATACATCCATACTTTCATACTTGCTTGATCATGGACATGACTCTTCTGTGTGAATTTAAATGTCTTATTCACATTCTGTGGAGTGGTGAAGGTGGACCAGTACCTGGCCATGCACACGCTACTTTACAATTTTGCCCCGCGGAGGACCAGCCAGGGTCCTTTGGGGAGGGAAAAGTGCATCGTAGGAGAGGGAGTTCAGTCCGCAGTCTGATTTCTGTGTCATTGGTTGCCTAAACAAATGTAGCAGTCCATGCCGGGGGCCAAGGTGAGTGTCGCAGAGTGTTAAGGGGGACAGTGGAGGGTGTTATTCCTGGGCATGATGCAGAGGGTAGAACCAAGCAGAAAGAGGCCACATGGCGGAGATGAATGCTACCGCTTCCTACTTAGCCCAACGGCAGATTCATCCTCATCATCGTCCTCCTATGTGTGATGTGCCTCACATGTGGGTGGTGGTGTTTTGTCTGCGGCACTGTGTGGCAGTGACACATCAGGGGCCGGAGGTGCATTGTCAGCCGCACTGTGAGGCACTGACACATCAGGGGGTGGTGATGTGAAAGGAGTAGTGGCAGCAGCATTCATCTGCGCCAGGGCTTGTGGCAGCACTGCCATGATGTGGTTATGTAGGGCATGGTAGATCCCTGCTACATCTCACTGGTGTGCAGCCATGGCAGCCATTCTTCCCACCTGCATCCGCTCCATGTTCTCCATGTTCCTCCCCATGTTGGCCAACTCACGGCTGAGGTCGCTGGAGCCACTCTGACTAGACAGTTGTTCTTGTCTACGAGTCATGACTCCGGCGATGTCAGCCATGGATTGTTGGAGACCATGGAGCGGACTGTGGGTGTCCGTTAGGGCCTGTAGGTGGTCCCTGATGGGACTTGGACACCCACGTATGGCATTGAGTTTGGCTGCCATGAGGTTGAACCCCACCCGCACCTGCTCTGCCGTCCCCTTCTGGCCCTGCGACACACGGCGTTGGAATGCCATGTGTTGGTCGTGGGGATCCTGGGAGACAGCCGGGGTGGTGGGTGCTTCCTGCTGTGTGGTCTGTGCAGGGGGTGGGGTCTCCTCGATATAGCTGGGCTGCCCTGCTCCTGGGGGTGGGGTGCTGAGGGTGTCCATGAGCTGTTGGAGGGCGTCGGGGTTGATGGTGTGTAGGTCCTCTTCATCATCGGTGATGAGGAGTACGGTCTGCTCTGCAGGAGGTGATGATTCTCCCTCTGCAATGTGAAGGGGAGATGCAGTTTGACATTGGGTTCACATGTATGTTGACGCATTGGCCAAGTTTACAGACAGACTGCATGTCAATGTACATTGTGACTGTTTGTGTGGAGATGCCTATTTAATGCTGGACAGTTGAAATTTCGCCACCATCACGGATGTGAGGTTGTATTTGTCCATTGTCATCTCACAGTTTCCTGCTATGCCAAATGCGAATGGCCATTTTCTACACACGAGCGGCAGCAGTTGTGTCCTCTGTTCTGTTGTGGAAGTGTTGCAGTTTGGTCCACTTTGTTGTACATGTTGAGGTGCTCTGAGTGTTATGTGTGTGTGCTGCATTGTGGGTGATTTGCCCCTTCAGCTCTGCTTTGGCTGGCCCTTATCCCTTTCAGGCAGTGTGCCTTTCACTTCTGTGCTTATACAGTGCTGAGCTGTTGCAGACTTGGGTAAATTGGGCTCTTGGTCGGAGTTGTGACTCTTGGGCATGGTTTGTCCGCAGATGTGCTGTACTTGCTTGTGCATGTGTGCCATTGTGCCCATCTCCCCCCGTCCTCCCAGTCCCTGGTGGTTACTCACCCTGTTGCTGTTGTGTCAGGTCATGTTGAGCAGTGTCCGGTCCTCCGACTCCTGCCACCGTCTCCTCACTGATGACTGTGGACACCATTTCCTCCATCTCATCCAGCTCCTCCTGTGGCGCAGGACTCCCACCCCCAGTCTGCATTGCTGCTTTGCGGTTGTTGGCGAGTTTCAGCTTGTTTTTGCGCTTCACATCATTCCAGCGCCTCTTGAGCTCTTCCATTGTCCTCCTCAGCACTCCGACTGCATTCTCCTTGTCCATGATGGACTGCCATATTCCATTTTTTGTTGCCAATGACACAGTGGAGGTGACGAACAGTTGTTGATGGTGTTCTGTCACCTCCGCAATAAGGATCCTGTTTTCCTGTGGACTGAACCGCGTCTTCCTCTTCTTCTTCTCCTTGCCCTTCCCTGACCCCGAGGTCCCGGGCTGGTCCTCCGTGGTGCTTGTGGGGTTCGGGTTGTCCTCTGTGCTTGCTCCGGCTACCTCCATGGTGCTTCGCAGTTGTTTGTGTTTTATTTGTATGTCATTTTTGCCGCTTTTATAGTGTTTGTTCCCGCCTTACTTGTGGGACTTGTGAGCCTGGCGCTGCTTTTCGCTGGATTTTTATCGCAGTTTGGCCCTTCGCATCTTTTTTCACGTTCAGGTTTCCTTTTTTATCGCTGTTGCGGTAGTTGTATCGCGGACATTTGTGGCGTTCTCGGGAAACTATTGCATGTTATCGCCGTGTTGGGAATAGGACGTTGACACGGAGTTATTTTCCCGCGATAGGCGGCAATATGAAAAATTGCGTTAGCCTATTTTGGCGATGTTTATCGCACGTTCTTGTGAATATCCCCCTTTGTTGAGAAGAAACTCATGACTTTGAATTTGTGACAGTGCTGAGCGTAAGGCAAAATTCCTTGCTAAAAATAAAAATGTTGTGCTGCATTCAAAATGAAAAGGTTGACATCATTAAGGTGAGCAGGGTTCGTGACCTTAAGCCATCTATACATCAACATGGAATGTCATCATTTGTTCTTTCCAGATGGAGAAAAGTCCCAGACCCTGACGAACGTTAATGAAATGCAGCCATCTTCTTTGGCGCCTAGACAGGCCCCCCAATTGCCTGTTTTTAACTTAATCTGTGTTGAGTTTTAAATCTGTTTTTATGTGTGCTTTCTGATCAATCTGTTTTCTCTGCCTGACTCCCAGTAAGTTAGTTAGGTATAATTTATTGTTGTGCTTCAGACTGGCCTGTCTTTCAGCTTTCTTGTGTCCGCCATCATGCAAGTGACCTTTTTTACACGCAAAGTTGAATATCAGCTCTATATCTCCTGCCATGTGCATACCTTTTCACCATTACATAGCTAGGAATGCTGCACAACAACAGTGTGCTACCAGTGCACCGACATCACATTAAAGCCATTCCTGTCTATGCCTGTCCACCCTGTATATGTGCAAAATGGCGACCATGCAGTGAGATAGTTAAGGACCTTTTTTCTGCATCTGACCTTTCTCAGATAAGTGCCTTTGATGTCTCTCTCTCCTCCTGCTGTGAAATCTGCAAGTTTTGGTGGTCACAGTCAGATTTCCCAAGCTCCCAAAGCTGATGTTTCTGTGGAGAAAAGGAAAACAAACTTCTATTTCCAGGATTGTAGCTAGATCAGTGAGATTTGTGGGGGGCTGGGTGTGTGTGCGAATCTCACATTTCCCAACTAAAAAGCATTTTGAGCTGCAGGCCGGAGGGGTGAGACGGCCAAGGTTTGGGATTAACTGATTCCATGAGGAACAGGGTCAGTACTGATTTTCATTAGGTGTATTCTTGGTGCAGGAAGGATAATAACGAAAGAGAAATACAACAACCGACTCAGAGCCCCTTAGACAAAACAACCAAGCAAGCAATTCATTTATTGGTGGGGGTGTCATAGCCCAATAACCCCCCTGAAGCCACACCACTTGCTATTTCCCACCTCCTCTGAATGGTGCTAACAGGAATAAGGGGATACTTATCATCTGATAGACACGTTAGATGATCTCTTACTCTTTCTGGGTAAAGATAACAGACTCAACCCTGAACCACCACAACCAGTACACGCACATGCTGGTATTTTTTTATAATTATAATTTATTTTGTTTTAATAGTATATAAAGCAAACGAATACAAATTAACATCATAAAAATGGAAATCCCTACCCAGTTTCTTTTAAACTCTCTATTTGCCTTTTGGCTTCATGTCATTATGCAGACCTGAAGCTCCTCAAAACTTGCCGTCAACTTGAGCTAAATAAAGCAGAGAACACAATTATTTTGAGACCTGATTTTCGGGCTTAATATACTCATGATAAGTGAAGACACTGAGAACCTCATTACGAGAGGTCTGGTAATTCCCATGGGCCCAGGAACAAAAGTTACCCGGCCCAATGACATCAGAAGGTTTTTTCTTCACACACAGATTTCAGTTGCTAATAGCAACCAAAATCTCTGTATAACAAGTATTGGCATAGCCAATAGGTCTCACCTTTGGGACCTTATAAGTGTTTAGCCAGAGCTATTGGCTATGCCAATCGGCACTGCATAATCGTATGAGAAACTCCTTGCCAGGCTCAACCTAAAAAATGGGGAACCAGCACATCTGCCACCCTTTTTTTCTGTCACCAGGGGCGGCTCCTCCGTTAGAGCGGAGGAGCGTCGCCCCGCTAGCAAATCCCCAAAGATAAAAAAATTAAATGGTAATTAATTACCATTTTATTTTTCATCCCCCGTCCCGAGCCGAGCGTCAGGACTGGAGCGGGGCCACTGCTGAGTGACAGGAGCATGCCACTCAGCTAGGAGGAGGGTGGGCTTGTATGGCACTGTTTAAAGTGCGCATGTCTTTTTGGTTTATTATACAAGATGCAGTTGAACATTGCAAACTGGATTGTATGAGATGCTCACAACCCAACGTAAAACAACTTCAGCTCGCTACACTGTTAGATTTGAAAATCTCATTCCTGTTATGCACTCGTATCATACTACATTAGGTTAGCAGTGTGTGGCTAAATAGATGCCATTTGTATTCACGTTATACAACCCACTGAGTTATCCCCGCAACGTGCAAGCTTTAGTTAGCAAGTGTGACTCCATTTTGTATTTCGTTATTCCTATTAGGCTGTGTCTGAACTAGGCCTCATTATTCGTACTTATTCGCCTCAGCAGAATACTGTATTTGGTTATTATTTTTTCTCTCCTGTTCAAGGCTGTTTTCCGACTTACTAATGAATAGGCCATTCTGCCCTCGCATACCTATCCAAGTGTGTAGTTCTGCTCCCACGTTGGGAGATGCTGAGACTCAGCGCGGTGACCTCGAATCACAGATAGCATGTACCCATCTGGCGGGTGGTACCCCATCCTCCTGTGCCTTCTTTGTTCATGTTCGGCTCAGGCCGGTAACTTTCCACTGTGGGCTTGGTTAGAGGCTTCTTGGGAAGAATGATTACTCACTGTTGACTGTTGGGGGGTCAGTCCCTCCGCAGACATCTTAGGGTGCAGGTCAGATTGGACTCCTCTGCAGAGTATTACTAATAAAGGTATGTTTGTATTCTCTACTGTCTGACCGACTCTTCATTTCTTGGGAAGGCCTAGTAGGTGGTTGTAAGTAACCCGGGTGGCCCCTAAGGGCCACTTCCTTCAGTTTGTGCCCGAACAGGGACCCCGCAAGGTGATCCAGCTCACCCGTAATCGGGTTGCAGGGTCGGGGTTGCGTCTGGTCGGTCGGGCGGATCGGGGTACCCCACACGATCGAGCTTGGTTCTCGCAGCTGCCCCGCCCGGCTGATCGGGCGTCTCCTCATCGGGTGGTCACCAGCTGGGGTCCTGAGAAGGCAAGACCTTGGAGTTAACCGTTTGGTCCGAAGAGTCGGCAGTGGAGAATAACTTGACTCGACCTGTGTGCACCAGGTGAGTGATTTGATTCTTGGAAAAATGGCGCCATTCTTGAACGGCACGAGCCTACGGGCTGTGTCTTGGTACAGTCTCCGGACTGTCTTGGTGCAGTTTTCGGACTGCCTTGCTTGAACGGCACGAGCCGACGGGCTGTGTCTTGGTACAGTCTCCGGACTGTCTTGTCTTGAACTTGGTGGGTTTGCGGACCCTTGAAAAGGCACAGAGTGTTTGTGAACAGCCTGCCAGCCCAACTGGTAATTTGGCCCACGCTTGAAAAGGTCTGGGACTGTTCACGAACAATCTGCCAGGCCAACTGGTAATTTGGTCAATGCTTGAAAAGGTCTGGGGCAAGAGCCTGTCTTCTTGAACTTGGTACCGTCTCCGGTCTGTAGGGAGTGTTTTTTTGGACCATTTCGTTTGTTTTTTGAATAATTTTTGTCGCTTATCTTTTCTTTATATTACTGTGTCTTGTGTTATACTTGTCCGTTAGGGACAGTGCATGTGTCTTATATTAAGATGCCTTGCTTAAGTAAACTGGGGTGTTTTGGATGTCGGTGTTGTTCTACTGAGGCTCGATTGGAAGAGAGCCAGCCTGCACCTCCGGAGGGTACCCCAAATTTTGATGTATATGTCAAGCACGGTATTGGCCCTATTATGTTTAGTACATTGTGGAATAAATATACGAGGGACAATACTGAGTTACAGTGGCCACTTACTGGCTCGTTTGATGAGCAAAAATTACATTTCTTGCAGGACAAATTGTTTGCTAAAAAGAGCAGGCAGTCGCTGTTTGATTCTCTCAGAGTATGGCAGAAGGAAGCAAAGCAGCGACGTATGAGAGCAGAGAAAGAGAAGAGGCCCGGAAGAGGCAGACACAAACAACAACGCAGAAAGCAGTGGCCTATTGTTAGAAATGGGATCTCTGGTTGGCTAAGGCTTGCGCCAAAGCCAGGCAGAGACCACCACTCTAGTCAGGGCGAGGGAGTTACACGCCGACGATAACCCCTGCTAACCCCCTTGGTAGCTTGGCACGAGCAGTCAGGCTTATCCCGGAGGCAATGTGTAAAGCGTTTGCGCAGCACACTCACACAGCAGCAACACACTAGGCACACCACAAAAGGAACTCCACACAAGGTTATATAAAAAATAGCCTTTGTATTGTCATAAATACATTAGAAACATAACCACATAATATACGGTGTGCCAACTGGCACTAGGCAATATTCACAGGGGACTATTTACACACGACAGGGCCAATGGGGCCACTGTCACAAATCACCAATTGTAAATGTAGCACAAATAATAAATGTAGCGCACAACCAGTAACTACTGGTACAGTTAGGAACTTAGCACGAGATCCTGTAACATACAAGATGGGACACCTAAATCACATTAGGCATAAATCATCCTAAGCATAAATGCATTATACCATCTCATCAGGCCTAAACATCACAGCATGACATTTAACGCAATAGGCTTTACAGTAGGCATCACCAGCATAAACCCCTTAGGAAATAGTTAGCCTAAACCCAGTATGCCCCAATCGGGGGCACGACGCACTGACGCTGACCCCAGGCCAACTGACCTCTCACAGGGGCTCAAATGCCCTATGTCCCCAGAGTCAGGGCGCTGCCTAGGCAGCAGGAGTCAAGGGTGCGCAATTGCGCAAGCCTAAACGTGGCAGCTGCCCACTACTTGCTGGGCAGCTGTGAAAATGAACACGGGCACCGGCGTGCCCCCTGAGCCCCTCTCTGGGACTCGCAATTTAAAAATGAAACTGTCCCCCACGGTTGCAGCTGCCTGCTCTCTTGCAGGGCAGCTGAGAATCAGGCAACCAGAAAACAAGCACTGCCACTCGGCGCGCCGGGGAAGCCCCACCTGGGACCCCTAAATTACTGCTGCCCAGCGTTGCAGCTGCCCACTATCAGGTGGGGCAGCTGGGAAAAGAAATGTGGGCACCGACCAGCACCAACAAGGCGCACGGTGGAGTCCCGCTCGGGGACTCTGAAGTTAAGCAACAATGCCCAAACCGTTGCAGCGGCCCGCAACTGCGGTGCTGCTGTGTAGCACCAAAAGAGCACTGGCACTTCTGGGACCACCCTTGGCCCCACTCACCGGGATTCCTCTGGACTCCTCGAGTCGGGACAGCAACTCCGCTCTTCTTGCTGGCTTCAGCCCCACTCACCGGGCTTCTCCTGACACGGGGGCCGTCTTCTGAACTTCTCCCTCGCTGGGGAACTCCTCTCGGTTCCCGGCAATCTCCGTGGCCTTCCTCTGCTCACAGGAGGCGGGGTAGGCTCCCGCCCTCCTTCCAGCACTTCCGCTCTGGCCTTGCTTCCTCCGGCCGGTACCGCGGGGCTCTCCCACGCTCACGGGAGCCCCGCACGGACTTCCGGCAACCAGCGGTAGGCCCCGCCCACAACCAGGCAAGGCCGCCTGGCTTCCGGGTCGCTCCCGGAGCGGCGGCCTCTCTTCAGTGCGGCAAAGTGCGGGGTGGGCTCCCGCTTCGAAGGTATCACTGCGGGGTGGGCTCCCGTAAAAAGACACCAAAATGCGGGGTAGGCACCCGCTTTTTAAAAATGCATGAGAGCGGGGTGGGCTCCCGCTCCGATCGGTAAAAATGCGGGGTGGGCACCCGCTGTTCAAAACGTGCGCATAAGCGGGGTGGGCACCCGCCAGTAAGCACCAAATGCTGTCTCCCAGCAACTCGGGGGGAATCCTTACGCCGGGATTCCCTCTAGATCATCACGCAGCACAGCGCTGTAGAGCCAAACAGTAATGCTCCTCTTTTCCCAACAGTAAAGGCAAAGCGCTCACAAGGCGCTAGAGTCCAAAGTCCAGGGCAAAGTTCAGGAGGCACAAGGCTGGGCCCAGGCAGGCCAGCACACAGGGCCCTCCAGCAGGGAGGCAGTCCCTCGTGGCGGTTCCTCCTGGAGCCCAGCAGCAGCAGGCCCCCCTCAAGTCAGGAACAGAACAGAACAGAACATTTTCATGGGGTCACAGCCCCTTCTTTTATACACATGTCCCCTTTGTCTGTAGTGGCACTGGGCTGGGGAAACCAGATGCAACTGGTTTGGGGGAGCTTTGGAGCACTTTGTTTTGCTCAGCTCCTCTCTCCTTTCACAGGACAGGCTAGGGACATCAGACGCACCACAGGGGGTGGAGCCAGGATTGTGGAGGGAAGGCACAGCCCTATTCAGGTCCCAGGTGCAACTCCTCCCTCCCATCTAGATGCAGATCTCCCTATTCACCACTGCGCTGACTCACCCTGCCCCTCCTGGAGCCACACACACCTCCCAGCCCCTGTCACTCACAAAGCCAGACATGCAATTCACATCAGGCAGGCAGACACAGAGCACACATAAATGCCAACTTCTAAAAGTGGCATTTCTACACCAGTCATAATAAATCTGCGCACACCATTGCGCAGCATTTATTCTCACGAGTTCGCACATACTAAACTCGCCCCTGCACTCCTCTCACACCAGGAATTACCATGGACACACATATCCCCCATGCATTCCTATGGGAGGGCAGGCCAATCTCACCACACGCACTCAGAGTGCGCACGCACTTTACACTGGGACCCAGTGCTAAAGTGCGCTGATGCCAAAAACTACTAATATCAGGTCACATTAACAGGCAAAAAGTTTAGGGGTGAACCTGCCAAAAGGGCCAAGTCCAACACAACCCCCTTCCAGCCAAAACGCAGGTCAGACCAATCACCACCGTGATGGGCTTCCCTGCTTGGGGCGATAGAACACGGACGCGGGCCCGCAACTGCAGGGACACCCTCCGGTTCTACGCCACGGTGAACCCATGTGGTTCCTTCTGAAAAAGCTGTTTGGACCAACTGGGCTACCCCACTGGTACTCCCTAGCTGTCCGCGGCCAGGACCAGGCCCTAGGCCATCCAGATGCCACTGGTCCTTGCCCATTCACAGAGTGGGGGGTAGTAATCCCTGGCACATAGTAGCCATTCTCCACTCTTCCCCTCATCAGGGCAGGTCTAGACTGCCACTGATCCTCCAGCCCAGGGTCTGCACCCTCAGGCGGACCAGAAGTCACGGGTGAGGCTCTCCTCCCCTACCTCTTCTTCTAGGGCTCCGCACTCTCTTCCTTGGAGAGGCACCCTCAGAACACAACTCTCCCACCAGTTCAGGACCTCTCTCCAAAAACTGGTCTCCCAACCTAGGGTCTAAACCCTCAGGTTGCACCGGGGTCAGAGGCGAGGACTCCCTCCCTCTGCACCCCCTTCCAGAGTTCTGCACCCTCCCAACTGGAGCGGTACCCCTGGAAGATGAACCGGTCAGGACACTGATTACAGATGTCCCTTCCTCCAGATCAGGCGGATCCTGAACCTGGCCTCCCAACCTTGGGGCTGAACCCCACGGCTGAGCATTTGCCTGGCACACCAGGACTTCCGGGGGCGCACACAGCAGCCCCCGAGGGTAACACATGACTCATGTGTTGCGTGACAGTCTGCGTGGCGCAGACCTCCCGACCCCTGTCCATCTGACAGTGCGCAGAGATCCCCCACGACAGAAGTGGTGTCACCATGGTCACTTCTAGGAGACTCAGCCCTTCTGGCTGGCCCCTGACCCACTGGTTCTTCCACTGGGGAACACATCCCCCTCTCACCCCTCAATCCGGACTTCTGTACCCTCCCAACTGGAGCGGCACTGCCAGACACCAGAACCACTGGAGCTCTATTTACAGACGCTCCAGGTTCTCCAGACTCTAGTAGATCCTCCTCAAATGGACTAACAGGACAGCCTAGGCTCCCAACCTGGTGTTCCCTGAAGAAACCATCCAGGCTCTGAGACTGGGTTTCGGGCACCTGGGGACACTCAGTCCCACACTCACTCCTACTCCACTGAGACAGGACGTGAGCCCCTACACCCCTCCCACTACACTGGGACCTAGCTGGGCTACACTGAACCTCTTCCTCAATACAGGACTGGAAGATACCTGAACCATTACTTTCGGAATCACTCCCCAATGCCTCATCAGAACCTTGGGCCTCCACCCAGAGGTCTGCCTCTTGTGTAAACTCCCATAGATCAGAAAACCCACCCTCCAACAGGTGTTGGCGCAACCCCGGCAAACAACAACTGAGCAGGTGCTCTCTGATAACCAGATCGAACAGTCCTTCAAAATCCTGTTCCGTGTTAACCCTTACCCAATCAGCCAGTGCATCATTACATTCATCCGAAAAATCCACCCAAGACTGGTGAGACAGTTTCCTACTGCCCCTGAACTTCAACCTGTACTTCTCTTCTCGGGAACAAGGTACCATACTTTGGGAACTGGGAATGGGACTTCCTGCACTGGACTCCATATTGCTGCCACCACTGGACTCCACCCTCACTGGGGAATCCAGAAAACTAAAACTGCCCTCAGGAGATAATCTACCCTCCCGAGCTAATTTCTCCCTGGCGAAGGCCCTCTCAGCCTCCGCCATCCTCTCCTGCGCTAAGACCCTCTCGGTCTCTAGCCTTTTCTCCTCCATACTCAGCTGCGCTATCTCCTTGGTATGCTCTAACCTGAGCTTCTCCAAAGCCAGCTGATGCTCCCTTTCTTCCCTCCTATCCACCCACTCCTCTGGGGACAGGAAAAGGGATGGGGCACTGCCCCCGACACTGGACCCAGCAAGGGACTCCCTATCCATGGGGTCCTCACTATCTACTGGCGTCCCGGTCCTGTCACTTTCTTCCTCCTCTTCAGACTCCTCAGGGCCCCCTCAGACCCACCACCCTCTTGGCGTGCGGCCAGGGCCCTCTTCTCCTCATTGCGCTCACAGTCCCATTCATCCTTTTGCCATTGGATCAGGTTGTCCCTCAGTTTTGACTGGGTGTCTGACCCACTCACTGCTATGTCTCTCTCCTTACAGAAGTCCACCAACTCCCACATGCTGTATCTAAACAGACCACAAAAATTAAAAGCAGACTCCATTTTGGCAGGACGCTCAGGGACACGTGCAACACAGGAGACCTCGGTGTCTGAGCTGAAGCAAGAGTATACAATTTACCAATGACACTTTTAGGAGAAGAATTAAATAACTAAAACTCAGAAACAATAATCCCCACACACGTGATTATCTAAATGTAGAGTTTGTAGTGCAACCAGTTGTCGCTGTGGTACTACGCAAACGCAAGTCCTATCCTCACCGCTGACAACCAATGTTAGAAATGGGATCTCTGGTTGGCTAAGGCTTGCGCCAAAGCCAGGCAGAGACCACCACTCTAGTCAGGGCGAGGGAGTTACACGCCGACGATAACCCCTGGTCACCCCCTTGGTAGCTTGGCACGAGCAGTCAGGCTTATCCCGGAGGCAATGTGTAAAGCGTTTGCGCAGCACACTCACACAGCAGCAACACACTAGGCACACCACAAAAGGAACTCCACACAAGGTTATATAAAAAATAGCCTTTGTATTGTCATAAATACATTAGAAACATAACCACATAATATACGGTGTGCCAACTGGCACTAGGCAATATTCACAGGGGACTATTTACACACGACAGGGCCAATGGGGCCACTGTCACAAATCACCAATTGTAAATGTAGCACAAATAATAAATGTAGCGCACAACCAGTAACTACTGGTACAGTTAGGAACTTAGCACGAGATCCTGTAACATACAAGATGGGACACCTAAATCACATTAGGCATAAATCATCCTAAGCATAAATGCATTATACCATCTCATCAGGCCTAAACATCACAGCATGACATTTAACGCAATAGGCTTTACAGTAGGCATCACCAGCATAAACCCCTTAGGAAATAGTTAGCCTAAACCCAGTATGCCCCAATCGGGGGCACGACGCACTGACGCTGACCCCAGGCCAACTGACCTCTCACAGGGGCTCAAATGCCCTATGTCCCCAGAGTCAGGGCGCTGCCTAGGCAGCAGGAGTCAAGGGTGCGCAATTGCGCAAGCCTAAACGTGGCAGCTGCCCACTACTTGCTGGGCAGCTGTGAAAATGAACACGGGCACCGGCGTGCCCCCTTTGCCCCTCTCTGGGACTCGCAATTTAAAAATGAAACTGTCCCCCACGGTTGCAGCTGCCTGCTCTCTTGCAGGGCAGCTGAGAATCAGGCAACCAGAAAACAAGCACTGTCACTCGGCGCGCCGGGGAAGCCCCACCTGGGACCCCTAAATTACTGCTGCCCAGCGTTGCAGCTGCCCACTATCAGGTGGGGCAGCTGGGAAAGAAACGTGGGCACCGACCAGCACCAACAAGGCGCACGGTGGAGTCCCGCTCGGGGACTCTGAAGTTAAGCAACAATGCCCAAACCGTTGCAGCGGCCCGCAACTGCGGTGCTGCTGTGTAGCATCAAAAGAGCACTGGCACTTCTGGGACCACCCTTGGCCCCACTCACCGGGATTCCTCTGGACTCCTCGAGTCGGGACAGCAACTCCGCTCTTCTTGCTGACTTCAGCCCCACTCACCGGGCTTCTCCTGACACGGGGGCCGTCTTCTGAACTTCTCCCTCGCTGGGGAACTCCTCTCGGTTCCCGGCAATCTCCGTGGCCTTCCTCTGCTCACAGGAGGCGGGGTAGGCTCCCGCCCTCCTTCCAGCACTTCCGCTCTGGCCTTGCTTCCTCCGGCCGGTACCGCGGGGCTCTCCCACGCTCACGGGAGCCCCGCACGGACTTCCGGCAACCAGCGGTAGGCCCCGCCCACAGCCAGGCAAGGCCGCCTGGCTTCCGGGTCGCTCCCGGAGCGGCGGCCTCTCTTCAGTGCGGCAAAGTGCGGGGTGGGCTCCCGCTCGAAGGTATCACTGCGGGGTGGGCTCCCGTAAAAGACACCAAAATGCGGGGTAGGCACCCGCTTTTAAAAATGCATGAGAGCGGGGTGGGCTCCCGCTCCGATCGGTAAAAATGCGGGGTGGGCACCCGCTGTTCAAAACGTGCGCATAAGCGGGGTGGGCACCCGCCAGTAAGCACCAAATGCTGTCTCCCAGCAGCTCGGGGGGAATCCTTACGCCGGGATTCCCTCTAGATCATCACGCAGCACAGCGCTGCAGAGCCAAACAGTAATGCTCCTCTTTTCCCAACAGTAAAGGCAAAGCGCTCACAAGGCGCTAGAGTCCAAAGTCCAGGGCAAAGTTCAGGAGGCACAAGGCTGGGCCCAGGCAGGCCAGCACACAGGGCCCTCCAGCAGGGAGGCAGTCCCTCGTGGCGGTTCCTCCTGGAGCCCAGCAGCAGCAGGCCCCCCCCTCAAGTCAGGAACAGAACAGAACAGAACATTTTCATGGGGTCACAGCCCCTTCTTTTATACATATGTCCCCTTTGTCTGTAGTGGCACTGGGCTGGGGAAACCAGATGCAACTGGTTTGGGGGAGCTTTGGAGCACTTTGTTTTGCTCAGCTCCTCTCTCCTTTCACAGGACAGGCTAGGGACATCAGACGCACCACAGGGGGTGGAGCCAGCATTGTGGAGGGAAGGCACAGCCCTATTCAGGTCCCAGGTGCAACTCCTCCCTCCCATCTAGATGCAGATCTCCCTATTCACCACTGCGCTGACTCACCCTGCCCCTCCTGGAGCCACACACACCTCCCAGCCCCTGTCACTCACAAAGCCAGACATGCAATTCACATCAGGCAGGCAGACACAGAGCACACATAAATGCCAACTTCTAAAAGTGGCATTTCTACACCAGTCATAATAAATCTGCGCACACCATTGCGCAGCATTTATTCTCACGAGTTCGCACATACTAAACTCGCCCCTGCACTCCTCTCACACCAGGAATTACCATGGACACACATATCCCCCATGCATTCCTATGGGAGGGCAGGCCAATCTCACCACACGCACTCAGAGTGCGCACGCACTTTACACTGGGACCCAGTGCTAAAGTGCGCTGATGCCAAAAACTACTAATATCAGGTCACATTAACAGGCAAAAAGTTTAGGGGTGAACCTGCCAAAAGGGCCAAGTCCAACACCTATGAAAGGGCAAAGATAAAGAAAGGCATAGAATGTGCAGATAGAAAGTTTCGATTGCAGACTGATAAATGTTATGTTACGAGAGAGGAAGGCGATGCTTTTGTTGAAGAGCTATTGGTTTCTCGCCCTCCTCCACCTTATGCTCTTCAGCGGATATACCCAAGGGTTCCCACATCTCAGCCCCCGGCCTCCGATGCTGCTCTTCCTAGTATTTCTCCATCTAGTCAAACTGCCTCGGCCCCAGCCCCGCCTGCTCCTTCCCTGCTCACGCTGGGGACCATTGGGGGAGCCGTTAGCTCTCCTGTTCCGTCTACTGACTCAGTATCCACTGCTGCACCCCCTTTCACTCCTACGACACTGTCTCCTTTCATGATGATACCTGTCTCCTCATCTGCTCTTTCTCCCTCGAGTATGACACCCCTAGCACTGCCGAATGGCGAGACCCCGGTACGAGGAATACATGAAGGGAACTGGGCGGCAGCACGAGACTGTATGGACAAAGTGTTGGTGCGTTCTGCTGTGGGTGATGAGGAGAAGCAAATGGTGGCGAATCAGGTGGCTCAGTGGGCCCGGAACCCGATTTATGGTGTGGGAGATGTGTGGAGTGTGATGAAAGATTATGAGCCCTTTATACAGCAGCATGCCCTTAAGCACATGTCGAGAAAAAACAATGGTTCAAGGTGGCCCTAAGGGTCCATATTACAGATAGTGCTCCCCAAGGGAGACACAGTCAGAAGATTCTTTTACAATGACAATTAATCACGTTGGGAGTATCTAATAATGTACAGGGGCAAAACTGTCTTTGTGACGTAGGGTATTTATCACAAAAAGATCACAAATGGATATAGTCAGATAGTATTCAGGTGCTCACATATAAGTGAAAAAAAGCGTGAAGTGACAAAGTGGGAGTGAATTAAAATCTTGACATCGCATTGACAACAAGAAATGGAACTCCACATGAATTAACAAAATGCAGGGAGTTCCTGTTGTAGGGGGTCGACGGCGTTTCGATCTCATAACATTGAGATCATCTTCAGGACAATTAGTGAGCAGTCTGAAATAATGTAAGGGGGATTAATTGTCATTGTAAAAGAATCTCCTGACAGTGTCTCCCTTCGGGAGCACTATCTGTAATAAGGACCCAAAACCTTGAACCATTATTTTTTCTCAACATATACTCACCCCAGGTTCACGTATTGGGGTACCCTTGTTCTCCCATACTCTCTTAAGCACATGTCGGCCACGCTAATAGGACTGTGGGAGCAGTGTTTTCAGGGTGTTGCACCGCAGATCATCTATGACATACGGGACAGGGTATATGCTGCAAATATGGCTCCTAACGAGGTTTTTAGCAATGTAACGACATTGGTGGGTTATCGAGGCAGATTGCACCAAAAGGTTCCGACAATGGTGACCCAGTACCCCATGAGAGAGGTCCATCCCATTTATCATCCTGAAATACCAGAACTGCGGGACTCCACAAACGCTGTAATTCGGCCGCAAGTCGATGCTCGGTTCCAGGAACAGTGGATCTACACTCCTTGGAAGAGGAGTGAGGTAATATCCCTTAAAAGTCAGTTGCCAGACCCTCGGAAAAACCCGACTGCGTATTATAAAGAGTTGACAGAGGCGGCCTCCTCCACGGTGATGACGTTAGCAGATATTGAGTTGTTCTTTGGATTGTTGGTACCGGTGGATATTTGGAGGCAAGTGCATACACAGGATCATGTGGTGGAATTGCGAGGAACATGGGATCAGATCAGGGCGTGGGATAAGGACCGCAAGCCCGGTGACATGCAGCGGGCGGAGATATTGACTTTACCGCGCCGCATTATCACCTATATGCATTCTCTTATCCCGCCGAGACGGGTGGATTGGGACAAGTTGACTGCATGTCGTCAGAAGAAGGACGAGAGTGTGTCTGTTTTCTTTACTAGGTTTGAAGGGGTGTTTCTCGACTTTAGTGGCCAGGATCTGTCATTGGAGGGTGGTGTCCGGTTGTTTGTCAGCAGGTTTGTTACCAATTTGCTTCCTGAGATTGCGACTAGGTTGCAGGCTTCAGAAAGCACTTGGAGCACCTCTTCCCCATCAGTAATTTTGAGTATGGCACAGCACTACGAGCATAGAGAGAATGAGGATAAGGAGAAGGTGGAGAAAAAGTCAAAGGATCTGAAGACAAGGGTGTTGATGCAGCAAGTTGCGAGAGGAAGAGGGAGAGGAAGAGGTTCGGGGTCGGACCAGCGGCTACCCCGGACTAACAGGGGTGGTACTTTGAATGCACCCCTTGGGCTCAATCAATGTGCATATTGCAAGCAGGAGGGACATTGGTGGAATGAGTGCCCGGAGTTGTCGCAGAGAGGTGAGGCCCCGAGGGGTGGGGCGTTTGGAGGACGTGGACGGGGAGGAGGAGGTCGCGGGGACATGTGATCGGAGAACACAACATCCAATAGACAGAGCGGGAACTACTTCGACGACCCCCGAGTGAGACAGTACTATCATGACGATTATGACATGGACGAAGTAACAGGGATGTCTCACAGCTAGGACAGCCAGGGACAGGGTAAGGGACCAGTTCCAGTGCCTGTAGATCAGTGTGGACCCTATGTCACCGCAGATTTGCATGGTATGACCGAGAAATTCTTAATTGATACAGGGGCTATGAATAGCTGTTTCCCGTTCACTGGTCCCGGGGGCAGCTCTGTCTGGCCAAAATAATGTTTCGGTGGGTTTCTCAGGCGTGCCGGTTGTCAGCCTCATTTCCAAACCTCTTGCTTTGACTATTGGCCCCTTCACGGTTGATTCACCATTTCTATTAACGTCAAATTGTGGGGGAAAGTTGTTAGGGTTGGATTTGTTGAAAAGGTTGCATGCAACCATATTTTGTGCCCCAGACGGCGTTTACATGACTATTGGACCGAATGAGGCCCGTGCTAAACAATGCCTCGCAAAAGATGCCCCCCTCCCGCTGAGTTTCAGGATGTGCCACGTACACTGTGGGCTACAGGAGACACGGATGTGGGGTTACTCCAGATCCCACCAGTCTCTATACAGATCAAAGACAATGCTGTGTTACCACGTACCCAGTACAAGATATCCCAGGCAGGAGAAAAGGCCTAATTGCAAATAATACAGGATTTCATTAAGTCTGGTGTGATTGAAGAGACAGCGGCGAATGTGTGTAATAGTCCTATTCTTCCTATTCTTAAGAAGGCACCCTTGGATTCTTCTGATGCTCACCCTGATGTTTACCGCTTCGTAATTGACCTTAGAGAGGTGAACAAGATAGTGGTCCCCCAGTATCCTGTAGTACCAGACATTACCGCGATTTTGACAATGATTCCCCCGTCTGCAAAATTCTTCTCAGTCATCGATTTGAAGAATGCTTTCTTCAGCATTCCAATCCACACAGATAGCAGACTTCTGTTTGGATTTGCAATCGCCGGAAGGAGTTTTAGATTCTGTCATGCTCCACAAGGCTATACAGAAAGTCCGAGTATCTATAGTCAAGCTTTGAAAGCTCAATTGGATTCTTTGGACCTTCCCCCCGGTAATGTGCTGTTGCAGTACGTTGACGACCTCCTGGTGGCTTCAGACACTGGAGATGGTTGTAAAGAGGCCACAGTTAAATTGTTGTTACATTTGGCACGCCACGGACACAAGGTGTCACTTTCGAAATTCCAATATTGTCGGCAGGAGGTCACCTATTTAGGTCACCTACTGTCGAAGGAGGGTCGCAGACTAACACCTGAACGCATAGCTGCTATTACTAACATGTCTGTTCCTAGGACCCAACGCGAGGTACGCGCGTTCATAGGTATAACTTCGTATTGTCGGCACTGGATCCCTAATTATTCCCTACTAACAAAACCCCTCCTTTACCTGACCGCTAAAGAAGTGCATGAACCCCTGCCTTGGACATCTGCATGCCAGCTTTTGAGCAATTAATACTGCGCTTAGCTCTGCTCATGTGCTTGGTACTCCTGATTACCAGAAGCCTTTTGTGCTCTATGTACATGAGGCGGACGGTTGCGTTCTTTCTGTTCTAACACAGGGTTTCAGCGGTAAGCAGAGATCCTGCGCGTATTTCTCTGCTATTCTTGATAACGTCGCCAGAGCTCTCCCGAGCTGCCTGAGGGCTGCCGCTGCGGTGGCAGTTTCTATCAGACAATCGGCAGGGCTCGTCCTTGATACTGCTCTCACAGTAATGGTACCCCATGCTGTGGACACGCTTTTGAACAAGACAAAGACGCAGCACCTTACTAGTGCGCGTCTCACTGGATATGAATTGACCTTGTTTGCTCCGCACATTACCATT
The DNA here is from genome assembly GCA_963921515.1 of Calotriton arnoldi. Lineage (NCBI taxonomy): Eukaryota > Metazoa > Chordata > Amphibia > Caudata > Salamandridae > Calotriton > Calotriton arnoldi. Next base: position 1,058,552 of record CAWUFW010004042.1, read on the forward strand.
AAAAGATGTGCTACTCTGAACCCAGCCACGTTACTACCCCTCCCTTCGGAAGAAAAGGACAATGATGTCCATGATTGTTTATTTTGGACTGAGGAAGAAACGAAGGGACGGGTTGACCTGACTGATGTTCCCTTATCTGACCCCCAAGGGGAACTATATGTCGATGGCTCTTGTTTCAAACTACCAGATGGCACTACCACTGCAGCTTATGCAATCACAACGTTACACACTGTAGTTGAGACATCCCGTATCCCATATCAATCGGCCCAGGCTGCGGAGTTAGTTGCACTCCTTAGGGCTTGTGAGTTGAGTGAGGGACTGACTGTCAATGTCTACACCGACAGCCAGTATGCCTTTGGGGTGGCCCATAATTTTGGGCGCCTCTGGGCGGAGAGAGGGTTCTTGACCTCGCATGGGTTGCGAATCCAGCATGGTCCATTGATACATAGACTATTGACAGCACTGACACTTCCTGATAAATTGGCAATAATAAAATGTAGCGCTCACAAAGCAGTAACAGACGATGTTGGAAGGGGCAATGCTTTTGCAGATCAGACAGCTAAGGAGACAGCTAGATCGAAGATGAAAAAGATGTTCGTGGCAGGTCCCGCTAGGTGGGTTCCAGACAATGGAATGTTTGAGGACACATTAGACAATGTCAGGGAAATACAGAGTGAGGCAACAGTAGATGAACTGGCAGAATGGGAGGAGAGGATAGGGCGTTTGGACGAAGATGGGTGTTGGACTGAATTGTCTGGGAAACAGAGGTGGTTGCTGCCCAACTCCTATGTGCTCCCTGTTGTTACCATGGCCCACGGCCCAGCACCCATTAGTGCCAAAGGAATATGTAAGCTACTGGACCCAGTATGGCGAAATGATAATATCCCTAAGGTAGCCACACACTTGGTGAAACATTGTATCATTTGTCTGAAACATAATCCTGGGAAAGGTACTCCTACACCCGCAGGTAATTTTGCACCGCCTTCCTTCCCTTTCGAGGTTCTCCAGATGGATTTCATCGAAATGGAACGAGTTAACAACTTGAAGTATGTGCTAGTAGTGATTTGCGCATTCAGTAAATGGATTGAGGCTTCTCCCACTAAGGAGAATACGACTATGGCGACGGCGAAGGCACTCTTAAAAGAGTTCTTCCCCCGCTATGGATTGCCACGTGTGATCTGGAGTGACAAGGGAAGTCACTTCAATTCATAGGTCATTGAATTGGTGTGTAAAGGCTTGCATATTAGACAGACGTTTCAAGCAGCGAACCACCCCCAGTCAGCAGGCGTGGTTGAGAAGTACAATGGTCCTCTCAAATTGAAGTTAGCGAAGATTCAAGAAAGCACAGGATTGCGATGACCCGATGCGCTACCTTTGGCTTTGTTGTCTACCAGAGCGACAGCGCATTCTAGAACAGGGTTGTCCCCGTATGAGGTGCTCTGTGGGCGCCCCGCCAACGTCTGGGGCGTCCCAAGACCCAAGCGCTTTTCCGAGATAGAGTACCCCCTACTTGTGGACTATTTGTATGAGTTGACTAAAGATCTTCGTTCTGTCCACCAACAGAATCAAGCCACGCTGCAACCAGTACCAGAGGGGCCCGGGCATCAGCTACAACCCGGGATTTATGTCATGGTGAAATATTTTCAATGGAAGAACTGCCTGGAGCCGAGGTGGAAAGGGCCCCTGCTTGTCCTGCTCGCCACCCGCACTGCAGTGAAGCTTGAAGGCCGGAAGCACTGGGTACATGCATTCCATGTCAAGCGGGTGCCTCTACCACTTCTGTATGATCAGTGGGCCCTCGAACGAATAGCTGACCAGGAAGGGGAGCCCGTGCCCCTGTTCGTCCCTTTCTCTGATGCCCGACTGAGGTGGGCGCAGACAGATGAAGAAAGTGACGAGGCCTTACTTGAGGCGGTCCCCCCAGAGATAAGGGCCGCCCTGGATGCTCCCGCTTCTGGTACACAGTCCCCTGAGTCTCAATGCCCTGCTGAGCCTGAATTTCTTCCCCTTTTTGTTGATGAAGAAGTGCCTGGAGTGGCCAGGTACAACTTGCGGCCCCGACAGAAGGACAGTGCGCCAGTAGGACAGTCCAGGAGTTAGGGAAGGACTCAAGCTTAGGGCGTGGGTGCTATGCCTAAGGTGCCTGCTTTAGATTAGAGTGAGTTACACTGGTGCACTGCCCTGGACACTGGACAGGATTAGCTGAGGGTGTCTTCCAAGGAGGGAGGGTGCCCTATCCTGAAAGAAGAGGATTTGTTTTCCAGCAAGGGCTGCGGTCGCGCAGCTCCCCCGTGGGAGTGCTTCATAGCACCGTCGTTGATGAACAATAGGAGTCTACCAGTGAGGCTCTGAAGGACACTGGGTGATTTGTACCCCTCTGGCTGGTTGTATTTTTGTGGCTCCAATTCCTAAAACGTTTCTTTCTATGTACACATTTGGCCGCGCAATTATGAAGGAGGAACAGCCTCTGGTGGCCCCACCATTACAGCAGAATGGTCCTGTGTGGTCTAGTTGGTCTACTGGGAGTAGGGTGGTAGTGGTAGTGGTCCTTCTCATCGTGACAATAACACTATTTGGGGTGGTGTGGTATTTAGAAGAACAGCATCCTGTGCACACATTGATAGGGACTACCCCGGCTCCACCTGAGCATTCGTTTGTTACACTGGCCTCGCATAAGGAAAGACATAGACAGACCTATGTCGAGAACGTGTTTCTGCAGATGCTTCATCAGGTACACAGCACTACTAATGCCATGAATTGCTGGGTTGTGGGTTACTTCCCTCCGTTATGCATAAGAACGATCTACTGGTGTCCTTGCCCCTGTCATACTTGGGTAGTTTTGAGGCATGGTTCCAATTGCTTTCTATGGTGTACATGCACTATTATGCTGCCGCGATAAATATGGAACAGTCGGATTACGAAGCAGTGTTAGAATATATAGTGGTACACCAAGGATATACGCCTGGGGCAGATGGAAAGGAGGGTACCCTAAATTCAGAAGCTTGTATGAACATTTTTGAGGATCATAAGAATGTCACTTGGTTGCAAAACGAAATGCTGGATTTTCAAGGTTTCAATGTTACTGAATATTTTAAATGTTTCCAGGAACGAAATATAACAGAAGACAAAGCCATGCCCGTCCCTGTGATCAATACAGCAGCCAGTTTCTGTGTTGAAGGTACAGGGAGCATTCCAGTAGGCCAGAGTAGTTGTAACTATACATACCGATTGAACACTACTAGTAGCCCACCTTTGCTCACACCTCCAAATGTATACTTTGTTTGTGGGGAACAGGCTTATACCTGGCTTCCCAGGGGATGGTCTGGCCAGTGTTATGTTTCTTTCCTCTTGCCCCCAGTTTATAGTGCACCATCCAACTATCACAAGGATCATAGACTACAGCGGAGGGATCTACATTTACACCGAGCCAAGAGAGTTGTCAATCCAGAAGATATAGATCAAACAGATACTTCCCTGCAGCAATTTACTGACATTATGAAGGGCATTTTGCCGTTCTGGTGCCCCATGTTCAATAGCCGTAATATCCGCCGCCTTGCTAGAGTAGTTGAGGGAGTCATTGACACTACTGCAGGTATACTGACTAATATCACAGTCGAGCTTCAGGCTACGAGGCTTGTTGCTCTTCAGAACCGGATGGTTTTAGACGTCATCCTTGCTGATAGGGGCGGAGCCTGCCGCGTCATCGTCAGCAGTTGCTGTGTTTACATTCCTGATACCGCCCCTAGTGTATACTCTGCCATACAGAAATTACACAGGCTTGCTTCAGATATCCATCAGGATAATGGTTCATGGTCCCTCACGGGGTGGTTCTGGGATCTGCTGACATCATGGGGTTGGAAGATACTACTTGCCCTTATAGTTATCGCAGGTGTCATCTTCACATGTTGCCTCTGTATTAATTGCCTTCCAGCATGTTGTACCTATTGTGTGAGCAAGCTCACCCCTACCCCTAGATTGCCAGGACAGGATACTAAGGTAACCACTATGATGATGCAGGATATCCAGGATCTCATGTTGATAGACAAAGGTATTTTTGAGTACTAAGCAGATGTTGATTCTCATGTGCCGTTTTATTCTTTCCTGTCATGTGAAGTGAACGTGTATTCTCTTCCTTCCCCTTAGAATTGTAAAGACCCTACCGGATAGCCTAATAAAGCATTTGGCCACCACTGCTAAAAGGAGGGTCTGTTAGATTTGAAAATCCCATTCCTGCTATGCACTCGTATCATGCTACATTAGGTTAGCAGTGTGTGGCTAAATAGATGCCATTTGTATTCACATTATGCAACCCACTGAGTTATCCCCGCAACGTGCAAGCTTTAGTTAGCAAGTGTGACTCCATTTTGTATTTCGTAATTCCTATTAGGCTGTGTCTGAACTAGGCCTCATTATTCGTACTGCTTGCCTCAGCAGAATACTGTATTTGGTTATAATTTTTTCTCTCCTGTTCAAGGCTGTTTTCCGACTTACTAATGAATAGGCCATTCTGCCCTCGCATACCTATCCAAGTGGGTAGTTCTGCTCCCACGTTGGGAGATGCTGAGACTCAGCGCGGTGACCTTGAATCACAGTTAGCATGTACCCATCTGGCGGGTGGTAGCCCATCCTCCTGTGCCTACTTTGTTCATGTTCGGCTCAGGCCGGTAACTTTCCACTGTGGGCGAGTTAGAGGCTACTTGGGAAGAATGATTACTCACTGCTGACTGTTGGGGGGGTCAGTCCCTCGGCAGACATCTTAGGGTGCAGGTCAGATTGGACTCCTCGGCAGAGTATTACTAATAAAGGTATGTTTGTATTCTCTACTGTCTGACCGACTCTTCGTTTCTTGGGAAGGCCTGGTAGGTGGCTGTAAGTGACCCGGGTGGCCCCTAATGGCCACTTCCTTCAACACAGTCACACCTCTTCGCCGAAACACAAAGACTGTAATTTGTGTTTGACATCACAGGATAGTATGACTTATCCCTGAAAATTGCTATTTTGTTAAGGTATATATGAAATGTATATGCACAGCAGCAATTTTTTTTTAAAGTTATGGTGCCGTCTCCTATAGATGTATGGCAATATAGTATACCCCTGGACAAAATTAAATAGAAAGTGTGTTGTAGCAAAATGTGAAGTTTTTGGCCACAAATTAATAATTAAACTTAATTCCATAGCTCTCCAAAATTTACTAGAGGGGGCACCTGGATTTGAACCAGGGACCTGTTAATCTGCAGTCAAATGCCCTACCACTAATCAATAGAACCTGCATGTGCATGTTTCTCCCTCTAGTGGTCATGACTGTTCATACAGCGGTGTTCTGTGCAGAGCTGATAAAGTATATATTCTCTTATGGCAAGCATGGATGGCAGTCTGATGTCAGTGCATTGCAAACGCAAAGTCAGACTACAACAAATCAACTAACTAGGAAGGAGGGTTGGTTGCGCCAAGGGTTCTACCTGGATAGCGGAAGTTGTGTGATTCTTTTAGCTGCAGTGGGGTATTTTCTGGAAATATAAATTCTTTTGCATATATGGTGTTCTCACTGTTTTTTGTTCATAAATTCCTGTCCTTCAACATGAGTTAAAAGGGTAATTAAGTTTGCATGTTTTTTTATAAATACCCTTTCACTTGTACCTAAATAGGCATATTTGTTTTGCAGTGGCATTTTATGTATAAGTTGAAGGAAGCCAACTGCGTGCCTTTCTTTTAGCCTTTCTTTAGCAACACAGTGGCTTCTTCACGCCCGCTGCGCTTCATGAAAACATGAAGCGCTGCGGGCCGGCAGCCGTGAAGTGGGTGCCGTTCTGATAAAAGGTGTGCAGCTGCACACGCACCCACAGAAGTGCCCGTTGCACTGGAACTGGTTCAAATTCGGCCTCTGATCAGTATCCTGGCATATATCTGTCTTGTAAAAAAAAATAGTCTGTTCCTGGTAAAGCCCTGTTATGAAGTCAGAAGAAGCGGCTGTGCCCTTCCTGTTAGTAACACGGCGCCTGCTTCACAGCCGCTGCTCTTCATGAAACATGAAGCGTGGCAGGCCGGCAGCCGTGAAGTGGGTGCCGTGCTGATAAAAGTGCTTGGCTGCACACGCACCCACAGAAGAAGGGGGTGGGTGTGTGTGCAAGCGCGAAGGGTGGGGGGCTTGTGGGGAAAGGGAGCAAAAACATGGAGAAGTGTTGGTTGGGGTTTGAAAGAAGCACCACAGGCAGTTCATTAAAAATTGAGATTACTCACTGCGCATGTTGCCCAAACCGGAGGTGTCTGCGTGTTGCAAGGAGGCCGTGGGTCACATGATGTTTTTGCCGCACAGCTGCTATACAAAGACACCCACAAAGCCTTTGGAAACACAATCGCATACGAAACGACTGAGAACACTATTGCATCTGTACAAACCTGTTTAAATGTACCAAAAAAGTCCCTGAACAGTATGTAACAAAGAAAAAGAAGAAGCCTACAGATCCTGCGGCAATACTCCAGTGGAGTGAACAACTACAAAAAAAGGAGGACCAGGAAGCCCAATTACCCACTGACAGGGCAGTATTTTTACAAGACAATGGAACAGACAAATCCAAAGCCATGGGAGGAGTCTAATCCCACAAAGAACATACAACAGATCACCTCAGCGCAAGCACTGTTGACTCGACCTAAAAGTCTGGGGCAATTCAAAGCACCAATACAGACCATGTTAGCATGTTTGAAGTTGGATAATGCATATTACTTTATCAAATTATCAAACAGAGATAGAGTGGTGCATTTGACTTGCTAGCAGTACACAGTTAGAGATTGCAAGTTATATACTTCCTCATTATTATATACCACTCTGAAATATGAACACCCGCTGCCATCGGTGAATCACATCCCCATGTTTCTTCTGTAGGTCATGACATCACAGTGAGGGAGAGACACCTTTCGGTAGACCACATTGAAGAATTCATAAGTTCCCTGGACCAGTCATTGTCTCTCTGATACACACATTGGTGGGCATGGCAGGTTATTGCAGACATTGGATATTGAGATCTGTGAGCATTGATAAACTTTGCAAAGATTTTGTAAGAAAAAAGACTCCCAAATTGTTGCATTGGTGCAAGGAGCTGAACCAAGCCTTTGTGACTCTGAAAAAAGCATTATCCTGCACTCGCTCTGGAACTGCCAGACTATTTCAAATCAATATGCTGTACTCTCATAAAAATGAGGTTTTTGCTTCAGGGGTTTTGCTGCATGATCAAGGAGATGAAAGGAAGCCACAGTCTACAGCTCCGTGCGGTGGCGTCAGGACTTCTGTCGTTCTTGCAAGCTGGGCAGTCGCTGGACATCTCTTGGAGGCTTCCAACAATATAGTCCTCGTCTCTACCTTTACTGTTGCCATGCCACATACTCTAGTTGCCTTGTTGCTAACCACAAACACTCAACTATTATCCGTGGCAAGGCTGTCACACCACACAATGTCTTTGCTGCCCTGATCTCATAACACTTTGATCAGGTGCCCCTTTCTATATCTGGCCTCTTTGCTTCACACCCTCCAGGACGATGAGCTACACCACCGCTTCACCATGAACATCCTCTTAATAAAACCCTGTATTGATTTCACTGATGAGCCAGTACCCACTTGTGCTTTTTTATATTCTCTTGATAGTTCTTGCATTGGATATGACTCAGAAATGTCTCTTTGGTGGCTGAATAATCGATCTGTGCTCTCTATGAGGCTGTTGAAAGTTGATGTGCACCTCAAGTGCCCTCTGCTCAGGTTGCTGAACTGCTTGCTCTCAGGAATGCCTGTATTCTTCTTTCACACATGCCTGTATTCTTCTTTCACACATGCCTGTATTCTTCTTTCACACATGCCTGTATTCTTCTTTCACACATGCCTGTATTCTTCTTTCACACATGCATGTAGTCTTCTGTCAAAAATACCTATATTCTTGCTGCTCGGAAAGTTGTTACAATATTCACAGACTCAAAGTATCCTTGATTTTGGGTTCCTCTGGATGCAATTGAGTTTCCTCACTTCTGCAGGAGCTCCAGTTATGAGTGGTACATGTTAAAGGATCACTTGATGCCCTCTTGTTGCCTTGCGAAGTATTTTGCTAAGTGTGTCCAGTCCTCTGAAGATGAGGACTCTTAGGAAAACGCTTGTGCTGATCAAACTGGCAAAAAGGCAGCAATATCTCTATTGTCTGAGGTGACGATCTACATATTCCAAACTATTAAGGGGCATATTAACAACGAGGCGATAAGCAATTATCGCCGCTTTAGCGTCCATTTTCGGACGGAAAGCGGCGATAATTCTATCGCCTAATCAGCAAGGTCACGCTATCGCGTGAATCCTTGCACTATCGCCCTTTCCCCCAACGCCCATCCTTGCATCTCTAATGAGATGCAAAGTGGGCGTTACTGGCGTACCCCGGATGGGCTACGTTGTAAATATCGCCGATGTTCACATCGCGATATTTACAAGGCAGCCCACAGGATTATAGCAGACGTTAGATTTTGGCGAAAACGGCCGTTTTCGCCAAAATCTAACGTCTGCTATAATCCTGACTTACCTATGTTAGGCATAGGAGGTGGATTCTGCTGATACGACCACAGGGTCGTATCAGCAGAGTCATCGCCCTTTTGCAGGGAACATCGCTGGAAAACCAGCGATGTTCCCTGCAAAGGGCGATGACCTCGCTATCTCTGGAATTTTTATCGCCCTGGAGTAACGCGTTGTTAATAACGCGCTACCAGGGCGATAAATGCCAGAGATAGCCTGCGATAATATAATTATCGCTAAGCACGGCCAGCGATAATTATCGCTGGCCGTTGTTAATATGCCCCAAAATCTCCTATGCCAACTCAAAAAGATTTGTCTGAATTGCAGGAATGTGCCTCAGAGGTAGAGAAGTAGGCTAGAATGAATCAGAACTGTTGGCCCTCATTACAAGTTTGCCCGAATACGATAGGGTATATATGACACGTGGTAAATACCATTACCTTAGGGTGAGGTATTAACCACGTGTGGTAAATATGTCCTACTCTGAGGTTTAAACAGGAAATGAGGCATAACATGCAGAATCGGTTTTTAACACAAAGAATTCGACTTGTTTTGCCTTGTTCCTGGGCCTTTTTCCTCCATGGATTTTGACATGTTTGCACAGGGACAGGAGTTTAGTCCTTAATTCATATTAAGGACCTAAGAGGCATGCCGATGAATTGTGAAGGGACAGCACCTGGAAAGTGATTGCCCAGACTTTTCTCCTCCTTTATTACAGTATTTCTCACATCAGCAGATATGGCAGGATCCATGTCACAAGTGCCCACTGGTTTGCTCCATTTTGTCTCTTCTGTCACCCAACAACATTACCATTCCTTTGCCACTTGCCAAGGCCACAGCAATGGGAAGGAAATCATACCTTCCCCCTGCCCACCTGCCTCTGTTGGGCCCATTTGCCCATATTTAGATGGACTTCGCACAAAATGTTGTACATGCATGCATGTTTTTATTTTGGATTGTATGTTTTCTGGTTGGATTGGAACTTATCCAAGTGCTCATGCTGATGCGATTACAGTTGCTCAAAGGCTGATCAGGGATTTTATATCTAGGTTTGGGGTCCCCTTTCAGATAAGAAGTGACAAGGGTGCCTACTTTTTAATCCTTTGCTGTTCTGGACCTATGCAAAACTTTGGGGATTAAACAGCATTTCAAGTGGGCACCACACCGCAAGTCCTCATGGAAGGTGGAGTGTTTCAATTCCTCTTTGTAAAATGTGTGCAGGTACTGGGCTCACATGGCCCACGCCCTGGGGAATCCGAGTCATCCCTAGTCAGAAGATTAAGCTAAGTGCTTATAAAATAGCAATGAGGTGGCCCTTGCTGCTTCTCTTTGACCCTCTGTTGTCTCCAGCTTTGCTCGATTACCACCTGAATGGAGATGTGATACTTCAATATTGCCGACAACTTATTTGCTACCTCTGCAGCATCGGTTCTTAGGTCCAAGCTACCTTGGCCACCTGATTGACCGAAGCTTGCCATGACCTACAGCAAGAGGACTGGGTCCACGTGTGAATGCACCAGTGAAAGCCCCAGTGGTGTGGCCCCTGCAAGTCCTGCTCACCATGAACACTGCTGCGAAGGTATGCATGCCTCCCACTGGAAACGGACCACTGCCCCAAGTAATTCCAAGTTTACTGCTGCCTCTGTGCTTGGGAGCCAATATGCTCATACGCACCCTGTTCTCGATACTAACAGTAACTTTGCTTTCTCAGTGAAAGAAAGGGCTCATGTTGCCTGTACCCTGTAAAACCTGTAATGGGTGCATTTGTGGGCCATAGCAAATGAGACTTCTCACTCATTGCTCAATCTAATTCTGAACTCAGTCTCTTCTATCGCCAGATACCACCAGGAATCCTCTTTTCCCACAGCCACTCCCTTGAAATACCTGGTACCTACTTTCTGTTCAGTAACCAGGAGTATACCTGCTTACCCAAGGACTGGCCTGAATCCTGCTGCAAACAACATATTATTCCAGTGACTTTGGTTGCTGCACCCTCTTGGGTTATTTATTAGTAAATCTGTGACCACGTTTTCAGAGCCCCAGAAAAAATGAATCAGGGGGTAGTTTGTAATGCTTTCCCATCCCAGGGCACCATTTCTCCCTTCCCTGCCCTCCCCGTCAGCCCTCCCTCCACCGTGCCCAGCACCTGACTCCTAGGTCACATTTAGCACCTACTTAGGTACAGTTAATAAATGCAAGCATTAATCTCCTTAAACTGGAAAAACTGTTCAACATTCTGCCTGGTAAAACCCGGCCCCTATTATATATTGTGCCCTGGGGGTGAAACGGGCACCCTGGAGCGCAATAGTATTACAGAAGGGGCCACAGATGCTTGTGCATCCCCTTCTGTAATACTGGAAGCGCCGGCGCACGTGTTGCACCAGTGCTATCGTAAGAGGGCGTTCCCTCATTTGCATGGGTGTGCGGCCCCATGCAAATGAGGGAATCAGTTTGCCTCTGCGCTTGCGCCATATTATGGACACTGGTGCAGAGGCAAAAATGCCTTTAGGAGGCGCACAAAGTGCATCTCCTAAGGGCAGCCCTCTGGAGTGGAGAAAGGGGGGGTCCCAAGAACCACCACAGACATCTCCTTGTGGCGGGTGCAGTCACTCACTGCACTTGTCTGCAAGGGGAATCCCTCTACCCTCTTTAAAGTGCAGATAGGTTGCCGCCTGCACTTTGAAACACGGAGCAGCTTTTATACAGCTACTCAATATTTCCCTTGAATGTGCTGCCCCGAGGGGGCAGGGCTTTTATTCTAATATGCGCACTGTCCCTGTTTGTACCCGGTGCACCTTTTGAAAGGTGCGCCATGGCGCCCACAGGAAAGGTGCGTCATATTCATAATAGGGCTGCTGGTCTGCACAGTTATTCGGCACTGTGGCGGGATTAACTGATAATTGTATCATGATGGCAGTGTTTCCTCGCTTTAATGTTAATTCCATGTGGAGAATTTGCACTAGGCCAGTACCATGCAACTCGCAATGAAGGCCTCTGTTAGGTACTCTTTGAGGCATGTTGTCCATACTCTTGTTCTGAACTCTGAGGAAAAGCAGGCATTCTATAATTGAGAAGGTTAAACTGATAATGACCCACTGTGGCACAGGAAGTGATCTCTCTTCTCAGCATGAGTTTGTGGCCTGTCCCTTCCATCTCCCAAAGCTCCAGGCATTATAAGCAAGAAGGCAAGCTGAAAGATGGTGGGAAGAAGGGGGGGAGGAGCGAGGTGTGGAGAGAGAGCACAAGCTCCTCTTTTTCTACATCAGGAACAAGTTTATCAAGATACTTTCATGACTTTTCGCACAACTAATTCAAGAACAGAAATAGGTACTATTATATATTTTTGTTTTCTTTAGCTTTTTTCATAAAATGGTTTTATTGAAAAAGAAATTGACCATATTTACAATGCATTTAAATCATGCTTCAAGTAAGCATTTTATTATCATGCAGAATGTGCTGCCTTCAGAGCGGTAACCTTTATTTTCATGATGGTTTCTGTGTTAACTGAATAGCCCCTGACCCCATGCTGAAAACACTGAAGCTCATGCATTGCAATGGAAACACTCCATTGGAGGTGGGAAAATGAACAAAACTAACAAAATCAGGAAGAAAAATGTTTCATTTTTTAAAGGGAGGGATGCCGGCCGCCTCACTTTAAGTCGTCACAGACTGTTTCCCTCCTGAACTTTTCATCTACAAAGTGTTACTGTCTTGTGGCTTAGTCTAGCTCAGTACTTCACAAACAAACGTTTGCGACCCACCTCGCTGTAATGGACATGAGGAGACTGTAACATAAAGCATTGTGTGGTAGAGCATTGTTACTTGCAGGCAGCACATTTTCCATTGAAGTGCTCACTAAATTTGGACAGGCATTACAGTTTTCTACATAAAACTACATTACACACAAATGATAATGTGTGGAAATCGGATTGCAGTGAATGTTTATTATCTCTGTATCACCAAGTTAAGTGTCTTGATTTACTCTGATCCTATTAAAATCTTTGTTTCCATCACAGTTCAGAATTACAACTGCTGAATGTGTACAGTTCATTGACAGGTATTTACATTTTGGTGTGTGTTAGGAAACAATGACATCCTACAGCCTTTCTTTTCCTTTCACATTTCATGTACCCCAGCCGGAATTATCTTTTCTCTGACTGCAAAGAGCGAGGGGTTCATAAAAAACAGTCCTTGTGTTAAAAAATATGCAGCACCAGACATAGCCTGACATTTGCAGAGCTTAATTTGAGGCAGTGGTTTCCGGTGCTGGGCACCCGGACCTAATTGTCAACACTGGCGTTTGTGACAGTCTGCCACCAGGTGGCGCTGCCGGACTCATTTTGAGATGACCACAACAAGTGGTAATTATTCATTCGATATATATTACAAATGACTATTACCTGTCGTTGAAGCCATTCTTATAGCTTTGGAGGTCTGAAATAGTCTGAATAGTCACATTTGTATTTGTGTGATGGTTATTTAGTTGTGTTGTTACTATCATTGAAAGCATGGCAGAGGCAATGTGTGGTGCAAGCTGCAGTGGCCTCCTGACGAGAGCCCTGGCACTTATTATTATTGTTTTTTTTGTTTTTGCTTACAAATTAAGCACTGGACATTCGACCTCTGTCTTTGAAGCGCAGCAAGTGTGAGAAGATACACCAAAAATCAGCTCACAACCTGGGTCGGGACCCACAGATTGGTAAACACTGGTTAGTTAGTTTAATGGAAACCCAAAAAAAAGACTAAAACACCAAGAATACATTAGGTAGCGCCATGAAAGCCCAGGCCAGGAAAAATTGTCACTGATGACATGGTGAGTAGGCCACCCTACTCTTTTGGGCAGATCGAAGATGTGATTGACAAATTCTCGATGCAATGGCTGAAGGCGACTGACCCAAACAAGCCAATGGATGAAGAGGGCTGAGCCGAAGCTTTGAAACAGGACTTATTAAGGATGGGGGCTAAAGTTTAAACCGAACGGGCACCACATGGTACGGAGGGTAGGGACTATTTTAGAGGTAGGACTCAAACATTTTCAGCACTTCGTCCCTCATTGCACACTAATTCCTCTGCCCATAAGCCGATGTTCATGACCCCTTAATTGTGCTCATTACTGTACCTCCTTTCCTTTGCCAGTATGACTGATAAAACACTGTAACCTGGTCTCTGTGAAACACAATGAGTAGACATTAGGAAAGTCACTTTCTGATTCAGGGACTACTGGTGGTTCAAATACTATATATTCTGTCATTTATATGTCTCTTTGTTCCCCTCAAGTCACATGGTCAGAAGTTGAGCACCTGGATCTGTCTGGGCTTGTTGTTGCCTCACATTGTGTTGTTGTTGCCTCACGTTGTGTGAGACAAGCTTGAACCTCATCCAGAGCTTCAGACTCGGACTGTTGAAAACTAGCCCCCATCACTGGCATCACACTGGCACTGCAAGCATGTGCAGGTGCATAGACCTGCAGATGCTGCCCAGTAACTTCAGCCTCAGAAAAGGATGGCACCTCTCTCCAGTGTAATGAATTATCATATTAATTCTATTGGATTCTGGACACTTCGGCTAAGATTTACAAAAAAGTCATGGAATGCAGCGTAGCAGCCAAAAATGCTGCATTGCTTTGCGTGACAGGGTGGAAGAAGGAGAGCGCCATATTTACAGAGATATGGCTCTCTCCTTCCCTCTCCCTAGGGCCAGCTCTGATTTCAGCTGCCGTGCTCCAGGCACACACCTTAGCGTTATAGTGCTATGAGTGAGTGCCTGAGTCTACCATAGTTTTTTACTAGAAGGGTACCCTTCCTGTACAAAATACTAAATGTATATGTACACACACTTTAAAACTTTTCCTACTTTGCATGTCAGAAAAGAAAGAAGAAATAAAAACATTTCTTCTCTTAATGCCTCCTTTTAAATGGTGTTAACTTTTGCCGCTAAACCCTGTCTATTGTTTGTAGACATGGTTTTGCATCAAAAGTCATGGGTGGTAGCATGGGAACGCCCGTGTACCACCCATGGAATGGCGTTGTTTTCAGGGTACTTTCCAGTGCGCACTGGAAAGTAAATTAGGAAAAAACATTTTGTGCTGGTTAGCGTCACTTTTGTGATGCTAACACAGCATAAAAAGGTTAGTAAATCTACCCCACAGTTGGGAGAAAGACAGACATGGAAAAAGGGTTCTAACTGCAACCTACCTTTCCCTACGACATTAACATTCAACAAAGCATATTTTAAAATGCCAATAGCCCGAAAGTTTTTTCTTGGATAATGGCACTGTAGCCTCATCTTCAGATATGTACCTCTGATTGGATTGGCCTACAAAATACACAGATAACTAATGGCTGCAACATAAATTAATGTATATTTTGGAAGTATGGAAAATATGTGTTTTAGGTTCTGTTTAAGAAAATCCTTCTATCAATATGCTGGAACCGTCATCTTTCTTACACAGATATTTTCCTACTCAATAGGTTTCTGAGAGCTCCTTTGACGTCATTGTTTCTCAGGCTGTAGATAAAGGGGTTCAACATTGGTATCACAATGGTGTACACCACCGTCACCACCCGCTCCTGGTCTAGTGCATTGACTGAGAATGGACGTAAGTAGGTGAAGAAGATGGTCCCAAAGAACAAAATCACCACTGTGAGGTGGGAGGAGCAGGTGGAGAAGGCGCGCAACCTTCCCCTCTGCGACTGGATCTTTAGAATTGTGGAGATAATGGACACATAAGAGGCGATGGTGAACACAAAGGGGCTTATGGTGACAAGGGAGCCCTCAGTGAAGATCAGCCATTCATAAGAGGTGGTGTCGGAACAGACCAACTTGAGGAGAGGTGGGAGGTCACAGAAAAAATGTCTGATGAGATTGGAGCCACAGAACTCAAAGCTGGACACCATGCTGATGTGCAGCAAGGAAAGGAAGGACACGAAGAGCCACGAAGCACACACCAAAGATATGCACAGTTTCTTTGACATCACAGAGGTGTAACGGAGGGGGTAACAGATGGCAACATAGCGGTCAAAAGCCATGACAGCAAGAAGGTACATTTCAGTGCAGGCTGTGCACAAGAAGGCATATAGCTGGGCCATGCAGCCATGGAAGGGGATAGTCCTGACTTCTGCCAGCATGTTCTGTAACATCTTTGGAGCAATAGCACAAGTGAAGCAAATGTCCACAAATGACAAGTTGCCCAGGAAGAAGTACATCGGGGTATGAAGATGGTGGTCTCTAATAATTACGGTTATAATCATGGCATTTCCCATAACAGCCGTCAAGTACATGGCAAGGAAGAGTGCAAAGAAGCCAGTCTGCTGGTTTGGGTGGTCCGACAGGCCTAGCAGGATGAAGTTCTTCACTGACGTCCAGTTTCTTTCCATTTGTCTCATGGTTGCTGCAGATGTGATCTGATTTTGGATGAACTGTCTCTTCCTGTGGGAAGCAATTGGCAAGAGGCAGAGCTTAGAATCATGTCAAAGTAGAGAGCAAGTTAGAGCAGCAAACACACTGAGCCATTCATCAGGCTACAGAATTAACACCAGGAAACAAATGTCCTTTTCCAATGAGTCACTCAATGAAGCATAAACAAAAAACAGAATGTAAGATTTGGACTGGAGAACTATTTGGTCTTCCAGTACAAGCATGATAATCTACGGCCCTCTCAATTCCCTCCCAGGTTCAAGTTTCAAATTTGTTTGGTATTGCATGGTTAATTAAAGCCTTTGCAACATTTAAAACAATTCAACTGGCGGTGTCACCGTACATCAGTTACAGAATTTGAATGAGCAATTTAAATAAAATTCTTAATGGCCTAGCCTGTATTTAAAGTTCATTTGAGTCATAAAGTGCAATAAAGTTTTAAAGTCAGTTGAGGATTGAACTTTTTAGACATACTGGAGCGCAGGAAAATGATTTTAAAAGCTTAAGGTGCAATATAGTTGATCTACAGTGCAGCTTACATTTTTGTAAACAATTTTTTTTTATGGAATTCAGAGATATTTAAGATAACCTGTGCGCAAAATAGCGAGTTGTTTAACGGTGGAGGCTTTACTCCACCAATCATTGATTAACAGTGGGAATACATCAATGAATAAAACACAGTGGAGCGATCAGGGTAGGCATAATCTAAGATGAAGAGTACACAGGTGTTTAAGGTGTCCTATGTACAAAAAGGTCATTCCAGCTGGGTACATGCGACCGGTTCAGGTGGAAATTTCTTTTCAACCTTCGTAAGGAATTACACAAAGGGACAGTCCAGCTGTGTGTCTGTGGGTGAAAAGCAGGCCAATACCACTTGTCTGCATGATCTAATGCCTCTTTGGTTAAAGAGTGGCCGTAACATGGTCTTCACTCAGCCATGAACTCCTTGTAGGTGCACACCAAGTGTACCATATCTTCTTTCTCTTTTCTGCACAACCAACAAAGTCGTAGTGGTGATACGTTTCCACGGTGGTTGGTGCAGGAGCGAGGGTAGTATGCCCACTCAGTATCTCAGAGATTTTTCTATTATTGAGCTGCAGTATCCCATGTGAAAATAGGATTGGAGTATTGCTGTATCGTAACTGTGCAGCACATGCCAACCATGGGCTCTACCTGCCACTTCTGCCTTGTCCTCAATTGACAAGACTACTTTGATTGTTTTGTGTACCAGCTTTTTGAAGCTATCATGGGTTGCAGATGATTCCCAGTAGTCCCGTAGGACAAGATGAGTGACTGATTCGTTAAGGTAAGTCTTAGCAGGAGAGTTACTCCTGATTGTCATTTCCAGCCATAGATGTGTGTTTACTGTGTTTGGTTCTGCGTTCTTGATTTTGTGCCAGCACTTGATATACACACCTCTCCTACTGAGGGATTGTTTCTGAAGTCTGAACTCCAATCGTATCTGCGCTGGGGAGGTGTATTTGGGGAGGCCGAAGATCATTCTGTAGGATCCAACCATGAACCCATCCAAAGTAGATGCATCCCTTCTGCGTAATGGCTTGCTCCCGTATGTTATTGCTGGGATCAATTTTTATTGTATTACCTGGAGCAATGGTGTTAGAGTAGGGCTGGCCACTTTCTTCTTTAGGTTTCTTAAGGCCAATGCTAGGTCATTACCATCTGAATAAGCCCTTTTTATCTACGATGATACCTAAATATTTGTATTCTGACACTGACTCCAAGCGTTGGCAGGAGATGTACAAGCTTAATGCTTTCCTTTTGGTGCTGTTTACTGATTTTTTTTGTTTTTTCAAAGTTGATCTTTAGGCCATGTTCTGTTGAGTATGCTTGGGTGAGGTTGAGTACGCATTGCAAGCCAAATGAGGTACGGCTTATTGTCACCAGGTCATCTGCATACAGGATGTTTGAGAGGACTCACCCACCCAGCTTCGGGGTGCGGGAGTTGCAGCAATTCAGTTTTGTCATTAGGTCAGCTAAAAAAAGGTTGACCAGGTTAGGAATGAGGGCGCAGCCCTGCTTTAGTCCCTTGGTGGTTAGAATACATCTTGAAAGATGTGTTCCTAACTTAACTTGCACCCAGGTGTCTGTATGTAACAGAATCAGTAGTGTCAGGAGGGCAGGTGGAGCATTCCAATTAGCTAGTTTTGTCCTCTAATTTGCCACAATCAATATTGTCAAAAGAGGCGCGGAAATCTATGAAGCACAAATACAGTGGTAGCTTCACGTTTTTGGACTCATCTATTAGTAGGGAAAGGGCCACAATATTAGTTGTAATTCCCATGTTTGCAGAAAACCGGTTTGGTATAGCTGGATGATATGGTTAGCCTAGGCCAAAGATGCTAATTCCTCTAGAATGATGCTGTCGAATTCCCTCTCAGTCAGCCAGACATAGAGATGTCCTCCGTAGGACTGCATCCAGTTTGTCTCTTCTACACTGCTCTTCTCCTCAGTGGTACCAAGTGGGTAAGTGGGTAACATAGGCAGGGCAAAGGAACTAATGGGAAGAAATAAGGGCTGTTAGGGAGTCCTGAGTCTTGATGGAGAGGTAGGTCCATGGTATATGCATGTGCGACTGATGGGGAGGTTTGGTGGTTATGGAGAAGACATGAGAAATAGATGTGGTCCCAAGGGGGCTCATAAGAACACATGTTTTGGGAGACACAGGAGATTCTGGGAAATGTGTTGATTTAACTGCAGCACATAGTCAATAATTGGGACATGTCAAGCCAGATCGTGGAGCCCAAGGAACTTGGACAAATGGCAAACCAGGTACACCTGTGAGCTCACTGTTTACTCCTTTTTGGGCTTTGACTGTGGAGGGGAGTGAAGCTGTACTCTCAAAGGTTACTCTTGAAGGCTGAGGGGTAGAATTATACAGGTAGCAAGAGTTCACCCA
Organism: Calotriton arnoldi; assembly: GCA_963921515.1. NCBI lineage: Eukaryota > Metazoa > Chordata > Amphibia > Caudata > Salamandridae > Calotriton > Calotriton arnoldi. Next base: position 1,077,421 of record CAWUFW010004042.1, read on the forward strand.
TCATAATGGTAATGTCTAAACTAGGCTTTGGTGGTGCCCAGTGCTACAATCTTTTTTGGTGCCACCTCTGGGCAGCGGTGACCTCCTTATTCACACATTGACTGACAACCACCTGTCAGTTGTGCCCCTCATTTCTCCTCAGGCCCTCTCTCACATTTTTTAGTTTCTTTTATAGTGCTTCTCATACCAATGTAGGGTGTCAGAGCGCTTTACATCACACATAAATATTATACAGAGACAATGAATGAATGTGTAAATCAATGTACTGGGAATGTTACATAAGGCAAGAAATGCCATAATGTCTAGGAGTCATATGTCATCAATATAGGGTGTCACTACATGTTAATAGTGCTTCATCTGGAGAAATCAACGGCAGATTTACGATATTTTCATATAACACAACAGAATAACCAAAGTTGCTGTGCTGTGTTGCATGGAAAGGAGAGAGCACAATAGCTCCATCTCTCTTCCCCTAGGACTAACTTACCTTAGGCTGCCTTGCGCCAATTCACCATTGGTGCATTGATGCTCATGTGATGTCAAGCATAGGTTTTGTACTGGAGAGGTACCCTTCAGATCTGTGCAGGTAGGGTCCCTTTCAGTCCAAAATTCTATGCTTTGATAAGCTTTGACCCTTAACACTTTGTAAATGAACTGAACATCTGCTTTGAGGAGGTGTAATTGTTTTACGTAAATCCCTTTCTACCAATGATAGTAGATCAGGATTTGCATTAAAATCCATGAGGGGTTGCAGAGGAATGCCCATGTACCACCTTTGGAACCACCCCTTGTCACAAAGTAGCGTATAGTAGAACATAGTGCAATTTCACACTACCGAGTACTACGTTCTAAAACAATTCAGGATTTATCTTGGTAAATCCCAAAACAACACTTTGCACCATGTTTCCATCACTTCTGTGATGAAACTCTAGTGCAAAGTGTTAGTAAATCAGCCCACAAACTCAGGACATAAAATGTAACACAGTGGTTGAGGTTGTCTTTACTAGTAGTAGTAGAAATATCTTTATTCGATTTTATAAAAACCATAAAAGCTCATCAAATTATACAGGCATGAACGATCGTTTCAAGTCACCCGTTCTGAAAGTGATATTGATAGTACTCATGTACATAAAGTGTTCCACATATAATTTGATTGGGAATTCTCCTATACCCTAAGAAAAGTGCACAATGCAGGGCAGCTTGCCAGAGTTTATGCCACTGCTGATATCAACATTGTATCCTTTACACTAAAGAAGATACTAAGTAGAGTGTCTTGTGCAACGATTTCCTCAAGCCAATTACTAAAAACAATTTCATTACAATATTAGGTTAAATCATCCAATAATTAAAACCTCATAAAAGCTTCCTATCATTTAAAACTGTTAAAATCTATTAAAACTATTCCAAAATGATAAGCAAAATATAGAATAAAAGACATTTCAGTGCATCAATACTTGTTTCAGTAGCTATTGGATAATTTCAACATCCTGGTTCTTAGTCTCCAAGCATGTAGCAGATATCTGGACACAGTAAACATTTACCACTCAGGGCAGTCACTTTTTAAAATCATAATAATATCTTTTAAGTGGTTTGCAGCTAGTATTCAGCATATTGGAATTAACCAGGGGGCATATCAGCAAGGGCCGGCGATAATTATCGCTAAGCGCACTTAGCGCTAGGATAATTATCACCGGCTATCGCTGCTTTCTATCGCGGAGATAGCGTGCTATCAGCAACGCTTATCTCCAAAGCGATAGAAATGCAAGCGATAGCTGGAAAACAGTGTGATTATCGCTGGGAAACAAGCGATAATCGCACTGTGACCGGCGATACCTTGCTGATAGGGCAGGGTGGTCTTAGCCATGTAATCCACCTCCCATTGGATTACATGGCTAAGTCAGAATTAAAGCAGGCGTAAGGGAAGTAGCGATAACCGTGGTTATCGCTACTTTTCTTATCGCTATGCTTGTTAGCGATTCCCTTGATAATAGGAGAAATGTCGCTTAGCGACATTTCTCCCATTATTCTGGGGGGGAACGCCCACTTTGCATCTCATTAGAGATGCAAAGCTGGGCGATAAGGTAAGGGCGAAGAAGCATGGATTCACGCGTTAGCGTGTCCTTGCTAATAGGGCGTTAAAATTATCGCCGCTTTTCGTCCGAAAACAGACGCTAAAGCGGCGATAATTTTATCGCCAGCCCTTGTAGATATGCCCCCAAATTCTTCTAATCTGAGTGTACTTTGGACAGAAGAACAAAAAATGTTCTTCAGTTTCATGTTCGCCCATGCATGAGGGGCAGATGGACAAGATGTTAACATAACACCCTTCCATTTGCCACAGAATACATTGACTGGCAGAATGTTGTGCCTAAACTTCAAATATAAAGATTTTGCTAATGGAGATTCTATACGATTCAAAAATTCCTCTGAGTGCATGTTGTCTTTAAAATCCAGAAACCTCTTTGTTAATTCCCCTGTAGTTCCTTTGTTTAGCCATATTTCCTTAACATAGAGCCACTATCTCTTTTTAAGGATAGGCAAGGTTTTTTTATGTATACTACTGGGATTAGTCCAAAGTTCAATCATACCCAATCTATACAACCAACTCTTTATAAAATTGAGCCACGGTGCTCCCTCTAGTGTCAAAACATCAAGTAGTGATTCTCTCATGGGGAGTGGAGAATTATTTGACCAGACTCTTATCCAATATGCGAGGGGCCTGAAAGCAATCACATGTGCTACATTTTTTAGGCCGAGGTCCAAGCGCATAGGGGTTAGGGGGGTATTTTGAGCAAGTTGCACGACTGATCTCATAAAAGAATTTTCATTTTTGTCAATGGACCCTACATTATTCTGGCCCCATAACTCCGCACCATACAATGCGGCTCCAATGTCCTTATCTTGTTACACTTGGATTACTGGGGCAACTGGTCTATAAATTTAATTTCTCAATTTTCTTTTGCTAAAGCAGACTTTACTTGTTGGAGTGAGAGCTGGTTTTTTGCTATTTGTGGGGCCCATGATAATGAATTTGTCAGCCTAACCCCCAGATAGTCTAATTGCTTCATCTGCTATAGTAAAGTGGAACCCAGCTTTATCATGCCCCTAAAAAACATATGTGGGTTGAATACCATGGGGCAGATTTGCAAGAACTGGCGCATCCCTGCATATTAGCAGGGATGCGCCAGTTAAATTGTAACACGGAAAAAAACCCTTGCGCCACCATGGATGCGCCGCATTAACAATGCGGCGCACCGTGGCGCAAGGATAGACAGATGCGTGACGCATCTTGTCGGCGTAAGGGCAGCGCATTGCTGGAGTCGTGTCGCAAGTACGACGCAACTCCAGCAATGGTTAGGAATGCCTATTCCTAACATGCTGCGTCACTCCTTACGCCTTCTTCAAGCAGGCGCAAGGTTTTGACGCAGTGACGTCGTAAAAGTGACTCCGTGAAATTTTGTAGATTTCACTGCGTCACTTTTACGGGGCTTTCCTGCGTGGGAACGCCCACCTGCATACATTATACCTGACGCAGGTATAATGTAGCGCAGGGCTTTACAACGTGACGCATCTCCCTAGATGCGTCACGTTGTAACTATGTCGCAACGTGGCGCATTGTTTACAACACCGCTGCATCACAGAAGTGACGCAACGGCAGAGTAAAGTTGTCGCAAGGGACTTGTAGATCTGCCCCCATGAATGTAGTTTTCATGGTATTGCTTTCCAGCCCGAATTCCCCACAGGCTGACGCAAACCAGTCCACTAGATTTTGGAGCCCCATCGGGGTCCTGGAAATAAGTAGGGTATCATCGGCAAAAAGCATTGATGCCACTACTTGACCAGCAAGCTTAGTGGGATCACCTCTGCAGTCAGTTAGTGATTCTACCAGTCCATTAATGGAAAGGGTGAACAGAGTGGGCACAAGTACACATCCTTGACGCACGCCTCTGTTCACCCTGATCCGATCAGTCAACCCGCCTTCCCTCCACCATCTAACTTGAGCGTAGTTATCCCTGTGAAGTCTTATGATTATCTGCAGTAAATGGCTGCCCAGAGTTTCTCTCGGGGGACTAGATTGAATGCGGCACGCAGGTCCACAAACACAACATATACATGTTCCCTTTTGATTGCCACATATTTCCATAGAAGCATTAAAAAAATAGGACAGTTGGTCTATGGTACTCATATTTTCTCTAAAACCTCGCTGCAAGGCTGACAATGTATTCCCTTCTCTTATCCAGTCTAAAAGCCTCTCAAGCAGATGCCTGCAGAATAATTTCTGTGCAATATCAATCAGGCTGAGAGGCCTGTAATTCACCTGTTTGCTTCTGTCCCCGTTTGTACCTCTGCACCTAACCAAGAGTCTGATATGTCTGCTCCCTTTAGGATGGTATTGAAGCTGTGATTGAGAATCATGCCCCAGATTACGGCTTCCAAGAGATAAAGATCACCCAGAATTCTGTTGAGACCTGGTGCTTTACCCCATTGTAGTGTGGCAATTGCCCCCTGAGTTTCTTCTATGGTAAAAATAATTCAATCTGTTTCCAGTTCTGTATCAGTGGAAAGACTAACGGGCGTCTCATTGGTGCCTGGTCTAGTATCCATCGGCCTTATAGCAAACTAAAATGATTAACACCGGTCTGTGGCTGTATGTGAAAGTCTTCCTCAGTAATTACATTTTTGGATCCTTTGGCTATCAAATGGCAAAACGTTTACTATTTATGGCTTGCGCTGCAACAAGTAGGTCTCTCCAAAATCCTTCATGCCACTTCCTTTTTGCCTCAATTGGACAGTTTTATCAAATTTCCTTTTTGTGCTATCATACTCCTCGCACCAGTTTTAATAGCCCCCATCAATTCTAGTCTTTCTTTCTTGCAACACTCATCATACCACTCATTCTTATTACGCATTACCTTGCCCCTACCCTTCGTATGATAAAACCTTTTAATCTGTCCCAAAAAACTCATGAATATCAAACATGGGTTGCATTTCCAATCTACAGGTACTCAAATCCACCAGTGAGTGAGCTACAATATTATAGATTTGTGCCAGAGTGTCAGCACTCTTTCAATCGCGGGCCACTTATCATTGCTGAGAATGGTTGGGTTTAGCAAGCTCCCTTCAGGAAGCGGCTGGGGGGGAATAAACACATCAGACAGTTCTAGTGTTAGGGCGTTATGATCGCTGTCTGATCTCTCAGTAACCCACATATCTGGACCCGGGCCGGGAAGGCAGAGCCGGACCCAGTAGGGGCCCGGGTGGAACGCCGGCCGGTGGCGGGGGGACCCTCCCCCTTTCCCCGCCCTCGCCACATGTAAATGCCCGGCTAAGGCGGGGAGGGGGCCAGGATTGGCCCACAAGGTCAAGGAAGGCTCCCCCCCAATCAGGGGGCGAGCCGGTAAGCCAAAGGGGGGGTTAAGAAGGGGGCCAACGGCCCTTTGAAACCACAAGTCACCCCCCCCCCGTTGGCGAGGAGATAGGAGAAAAGAAGTCACCCTACCGACTTCGAATCGATCGACGGCGGACTGCAGCGACCCTTGGACGACCCGGCGGAAAGATATTGCGGCTTGGGTCCGGAGCAGCGAGTCGTCGGACCCCGGGCTTCCTTCGCCTCCTTCCAGCGCAATCGTCAGCGGCGAGGGCAGCGGGAGTAGAGCCTCCACCCCCGCCTTCCCAAACCAGCCGTCCAGCGGGAAGTCGTCCCGCCGGTTTTCGATCACTTCTCCGGCCTGATTTGCAGCGGCGGGAGCAGCGTGACCAGAGCCTCCACCCCCACAGCTGGGAATCACAGAGGGCCCGCCTTCAACCGGCCGGGGTGCGGCGGGGCCGGCGTGAGACGAGCCTCCACCCCCGCCTTTGCAGCAGCTGAGCCGAGCGGCGACAGAGAAAGAGGACAGCGGGGGGCAGCGGAACCCGCTCCTCGCGCCTCGGCTGAAAAACAACGCGCCGTCCAAGAGACAACAGCGGAGCACCTGGCAGGAGCTGCAGCTGGTAACAAGGGCAGCAGGGGGCAGCGGAACCCGCTCCTCGCGCAGCGGGGGCACAAGCTCCTGAGCACGGGCACAGCGCTAAGGGGCACAAGCTCCTGAGCATCGGACACGGCGCCAGGGGATACCAACACCCCAAAGAATTGCCAAAGCCAACGGGAGAGAGGGGAAAGCACTGCACAGCACAGACAACAGGATGCCCAGCAGGAAGGGGGCAGCAGGAAGGACAACACGGCTCCCGGCAAGGTTTAGGGAGGACCAGGAGAGGCCAGCAGTCCCCCAGAGGGGGCAAAAATGACGCAGCGAAGGAACGGAACCAGACCTGGACGGGGACCTGCAGGCCATGCTGGAACAGGCCAGGGTCCTGGTGGCATTGAAGGGAAGCAGCTGGATGAACCAGCAGATCGAGGAGGCAGCGCGGGACAAAGGAAAGAGGCCGCGCAACGCATCCCCTACACGACCAACCTCGAGCAAGGCAGCAGGCAAAGGGTTTGCAGCCAAAACGGCGGCCCCAAAACAGCCAGCGGGGCAGGGGCAGGCAGCCAAAACGGCGGCCCCGAGGAGGGCAGCTGGGAAGCCCCAAGCAGCCAAACCGCCCCCCCCGGCGAAACACGGGGAGGGCAGGACAAAGGGCCCCCAGCAGGCCAGAAAGAGAAAGGACAGAACCCCGGAAGTGGTGAGCAGCGCAGAGTCCGAGGACAGCAGTGATGAAGAGGGGCCAGTAGCCTCCACGGCAGCCCCACGAGAAGGTCATGAGGGACACGGCGAAGCAAGCAGCAGGGGCACCGGTAAGCAAAGCACGCGCAACAGCGAACCGGGGCACGGGGCGGGCCAGGGAGCACGCGGCAGCCCGGGGCAAAATGTGAATATGGGGACCCAGCTAGGGGTGCACAATATAGCAATGCAAGCTCCATGGCACATGCATGGTTACTGGCAGAGGGCTTCACGCAGGGTTTCCCCATACCCTACAAAGGGCCAAGGGGAGCGCGGGAAAGCCCAAACCTGAAGTCAGTAAGGGACAACCCCGGGGTGGCGAGGGAAAAGGTGAAAAAGGAAGTACAACTAGGGCGGGTGGCCGGGCCATTCCCCACCCCCCCTGCTGAAAGACATGGTGGTCTCCCCGCTGGGGGTAGTCCCCAAAAAAGAGCCAGGAAAATTCCGACTGATCCATCACCTCTCCCACCCAGAAGGGGAATCAGTTAACGACTGGCTGGAACACAGCGAGTGCACAGTGGCGTACGCATCGGTGGACGACGCAGTGGACTTAATTAGGCAGGAAGGAAAGGGGGCCCTGATGGCAAAATCGGACATAGAATCAGCCTTCAGGCTACTGCCGGTCCACCCGGACAGCTACCATCTGTTGGGGTTTAAATTGGACGGGCAATATTACCATGACAAATGCCTACCCATGGGGTTCTCAATATCATGCGCACATTTTGAGGCCTTCAGCAACTTCCTAGAATGGGAGCTGGGTACAAGGGCCCCGAAAGGAGGGCGGGTACACTATCTGGATGATTTCCTGTTCATCGGGAAAGCAGGCACGAAGGAATGCGGCGCACTCCTCGACAAATTCGTGCAACTGGCGCAGGAACTGGGCATCCCCCTGGCACAAGAGAAAACAGAAGGCCCAACCACGAGACTGTCCTTTCTGGGAATCGAGTTGGACTCGGTGGCCGGCACATGCAGGCTGCCACCAGAAAAAGTGGCCGACTTGCGCGCAGGCATTAAGCTAATGCAACAACAGAGGAAAGCTACGCTGAAGGAGGTGCAGCAGCTACTAGGTAAACTAAATTTCGCCACGCGGGTAATCGCCGCGGGCGCACGTTCGCCAGGAGACTAGCCTGGTTAACCAGGGGCATGACGCAAAAGCACCACAGGATCCGCATCACACACGGGGTGAGGGAGGACCTGGCACAGTGGGACAGGTTTCTGGCAGAGTTTAATGGCACCCTGATATGGCGAGAACCCTGGGTACAAGCACATGAGCTAGAGCTCTACACCGACTCAGCAGGGGGACTCGGGTTCGGGGCAATACTAGGGACCTCTTGGACAGCGGGAAAATGGCCAGAGGAATGGCAACGCATAGGGTTGACAAAAAACATAGCGCTGCTGGAACTATTCCCCATAGTGGTGGCCTTCCACATCTGGGCCCAGCGGCTAGCGAACAGGCAAATTACACTATGGTCAGACAACCACGCGGTAGTACAGGCAATAAACACAGGGGCGGCAATATGCCCAGCAGTGGGCGCACTGCTGCGTAGACTAGTGGGATACCAACTGCAGGGCAACATGGCGATTAGGGCACGACACATCCCAGGAACTGAAAACTCAGTGGCGGATGCCATTTCTTGATTTCAGTGGAAAAAATTCAGGGACCTCGCCCCAGCAGCCAACAGACGGATGACCGAAATGCCAGAGGAAGCATGGGCATGGGTGGAACAGGGTTGGAGACGCTGTTGAGCAACGCATTGGCGCCAAAAACAAGAAACCACTACAGTAAGTGCTGGGCAACATTCAGGAGCAGGACGGGGTTGGAAGGGAACAAGTGGGCCTCACAAGGGGAGGTCCTCGGGTTCATCGAGTGGGCCTTTATGGCAGGTAGGACGAAAACATGGGCCCAATCGCACCTCAATGCAGTGGCATACTACTCAAAAATGGAGGGACAGGCAGATCCTACCAGGTCTTTCAAAAGCAGAATGGCAATGAAGGGATGGGGGCGGTTGCAACAGCCAAACAAAGATAAGAGGCGCCCCATCCATGTCAAAATACTAAACAGGATGCTGGAGGCAACAGCAGAGGTGTGCCCCTCAAAACAGGAGGGAGAGCTTTTCCGAGCAGCATTCGCAGTAGCATTTTTGGGGCTTACAGGGTCAGCGAGCTAGTAGCCCCATCAAGAAGCGACCCAGGCACAGAATGCATACACAGAGGGGACGTGGCGATAGAGGAAGGCCACATGGACATAATGCTAAGACGGTCCAAGACGGACCAAGCAGGCAAGGGCAGGAGGACCAGAATTCTCTGCACAACGGATGCAAACACCTGCGCAGTGTGCTTACTAAAGGAGCACCTAGGAGGGAGGGAGCTGAGCCAGGGGCCGCTTTTCAGGCACAGGGACGGGTCCTTCCTCAGCCGCTTTCAATTCATAGCGGTGATGAAAAAGGTACTAGAGAAAATAGGCCTCCCCGCACGGGAATACGGCTCACACTCCTTCAGAATAGGCGCAGCCACGACAGCGGCAGGGCTAGGACTGGGGGAAGGGCTGATCAAGGAGATAGGGCTATGGGCATCCAGCGCATACAGGCGTTACATACGCCCCACGGTTTTCTGAGCCCAATCTCTCCCGCCCCATACAGGTCCAGGAACGGCGCGGAAGACGGTGTGGATAATGGGACATTCCTACGTAACGCGGGCGCAAAAGTGGGCGGCAACCAGACGCAAATTCGGAGGCGTATGGTTGCGGGACACCACCATCGAGTGGTGGGGACGTGCAGGGATGAAATGGGAACAATTGCTACCCTCGGCGCGGGCAGCACTGGAGCACGGTGGCAGACCGGACGCGGTAGTGATCCACCTGGGCGGGAACGACCTGGCAGCATTGGGAAGACGAGCGCTGCTAGAGAACATGCAGAGCAGTCTCGCGGCGCTGGCACGCCTGATCCGCCCAGCGGACCTGATATTTTCTGAAATCATAGCACGGGGGGCCTGGCGCGGGGTGGTGAGGCCGGAAGCAGTCGAAAAATCCAGAAGGAAGCTGAATATTACCATGGCCAGAATATGCAAGGCCCAGGGATGGGGGTTCGTGCGACACGGGTTCATAAACCTAAGGTCCCCCGGGTATCACCTGGAAGACGGGGTACACCTCACGGGGGTGGGAATGGACATGTTCCTACTGAACATCGTGGGGGTACTGGAACAAAGGGGTTGCAACTAGGACATGAGGAAGGGCAGCGGCAATTAGGGGGAGCACCCTCCGATCGGGGGAACCGGAGGGAGCGTGGCGGATCAAACACAAGGAAGCTAGTAGGACTCAAGATCACTAGAGGATAGACGGGAGGCTCTCACAGTGGCCTTGGGATGCCTCACGGCAGGGGTACTGAGGGAGCCAGGGGGCGGCGTGCCGCCAGAGAAAGAATAGAGGCGACACTCCCGCAGGACCCTTGGGATGCCTTACGGCAGGGGTACAGAGGGAGAAGATGGTAGGGACTCAGCCTCAGGAAAGAGAGAGTAAACGCTCAGGCAAGGTCCTTGGGATGCCAAACGGCAGGGACCCCGGGAGAAGGGAGGGCCCACCAAAAGGCCCAGGGCGAGCGGGACGGCACTGCAGCCCGGGCAGGTCCCAACGGACACCCTCCAAATCGGTAGCAAGTTGAAGCCTAGACCCGCGACGTGAACCCCCAAAAAAGGGGCCCCTCCCTCCTCTCCCAGAAAGTCGGGGAGGCTGGAAGTCCAGATCAAAAAGAAATTGAGGAGAGCTAAGCAAGGACATAGAGGGCTTATGACCATGGACGTTGAAATATAAAATTGTATGTAACAAAAAAATTGTGTTATTGAAAATAAACTGCGACCTTTTCAGGCACCAAAGAAGTGGTCAGTGGTGATTGTAAGGGAAAGCGCGCAGTTGGCGGTAGCAAGCGGGGGGCGGACAGGAGGGGGGGGGACTCGCCGCCTGGAAGGGGTTTGGACCCGGGCCGGGAAGGCAGAGCCGGACCCAGTAGGGGCCCGGGTGGAACGCCGGCCGGCGGCGGGGGGACCCTCCCCCTTTCCCCGCCCTCGCCACATGTAAATGCCCGGCTAAGCCGGGGAGGGGGTCAGGATTGGCCCACAAGGTCAAGGAAGGCTCCCCCCCAATCAGGGGGCGAGCCGGTAAGCCAAAGGGGGGGTTAAGAAGGGGGCCAACGGCCCTTTGAAACCACAAGTCACCCCCCCCCCATTGGCGAGGAGATAGGAGAAAAGAAACCCACCCACCCACACCTAGGAATACGGGCGTCGCAGCCGTAACAGGGAAAGGGTAGCGGATCAAACACAAGGAAGCTAGTAGGACTCAAGATCACTAGAGGATAGACGGGAGGCTCTCACAGTGGCCTTGGGATGCCTCACGGCAGGGGTACTGAGGGAGCCAGGGGCGGCGTGCCGCCAGAGAAAGAATAGAGGCGACACTCCCGCAGGACCCTTGGGATGCCTTACGGCAGGGGTACAGAGGGAGAAGATGGTAGGGACTCAGCCTCAGGAAAGAGAGAGTAAACGCTCAGGCAAGGTCCTTGGGATGCCAAACGGCAGGGACCCCCGGGAGAAGGGAGGGCCCACCAAAAGGCCCAGGGCGAGCGGGACGGCACTTGCAGCCCGGGCAGGTCCCAACGGACACCCTCCAAATCGGTAGCAAGTTGAAGCCTAGACCCGCGACGTGAACCCCCAAAAAAGGGGCCCCTCCCTCCTCTCCCAGAAAGTCGGGGAGGCTGGAAGTCCAGATCAAAAAGAAATTGAGGAGAGCTAAGCAAGGACATAGAGGGCTTATGACCATGGACGTTGAAATATAAAATTGTATGTAACAAAAAATTTGTGTTATTGAAAATAAACTGCGACCTTTTCAGGCACCAAAGAAGTGGTCAGTGGTGATTGTAAGGGAAAGCGCGCAGTTGGCGGTAGCAAGCGGGGGGCGGACAGGAGGAGGGGGGGACTCGCCGCCTGGAAGGGGTTTAATAGTTTTCACCAGAGAAGTACATCAAGCAGAATATAGTCAATCCTCGTTTTACAATTGCCTCTTTTATTCGTGTGACATGCCTCTTGGTCTGAGATAGAGCCTTCATTACCGGCCTGCAACCCATATTTGAGAGTGAGAGAAGCAACTTGAAATGCTGCCTCACATTCTTGATGGGCCTCGCTTGTCTCAGGCGCGGGATGCCCCATTCAGCATCTTCTTCATCTGTAACATACACGGTTGCCTCGAGGGGTTTGAAAGTATCATTCAGATCCCCTGCAAGAACTATATTGTGAGAGGCCCCTTCCCTTTCCAGGAACTCATCAAGGACCAGGATAGTAGGGGAGTCCTGATGCTGGGAGAGAAATCTATTACAGATGTTAACCAAGACCACTGATCTATTACCAGTAATACCTTTGATGTTCAGGGCTAGTAGATTACTAGAATTTATATCATACTTTTTAATGTTAACACACAAATTCGTTTTAGTCCAAATAATAAGTCCCCCAGCAGGACGACCCTTGGGTGACGGTACTGCCTCAACACTATAATTGGTAAAGCCCACTGTATACATTTTATTAGTGGCCCATGTCTCCTGGAAGAGGCATATATCATAACTGTCTACAAACGCCCCCCACTCCTCGCATATAACCTTGGACCTGAGGCCTGCTAAGATCCAAGACAGTAGCCTCAGTTTCTTAGCAGGCTCTGAGAGTACGGGGGATTGCCTTTCCGTGTCGCTGATCAAATTAGTCATAATGAGTGGTACTCAGTCCATGGGCACTAAAGAAAATGTATTACTACCCAAAGGAATCCTTTTTAGCAGCCTTAGAATGTCGAAAGATGAAGAAAAAAGATAAAAGGTTTTAAGTGTATGCCTTGCACTGTGCATGCAGCACTTTGATGCCAGTTCATAGCTCACTGTGCTATATTAGAAGGATGGTAAGTAATGAAGTGCAAATAACAGAATGATCTCGGTGACAGAAAGCAGTAACACACTGAGCCATCTACAAAAAGTACAAATCTGTGACATGCATGCTTCACATTGTGCTGTGCAGCAGGAACATTAACCCTCTGTTCTGCTTTAGCATGAGTGAAAACTATCACTAGACAAATCACAGATCACACCATCAAGTGCAATAATCCCCAGAATTAGCATGCTGTTGTTATTATCCCCTGAACACTGCAGCTCCCACAAAGATCTATGCAGGCTGCTCTTATCTTTCCTCAGCAAGTGATTCAAATGGTGTCCCCTTGACCTTGGCGCCCAGAGCAATGATCCTGGTCGCACTGCCCTAATGCCAGCACTGGTTTAATCAGTGATATATATTTCAGAAAGAAATACAGGTTTTATTCACATTAAAGTTCAATACCGTAGTACACAATTGATAGACCCACAGTTAAATATTGTAATGAATAATTAGGGCCCTCTAGATTTCCTTCAAAATAACAGAGTTGTGAAACTAGTGTGCCTAGGTAAATCCAGAAGTGGAAGTGGGCAGGATCTGAGGGGCACAACGTGCATATTTCTTTAATTTGGCAAAAACAGTTCCCCTACTTTTTCTTAAAAGACAAGTTCCGGGACAGTTAATTTCTAAAGTTGAGACACCTCAGCTGAAGTGTATGGGAGGGGTTCTCCAGTACTGTGAAGTCGAGGGAGGGACAGACAGCTAAACAAGGAACAAGCCTTCTTGCCAGGGTGTTTGGTGCCTCAAAGAAATGTAAATGTGCGCTATTGGTTAATCTTAAAGTGTAAAGGCAGCACTGCACCAACCAGATTTCAATTCCAACACTCTCTGTTACATACACAAACATGAGCAGTGATCACATTAATAGTAACAGGTGGAATTTTCCTAACATAAAAATAGTGCATGTCTCACTTAATTTGCATTTATTTTTCATTTAAGGTGGGTATTATTTAATCTGCAGTTACCTGAAGGTGAAAGACCAAGAAAATAATTGCAGGACATGTTGTTCTTTTTAGCCACGCCTTTGATCCGGCCCTCACGCTCACTGACCCCACCCCCACTGCGCTCAGTTACCATACCTTTTTTTTAAGGCACTTTAACCGCTGAGTAAATCGGATGCAGGGAACACTCACGTTTTGTGATAATTTAGAGCCAAAGCGCTGTGTGTCAGGTCTGCGGGGAAAGTTTAAGCACTTTTTATGCACGCCATCTCACATTATGTTTCTTATATGTTCTTTGGATGAAGCATAGGCTGTGTCGCTGCTAGGGCCTCTGGTTCAGAAAAGCCCTCTGGTTCAAGGAAGTCCTATGTTTCAGACAAGTCTCTTAGTCAGACACGATAAGTGCGCTGAAACCCAGCTGGGCAGTGTGGAGCAGGTGATGGTGCCAGACCGTATCAGGTGCTGAAATGGATTTATATCCAAGGACATTTTTGGCACAGTCTGGTTATGGACCTGCATACACCAGGAAACACTGGCTCTGTGCAGGCACCTGTGGTTGATTGGTACCAGAAGGCCTAGAAAAGAAGTATGCCACGGTTGTGGTGAATTGCTTCCTCCACACTGTGTAGATGAACCTCCACAACACAAGGATCTCTCTCCCTCTCCATTTGGCTCTCTCTTGAAAAAGTTGAAAGAAATTGCAGTGTTGACTTATGGGCTTTTTTTGAGGGGGGGGGGGGTGTCAGACCTGGCTTTGGTAGCAGCCAGTGCTTAATTTGTAAAATAAATTAGTGCGGGCCCAAAGTTTTGCTCAGTTTTGTAGCAATTGTGATTGTGTCAGTACTATTTACTTTTCTACACACAGTAATTTTGCAACTTTGCTCAGTAGCTGTGCATCTGTCGTGTTCTTTGAGTTACTCTTAATAAATGCTGTGGGTGCCGAATTCGCGTGTGAAGATTACTGACTTTGAAAGCTAGCGTCATTTCCCCACTGTTTGTGAGGGATACACCACAATTATGTATGGTATTCCCAGTGTTGACACTGTTTATGTCAGTCATAATAGTTACAGCAGTGCACCTCTGGAGGAAGATGACATGCAGGTTCACCACCATCAGATTAATGATTTTAACAGTATTATGGATTACAGGCTAGACTCTCTCAATAGATCAGATATATCAAGAATGAATAGAGAGTTTGCAGTGCCATTCTGAGATTTATACAAGTGTATGGCCTTAGAGACTTCTGCAGGTCATTGAAAGGATAGGAAAATGGTGTCTCTTATTTATACAAGTGTATGGCCTTGGAGACTTCTGCAGGTCATTGAAAGGATAGGAAAATGGTGTCTCTTATTTATACAAGTGTATGGCCTTGGAGACTTCTGCAGGTCATTGAAAGGATAGGAAAATGGTGTCTCTTATTTATACAAGTGTATGGCCTTGGAGACTTCTGCAGGTCATTGAAAGGATAGGAAAATGGTGTCTCTTATTTATACAAGTGTATGGCCTTGGAGACTTCTGCAGGTCATTGAAAGGATAGGAAAATGGTGTCTCTTATTTTTGACCCGCCCACAGGCACCATTCTTGAAATGGCATTGATGTCACCCAGTCTGATCTCTAAAACTAACACTGAGGTATGCCGTATGATAGTATCCGATCATAATAATAATCATTATGTCAACGTTCAGTCATAAGCTGGATGTAGTCAATACGGAATTGAGTGAATACCGTGAGTATCTGATGCAGTCTAAGATAACCAAGTTGCAGAAAGACTTGAGGAAATTTTCTAAAGAGAAGGTTTACCCCTACATTACTGACGAATATGTCCAACAAAAGTTAGCAGATGGGAATAAGGGCAACTTGCCAGGTAGGAAACGTCGAGATACTGCGAGCAGCTCCAGTGATAGCAGTGACTATGATTTTCCACAACGTAGGAGAGGGAGAGGCCGGGGATATCAAAGGGGACCGAAACCTTTCTTTCCTAATCCCTTTCAAAACTATCCTAATCAGGGTTACAACTGGCCAATGATGGGTTTCCCTCAACATCCAGGTTTTCAGAACCCCCATTTCCAAACGGGTCAATTCCAACAACCACAAATGCCTTTTTAGGGAGAGGCAGGAATACGGGCAGGGGGAAACAGAGAGGGCAACAGAGGGTTACCTGGGACGATCAAGACCAGGAATTGAACCAACGGGTGACCAGGAGCATGGCCCAGAGCACACAACCAGGAACAAGCAGGGAACATCTTTAGTGGTTAATCTTTCGTCATTAATTCTCACCAAGACTCAGGAGGATCTTCTTAACAAAGGCCTGGGTTTTGTCCCCACGAATAACCTGGATCATTTCCAACTACGTCAAGAGCTGGCAACCTTTTTTAGAAGTGTCCGCCTTAGAGTTTTCTTTGAGAACAGGGAGGATAGGAATCTGGCAACAGGAGATACAACCCTGCGTCCTAAATCTACTTTCACACCACAGCTTTCTAATCTCCCGCAGGAAATAGGCACTTTTGAACATGCTGTGATTCATGATTTGGAGAACTTACGAACCAAGGATAGACGCTCTTTCTCCAATATGACTAACATTGAGAAGGCGGCAATGAAGGAACTCCATGACAATCCGACCATTATTTTGAAACCGGCGGACAAGGGAGGAGCGATAGTGGTTTTGGATAAGATCACGTATGACAATGAATGTCTACGTTTACTTTCGGATGATAGAAACTACCAAAGATTAGGAGTAGATCCTACACCCGACATTACTAAGGAAATTGCCACCCTGGTGGAGGAAGGAGCAGTGAATAATTGGATTTCCAAACATGAGGCAGAATATCTTATCAAGAATCAACCGAGAGTACCATACTTTTATGTTCTTCCCAAAATACATAAACCTACCCGACCACCACCGGGTAGGCCGATTGTGTCGGGGATCGGATCCCTTTTGGAGCCGCTATCGCAATTTTGCGACTTCTTTCTCAAACCGCTTGTTCAGAAGTTACCAGCATACTTGCGGGATACGTTGGACATCTTGAATCATTTGAAAGATCTGGATTTCGATCCTCTTAGTGAATTCCTTATAGGTCTTGATATAGAGGCGCTATATACCAACATACCACAGAGAGAAACCCTGAGGGTTCTGGAGGATATCCTGTTTGCAGAAGACTGGCAGTATCAAACACCACGGGCTTTTATATTGAACCTGGCTGAGATAGCACTGACCAGGAATTACTTTGAGTTCGAGGGCACCATCTTTTTACAGACCCATGGGACTTCGATGGGCAGTACCTTCGCCCCAAGCCTAGCGGGTCTGTATGTGGGTGCCTTTGAGAAAGAAGTGATCTTTGACCCGGCTTGCCCGTGGAGAGAGAACATCAAGGTATGGCGGCGGTATATCGATGATGTGCTTCTTGTATGGAAAGGTGATGAACCATCAGTAACCCTCTTCCTGGAGTGGTTGAATCAGAGGAATCCCTTACTTCAGTTTACATCTTTGGTTACGAAGACAGGACTACCCTTCCTGGATCTAATGATTATACCGAAGGGAGGAAAATTACATACAAGAGTCTATCATAAACCCACCGATAAGAATGCCTTACTTTCTTTCGAAAGTTTCCATCCGAAATCTCTAAGAGAAAACCTACCAGTGGGCCAATTCTTTCGTCTTAGACGAAATTGCACAGATATATCTTGCTTTAAAGAAGAAGCCACCACCCTCTCTAAGAAACTGTCCCAGAGGGGATATCCAGAACGGAGTATTAAGAAAGCTAGGAAAAGAGCTATAAATACTAACAGAGAGAATCTCCTGGAGATAGCAACGAGACCCAATGTGAATAAACCAGTATGTGTCACTACCTTCAATACGGCGTCGCATCAAATCAGACGAGTAGTATTGAAACACTGGAAAATACTTAATACCAATGGAATGAAAATTGACAAGCCTTTATTTTCTTACAAGAGAAGCGCCAATCTAAAAGACATGTTAGTACACACTAGACCTATTCTTTTGCCATCAAGTAAAATAACAACTATAGGTCAGTTGCCTCCAGTACGGGGTCATTCAAGATGTGGGAGTTGCAATGTTTGTCACCTCACAAACAACACAAAATTTATTGATGTTGGCCTTGCGTACCCCTGGGAACAAAGGACGCAGACGAATTGTAACTCAGAGGGTGTTATTTACCTCATTACCTGTCCATGCCAGATGCGATATGTAGGTATGACTAACCGGAGGGTTAAGACACGCATCATGGAACATCGGAGTACCATAAGGTGTGGGAGGTCTAACACGAAACTGACAGCACACTATTTGGAACATAATCATACTGTTGAAGAGCTAACATGGACTGTTATAGAGAAACTGATAGTCAATAGCTATACAGGGGATAAGACTAGAGCCCTGTTTTTGAGGGAACAAAAATGGGTGTATCGCCTGCGGAGCCATGAAGTGGGGCTCAATGACGATATTCCTTGGAATGCTCTAAATTGCTAATGATTGGTGCCAATTCCTGGTATATCGCCTTTCTCCGTCCATTGTGCATTTCTATCACCCCTTTAGATGAACTATATTCTGGCTTTGGGGATTTATCCACTTGATGGCATCTTACTACGGTTGTTTCTAATCGGGGTATATGTCAAGTTCAGGTTTAATTTCAAATGGGGAGTTCTCCTTATAGCAGTATAATTTAATACCTGTCTTTTTGTCTCATTAAGTTATGATATTGATTTGTCCCCATTCATTAGTGAATTAATTAAACATTTAATCTGGGTAGGATCACCCTTTCTATATGTTTTTTTTGAAAAATATTCTCTATACGCACTGATTCTGCCACGGGTGACGTCACCACGTGCACGTTGCACGGTGGTTGATGAGAATCAAGCGTATGAAATATATTGGAACGGAGGGCGAGCGGTCTAGATGATATACTGAGACAGGGTCACAAGGGATGTTGGAATTACGTGGATTACGTACATCAGGTGACCGGAACTATGAACTTCCGCTTGAGAGGGATAAAACATCGTACGCTCGACTCCGCTGCCACTCTTCACGGCGGACGGAGACGAGCAGTATTTGCGGAGAACCACCCTTGATGTAGTAAGGAGGGGGACTGGTGTGCTGTGGGTGCATACATGAGTCTAACGGGCTGATATATGTGGGTTGGATTTCATCTACTGTATAGAACACCCAAGGGATTACTGAGTGGCGTAGTCATTGTCGAGTGAATACCAGGAAGTGAGAGGCACTCTGTTGACATGGCTGAATGCTAGAGAGGAGGACAAACGATATATCCAGGGCTGGAGATGTAGTAGTAAGTTGTCCCAGGGTACCACCAGCCGCGTTTGGCTTCTTAGGGACTAGCAGCTATCACCATCTGCTAATATACGCCAGTTACGCATTTGAAATTACCCTATTTGACATAACCTTGACTTCGTAAAACTGTTAACACATATTAGATATAGAGAAAAGTTCCGTAGTATGGATCCCTATTTTGTGTGTAATGATCTCAATTGTTTTTATTCTCCTCTTGGAAAGAGTGTGACCATAGGGGGTCTCTCCTTGCCCGCCGCCAGTTCAAATTTGACTTTAGGGTAAACTCGGTGAGTAAAGAGATACACCGGACCCCTATTGGACAATGACTGTGGTTGTGTGTACTAATGCCTGTTGGTTGATGATGCTGGAAAGACATACAATAACAAATATAGAAATACATATATATATAATCAATATGTATATGATTATATGAACTATTTTATTGTGGATATGATCGCAGATTTTATTTTATTTTCTTTGGCACAAGTAAATACAAGATGGGATAGACATAATAGTCATTCCTTGGAGTATGAATGACACCATGGTTGGTACTGTGGCTTGCGTTATTTTTCAATATGATTTAGTGTTGACCTACAGGAGATTACTATTCCTGATGGGTTGTCCTCTTTTGTTTTGTTTGTCTTGTTGGTTCCTTAGTAACTACACGATCCATGGGAGAAAAAAACCCTGAATACGTAAGGAACTAATTTTTAATTTTCTCTCATCTCAATTGGAGGTGAGGGAGAACTCACTGGGAAAGGTAGAGTCCTGAAGAAGGCCGGCGTGACCCTATATGAGGGGCACACATTGGCGGCCGAAACATGTTGACCACTTCGCAGTATAGGAGGGGTGTTAGGAGCACATAGAATCTCCCATTCACCATCATCCTTCACACTTTTATTCTGGCCGGAAGATCCAGGAATTAAAGTTTCAGGCACAGCGATACTTCCGAGCTAGTTTTAATTCACTTAACTGCACCTTCACTACCGTCCTTCCCAGTCACTACAGAATTTATTTGTGTCTTTCTCTGTGTTGTATTGTCTTCCCCCACCCTATTGCTCCACCCCAGGCGTGGCTACGCCGGGGTGTTTTTTGTAGCAGCCCAATGATGAAGCATGTCACACATTTGTGTGAGTGAGGGCAGTATTAGAACGTATCGTATATGCCAGTACGTTACATATTTTATTACTCCCTACTCCTTCTGGTGCATAAAGTATCCGATCATAACCTTGTGTTAGTGCAGAGAGATACCGGGGATGTAAAGACACACCTGCAAGATGGACTTTTGATTCAGTCCTTTTGAAAGAACAATCTTATTGTCAATGTGTGTCAAATACTATAGAAGAATTTTTGGAAAATAATTTGAATGGTGCCTCCATAATCATGATCAAGGATATGCTAAAGGAATGTTTGTGGGATGACTATTCATATGTCAGTACTTATAAGAGGTCAGCGTACAAGATGTTAGAACAGGTTTAGCCGAACTACATGTAATGAAACATCACATTCAACATTTATTAGGAATTCTGATCATACTAACCAGGACAGATGATTGAATGTAGGCATAACATTGGACATGTCCGAAGTAAGAAAGCTGCTACTGCATATTTGGCAAGCAGACGGTAGACAATGGAGTATTGAGACTCAATCGGTTGCATACGAGCCTACAAAATTAAAGAACAAAGTAACATTTCATTAATAGCCCAAATTAAGGATGAGACTGATTGAGCTGTTAGAAGCCCTCATGCCATTTTGGAACTGTTTCAAAATCAGTTTAAAATAATATACTAAGCAGATAATCACTCAGATCTATCTAAAATGGGTACTTATTAAAATGATAAAGATTTTCCCCAGGGCTCTGCCATGCCTACCGGTGATGATGGCGAGGGAAATGTACAATCGAATTTTGAGGGAGCACATGCTCAGTACCTGCTTTACAGAACTATGCCAACACCTGATGATAGTAAGTACACTGATCCCAGGGAGCGTGCAAGGAGGTGAACCCCTGGATCAGTACCAGAGTGTCTAAAAAGACATCTGGGGCATTTCCAAAAGGGTGGTCAAGGTCCCTACAAGAAGAAAGAGGAAGCAGATAAAAACCTCAAGGCCCCAAAATAGTTCACAGGGGAAAGAGACCCAGCCCCAAACTGACCAGTAAAAATATGGGTTCTTTGACAAGACAACAGGAAAATTTGTACTCAAGTGCTATAAGTCTTACCGATATGGGCATGTGAAAGGGAACACCAAGTGTCCCAAGAGGGCACAACTCCCCACTAGTGGGCAGACCCAAGGGTTCGCCAGTGTAGCGCTTGGGGAGGAGATTGCCCCAGTTAGTGAAAGGAGTAGAGCATAGGTTATCCTAGTGTCCCTGGGTGACAAAAGGATTATGCCAAAAGCCCACATGCCTTCAAATAATTCCAGGTAGTGGGTCATCATCAATGGAAAGAGGGTGGTGGCTCTGGGGGATACAGGAGACAGTATGACTGCTGTAAGGTGTCATCTGGTGTCCTCAGAGCAGTGAATACCCAATGCATTCCACCAGGTTGTAGTAGAGAGTTGCTACTTTGTGGTTCTGGTTCCCTTTGAGTGAGAAGGGGGAGTCTCTGGTTATCTAAGGGTAGCTGTGAGTCCTGCCATGCCTGTTGATTGTCTGGTACGGAATGACCGAGAGCACACTATCTCAAAGGAAGTGGAGCTCAGGTCTCACCTGGAGATGTTAAGGTTACCTGAGGTCAACGGCAGTCCAAAAGGGGATTCAGGACACCTGGAAAAATGGCCCAGGCAGCTGCCAAAATTAGGAAGGGCAAGAGGCATGAGAAAGCAGCCCCTGGAACTCCCACAGTCCAGGAGGAGGCTGAGCCTGAGGTCCCCACTCCAGAACCTACAGGGGAGGACATTACAGTTCTGGGAGACCTGGCAAGCTGATGGTGTGACACCAGGGAGGAAGCGGTAGAGAGTAGAAAGAGTGCCCAACTTTGTTATGTTATGTTAAAAAGACTTGTTGAGCGCACATACACCAAACGGTTTCTTGGCGCTGAGCCGAAGCAGTTACAGACACTAGACGATGAATTCAGTTGTAAGCCTGGGAGAATAGCCATGTCTTAAGTAATTTCCTGAACTGAGTATAGGAGGTGGCCAATCGTAGTTCAGGAGAGAGAGAATTCCAGAATTGAGGTGCCAAGGTCGAGAATCTGAGGCCCCCATGTTTTTTACGTTTAAAAGAACTAGAGATCAGTAGGTTTTTATTTGAAGAGCGTAAGTCACGGGAGGGGACATACCGCTGTATCTTTGAGGCGATGAAGGCCAGACCACAACCCGAGAGGGCTTTGTAGATGGTGCAGCCCAACTTGAAGAGGCAGCGTTGGGCCACCGGGAGCCAATGGAGGCTCTTCAATAAAGGTCTCACGTGATGGTGCTTAGGTTGACCATAAATAAGTCTGGCCGCTTGATTCTGAACCAATTGAAGTCGACGTAATTGGTATGCAGGAATACCAACATACAAAGAGTTTGCGTAATCAATACGCGACATTACCAGTGCGAGGACGACTTGAATCAGAGCCTCAGTGGTCAAAAATCTGCTGATTTTCCGGATTCTCCGCAGATGAAAAAAACAAACGGAGACCACTGAGCTGATCTGGACCTTCATAGTGAGATCATCACTAATCATGATTCCCAAACTTTTGACCGAGCTCACAGGGGAAGGGGGACACCCTAGTAGTGGAGGCCAAAAGTTAGAATTCCACGGATTGGATGAGCCACCAGTAAGAATAAGCTCAGTTTTATCAGGATTTAATTTGAGCTGGTTGGCATTCATCCAATTACTAATAAAGTTCATTGTGGATTGGAAACTAGCCATCGATGATGGGGAGGCATCGATCTTGAACACTAGCTGAAGATCGTCAGCATAGTTGAAAGTTACGACCTCTCTCTTTCGGAGGGCCAGAATCAGGGGAAAAATGTACAAATTAAACAAGAGAGGTGAGAGGGAAGAGCCCTGTGGGACCCGGCAGGTCAGTCCTCTCTTCCCAGCAGAAAAGTTGGCAAGACGAACTGCTTGGAAGCGATTGCTGAGAAAAGAGGAGACCCACTTCAATGCCAGACCCTGGATCCCGGCACAGCCGACACGGCCGATCAGCAAGTGATGGTCGACCGTGTCAAAGGCGGCCGACAGATCCAGGAGCACCAGGGCTTGAGTGGAGCCCTGGTCGGCCCCCCTCTTAATTCATCTAGGGCTCCCAAGATGACTGACTCTGGTCTAAATCCCGCTTGATGTGAATCCAAGTAGTGTGAATGCTCTAATAAAAGTGCTAAAACAGTTAGCAACGTGGACTTCCAAAATTTTGCTCAGATAAGGCAACAGAGATATGGGGCGGTAGTTGCTAGGTATCGAGGGATCAGCACTCGGTTTTTTCAGGATAGGAACAACTTCCGCACTTTTGAATAAGTTGGGAACCACCCCTTGGGTAAGGGAATTGTTAAGAAGCGACAAAGGGGGATCTGGGCAGTGTAAAAAAGCTTCTTGAATAATATGGGGAGGACAACTATCCGTAGGGGAACCGGATCTGACTTTTTTAAGTAAAGCAAAAAAGGCATCTTGTGTGATGTGAGGGATTTGGTCTAAATAAATTGGGTTGGTTTGTACGCATGGGGAGTGCTTGGGCAGCAAGCTGAGGCCTAGGCAGCTGGTGATACTTCCAGAGTGGGATAAGGGCTGTACTATCACAGTTAAATGAGAAGGGCCTAGACCAACCTAAAGCCTTCATAAGAGGATGTTACTTTCCAGGGAAGAGAGGTGGTGTGCTATTGAGGGATAAGCCTTTGCTGTGGTCTGGGCACTGAAGAAGCTGAGACCATATCTTTTTGGGGCTCACTTCCAAGTTCAGACAGACCACAGAGCTCTCAGATGACTCGTGCAAATGAGGGGTGGGAATCCAAATGGTTGAGGTGGTCCATTTCCCTACAGGGACTGGACTTCATGGTGAAACACTGCCATGTGCCAGATAACTCCAATGCTGATGGTCTAGCCAGGTTCTTCCACCATAGTGATGAGAACTCCCATGAGGGTGTGTTGTTCTCTCCGCTTTCACCTGGGGGGACACATGTTAGACCTGTCAGCCTTTGGTATGGTCTTCCCCTAAACATTTTGCCTTCTCTCCTCCTGTTGCTTAAATTCATTTTTGTTTGCCATGGGACTCTAAGCACTGCTAACCAGTGCTAAAGTACTTGTGCTCACTCCCCTAAACATGGTAAAATTGTCTTACACCCATTTATCACATTTAATTTACCTATAAGACCCTAGTAAAGTGGTACTACATGTACCCATGACCTGTAAATAAATGCTACTAGTGGGCATGAAGCACTGATTGTGCCACCCTCTTAAGTAGCCCTTCAAAACATGTCTCAGGCCTGCCATTGCAGCCTGTGTGCATTTTTAAATTGCCAATTTAACTTGGCCATATTATACTCTTTGCCAGCTCCAAACCTTTCTTTTTACTACAGATAAATCACCCCTAAAGTAGGCCCTAATCAGCCGTTAAGGCAGGATGCAGTGTATTTGAAAAGTTGGGCATGTACGTTTAAGTTTTACATGTCCTGGGATTGAAAATCTCTTAAATCCATTTTTTACTATTGCAAGGCCTACCTCTCCCACAGGATAACATTGGGTTACCTTATTACATTTAATAAGCGATACCTTTTTTTGGGAACAGGTATGAATATCATGTTTGGTCTCTAATAAATTGTCATTTAAAATCCTCTTTGATGGTAAAGTCAGATTTTAATTCCAATTTCTGAAAATTCATCTTTTAGAAAGTTGGCATTTTCTTGTCTTAACCCTTTGGTGCCTTCAACCTGTGTCCTGGATCACATGACTACATGTATTTGGCAGTTGACCTTTGTGTATACCTCCCAGACAATGAGAAAAAGGTTGACTAGGTGTTGGCAGGATGGGCCAATCTGCTAGGATGGGAGGGGCGACACTGCTTTCCACTCCACTTACATTTCAAAGGAGCAGCCTCAGCACACTCACAAAAAATTTCATACCAGGCTTTTGTCATCCCAGACCTCTAGGAGCCTGGGCAAAGGAAGGGGG
Organism: Calotriton arnoldi; assembly: GCA_963921515.1. NCBI lineage: Eukaryota > Metazoa > Chordata > Amphibia > Caudata > Salamandridae > Calotriton > Calotriton arnoldi. The sequence goes on from CAWUFW010004042.1 coordinate 1,102,405, forward strand.
TAATTCTAGAACTAGATGACAGAAAGTCCTAGACGTTTCTCCCACTTCACAGGATGGCCCTAGGTATAAATAGTGGAACCTTAGAACAACTCTTGAGCTCACTCCTGGACTGCTTTGTACCTCAGAGGCCTGCCTTGCTGCTACCGGAGAACTACCCTGCTGCATGAAGCCTGAATACTACCCTCAGAGGACCACCTGCTGCTTGAGGCCTGGCTTGCTGCTTGATCCCAGTACTGCCAGAGTGACTCCCAGAGCTATTTGGCTGGCCTCCTGTTCTGAGCTACAGGGACATTTAAAACTCCAACAACCTTGACCCTGCCTGAAGTGAGTCCTAGCCTCCAAGTGGTGCCCACCCAGTCCTGGACCCTTGGAAGTGGTGCTAAAGGTACCCAAACAGCCAAAAACCAAAACTTGAGAATTTTCCAGCAAAATATGCATTGGGAAGCCAAGGTTCATCACTGGTCAGGCTGACTTCACGGTAGCTCCTGCTACATTCTTCTCTGCAGCAGCAAATGCTGTTCAGCAGTTCCTGTTTGGGAGGTTATCTAGCCCCGTGGAGTCCTTGTCGGCTACAGCCTGCAGCTTCGTCCCATTGGAGATTTTTGACTTACAACAACGTGACAAAGTCCGAAAATAGAAATCTTCACTGTGATTTCATCCAGTGACAGCCCGATGACAGCGTCTACTCCTCGGAGACTGCTGGCTGCTTTCCCCCGCTGAACTGTACTTTCTCCAACACTTTTCTTAAATAATTATTATCCTAAGTCCAGATTTAAGCCGAGACTAGGCCCAATCCACTCCATGTATACAAACAGCGCTTCATCGCGGTTGGACTTAACTTTCGACTTTGCCCTTGTTTTGTGCAACCAGATGCCTGTGGTTGGTGCATTATTCTATTTGGTGCTATTTTTCACTTTAAACTTTAAAAATTCATAACTCTGATTCTACTGATTGGATTTTTGCCATTTTGATCTCAAATTATTTATTAGAATGTACTATATTTTTGCTAAACTGATGTGGGATTTTTCTTGTGTGGTGTTTTCATTTTACTGCTGTTTGTGTGCTGCATAAATACTGAACACAGTACCTCTAAGTTAATCCTGACTGCTTTCGGGCCAAGCTACCAGAGGGCAGGCACAGGCTAATTTAGTGACTTTTGTGGTTCATCGTGACTAGGATTGGGTTTGTTGCTGCTTGAGAAGGGCTAACATCCCCCTCAATCCAAAGCTCATTTCTCACATTGTTTATCTATGTCTGCATTACAGATCCATGTCCTGCCAGATTTCTATCATCCTATAGGCCATAAATGTATCCTTTTCAATTAGCGTGATGGATGTCCAGACTATTCCACCTCTCAGCTGATTTATTTGCCTTCTTTACAACCAGATTCATTACACTTTTGGTCTCTCATCATTGGTTTTAAACATAAGTTCTATTGGTCTTCAATCCCATTTCGTGTTTTCATATTATTACCTTATTTTGTATTAGACTGCACCCCAACCCTCTTTTCTATTGATCTGAAATATCATCATTCGTTCTGACAACCCTCAGCTAGGCTCATATTTTTCAGAAAAGATAATTTCCTAACAGGCACAATGTGTTGAGATTGTCCCTCCCTCCTCCCGTAAGCATTTACACATTGTCTCTGTTCTGTAGATAATGACTGCTGAATGTTCACTTCCCTTGCCATTGGCATGGGTCAGAGTCCATTTCTCAGTCACCAATACAAAACTAAACAAATGAATACTATTGTGTAATCCTGTGCAAACAAATCTTCCTTTCTCACCTATGGTAACATTTCCAATTTATTACAATTATCATAAATATACACACAAACAAATTGCATAACACAGAGGCATAATCAGAAGAATTAAAAAATACACAATCATCAAGCTTTGGAAAAAGTTCCATTTGGCCTATATTGTCACTGTACGTTTATGAATCACTATATCACGGACACTTGTGCATTGCAAGCATGATTATGGGATTTAAAAAAAAAAAAAGATTTCGGTGTTCTAAATTATTCTATTTACCTTCTTCAGGAGTTAAACTTTCCATGATCTTCCAGGAATCAATATGAGGCACATAATTTCAAATGCACCATTTAAAATATTCTGAGAACAACAAAAAAAATAGAACACCAGCATGAACCATGCAAAACATATATCACCATTCAAATCTAATACAAACATTGTATTAAATTTAATTTTCACTTTTTTTTCATCTTTTCCACAATTGAATAACATGCAATCACCCTGCCTCATCAAATAAGATGCATTTCTTGTTATAAATATAATTTTGCACAGGATGCCACAGTGCCATAGTTTGCATGTATGACCTCGTCCTTATCCCAATGTATTCAGATGTCTAGATACTTAAGCGTGCCAGGGAGCCTCTGCGGGAAGTCAGATATAACTTTAAATGAATTGGCAGTGAGAGAGAATATTTGTGACTTCCCCCCATTGAAATGGATATCAGAGAGCACCCCTAATGTCAAACTAGACACATCCGGGGATCACAAACATTGAGAATAACGTCATCCGCATAGAGCAAAATTCGTATGTGTTGGCTCATGTATTGAAGGACATGGTGTAAATAATGTTGAATAAGTTTGGCGGCTGGCAATTCCTCTGCCAGCACAAACAGGAGGTGGGAAAGTGGGCAGTCCTGCCTTGTGCCTCTTGACAGGCTAAAGGGATCGGACAGAGCACCATTGTGACATAGTATACCTTTCGGCTGGGTATACAGTAGGCGCATCCAATCCGAAAATCGACTGGCATACCACAAATTAGAAACTCTCGTTCTAGGGAGTCAAATGCCTTTGCGGTATCTAAAATCACTGCAGCAGTATCAAGGTCCGGGCCCAGGTCCTGCAGAAGGGCAAATAAAGTTTGCAACTTATGGGCAGGCGACTGGCCAGGTATAAGACCTAACTGATCTGTTGGAACTAGATATGGCATTATGGGCATCATGAGATTTGTAACCACCTTGGCCAGTATTTTGACAATGCAGTTCAGCAAGGAGAGGGGCAGGTATGAATCACACAAGTGCGGGGCTTTACCTGCCTTCAGAAGAGTAATATTTACAGCTTAATGCATACGTTCCATTAGCACCTCCAAATGACAAGCCTCCTTATACACTGCAAGTAAGCGAGGTTCCACAAGTAAAGCATAGCGCTTTTAAAGTTCTGCCGCAAGGCCATCAGTGCCCGGCACTTTGCACATTGGAAGCGCACCAATGCCTTTCAAAATTTCATCTAGAGTGAAGGGGTGTTTTAGAAAAGTTCTTGGCGCATTCCTTAGCCACCTAAGAGCCACATCTTGAAGATAGATCATAATTCTGTCAGCGAGACCAGACACCCTAAAGGAATACAATGACTTGTAAAACAGAAAAAACTGAGAGTAGGTGTGTAGTTTCATAGCACCCTTTGATCTGCGTGTTCTCTATTGAAATTATATTATTGGCTGCCCAAGCCAACCTAATCACAGTCGCCAAAGATGTTGTATTGTGCACTATGTGCCGCAAAGAGCTCTGAGTTCTTCATCGCAGCTTCTGATGACTACCCGCTCCCGACTGGGCGGTCGTTCCTTTCAAGTCCTGACCTCCAGGTTATGGAATTGTCTTCTTTTTTCCCACAGGCAGGTGCAAGATCTTCTTACCTTCAGGAAGCAGTTGAAGACATGGCTTTTCTTAAATAATATGGTCTGCTGCCCTTTTTCATGCAAGAGTTCGGTTATCTGTCTCGTGGTCTTGTAGCGCCGGGACACTCTGTGGAGTAGCCGTGCATTTTATAATTACCTATTTACATTACATTACATGTTTCAGGCCTCTCACCCTCCACAAATGCAGGCACATGTGCTTGTTTACCCCGGTATTTAATTTCTCTATCATCCACTTCAATATATTCTGAGTACTTGGTTCTAATTTGCTCTAGTGCGAAACTGTCATCTCCCTGTGGAAATGCGCTGCTCAGTCTCCTGCAGCCTGCCATCATGTTTTTTAGGTCTCGGCTAGACAGCGCATGCGCTGTCTCAAAGAGACTGTTGTATTCAATATATGGGCTTCAGCCTGTCCATAGGCTTCCCATTTGTTGGCTACATCTTCGCTCTCATATTCATTCTCCCCATTTATCCATGGCACGCCTCTTCCTGTGTTTAGCCCTCCCAAAGAGAATGGACCAATTACTACTATCCATCCAATGCTCCCATTTTAGGAACAGTTTTAGGAAATACTTTTTTCTTTGTTTTAGAGCACTTCACACGAGCACACATGCTTTCATTTTCTCCGAGCTCCGTTTCTGTTGTTATGCCTGTAAATCTTTTTCTTATCTTGTTACATTTGCTGTGAATTCAAAGACTGAGGTCAAATGTCATAAGCTGTTTTCCGAGGGCGCCTCTTTTCTTTTATTTCTCTGACTCTCTTGAATTGACCCACTAGTTCCTTGCACAAGATGGGTATTGAAAAACACTCATATTTATGACTAACGTTCAGGATTCCCACTGCTTTAAGACATCCCTGACTACTGCACCGAGTAACAGCCAAGATAAAGACTGTGGTCGCTTATTAATTAGCCTGTTCATAACCAGTAGAAAATGTTATGCGGGTGTAGCCAGTAGAATAGAGCTTGGTTAAAAGACCTTCCCATTCCACAGTAATTGCTTTGAATCTTAAACAGAAGTGTAGAGTAAAGCCTTTCAATGTGTAAACCTTGGATCACAAACGCTCAAGTGGCGGAGGCGGCCACTTCTGGAACAGATATTGTTGTTACTGCCGGGGCAGCTGGATTCATAATTTGCGGGAAGGGATTTTACTTTCTAGCCAATAGGAGGTGTTATCAGATACTAGAGCCAACCTTATTCCTGCTAGTACATTCAGCTTGTCAGTCAGTATAAACTATGTTTTCGATTGGCTCCCCTAGCCTTCAGTTTTTTAAGTATTTTTTAAATTGCGATTCCTTAAATGGAATTGCAATTTAAGAAATCGCAATAAATTGCGATTCTTTTAAATTGCGGGTGCCTTACACCTTGATGCATCGCAATAGCCCTTTTTGCGGGCGCAAACGGCCGATTTTTGCGAATCGCACCGTTTGCGCTCGCAAAAAACGTTGATGCATGTGCCTGACTGTATAGTAGTGTGTACTCTGTAAACTTTCTGCCTCAGGTGATTGTTTTCCGTGGGTTTTTCTCGTTTAGTGCTCCCTCGTTTTGTTTTACATAAATGTACTTCACTACCAATTCTTAATGTGCTCTTCTTTTATTCCTCTTCTCTTCCATTGTGCCTTTCTCAATATGTTGCTTTCTTTATCTGCAAGTCCGGTATTGTTTATTTTAGTGCACTGCCCCATGCAAATGTCAACGCACTAGGCAATAACATTGCATGTTCCGCTTTACTTCCTCTTTTGTCCTTCCTTAAAGCTATTCCTACTCATACATTCTCTTACTTGAGCTTTCCTCCTGCAAATTTTCCATTCTCTTCTATTCTTCTGTGATCCCCCAAACTTTTTCCACTTATTTTCTTTTCCTCATTTTCTTTATTCCTCATATACCATTTTCTATTCTTACAAATACATTGTCAACATCATTGGGTTCATCCAGGGATTTAAATGTGAAAGTACTGTGGGGTACTGAGAGCCTGAACTTCTTTATTTTCAGAACCTGAGTACTAGCACTTCTTGACAGAGGTGCATTACTTTAATTTTGGAGAGTGCCACCACTTTTCATAAGCAAGGATGCATTCTAGGCCAGGGTACCTGCATTTTTCCCATTTGAAGCATTGGATTGAACTAACGATGTGCCCTCGCTCCAGTACTTCCTCAACTCATTATTTGCATGACAACCTGCCGACCGTTGCACCCACATGTTCTTGACAGACCACGTCCTATAAACCCACAATCGAAACAAGAGAATCTCAGTACCCCTCAATCTCATGAGAATCCCCTCTTTAACCCCCAACCCGATGGCTTCCTATGTTCCTTTGCACAGCGAGACTCACAAAGGCGTGTCCTACCTGCACTCCAAAATTCTGTGAGCCCCTACTCTCCCTCCTACCTCCCACTATAACTCTTCCCTGGCTTCTTTCTCTCTTCTCACCTCATTGCTCCATTCTATCCTTCACCTCTTGCCCTTACTTCAGTTTTCCCTCTCCCACCTCCTTTCCCCTTTCACAGTGCTTAATTTGAGCTAGGGGTATCCAGTGCTGGGCACCAGCACTTAATTGCCAAGCACTGGTACTTATGACAGTCTGCCACATGGCGGCGCTGTTTGTCTAAATTAAAGATGAGCCCACAACAGTTGTTTATTAATTAAATGAAAATTTAAAAGGACTAATACCTGCTGCCCAAGCCATTCTCATAGCTTTTGGGGCCTAGAATAGTCTGAAAAGTCACTCTTGTAGGAGTGTGATGGTTAGTAGTTGTGTTGTTGGTACTGGCACTGGCATGGGCTGGCAGGGGCAATGGGTGGTGCAAGCTGCAATGGCCTCCTGAGGTGGGCACTGGCACTTCTATTTTACAAATTAAGCACTGCCCTTTCTTCTCATATAGATAGACCCTTTGATGCTGCGGTGCTTTGGCCTGTGATTTAGTTTTGGCTGCAAAGGGATGCTCCAGGCAGAGGGCTAAAATACATCAACAGTGACAAAGCCAATAGCTCTTGCCAAGACCTATTGGTTATGCCAATGCTTTTCTAATTCAGGTGATCGAGTCCATCCTGGTGCTTATGGAGTCTATTTTGGATTTGATGGATGCAAGGCTGCTCTGCATAGCACAGAGCAGACAGAGCTGTCATGTTGCCATCATTGTCTGCCCCCACCTGTGAGGGGCCCTGTGCCCCAGACAAAGTGTGCTCCACAGCAGTTGATGCCATGTCTTTCTGGGCTTCGAAATGTAGCTTGGATGCTTTGTTGTCGGCCTTCCCAAATATACAGTCTTGTCTCCTACACCTTCACCCAGATGGAGGGAGCAAAAGAAGCTGGAGCTGCGCCAACGTGAAGCAAAAACATGATCAAAGGGTTAACACCTTGTCCTTCTGTCTGCACCCAGTCTGATTTAACTGATACATGGGGGCAGACATCAGGGATGTAGCAATGGAACTTTCAGTCCACACCACAAATTCACCAATCAGACCAGAGGTCCCACCTCTCCCCCAGAGCAAGAAAGAATACTGGCTGGGGGAGCAGGTGGTGGTGGTGGTGGTGGGGGGGGGGGCATTTGCAGACCACTCTCCTGGATGGGGCCCAAAGCTGAACCAGAAGTCGAACTGTCTGGGATTTGGGAGCACCTCCTTGCAAGGTTTTCTGGGCTCCCCGTGTGACCCTGCATTGCTTACAGTCACAGCACTCACAGTCACTGAGGGGTCAGTACGAATTTACAGTACCGGGTGGGGCGAGAAGCCCACCAGCACAAAATCCACGCCCAGTCATCATTGTGACAGAGGCACCTAGGCAGATTTACGCCAAGAGCACAACAGCACAGAACAAGGCCGCCCTGGAGCGAGCAAAACCCCCACGCTGCCACCTCCTGCTAGCCGAAGAGCAATGCAGCGCCCAGAGGCCCATGGTACAGGGCAGAGCACTGCCAACCAATAGACGCGCTCCCACCAGGCCGCTGACGTGTGCAGGTCTTAACCCACACCACACCTATGCCAGACCATCATCCACAAAAGACACACAATTGATGGATGGAATGCAGAACAAATCAAAACATTCACCCCCAGTCAAGAGATCTGGGTTAAATCCATCATTATTTTGCTCACCATGCCACCCCAGTTTAGACCTGGCCATATGCAAATCAGTCTTGACCCTGTGCCTCATGGGAACAGTCCAGCCTGAACTGCCAAGTCAGGTCCTCACTGGACCGTAAACAAGCATCATAGGACCGGTTTCGGGGTTCACCCCTCATCAGCCAGGCTAGCTTGAATCCAGTGGCACAGTGAGCCAGGGACACGCGTCTGGGCATACCATCATCCACGGCACTACAGTACCGCAACTGTAAGTAAGTAGTTTATTCATGCATAGTTATTTAAAACCATAGCATTTAAATTACATTTAAGAAAGACATTCTTATCATACAATGATTCCAAATATTGACTTTAAAACAAAAAATATATATCACCGTCTATGTGATTCTTCATGTGTTGCTATGCGCAGAGTTAAAAGACATTATATTAAAAAATATTTATGAAATATGACCTACTGATGCGTACATAAAAGACAGGGCCATTGCAGCCATTTCAAAACCCTAGAGTCCTGTATGTTATCCTAAAGTGCAGGTGTGTCGTGCTAGGTTTCTTCATAAAGTGCTTACATTTAGCTATAGTATGTGCAAAAGCAAGTTACTGTAAAACAGGTTACATACAAATGACACTTTCTAGAGCCTTCTAAAGTTGCTCGGGAGTAGTTAACAGTTTTTTCCCTGCACTTTTTTAAAACTTCGTAAATCGACAGTCCATCATAGAATCAGTGGATCTAAAACTTGCAATGACAGTACCGAAACTGGCTCACCTGAGACACAGACTCTCACAGGGGACGTCCTTCCGCTCGCCACATCCGCCAAGCACCCAAGGGGGGCCCGCAGGGTTATCAGCACGGCCCCCCCCGCCAGACCATCCTGGGTCGCAGTTTCTCTCCAATGCGCTTGGCGACGGCGTGGCGACTTACGTTTTGGCAGGCCTCGGTTCTCCCCCAACACCAGCACCAATGCGTAACTGGGCAATCTTTCTAAGACTTCCCAGCTTCTCCCCCGTGGACAGGTGCGGATGATATCGGAGTGTTCCCTGAGCTCCCAGGAGTGCGCCCACCCTGCGCGGCGGTCTCTGGCACCCCCGATACACATGGACACGTCGGTAAACGGTATTTTAAATTCTACAGTTGATCAAGTAGTTAATACTATATTTAACCCTGTGGCAGTGAACTTCAGTTCCACCCATGCCTAATGCACATATACCACATGGACCACATCTGTAGTTACCTGCTACCATGGCTGCCTCATCAATACTAATCTGTCTCGCACCTTTAATGTCTCTGTATGGATGAACTAATCTACTTCTCAGATTCCTGGTGCGCCTCGAAGCAAACACAAGTGGGCGCATGGAAGATTTGCCTTAAATGCTGCAGTTCTGGGCAAGTTTTGTGGGGATGATATTGGCATGATGAGGGGTGGCCCTTGACACACATGCGAGGCGTATATTAACACTTACCTGTTATGACTTGTTTGTCTGTCGGTTTGATTGATTGGAAATACCTGACATACAATAAGGAAATTGGACAACATATGTCTGAATTTAGTCTTATGCAGTCATTTATAAACAGATTGAATTATAGATGAGATTATGTATGAAGATGCGAAAGACTGATCCAATGTGCATTTTTATATTATGAATAAGTAATATGACATAAATTCATTTTTTGATGTAATTTTCCGGATTGAGGTGTTTTATGTTTGCCTACTTAGACATGATTTATCACCTATAATATTCTAAACAAGTCAAGTTAAATTTTTATTGTTTGATTATTTAAAATCTTACAATATGTGAAGAACAATAATTCATAATGTAACAAATATATTTAGCGATAAAAAACATGCCTAATAAATTAATCCAAATCATTCATAATATAAAATATAGCGACACATAATAACGTATACTCATAATACAAATTAGCTATTGCATACATCCAATGTTAACTCACAGATTTAGTTTTACAGATCTAATTTTGTCCTTATCATTAATAACTTTTTTACAAAAGCTGAGTTCAAGGCTATGTCGTCTGATTGTAGACTTCTTATAAGCGCTTGTCTACAGTATCCCGCGAATGTTAAAATGCTACTTAAGTATAACTCTTCTTCCTTCCTTCAAGTTTAATACTCTAAACATACCAAGTAGACTGGATAACATCGGTTACAATCAATTTCTATATTGAAATAGGTAAATATACAGTCAATTGTGGACATATGTGTTGATAAGGTTGTAAGAGATCTGTGTTGGTTGAATATTAATTGATTGCATTTAGTGGTAAGGTGTGCAATGAGAGTATTTATTTGTGCTTGTATTTAGAAATTGGGATGATGTAGGTCCTTAAGACCAATTCAGTCTGGCTGGTATTACAAAGGAGTAGTGGCAAATTAAAATCGAAAAGCCCGTACGAACATTGGTATCTCTAGTTACTGGTGGTTATGGTTCTCCAAATTCCTTCTGCACGACTTGAACAAGATAGAGAAAGAACATTTGGGCCCAGATTCCCAAAGGTTTAGCGTTACTTTTGTAATGCTAAACCGACGCTAAACGTTTTTGGGGATTTACAAACCAACGCAAATTGGTATTAGTGTTGGTTTGTATGGAAAAGTAACACAAAGCAGCACGAAACGCTGCTTTGCATTACTTTTCATCAAGGGGGCGTTACATGGGCGTACCCGTGCAACCACCCCTGCGTTTTGACGCTAAACGCTATTCTCAAACATCATTAGAAAGGGTTTAGCGCCAAAAATTAACGTAGCTGAAAAGCAGACCTTAAATGTAGAAATGTTTTCTGTGCAGCACGCATACAAAGTAGGAAAAGCTTTTTCACTTGTCTAAACATAGTATTTTGTACAGCAAGGATACCCTTCCTGTACAAAACCTATGGTAGACTCACGCACACACCCTGGCGCTATGGCGTTAAGGTGTGTGCATGGCGCTCTGCAGCTGAAATCAGTGCCAGCCAGCGCTAGGAAGAGGGGAGGAGAGAGACATTTCTATGTGAATATGGCGTTCTCCTGCTTCCTCCCTGTCACGCAACGCAGCATAGCATCTTTGGGTGCTGCGTTGCATGTCAGCTATCAGAATCTGGGCCTAGATGTTCAAACAATACATGATGTTATTGACAGAGAGGGACTGTAGTGAAGTGGTACTTCCTAAAGGATGTGTTTAAATACCTGTCTACAATTTTATAGGATGCTCTCTAGATGAATGTACTGAGACCCGGTATAGTTTAATGGCCAAATGAAGACCCATTAATGACCCAATAAGAGAAGTTTGCACCTGAAGTAGATGTGCAATGAAGCAACTAAATAGAACTGAATTGTTTTGATGATTTCATAGATGGTTATAGTGAGGCTATAGAACACAGGTATTTAATGAAATACTGTAACAAGAAGGAGAAGGGTAGTTTTGAATAGTTTCCTGATGCTGTGGCATCCTATGCAAAGTTATACGAAAGTCTTTACTTTATGTGATAGGGTGATTGATACTATGAATGTTATTAAATTGTGTAAAATGGTGATATATGTTTTTTGTTGGTCTCAAAATGTTTTAAATGGTGCAGTTGAAAACTGGGTGGATCATACAGATTTTCAGAAGGTCACAGAATGTTGTAGGCCTGAAAGAAATTTAGACCGCCGAAACACGTCATTGATTCTTTTATTCCGTATCTTTTATTCCGTAATCTGCCTTGCCCTGTATTTACTGTTACTTTCTGCTTTTACATCAATTTCAATTGCATGCACCTTATTCTTTTACATGGATTTCACATTTTTTTAAACCAATTTTTATTGATTTTTCGTTCATATTATGTACATCCTACACTGCCATTCTAGAAGGACTTTAGTACAGGACGCCCATTGCAATGCGTATCATTCTATGATAGGAATACATGGTTCAATGTAATAGAAACTCAATGTCAATACAAACTAAGCAAAATAGCAGATCACAAAGACATCATAAGCATTAGTAGAGTGGACATATTTTATGCCTTACAATCCAGTCATGGGGTGTGTGCCATGGTATCCTGTGTAAAAAACATAGGCAGTGATCAACCCTTCTTCCTCATGCAAAACGGACACAGCAGGCACCCAACTCTTCAATCATAACAGGGCAGAAGTATTGCCACACCAAATCTGCCCCATCCCATGTAGGTCCCCAAGACCTAAATGATATTCGTCCTTGTACTGTGAGCGGGAGAGTACTCCAGAAGGCCATCTTTGGGCATAGGGAGGATATGGCCTTAGTCAGGTTCCAACCGATGAGATCCTGGGTAGTGTGGTAAATACAAATCCCCAGGCATCGGAAGGCAAGACAAGGTGGTAAAAAGGTAGTCCCAATCGATGTTGTCAAATGCCTTGTCTAAGTCCAGCACCAAACATGCCGCGTAGGGCCATCTCCATCACCCTGTGCAGCCTCCTGATATTAAGTGTTGTGGATGTATCAGGAATGAAGCCATTTTGTTCTCTGTGTACTAGGTATGGCATGTGTTCCATCAGACGAAGTGCCACAACCTTGCTGAGGATTTTGTAGTCCATCCCCAACATGGACAATGGACAGTAGGACGTCAGTTCCATCAGATCTCTGTCAGGTTTGGCCAGTGATACCAGCAGGGACTCACGCATGGATTGCAGTAGTCTCCCCTCATGCAGGGCAGCCTTTTAGACTTCCAATAATCTGGGGGCTAGTAAAGGCTCATAAGCCTTATAGAACTCGGCAGGGAATCCATCCATCCCCTGAGTTTTGACCGTGGCTGTTCCCCTTATCACCCTGCATATCTCCTGCACTACCAAAGGGGTGTTCACCTTCTCTCTCACTAGCGGATCAAGTTCTAGGCCAGCTAGGAAGTTTGTGATGTCTGCCTGATGCTCCATCTGCAGGTGGTCATATAATCTACGATAATACTCTGTGAAGGCCTCGTGTATGGCCGCCTGGCTAGTATATACACGATCTAGGTGGTCCCTAACCAATGTAATAGGTTGGGTTGGGTCAGCGTCGTGCTGCGTGGCGAAGGAGCCAGGCCAGGAGACGACCTGATTTATCTACTTCCATGAGCATCTTAGCCTGGTATGCTTTGAAATCTTTTCATCGTAGTTGTTCAATGAGGTGAGCATGGTGTTTTCGAGTCTGTTAGTGTGGGCAGCGCTGCAGCGTCCAATCTTGCTGCGGTCTCCTGTGCTCCCAATAGAGCCTCAGTTTGCAACAAATCTCTGTGTAGAGTAGCTCTCGTCCCCACCAATGCCCCTATGTAGGGGCCCCTCAGCACTGCTTATCTTAAAAATAATTGGAGATGGATTCCCTCATTTCCTCTCAGGACGCTTGGTCCTCTAGAAGTGTTGGCTGCAACCTCCAAGTGGCGATTGGGGGTCGTGGCGCCCCCCATCCAATATGCATTTGCAGAGGGTTGTGGTCTGAGAAAGTCTAACCCAGATATTCAGCTTCTAGCACCTGTGCCTGCAATGTATGGTGACAATAAATGTAATCCAGTTTAACATGCAGGTTGTGTGCTGTAGAATAATATGAATATTCATGGGAACCTGGATGCAGTGCCCGACAGCTATCCTGAAGCGACCAGTGGGAAGTCCATTGTGTGAGGCATGCAGCCACCATCACCACCAGGGTGGGTGGTAGTGGGGGGTGAGAGCAGTCCAGGTGCGGGTTTTGGACACCGTTAAAATCGCCACCCGCAACCCAAGGGATATGGGCCTGTCATAAACCACCTACCTGGATAGCAGATGATTCTAATGGGGCGGCAATGCTAGTTCCCTAATCCTCCCGAGACTTGCCCTCGGTTTACAGAAGGAGACACTGCCCCAGTGGCAAATCCCAGGAGGAAGAGGGTTGGGAAGTAGAGACCGTGTAGAGTCAAAGATGCTGTGGCTCGTCTACTCAACAGCAACACTGCAGCAGGGATTCACACCAGTCTGATGATGAGCGAGGTGGGTACATGTGGTAAGTATTTGTGATTTGAACCCTGCACACCAGCAGCTGGAGGCCTGCACAAAGGTGGGTGCAGTGTGTAACCACACTCACTTCAGAGAAGTCCTTTGCTGTTCATTGTTTCCAGGCCATGCTGTTTTCTGTACACAAACCTACACCTTCAGTTAGCACATGATCTACAGACACTTTTCTCTTTTATAGTAATGTCTGCGCCGGGTGATCCAGGGCAGGTGCACAAGGACAGTGAACGTGGCAATGAACCCCATTGGAAATAAGTAACTATACAGATTTATCACAGTGGGTTCAGCTGCTTCAGCTACCACTCACCTGTTTGAGCACAGCACACCAGTGATCCTCTTCAAGTGCCCAGGGTGGAACTGTATGTGTTGTGTCAGCTCTGTTTGCCACAGTATATATATAGCAGTTTTTATTCTCATGGTCCTGCAGCTCAAAGGGGGACAGCAATACTCTGCACCACATGTCACTGGGGAAAGAAGTGCAGTTGCATTGTTCAGAAACATGGATTCCTGCTGGGAAAACCTGCTGGGAAAACCTCTCATGATGAAACCGTTTCTGTTAATTAGAGCACAACACAGAAAGAGTCGTAGAATTGCAGTTTGGACACAAAATCAATCAAGGCAAGCTCCAATCCCTTATGTCTTTATGGCAATTCCAATCTTTAAGTGTTTTCAAAAGACCTGAATGTCTGGGTTCTAATGCAGAGTTTTCTGGTCCCCATTAGAGATTTTACTCCCAAAGCCAAAGTTCACTTGGCAGCTGCCATCGAGTCACTCTAAGGTTCTTCAGAAGGCCAATAAAAGCATAGGCATATTTCTTCATCTCAGACAAAATCAAGGGTAGCTACTGTGATGTCCTGCTTGTCAGGGTACCTAATGATGTCATGGAATGCCAGGGCCAGCGTGGGTACCTGGAGGGCACCTGAGCTGGAAGTACCAGGGCTGAATATCTAACCACACCTGCTCTTGCTGGGGTCATTTATGTGTCTATTCAGCTTACAGTAATGTCTCTCCTAATCGATCAACGGTGTTTATGTATTTCTACAGACTAACCTGCTTGACAGCACCTACCTCCTCTACTTGATAAGGTAGCTTTTGAGAAGATCAGAGAAAACTGAAGTCCAGGTAGCCGCATGAGATGAGTGGCATAAACACCGCCCTCCCATGCACCTGAATCCCTCACTGGAGGTACATCTATAGTTGACTCACAGAATGGGCCAGTCTTCACGCCAGTCCAATGTTTTTTTGTTTTTTTGTGACTGCAAAAAAAGGTAACTCTTGACATGATTTATTTAATTCATACAGACATTCACCACATGGGATCTGGTTTGGGCCACTCACTCCACCCCCTAGGGTGGGTAAATGTCAGCCTGAATGCAGTGGCCTTTGAGCTATACTGGCCAGTCCTTTCATCTGTGAAAAAGAGCAGTTCTTCATCCTCAGTAAAACCAATGTAGCACTAAGCTTTTCAGAAGGCCAATCAGAAAAGCGGTTGTCTATAAGACTATCATCTTCAGAAATATCGTCTGACATAAACACTGTATCCTAAATACTTTTTACAAAAATGTCATCATGTTAGGTGTAAATGATCTTTTATTAGCTCCAATGTGATTATATTTTGTCAACTATATTTAAGCGCAATGTTTAGGTTAGGTGTAATTTTATTGGGACACCTAGAAGAAGAGGCTTAGTTTATTAGTCCGAATACGATGACATAGAAGAATGATAGGGCACCAGTGACACTTTACTGCTAGTGATAAACTGCTGCCCATTATGTAAAAACAGGAATCTGCTTGTATCACTAAAGTTTGGTTTGCAATGCAAAGTGGTGGTCACATGCGCACACTCACCGTCCACCCCCACCTTCGGTGAAGCAATTCTCTCCCGGAGTAAGAAAAAAGTGGTAGTTGTCCAACACAGAGTACCCTAGCTTTAGTCATTCACCAAAAGAAATCCTTGGAGTCCTAGAAGTGTGTGAGGTGGCCCTAAGAACTCTACTAGTACACATTAGTGTGGATTCTCTCCTGCGGTGTGCTGCTGATCATAGGATGCTAACTTTGAATGCATTACAATTGTCACTTTTTGTAATTGCCCTTTTTAATATAATATGTGTGTTGAGCATTTATTCTGGTTTTATTTGTGCTTCCTGATTAATTTGTTTTCTCTGCCAGTAGGAATGTCTCCTACGTCTACACAACTCATTCTCTCCCTCATGGACACAACGCCCAGTATCCAGATCAAGTTCAGTGCCTGCATGACCGAAACTGCCCACTAGATGAAGACCGACTGTCTAAGGCTCAATACAGGCAAGACCGAAAACATGATCTTCTGAAAGAGCACATCACTGTGGGACTCCACCAGAAAGAACTAGGACTGACCCCCACCCCCACCACTCACGCCAAGAATCTCGGGGTGATCATCAACAGCAACCTCAACATGACCACCCAAGTCAATGCCATCATTGCCTCATGCTTCCATACCCTGAAGTTGCTGAGAAAGATTTTCAAATGGCTCCCAATCATTACACGGAAAACTGTCACGCGATGCCCTAGTCATAAGCAAGCTGGACCACGGGAGCACCCCCTCTGCCAGGATCAACAAAAGCTCACCAGAAGGCTGCAGACCATTATGAACTTGGCAGCCAAAATCAATCTCAACCTCCTATGCTGCACTCATGTGAGTGCTCATGTGAGTGCCCTATCGTCTCATTGAACTTAATATTAGAAAATCAGCACTTGATGTGAATATACTTTTGTAATCAATATTTATAACACAATATTTGTGTTAAGCAATGTTTCTGGAAAAGGTGTTCTAACATACAAACCACTTTTTGGTATTTCTGTGGAATAGGTGGGGGCCTATTTGCTCAAAACCCCATGTTAGCCACATCCATCTAAAGATATTGCTTTCATTTCAAGCATTGGAAAACTCAGAATTATTAGTTCTTGTAAGTTTTTGAACCCTATTAGCATAGGAACCAAAGCATGTTATAAACATATCTTAGAGAAATGGTTTAACTTGCAACCACAGCTGAGCTAAAGTACAGCTGGAAATTGGAAAACTCTCTTTTAGGTTAGGATGTGGAGAACACATGCAGCAATTTTGCACACTCAACTCGTTCTGTCAGCTTGCATAAAATAAAGTACGAAGCTCACAATTATTTTGAAACCTGGTTTCAAGCTTATTATATTAATAACAAGTGAAGACACTTAGGCCCTCATTGCGAATGGCTTGTGAATTCCAGAGGGCCCTGTAACTGAAGTTACCGAGCCCAGTGGAATTACAATTTGTTTTTTAAACAGAGATTTCAGTTGCTGGAAGCAACTAAAATCTCTGTATGAAAGACCAGGGCAATTCAAAGCACAAATACAAGACAGGTTCACAGGGTTATATAGGGTTTGTAAGTTCTCAAAAAACACATGATACCCAGAGGGAAACATTGGGATGAAACTTTTAATGATTTTTGATTGTGTACCTGCCATGCAGCAACTCATACGGTAAAATGTATCTGAAATGTTCACAATCTGAGATTAGGAACAGTGGTTACTTGAACACCACAACTGAAGGAACTCCACTGGCTCCTCATTCACAAACGAGAACAAATCAAACTTCTCAACCACACTTTCAAGGCACTACATAACCCTAGCCAGGCATGCCGCAACAAATGTATCTGTTTTCATAAACCTTCCAGACACCTCCACTCATCTGTACTCATACTTGAACAAATCCACGCATATGAAAAACCAGATCAGCATTTGAGCCTTCTACATCGCTCCTAAAGCATGGAACGACCTATCGCTTCACAGAAGAGCTTCGTCCTCACTTTTTGAATTCCAAAAGAAGCTGAAGATCTGGCTTTTTGAATGCTCCCACTAGGCCTTAGGTGACTCACACTTGGTCACATTTGCTCAGTGCCTGGTTACCCTCTCGGGCAATAATGTGCTCTACAATTCTGCATAACAACACAGCTTAGCAGTCAGAGATAATGTACTGCCATTCTTCGGACTAGTCTGTATTCCTGCTTCCTTGCTGCCACCATCATGGGAGTGACCTTTTTTGCACTTTAAGTTGATCATCAGCTCAATGTCTCCTGTCATGTGCACACCTGTTCACCATTATGTAGATGGGAATGCTGCACAGCAGCATTGAGCTGCCATTACACCAGCAGCACATCAAAAGCAAACCTATCTATGCCTGCCCACACTTAGGATGCGCAAAAGGGTGAGCATGCTGGGAACTTTATTAGGACCTTTTTTCTGTGTCTGAGGCCTTGCAGATAGAAGACTTTGATGGCTCCCCTGCTGCTGTGAAATCTGCGCCTTTGGGGGGGTTACATTCATGATTTCCCATGCTGCCAATGTTAACCTCTGCAACTGAGGAGAAAAGGAAAACAGACCCCTGTTTCCCACCTTCTCCTCTAAATTGTACTTCCGAGAATAAGGGGATATTTAGAATCTGACAGGCCTATCAAATAATCTCCTACTCTTTCAGAAAGATAACCGACTCAACCCTAACTCCTTCCCCCAAACGACTACACATAAATCATAGGATTTTATTATGATTTATTTTGTGTAATCATATATAAAGCATGTGAATAAAGATTGACATCATAATAATGGATAACTGCAATTCTGATTATTATCAAAGTGAAAACAAAATAAAGATCCCAAACCTAATTCATCAAACATCCCTAACCAGTCTCTTTAAAACTCCTTATTTGCCTCATTTCATTATGCCGACCAGAAGGTCCTCAGCCAAGAGTCCCAGCAGACAACATGCTTCTATGCACTGAATTTCTCTTTCTGCCCCTCCCTAGTTATTGTGAGTTGGTTTACCATTGATCTATTATATATTCGATATTCATAGAGCACGTTGATACCCACCAAGGGTGTCGTGTTGCTAAAGCACAATAAAATCAATGGAAATGATGAGTTAGTTTAAAAAACAGCTTTTGAGTTTTTATCTCTACTTGGTGTGGTACAAGAACATCATTCCAACATTATACCCCGACATAAGTGTTGTGGCCCATGTATCATCTACAAAACTGTCGTCTCATTGAAGTTATTATTAGAAAATCAACACTTGATGTGCTTATACATTTGTAATCAATATTTATAACACAATATTTGTGTTAAGCAATGCTTCTGGAAAAGATGTTCTAACATACAAATCACTTTTTTGGTATTTCTGTGGAATAGGTGGGGGCATATTCGCTCAAAACCCGATCTTTGCCACATCCATCTAAAGACATTGCTTTCATTTGAAGCATTGCATAACTCTGGAGCCAGTATGACTACTCTAAGGTGTCATCTAGTGTATTAATAGCAGGTCGCCCCCAATAGAGTCCACCAGGTTGTGGTAGATACAATTGTGAGAGTCACTACCCAGTGGCTCTGGTTCCCTTTGAGGGGGTGGGTCTTAGGTTCCCTGAACGTAGCAGTGGGCCCTGCCATGACTGTAGATTGTCTGCCAGGGAATGACTTAGACCACACTGTCTGGAAGGAAGTGGAGCTTAGGTCCCACCTAAAGATGCTATGGTTGCCTGAGTGGGTGTGCCTGACCACAAGGTCAATGGAAGCCCGAGAGGGTAGTCAAGGAGCCCTGGAATCTGGAAAAATGGCCCAGATAGCTGCCAAGAAGAGGAAGGGCAAGGGGCATGCAAAACCAGCCTCTAAAACTCCTACGGTCTAGGAGGAGGCTGAGCATGAGTGCAATGCCCTGGAACCTACAGGGGAAGACATTTCTGCCCTGGGAGACCTGCCTGAATAGCATGCAGGGGGTGGGCCAACCAGTGGGTAGTTCTGCAGAGCTCAATAGAAGTTCCCCATTCTTGAGGGCTTGAGGCGGCAAGCTGAGGCCCCAGCAGCTGGATACACTTCTGGAGAGTACCTAACCTATTAGGAGAATGACCTCCTCTATAAGAACACTAAGGTTCTTGAGTCTGAGGCAACTCATGTGTTGGTGGTCCGCCAGTGCTACAGTCTTCCTACTGGGTCTGGTGCATAACATACTCCTTACAGGACATCTGGGGCAGGACAAGACGTTTACTAGGCTTGTCAGCCACTTTTATTGGCCCTCCATGAAGACAGCCTCAGAAGCATTCTACGGCCCATGTCCTACCTGCCAGGCCAGTGGGAAGTTAGGGAATAAGCTCAAGGCTTTCCTGGTTCCCTTACCAGTTCTTGGTGCCCCATTTGAAAGGGTTGGCATGAACAGTGTTGGACCCCTGCCGTAGCCAACAGGTTTATCCTGGTCTTGGTGGTCCATGCCACCAGATACCCAGAGGCCCTACCTCGAAGACTGTAACTGCACTTGCAGTACCTAGGGCTTTGATGGGGATTTTTACCCAGGTGGGGTCCCCCAAAGAAGTAGTGTCTGACAGGGGCGTAATCTTCATGGCTACTTACATTAAGTCAATGTGGGATGAGTGTGAGGTAACTTACATGTTCCCCACACCCTATCACCCTCAGATCAATGGGCTTTTATAAAGCCTCAACACAACTCTTAAAGACATGAATATGGGACTACAAGAAGGCAGAAGTGGAACATCCCCTTGCCATGCCTCCTTTGCTCCTACAGGGAGGTGCCACAGAAAGGATTTGGGTTCAGTCCCTTTGAGCCCCTGTATGGCCACTCTTTTAGGGGACCTCTCAATCTGGTGAAGGCGGGGTGAGAGCAAGCTCCCAAGAAGCTCCTCTAGGATATGGTTAATGACATGTTGGCTCTCAGGAACTAGATGTAGTGCTTCTGGAAAAGGCCTCGGAGAACCTGGAAGGCACCCAAGAGATACTGAAACTCTGGACTGACCAGAAGGCCACTCTGGTCGAGGTTTAGCCTGGCTAAAAAGTGTGAGATATGGAGTCAGGGCCTTACAGAACCATTGGTCTGGGTCTTATGAGATTAAGGAGAAAATGAGGAAGGTTACCTACCTAGTGGACCTCAAGACCCCCAGAAATCCCTTAAGAGTACTCCATGGTAACTGTCTCAAACCCCACTATGAGAGGTCAAAAGTCACAATGCTCCTGGTCACAGATGATTTGGTGGAAGAGGAGAGTCAGCCTCTTCCCAACCTCCTAACTTCCAGGGAGCATGAAGGGTCACTGGAAGGTGTCTACGTCTCCCCAACCCTGCCCACAGAACAGAAGAGAATCTTACACCAGTTCTTATGGCTGTTTGCATCTTTAGTTTACCTAACCCCTGGGCTCAAACATTTGTGCACCCATGATATTGATACAGGAGACAATATTCCTGTGAAGAACACAAATCTGATAAGGTGAAAGCGCCAAGGAGGAAGCATCCAAGATGCTTGAATTGGAGGTGATTGAGCACTCCAATAGCCCTTGGTCCAGCCCTGTTGAGCTGGTACCCAAAGCCGCACCTCTGGACGCTGCCCCAGAACTCAGATTCTGTGTGGACTACAGGGGGCTCAACTCATTTACAAACACTGATGCACACCCCATCCCCAAGCTGATGAGGACATAGATAGGTTGGGAGCTGACAAGTTCCTCAGTACTTTTGATTTGACTTCTGGGTACCCCAGAAGGCCACTCCCAATTCAGGGTAATAAAATAAACATGTGTGTTTTTAAGGCACACACTCACCCAAAAGGGTATCTTGGTGCTGAATAACAGATGTTTATTGCTATCCAACTCAATGATGCTAATTTTATAAACCTCAGAAGGATGAAAGTCTGAGTGGACCCACTGGGATTTGAACCTGTGACCATGAGGTCGAACACTGGCCCCTACAGTGTACACATTATTCCACTAAGCCACCAGACCTCGCTTATGCCCATTGGGCTAAAGAATGCCCCTGCCACCTTTCAGAGGTTGGTTAAAAGGGTCCTAACTGGGATGGAGACTATCAGCGCTAAAGAAAATACTATCAAGAGATGCCAATTATAGGCCTCACCCAGTCTTTATCATTGGTGACCTCATTGAACCCTGGTAAGATAATACTACCAGGGCGGACTCAACCTCAATTCAGAGGGAGTTAGATAAAACTAGCTGGACGAAAAGGGATCCAGATCAACTAAAATTACCTTAAGGTAAACTCAGGATAACACCTTTATTAGTGGGTATCTCCGTTATATCTAAAAAACGATACAAGGATGCGGTATGGGCATACTGGCCCCACTATCCATCATAAGCCAACATGTTTCTGCCCTAATGTTTCTGGTCGGGGCATTCTTCAGGGCCAGTAGGGATCCCTATTGCTAAAACTCACATTAAATCATTGAGTATAAAAGGAATAGGTGTCAGTGTGTGTCCTACCTTGACACCCCAGGATATGCTTCCCTAACTTTAGGGACAGAGAGCTCAATGGTCTGGGTTGAGATAGTATTCTCTGTAGTCACACATGTGTCAAGAAGAGGCATACCATGTGGAGCACCTAAATGCGTTCCCCGGTTACAAGTTTGGGATTTTTCTCGTGTTGTGTGTTCACTTTATTACTGTTTGCGTGCTGCCTAAATACTTTACACATTGCCTCTGAGTTAAGTCTGATTTCCTTTGAGACAAGCTACCAGAGGTTTAGGCGCATGTTAATTTAGTGACTTTTATGGCTCACCCTGACAAGGATTGTGGTTGTTGTTTGAGAAGGGTTTCCACCCTCCTCAACCAAAAACTCAGGGGCATATTAGCAAGGGCACTATCGCCGCTTTAGCGGCACTTTTTGCCGCTAAAGCGGCGATATTCATATCGCCCTATCAGCAAACTGTCTCTAACAGGAGTTAGCGACAGTTTGCGGGCATTAGCGCCCGTTTTATACCGCTTTGCATGTCAGCGATATTTATCGCTAATGACATGCAAAGTGGGCGTTCCCGACGAACAAACCTGGGAAACACTCGCTAACAGGCCTATCGCCTATTAGCAAGGTGGCCATGGCCCCAGTTAGCGACGTGAAAAGTCGCGCTAACCGGGTCATCGCCATTTATTTAACACCTGCAATTAGCAGGTGTTAGCCATACCTAACATGGGGGGTGGATTATGCTGATACGACCACAGGGTCGTATCAGCAAGATGTTCTCCTTCTCCATGCAACATCGCTGGTTTTTCAGCGATGTTGGCCCATTTCCCCGCTATCGCTGGAATATTCATCGCCTTAGCGCTAATCGTTGCTAATACAGCGTTAGTGTGGCGATATATTCCAGCGATAGCCGGCGATAAAAAAAATCACGCTAAGCAGGGTTAGCGATGATTATCGCCTCTTCTTGCTAATATGCCCCTCAATTTCTTACAGTGGGTAGCTGTAGAATTTGGGCCCTTAGCTCAGCCGTCACCCATGAAAATCTACCATACCCTAGAAATTCAAAATGCTAGACAGCCAGAGGAGGTCAGCATGGCATGACTTGCATATATTTCACTACATTTTCTTACCCTAAAGCCCTTGCAAACCTCAAACTTTGGCTAAAAACATACTTTCCTCATATTTCTGGGGTTCCAGAATCTGTGGGAATCCACAAATTTCCATTCACCCAGCATTTTCAAACACCTCCTGATAAAAACTGTACACCACTTGTGTGGGAGGGCCCGGCGCCCGCAATGGGAAAGACCCCAAAACACAACATGTACACAAGTTTTTCTTACATTCTGTTAAGAAATGTTTCAGAATGTGGAGGTATCTACAAATTTGCCACAACCAAGTTCTCCCACACATCTTCCATAAAAAAAGGTGCTCCACGTGTGTGTGGGCCCAGTGCCCCAATAGAAAAGGCCCCAACATGCAAAAGGACAGATCATATTAGTCCACTCAAAACCAACGATTTTCTTTGAAACATGGGTAGCTGGGGATTTTGGGTCTGGGATTGCCACCACCCAGGAAAACCTACCAAACCCAGACATTTGTTAAAACTAAGGACTCCTATTGTCACTTGTTTGCTCCGTTCCTGTTGCAGGCACAAAGCCCAGCCACACAAGTGGGGTAGCGTTTTTATCTGGATGAATGGGGGAGCACTGTGGGGTGGGAATTTTGCATATTTCTGTAGATTCTGGAAGTTTCAGCCACTGAAATGTAAGGAAGAAAATATGGGTATAGCCAAAGTCTGAGGTTTACAGTGCATTGTGGGAAGAAAATATCCTGGGATCTATGCAAGGCACATCACTGTGGAATTCCTACAAGGGTCTTGTTTTTAAAAACGTCTGGGTGTGGTAAGTTTCCTTTGGTGGCACTGAGTCTGGGCCCAAATGCAGATGTCTCCTTGTTGCGTTTTATGGCCTTTTGTGTCATGGTTACAAGGCCAAGCCACACACGCTTTGTAACATATTTATTGGGAGAAGTCTGAGAATGCTGGGTGGTAGGAACTTTGTGGATTCTTGCTGATTCCAGAAGTTTAGGTCATAGAAATGTAAGAAATATTCGTGATTTTAGGTTTGCGGCACATTGTGGGTAAGGCAACGTCGTGAGAGATACACAAGGCACAGGTTTAATAGGTTTCCTGGGTGGCGACCAACCACGAGTCCAAATAGTGCAGCCATACAGCATGACAAGAGGGATAAAATTAGAATATACCAATACCCTTATGGCCAATGTTAAAACAATGCTCAAAATAATTGAGATTTCCCCTTGCTTGCCACAGGGTTGGGGGTGCTTTAGACCCCAGGGATCAGAAAGACTGTTGATGCTTTAGGGGTAGGGTTCAGTATGAGGCAAATTGGGGCAAACCCTTTCTCTGCCCCCGGGGAGGCACAAAGATTGGCTTGCCCCTTTTGGGGTGGAGGTATGACCCATAGCCAGGGTGGGATGCCTCATCCCTTTGATTTTTCCAAATGTAAAATCCCAGGTGCCTAGTGGGCTCTCTACCCTGCTAGTAGCATATTATTGGAAACCTCCCCAATTGGGACAAAACTCCAGATTCCCCCACAGGAGGCAAAGAGACTAACGTGCCACTTCTAGGGTGTGTTTATGGCCTGACACCAAGGTGGCCCACCCCCATCCTTTTGCTTTCTTTAGCGCATTATTGAAATCTCAGATGTCTAGTGGACTTTCTCTCCACCCAGACTAGGGTCAAACCCTCCAATCTGCCTTTCCAGGAGGGCAGACAGACAGCAATGTTGTTTTTGTAAATTAATCTGTGCTTTCTAGTGGCCTTTCAACCTTCCCAGGGCACAGAAATGTGGCATCCCCCTCCCCAATCTGCCTCCCAATGGGGGTAGAAAACTGCATTTCTCCCTTTTGAGGTGGGGTCATGAACCTAAGCTAGGCTAGGCTGCCCCACCTGCTCGTTTTCTTCAGTTAATGGGCTTTCTGTCTCATAGGGTGGGGGTGTAGATTGTGGGCAAACCCCCAATCTGCAAAAAGACTCATTGCCCCACTTTGGGACTGTGACAAAACCCTATGCCAGGGTGGGCTTACAAAATTCCTTTGTTTTGTTTAAAGTCTCTCTGGTGTGTAATGGACCTTTGCTCCCCATGGGGGCAGATTGGGGGTAAATCTGCCTTCCGGGGGCAGAAAGACTGCATTTCCCCCTTTTGGGATGGGGTGATGGCACTATACCATGGTGGGCAGGGCCAAACCCTTCGATTACTTTTTGGTCAGAAAACTTCCTGGTGTCTTGTGGGCCTTCTACTCCACGAGGTACTTTTCTTTTCAGGTTTACGTGGTGTCTAGTGGGCTTTCTGCCCTACAGGGGAGTGTAGATTGTGGGAAACCCCCAATCCACAAAAATACTGTATTGCCCCCTTTTGGGGCAATGGCATGGCCCTATGCCAAGCTGGGCTACCAATACCCTTTTTTTGTTCGAAGTTTTCCTGGTGTCTATTGGGCTTTCCCCCCTCCCCCCCCAATGGGGGCAGATTGGGGGCAAACTGCCCAATCAGTGTTCCAGGGGAAAGAAAGACTGTATATCGCATATGGGCCAAGGGCGGGCCCTTCCGTGCCCGTCAGCGGCCGGATGAGGCAGGGCCGGGCCTACTCTCTGAGGTGTTCTAGGATGTACTGCCAATAAGGGAGTAACAAGAGGAAGAATAAAACATAACCAGGTGCAAGACAGCCACCAAGTAAGTAACATTGTTATTGCTGTGGTGTACCTTAAGTTGTAATGGGAAAGCGTAAGATTGGCGGGACCAAGACTCTCATCGAACATAGCTGGGCAACCAAGCATTCCACCATAGACTCCTACCTAGAGCATGCGGTAGGGGCCTTAAGTAAGGAGATTGATCAGGCTGAGCGGCGCCTATCACTGTCGGCGCCAGGCTTAATAACCGAAGGAGGCCTGGTGTCATATGCAGCAGATCAAGCAGAGCGAGCTGAGACAGCTAATGGGGTATCCAGTACCCAGGGCATGGAGAACATGAGTAATGATCAAACAGGCAGTCAATCATTGGATATTTTGGGAGGGTCAGTGCGCGTCCCATTAGATCAACAGCTATATAAATCACCAACATCTGAATCTCTCCCCCAGCAGCAAAACGGAAAAGAAAGACCAAGGGGACCATGTCCAAACTAACCAGTGAAATGATACAGGGCCCTCCGGATTCCCAGGTGCCTTTTGAACAATGTTTTGACTTGAACAGCCCCTTTTGGACACTATTTTTGACAAATTGACAAGCTCTGTTAGTGAGTTATTACTGTCTCTCAAAAACAAATTGATAAAAATAGAGGGAGAAATGGAAACTATCATTTCTTATGTATTTAGGACCCAGTCTGCAGAGGGTAAGAAGACGCAACCTAATGCCACACTGCCTATTGGTACTGGGGAGTCTGGGGGGACAAAGGACTTACCTGGTATAAGCCTGTCGAATATGAGAATTAATCAACCTATTAGGCCGTCCAGTATAACCCCCATTCAGATACCAATTACAAATACAAATGCTGCTGTTTACACAGATAGCGATACAAAAGGGGATGATGGACGGAACGTTTGAGCCAATCAAACACTCACCCCCAGTCAACTGATCTGGGTTTAATCCATCATCATTCTTTAGCTCACTCCACCACCCCAGTTCAGACATGGCCATATGCAAATCAGTCTGACCCTGTGCCTCATGGGAACAGTCCAGCCCGAACTGCCAAGCCATGTCTTCCCTGGACCGGAAACAAGTCCGGTTGGCTCAAACGTTCCGTCCATCATCTCCTTTTGTGTTTACACAGATAAACATCTATCTAATAGTCAAGTTTATTCACATGAACAAGTAACCATTAATCTCCCTCCAGGATGTTGCCCATATGTGGCAGTTCTGGCAAATGTCCCCCCTCTGAAACGTGGTGATAGAGAGTCAGCAGAAGGTTTAAAAAAATAAAGTGGTTCACTGGCTCAATTCCAAATATTTACTCCCATCAGCCAACGCCAACCAAATTCTATTCACATGTAGAGTGAGGTGGGTCGGCCCACAGGCGAAAGTCTTCGAGGGGGACTGTGTTGTCGTAAACTTTAAAAATCCCATTATAGTAGGAGAAATCCATGGAAAGGCAGCAATATTACCACAGGATGGTCTTAATGTGGTTGTCATCCCTCTAGGGTTTTTCTATCCCATTTACAGAACATTAACCCTCCTCGTGTAAACTCCCAAAATGTACAGACATTAAGGTCCCACCACCCATGATATCCCCATCCTCATGATATTCCTCTATCAAACAGATTCCATGTTCTGAGTAACATAGATGATAATGATTGACTTAGTAAGGAAGTTTACAGTAAAGATGAACACGTGTTATCTAGTATTATGGAGGTCTCTAAATATAATATGTGTAATAATGGTAGTCAAAATGGCCCGGAACTAGATTTTGAGTATAGGAGGGAGGTACCCATGCCAGTCAATACTACCATTAATCAGGTAACCTGCTCAAAACCCAGTCTAGCAGAAGGGGAGATAACAAACATGAACCCCTCTGAAGGCAGAGCGGGAGAAAATTTGGGTTTGCTACATGGAACGTGAATTGGCTTACCAAAAAAATAGGGAACCCAGACTGGATGAACTTTATTTCTGAATATGACATTCTATGTATTCAGGAAACCTGGGTACTCATCATATTTTTCCGAAGCATTACCAACAAAGGCTGGGAGGGCAAAAGGGGGGCTCTTGACCCTTATCTCCAACAAAATCTCAATAACTGTTAAAAAAAAACCTCCTATCCGGATCCACTTTTTCATATACTATGGTTGAAGAAAAAGGGTAAGAGCGATGTGGTCTTAGTAGATTTTTACAATAATATTTTTGACGGTACACGTAGTAGTGTGGTATTGGCGCTTGATCGCTGCCTGGAGCCTTTTTTTAATAGCTTAGATTCTAATTTTATACTACTATGGGCAGGAGACTTTAATTTACAGGCCTGTGCATTTTCTGATACCCTGGTCTGTGGATATTTTGACCAAGAGGGGACCCAGAGTAATCATTTCTGCCACAATGAGTATGGTGAAGCCCTGAACCACATTATTGTTAAATATGAATTACAGCTTTTAAGATGTGGCAGTGGTAAATAACGGAGAACAAATCCCAACCTTTACAGGGAGGAATTAAACTATTATTATTGATCACATATTGATATCTGCGGCACCTAATGCCGCATGTGGCATACCACTCATTAGCACGGTGACCCTAAGCGACCATAACCTGATATCATTATCACTAGATTTTTGGGGCAGTGGCATGACTCATTTAATACAGTTAATAATATCATTGCTAGTAGGCCTAATGGAGTAAGAATTAAGTGGGAAGGAACTGATCCTACCATTATGCAAAAGAAAATTGTTCAGGAGAATTATCAGAGAATTGAATATTGTCTTCAGGAGAGCATTTTACCAAACTCATTAATAAACAAATGTAATGAAATTTCTAGCTCTATAAAATTGCTTTTGACCCGCCATTCTACTAGTGCAAGGGCCACTAACAGGGGATGGTTTGACCCTGCCTGCACCAAAGCACATCGAGCTCTTAAACATGCCCTGATTATTTCCCCACGGGACAGTCTGACGATTAAAACACTTTGGGGCCGATTCCGATCTCGGCCGGTAGTGCTCCGAATCGGATTCGGATTTACCGGATCCGATTCGGAGCCCTGTTTTCTGACCGAATCGTACGCGGGTCCGGCCGAGCGAGTACGATGCAAGCTCCCGCGAAATCGCCGACTGACTCGTACGCGGCTTCAACACGCTCCGACTGACTCGACTCGCACCGCGCTATGGAGACGTTTCCCGGCCGGGTAAGTACGATGCGTGCCGCAAGCAGTCCGACCGACTCGCGCCGTCCGGCTTGAAAGAGCTGTCGGAGCCGGACTTTGGGGGTCCGCGTCGGACCCCCCTGTATGCGTAGGCACGCGAGTCGCACACAGGGGGGACCCATGGGTTCCCCCTACCTGTGCATGTACGCCGCGATGCGCATGGACCCGTACCCACTGTAGGGGGCGCCCTTGTTCGCCTCGCACCCATTGAGTCAATGGGAGCCCGTGTACGCGTTGTACGACCGGCTCCCATTGACTTCAATGGGAGTCCGACCGAATCGAGTCCGATAGCATGCAAATGCATCGTACTCGTCCGGTCGGACTGCTAGGGTCCGATTCGGTCGGAATTCTCTCCGGGTCCGGCTCGGTCAGAGAGATTTCTGGCCGGAATCGGAATCGGCCCCTTTGTCTTCAATATAAACAGGCTCTGGCAGCAAGGAAAAAAACACTACAAGATAAAGCATGGGTTAACATTGCCCTTGCGGCAGAGAGAAAGAACACCAAGCAGTTTTGGAACACAGTGAATGCGCCCTTTTTAAACACCGAAGACATACCAGTGTTCAGCTGTAATGTCCCCTGTGATAGCTGGGTAGCCCATTTCTCTAACATCTTTAGACAGGACAATGAGGACCTGACTGGGCTGGAAGCTGATTTGGGGGTAGCTAAGCTTGAAATATCTTTGGAAGAAGTTATGCTAGCTTTACAGGCTAGCGCCGGGGGGAGGGCCCCGGGACCAGATGAAGTTCCAGTGGATGTATACAAATCTGCCCCAGATCTCTGGGGACCCATTTTAGTTAGGGTTTTTAATACCACAACTACTGATTGTATCCCATCCTCCTGGGAGACATCTATTATTATCCCAATATCCAAAAAAGGGGATAGAGCTGATCCAAAAAACTACCGCCCAATCTTACTCTTAGACTCCTCAATGAAGCTAATGAGTAGAGTCATGCTATCAAGGTTAGAGAACTGGGCAAAGGAACAATCGATCTTAACCCCGGCGCAATATGGTTTTCGGAAACGAATGGGGACTGTAGAACTCCTAATAGGGTAATATACTAGGGCTAAACCAGGAGCTCTTTATCTATGCTTTGCAGATCTGAGCAGCGCCTTCGACCTGGTAGATCATAATCTACTATGGGCAACTTTGATCTCATTAGGTGCACCTAGACCCATTGTGGGGTTTCTATCACGACTATGAGAAACTAACTAGCCAAGTGTGTTTTAACCCACAGGGGGAATGTACAACGAAATTTAAAGTGGGGCGTGGTATCCGACAGGGCTGCGTCTTGGCACCCCTGTTGTTCTCACTATTTATCAGTGGGGCGGACAGTCATTTACAGTCAGTACAGGCCGATACCCCTATGGCTGCTGGGCAACCAATACCAGTGCTGCTCTATGCAGATGATGCAGTACTTTTAGCTAGAACTCCGTTGGCCCTGCAGAAATTGATGAACGCCTTTGGGGAATATATGGCTTCTAAACAAATGATCATAAATAAAACCAAAACGTTTACTATGATATGTTGCCAAAGACGAAAATCCTGTAGAACCCCTCCTTTTATATTGATAATACCCGAATTGTTTCAGTTGATTCCTTTTGTTATTTGGGCATCTCATTTGCAGGAAATGGTTCTTGGCAACAACATATGTTAAATACCAGAGACAAAATGAGTAGGGTCTCCCAGGGGATTTTTAAATTTGCTTCTAAACTGGGTAGTAGACCCATCCGAGAAATGGTTGCCATCTATAATGCCAAAGGTATGACAACTGCAACGTATGGGGCAGGCCTCTGGGGATATGTAAATAGCCACCTATTACAAACGGAGGAAAATAAATGTTTAAAACAACTGTTATGTTTGCCACCCTGTGCACCTAATTTGATAATACACAACGAGGTAGGTCAGCGGTTCCTTGAAGACCAATTATTGATGAAACCCCTTTTATTATGGACATCGATATGGGCAAGGGAAGAGACGAGTTTCACTAGAAACATCATTCTCGACTGCTTAACCATGGATAAGGCTTTAAATATACCTTGGTTATCATATATTGACTCCTGCCTGGGCAAATTATTTAATATGTCAATTTGGTCCGACCCTATCCGGTTTACATCATTATCTAAGAACAGGATTAAAAGTATATTTATTTTAAACAGGCAAGATAAACATGAGTCAGATAATGAGTTTAAATCATCAATCGTATTTTATAAGTCACTGGATAAGGAGGAGGGAGATAACAATTACCTGGTCTCTGTAACCATCTCGCAGCATAGATTTGTTCTAACAAGGCTGAGATGTGGAATAGCGCATCACCTTGTTGCTTTTCGCCCCATGAGATCCTGTCCCCCCAATACATATCCCTGTCCCTGCGATGGACTGAGTAAACAGAGCACTCTGCACTTTTTATTATTTTGTAAGTTGTACCGGAACCCCAGGACATTGTATCTTAAACCTTTGTTATTAACCCAGAATATTAGATCTTATAAAGTGGCGATGAAGCATTTGGTGTCATTAGGCGATCCCTTCCTGTGTTACAATATAGCATTTTTTGTAGTAAACGCAATGAAAATAAGGAAAGCCTATTATTGCGCATCATGAACCTGTTATTCCTTTTAACTATACTACACCAGATGATGACTGACTATTTTTATTGTGTTCTTAGCAGTACAAAGATGATATGATTTTTATGATGTGATCGCTTTTTATTGTATATATTTTATAATGGTATGTTGTTTTTTATGGATGTGCTTTTATGGTTGTTTTATCTTCAACCGAATAAAGATCATAAACTGAACTGCATCTCCCCCTGATGGGGTGGGGTGTGGTAGTATACCATGGTGGGCTGGGCAATCCATTTGATTGCTTTTAGGTAAGAAAAAAACCTGGCGTATGGTGGGCTTACTACCCCCCCCCCCCTCTTCATGAGCAGATTGGGATGAAACTTACCACAGGAGGGGCAGAAAGATTGTAATCTCTCTTTTTGGGTTGGGGCGTTGGCCAATGCCATTGTGGGCAGTCCCTACCACTTTTTATTTTATAGACCTTCTCTGGTGTCTAGTGTGCTTTCTGCACTCTTTCTCCCTGGTAGGCAAAAAGACTGTATTGCCCCATTTTGGGGTGGGGCATAGCTAGGTGGGCTGCCCACCACTTTGTTTATTTTTTTATAAGAAAAATCCATTACATCTGGGGGGCTTTCTACCCATGGGGTGCAGATTGTGTGCATATCCTGTAAACTGCATCAGGGAGGGCAGAAAGATTGTAATGCACCCTTTTGGGATTGAGGCATGGCACTATGCATGGTTGGATGACCCCACACCTTTGTATTTCCTTTTTTTAGACTGTCTCTGGTGGGCTTTCTGCTCCATCGTCAGGGTAGAATGGGGGGTCAGCCCCTCTACCTGCCCCCAAGGAGGACAGAAAGACTGAAAATACAGGGAGGCCTGTTCAAACCCCCTTTAAAGAAATCTCGGGTGTCTAGTATGAGTGCCAGGCGATCACATCCCACTATAATCATCTGGTACTTTGCAGAGTAAGAGAGGTATCCCTGGCAAGCTGATTTTCACAGCTTTCCAGCAATTTCTTCCTTTTTGCACAATCCCTGGCAAGTGCGGGGAAAGGACTGTGTTCAGCCTATTCTATGCTCACATCAAAACCAGTAACCCATTTCCTGGGTGCTGGTCTTACAATTGACACCTTCATGTCACTGATGCAATTGCATCAGTTGCAGGACTATCATACCCCCCCCCCCGACCCAGAGCATGAGAGTCTCTCACTACAACCCAGAGGAGCCCGATGAGGGTGGGCACTGGAGCAGCGCACATCAGCTGCTTCACCAGTGCCAGGCCTTTGAATGTGACCTCCATGTCCATCGTGCTCGGTTGTGAGAGCTATGTACATAGAGGTCATGTCTATAGCTCCCTGAGGGTTAATGAAGGTCATATTTAGGAATGCTATATTGAAAATCCCAAGGTTAATAGTGGGTCATGAGAGGTATTAATACATGTTATTGTAAGATGGTACTAGCCATAGAGGTGCTAATTGTGTTGCATTATTCGTTTGTGCCCTATTTCTGCTTTGTATAATTGTGGTGACACCTTAACAAAACATGTAGGCCAGCCTTTTGGTAACAACCCTCACTTTTATTGGGTTTAGTATATGTGGTGGGGGAGGGGGTACTGTGGTTTTAGCTTTCATGACTCGCTAGGGGTGAGAGTGTGTCACCATAGGTATTTCCACCTGTCTACATGTACATATTTGTGAATTAGTGCATAGGATTCTGTAGTGTTGCATAATAAATAGTTTTCCCTTTTTATTGGAAAAAGGACTGATTGGTAATTGGTTTATTGAGTGTTGATTGATTTATTGAGTGTTGTTTGTTGTGTAGCAGTGAGCTCTGGGGTACTTCCCCCTCCCTTGCGTAGGCCTTGGCCTTTTCTTCGTTGCCGTAAGAGGGTCAAGTGTTACGATGGGATACTTGGTTGCCAATAAACAGAGGGACTCACATGCTTCACAACTAATAACCCCCATTCTTGTAATTATGAAGTCATTTTCTTCAAAAGGGCACCAACATCCCTAGCATATTATGATAACATAAACAATATGAAATTCTACTGGGAATCAAAATTTTGGTTCTTTTTTAAGGATTTACTTAAACTAACAATATACAGAAAATACTCTAAAAAAGCACATTTTAGCATGCAAATAAACTGAATGTTTACTCTTGGATAGTGGTACTGTAGCCACATCTTTTGATATTTATTACTATTAGGATTGGCTTAGAAAACTCCCAGACAACTGATGGCTGCCCCATAAATCAATGTATAATATGGAATTAAGGAAAATATGCATTTTATGTTCCACTTTAGGGACCAATCCATTGTTTTGATGGGAGGTCTTCTATCAAGCTGCTGGATCCATCATCGATCTTACATAGATATCTTCCTATTAAATGCATTTCTTAGAGCTCTTTTGACTTCATTGTTTCTCAGGCTGTAGATGAAAGGGTTCAACATGGGCGTCACAATGGTGTACACCACTGTCACCACCCGCTCCTGGTCTAGTGCATTGGCTGAGAATGGCCGGAAGTAGATGAAGAAAATGGTCCCAAAGAACAAAGTCACCACAGTGAGGTGGGAGGAGCAGGTGGAAAAGGCCCTCAGCCTCCCCTTCTCCGAGCGGATCTTCAGAATCGTGTTGATGATGGATACATAAGAGGCGACAGTGAACACAAAGGGACTCATGGTGACAACTGAGCCCTCAGTGAAGACCAGCCATTCATAAGAGGTGGTGTCAGAGCAGGCCAGTTTGAGGAGGGGTGGTAGGTCGCAAAAGAAATGTCTGATTAGATTGGAGTCACAGAACTCAAAGCTGGACACCATGCTGATGTGCAGCAAAGAATGCAAGGACACGAAGAGCCAGGAACCAGACACCAATGATATGCACAGGCTCCTTGACATCACAGAGGTGTAACGGAGTGGGTTGCAGATGGCAACATAGCGGTCAAAAGCCATGATGGCAAGAAGGTAGCTTTCAGTGCAGGCTGTGCAGAAAAAGGCATACAACTGGGCTATGCAGCCCTGGAAGGAGATAGACCTGACTTCTGTCAGCATGTTCTGTAGCATTTTCGGGGCAATAGCAGAAGTGAAGCAAATGTCCACAAAAGACAAATTGCCCAGGAAGAAGTACATAGGGGTATGAAGATGGTGGTCTTTGATAATTATGGCTACAATCATGGCATTCCCTAGAACAGCTGCTAAGTACATGGTAAGGAACAGTGAAAAAAGGCCAGCCTGCTGGTTTGGGCTATCTGACAGTCCCAACAGGATGAAGTTCGTCACTGACGTCCAGTTTCTTGCCATTTTTCTCTTGGTATCCGTAGACAGTCTTGTCCTGTGAGAAGTAATTAACATGAGGCAAAGCTTAGAATCAAGTCAACACTGAGAGGACATTATAGGAGCGAACACACTGAACCATTCAGCAAGTATAACAGGTCCCCCTGCCATGCATGAGCATATATATCACTAATAAAGATTGAAGTCTCCACTAGGGAGTTTGGAGCACTCAACTGGTGGCCGTGGGACCAAAAAGACAATCTTACTTCACATGGACAAATCGCCACAATACCGGAGCTTGGAGAAAACCAGACTAAATATATCACCAGCCATCTGTGAGATTTTAGACACAGAGGCCCCGATTACGACTTTTCGGCAGAGTGGCGGCGCAACTGTTCAGACAGCCGCCCGCCGACCAGATTATTACTTTTCAGGAGTCTGGCAGGTGGGTGGCGTGGCGATTCCATGGGGGTGCCTCTTTTAAAGACCAATTAGCCCCGGGACACCGCTTCAGCCAACCCATATCCCCAATCTGTTACGCAACAATAGCACACCGGCAGTGGGACAAGTGAAGTAGCCCATAATAGAAAACACCCTCTACTTCCAACTAGAGCACAACTTGGACAGAGCTAGCTAAGTGAAAAAGCCTTAGGGCATATTAGCAAGAAGAGGCGATAATCATCGCTAACCCTGCTTAGCATGATTTTTTTTATCGCCGGCTATCGCTGGAATATATCGCCACGCTAACGCTGTATTAGCAACGATTAGCGCTATGGCAATGAATATTCCAGCGATAGCGGGGAAATGGGCCAACATCGCTGAAAAACCAGCGATGTTGCATGGAGAAGGGAGAACACCTTGCTGATACGACCCTGTGGTCGTATCAGCATAATCCACCCCCCATGTTAGGTATGGCTAACACCTGCTAATTGCAGGTGTTAAATAAATGGCGATGACCCCGGTTAGCGCGACTTTTCACGTCACTAACTGGGGCCATGGCCACATTGCTAATAGGCGATAGGCCTGTTAGCGAGTGTTTCCCAGGTTTGTTCGTCGGGAACGCCCACTTTGCATGTCATTAGCGATAAATATCGCTGACATGCAAAGCGGTAAAAAAACGGGCGCTAATGCCCGCAAACTGTCGCTAACTGCTGTTAGAGACAGTTTGCTGATAGGGCGATATAAATATCGCCGATTTAGCGGCAAAAAGTGCCGCTAAAGCGGAGATAGTGCCCTTGCTAATATGCCCCCTTGTTCTTTCTAGTGAGGGTTGAGGAAATACTGCCCCCTGGGGAAATTTTGAAAAAAATGGGACAAATAGTGCATTTTATATCACAGTTTTTAATGAAATTGCGTAAGTTATAAGGACATTCTACTGAAGCAGACCTTCCCCAGGGTTGTTGATGAAGCCATACCTGCTCGTGAAGATTCTGAAAAAATTAACTCAAAATGTGCACCTAAAACACCATTTTCAAAGGTGTATACAAAAAGTCACAGGCTGTGACTAGAAATGCTTTGTAATTTTGCACCGTCTCTCTCAAATAACTCTTTGAGCACAATTCAGAATTGCAAAATATGCACAGATTGCCACACTTGGTAATTATCGTGTGTGATAAAGACTGCAGTTTTCACCTGGTTGATATCGCCAGGGCTAAAGCCCCACTTCAGTTTATGGGTGCCAACAGCAGCAGACTTCCTTTCACATTCTCAGCTGCCTTGCATGTGCATTTTGAAAGAATGAGAGAAGAAAAGGTAACAACACAGCACTCCTTGTATATAAAGGCTGCACCCCTAGCATATCATAGAATTACCTCAATTAATATATATGTATCTGTCCATGAGATAATTTTTTAGATTAACCATTTATATAACACTAACTGATATGTGTTTATAACTACCCAAAGGAACCATTTTTAGCACCCTTAGAATAAAGAAGAAAACACTAATATCCAAAATGTTTGCTATATAGTTATCTAAATCTTGTTCACAATTCATGCTATAATACAAGAATCGTAACTCTTGTGACCTGTTAAAGCACAAGGATCTCTGTAACAAAAGAATCCACATAAAATCTACACCGGTATAAAAAATAAATCGGTGACCTACATGTTACGTGTTGTGCTTTCCAGCAGGCACATTAACTGTGTAAGCTACTTTGTGACTAGACTAGACTGTGCACAGCGCTATCTAGCAATAGCTTTAACCATCAGAGTTATCCTACTGCTATTATACTCTGGAATCTCATGGCTACACAAATATCCATGCAGTAGATGCTTTAACCTGGTAACATATTTTAAAATGTGGCCGGTTTGTGACCAGTTAAGTAAGTCAGGACAGTTTTAATATCACATTTGTTCTTGTTCACAATTTCTTTGGGGGGATAGTCGTTAAAAAAAAATTAATAAGTTGTCTTTCTGACTCACCTCACCATGACTTCGCCCCTCGTGACTCCACCACTGCCACTACTTGATCCCTAATTTATGGGATCCTAAATTATTTTTTCCATTTCCAGTATTACTCTTAAATGTAATTTCTTTATTGTAATTTATGATGCTGAACTTAAAACCTATGCTTACAGCCATTTGCAAACAACTTCACTGTTATTGCATAAGCAGCACATAGGAACAGTATTTTATTTTATAAATGAGTTCATAGCTGCAGTAGAAATATAATATTAATGCCATATATCAGTTATGCGATGGATGGATGGAAGGGCGTACAGAGGGACCAATGACTGGATGAGGGCACGAATGTTTGTTTGGGTGGATGGACAGACAGAGGGCCTGATTACAAGTTTGGAGGTCCATCGGGCCGCTGAACCCTTGGTGAAGGTGCAGTGGCGGTTGGGGAACGTTGCACCAGTGCTCCGACTGCCGTATTACAAGTACGCCAGTTGGACAGTTTTGGGACCACCGCAACTGCCAGAGAACCGCGTTCCCTGGTGGTGGTGCGGCGGTCTGTGATAGCAGTATGCTTGGCGGTGTCACTGCGGCACCACCTAGCATATTTTGAGTTTCCCCACACTAGCCATTTCATGGCGGTCAGCCTGCCATGAAAAGGCTGTCAGTAGGGAAACAAAGGGGGCCCTACACGCCCCCCTGTTGCTGCTGTACACTGATATGCATGCAGGGGGGCACATGATGTACCCCCCATGTGCATGCACACCCAGTTACTCCACGGCATGGACTAAACAGTCCATGCTGTGCAGGAACCTTCTTTGGCGCTCCCACGGTGGTGCCTTTTTTAAAGGCACCGTCATGGGAACGCTAAAGGACCGTCCGCCAGACCAGGAGAAAACTCCTGATTTGGTGGGTAGCCGATGGTCGACGCTGGAGGTGCAGGAGTGGGGTGGGGACTTACTGCCAAAGTCGTATTCAGGCCCAGAGAATGAGATGTAGAAATGCAGCAAGAGAAGAGGGTGAGAGATACAGTGAGAAAAACAGCCATGTTAAGCAAAAAGAAAAAAGGGAAGAAGAAGAGAAATGGACAGAAAGGGAAACAGAGCACAGTGAAAGTTATAAAGAAAGAGATGATAAAAGAGAAGCAGAATAGAAGAGGAAAAGATTGTAGCATGGAAAAGAGGAAGCAAGAGGCACTAAGGAAAGAATGAGGAAGACAAGGAGGAGGAACATAAATAAAGTAAAAGCCAGGGAAGCTCATGGCCCAACTTGTTTGTAAGCCCGGTGTGATAGATAGGAGATCACAGAAATTGCATCTCTTTGGCCAATGCTTATAAAAATAAAGCCTTCATTACAGACTATGAGCTATATGTACAGAATTTAGGGACTGCGATTTCCTAATTCTGATTCTTTGCAAATCGCAATTCCTCATGTACAAGTTGGAAATAGCGATTCCTTTTTTTAATTTTTATTTTTGAAAGCCAATAATACATTACATACATTTACAAAGCAAAATAATATCAACAGCCGTACACAATTTTCTGAATCCAGGGGGAGAGAAAAAGAAAACAGACATATACAAGAAGTAAATTGTAAACTATAAACTTTGAATTATAAACTAAGCCCTAATATCCGCCAAGTGATCGATTATATATATTGTATATCTCCATACCCAATCTCCGTTTATGCCTAAACGGAGATTGGGTATACAAGCTGGGTACTCTAGGTTGGGTAACCTAGAGTACAGCATACACGCTGTACTCTAGGTTACAGATAGAGTATAACCTTCTTCTCCACATTTCGAATGACTGTGGTTCTTTCTGTCGCCATAATGTCGTTATGCATAAATGCGCCACTGCAACAGCTATGAATACCAAATACCTATATTTATACATCGCGCCACTAACCATGGAGTCTTCCAAAATTCCCAGTAGCATAACAGTAGGAGTGATCCTAATCTGAACTCCTGTAACCTCAGTTAGGAAGGCCTCTATCCCTCTAATCAAATACTTCAGCTCTGGGCAGATAAAGAGCATGTGTAAGCTGTCAGCCTGATCCCTCCGCACCGTGTACATTTGTCCTTATTTAACCCACCCCAACGTGCTATTTTGGCAGGGGTGTAGTATAAGTTAAATATAGTCTTATAATGCTGCGTCTGAAGGCTGGAGGATACCAAAAGCTTTTCAGCAAAAGCAATCGAGTCATATAATAAATCCCCAGCCTGCGACAGTCTGACATTCCATTTTAAATTCTGAGCCTCCAAATCATCAGGTTGCACCTCAATGAGAAGTTGATATAGTGTACCGATCTTCCCCCGCTCCCTAATTGTCTCTGATAAGTTGTTTTTCTGAGATAAAAATCCTACATTTGTCTTTTTTAACGGATAATCCCCGACCTGCAGATATTTTAAAAAATCTGCTTTAGACAAATCAAATTCCGAGACCAATGAGGAGTAAGACCATATGCCGTTTTTGTCCACTAAATCTCCTAGCGTTAAAACACCCTTCCGTCTCCATCTAGCCATCTTGCATCTGAGAAAATGGATGAAAGTAGTGCTGACGATACAGTGGGTGTATAAAAGTTAATCCTCCCTATCTGCATGTACCATCGTACCTGGAGCCATACCTTATGGGCGGCACGCACCACCTTAAAGCGTGTTTTCTTATAGTAACTAGGCTCTATATTTAGGACGAAACCTCTCTCCTCCTCAGAGCCGAGAAGCATTCGTTAGATCTGAGGAAGCTCCGCTACTACAGCGTCCCCTTCTCCCATCAATAATATTCCCATATGCTGAAGTAAACATGCCCAATAATAAAAAGTGAAATTCGGTACTGACCAGGGTACAGAGCAAGAATATCGATGTATAAATATCAACCTACAGAAATATCGAGGGAAAAATATCGTGGGTAAGAAATATCGATGTAAAAAATATCGTGGTAAAGAATATCGATTGTTAGGTAATTAATATCGATTGCAAAAATATCGAAGTGTTAAATATCGTTTACATAAATATAGGGGCCCATTACGATGGCGGGCGGAAGCACTACCGCCGTGCTGGCGGATGCAAAAACCACCAGTTACCGCCGGCACGCAGCAGTCCACACGCCCGCCCAATTACGATGCGAAAAGCAGGCCAAACACCGCCGGCAAGCCAGCAACACCGTCCGCCATCAAAGTGCGCCCGCACACGTAGCGGCGCAGCACAACTGACACACACCGTCCGACGAAACACGTCCCGCCCGGCGCATAAATTACGATGCCGCAAACAAACGGCTCCCACGGCCAAGAGATACCGTACGACAAACCGAAGCGGTAACACGGATGCAGAGCACGGACAACGAAGAAGCGGCACCCCGGGCATGAATCCAGCACTGCAGGCCCTTCCCATGCTTCTGCTGATGCACCACCAAGGACGCAACGTACCGCGGAGACGCAGGTAGGCACACACACAACAAGTGCACGCAAACAGCGCACACAGTGCAAGGGCGGAAAAAGCGGACAACCCCCCACCAGCGCGTGTACACTACACATCCACCATCGCATCTACATATGACACACAGGCCAAATCGTAACATCGCAGAACACATGTGTACACACCACCTGGGACTAGGAACCAACCACCCCGTCACGGCCACAAAGCGCCGATGACGCCGCCACACATGCGCACAACGCAGAGGCCAACCGCAGCGCCATGCATGCGTCGCACACAGACACAGGGACACAACCAAGCAGCACACACATCAGCCCCACCCCGAACGCACATGACACGTGACAGGCCGGCCACAGACATGTCCCCAACGCCCAATTCACGGACAACACCCAACGCCACACAACCGACGCACACATGTCAGTGAAGACACGCAACAGCAGGACACACCCCAGTGTAACAAACATGGCGTAGCACACAGCGGCGGCAACACCAACTAGGAGAAGCAGGGCCCCTTCGGGAAGAGGAACGCCAGTACCACACTGAAAAACCCATACCACCCTGCACATATGAACAAGACACATGAAACGGAACACCAAAGAGCCCGGTGACCGACAACAGGTGGCCCAAGAATTACATCCACACACAAGGCCCAACGCAGAGCGGAAAGGCAGCCTGCCGCCCACACAAGGGAGAGCAGACAGCACTGAATGACCTTCCATTCCAACTCCGAAACCACAGCCCTACGACAGAAGCCGGTGAATACAGCCATTGTCCAAGAATAGACCAACACAGGCATGCCGAGGAGACCGACCACACGGCAGATAGCGCATATCACAGAAGCACACAACGGACGGGGAGGAAAGAAGAAAACACTCCCCCATGTCGGCCACATGCAAGTTAATTGGAAGGAGTCACACAGCACCGACCTTGAACTGTCTGAGAAGCATGTGGGAAGAGGGCCCGTGTCCTCCAAACAAGCCAACAGAACACAAGTCCTGTCTCCCCACGACTACACAGAGCTCACAGCAACCCCGGAGCGTGCACATTGCAGACTGCACACACAGCCGGAGCACGCCACCTCTACGAACCGCTGCGAAATGGCAACCGCAACACACCTACCCAACTACGCCGAAGAGCTCAAGCTGTACCAAACCAGCACGATACATACATTGGGATGCGATCTCCTGTCCCTGCTGAACGTAAGTTACCGACTGACTTACCGCATCACATTGTTCAGCTGCGTCATGCCCGTCTTCTACTGTCGGAGGTGTCCCTACCAGCATCCCGTCGAGATATGCCTCTCCAACCCGGCATGTCTGAAGGCGGACCTGCTACCACTACTCCTCCCTCTGGACGCACACGACAGGGCCTGCTCTGCCTATGGGGGCATGGCGTATGTGGCCAACATCGCACGCGCACTGAAATGGAACCACTGTGCCTCCACACGACGGATCATCGAGAACAGCTACATCGAATGTCACCCAGCATGCCCCATCATGGTCCTCCAAGGGACAACCTACGAACAACACCTTGACAGCCACCATCCGCTTCATTGGCTGGCAAACATGTACACCACCAATGACATGGAAGCCCTGCTGGACGGCATCGCATACCTGTCAACCTGTAAATACGTCGGACCACAACGCAGGTTCCCCGAGTGACCTATGAAGTCCAACCCCGCACCCATGCTCAGCTTCCGCACGGACTGGCCAGTCACCACCACAACAGCCATACCAAACGACCGGCAACTGTAACCACACCATCAACGACATCGCCATGACATCGGATATGACCGGGACATGCACACTGTTCCCCATCACATCCAGGAACACCGCATGCATCGTGGGAGGCAGTGGCATGGGCTCTGTGCATCGCACCCACATGGACGGAACTGCACGAACAACCAGGACACGACATGGATCCAGCGCACATGGACACACACACCGCTCAGTGGACATGAATAGGTCGCCTGGAGTCTGTGGGTGCTGCACCCCACCCCCCCCGCCCCGGGAATCCCATACCAGGACCTTTGCATGGACGACAAGTGCATACAACAACAACACGACCCCAGTGACTGTGACATGTCCAGTAACCACCACAGTGCAACAACAAGTGGCACGCCGCTGCATGCACGCAAGCACATGCCCTGATGTCATCTCACATGCACGCGTGCACGAAGAACAACCGCAGCAAACCTGTCACATGGAACTGAGATGGACTGTGCCCATGATGCCGAGCGGTCTGGTAGGCTACATGTATACCGTCTGTGTCAAAGTCCGCAGCTCCGCAGCTATACGTAAATGTACATTAGCACAGCCTTGGCCAAGCAGATGTAACCCCACACCCTATCCCATTTGTAATCATGCTCAGTATATCCTCAACATGTATTCCGCTGCCAGTAGTGTCCACTATACTGCATCACAGAGGACAGAAGACTCAATATAATGTTTGAAACCAGAACTGTCTCCGCTGACTCATTTCACAAGTACGAATGAGAGAGGATGAGAGTATGTGAAGTACACGGCAGTCGTGACATGACCATGTAGTCCACTGGTATTGGATGTCAACGCAAATGAGTAGCACTACTGTGGAAGACACACATGTGTCGTGTGAAGTCGTATGGACGCAGTGCTCAGGTG
The DNA here is from genome assembly GCA_963921515.1 of Calotriton arnoldi. Taxonomy (NCBI): domain Eukaryota; kingdom Metazoa; phylum Chordata; class Amphibia; order Caudata; family Salamandridae; genus Calotriton; species Calotriton arnoldi. Next base: position 1,145,548 of record CAWUFW010004042.1, read on the forward strand.
GGTGGGTGCGACGGGTAGATGCGCACATGCCAAGTTGGAGCACGCCGTGTTGGGAGGGGTCATGAACAGTACACCACCGCTTCCCTGGGCATTGTGAGAGGACACCTGTCGGGGGGAGTGAACACGTGTGTGCACAGCAGCCGGGCACACGTACAAAGCGGTACCAGGCGCACCTCAGCCCACCCTCTGTGGACAAGCTGGATCCTGTTGTGCGCCCGCCATGCCCCTTGACAAGGCACACACAGCCCCAGTCGACCAGGTGTAACCCCAACATAGTCAATCCGCACAGGCGATACAGGGCACGGGATGGCAGTGGAGCATGGTGTGTGAGAGGTCTCCTCGCGCTCCTCCTGGTCATATCACGCAGGCAATAGAACCTCAACGTCCAGCATGGCAAAAAGTCAAATGGAAGTGTAGGGGGACGCACCACAGCACGAGCAGCACTGACGTCACGGGAGGTGGCTCGCACCATCCCAGCCATTGCCCATCATACCAACCACGCCACATGCCATTGCGACTAAGTGCAAGCGCGTGCGCCACCACCCCTGAGCCCTCCCCAGAGAGGCCAAAGAGTGAATGTGTGGGCCATCAGCCACAGACGGACGCGGCCTGGCCGCAAGGGCAGCCACAGCCACTGGGTGTCGCAGGTGGCGGATCCGGAAGGCGAAGACTGTGATGCATAGTCCATGCAGGCCGGGTCTCCATTTGGGGCACCACGCAGGTGGACGGCGTCCCGCCACACATCATACCCTGAGACAGCCCACTCGTGCAACTGGACCCACACATACACTCCTTGCCCTCTCTGGTGCGAGCTTGGGGCTGCCTGTGCAAGCGCTAGCCTCGCAGGTGAGCATGCATATTGGGGGGCGAGGGGAGGACATGAGGGCTGGGGCGAAGATGACTGTATCACTGTCAGTTAGTACAAGGGATGACCCAGATGTGGAAAGGAAGAGACGTGTCCCGTGTGTACTGCAACTAGTCGCCAATCCAACTACCCCCCATGTCCGGAATGTGAGCCCGCACCTAGGCCCGCCCATCCGCCACATCGAACATACCACCAGCACGACAACCTTCCCATTCGAAACACTGACTGGGGGTGGCGACCAGTGAACAATCATGTGTAGCCTACCCACGCGTACATGTGGGCCCTCCATGATCCATTTCACCTGCGGCAAAGACATGACATGCGCAATGAGGGAAGTGAGGAGAGCTGTCCGCCCCACGCGCAGAAGGTGCATCAGCTCCACAGACCCAGCAGCGAGTCCAGCAGGGGTCACATGTGCAGGGGCAGCTGTGCCTGGTGTGAAGGCACATGCATATAGACAGCACATCGACCAATGTGTAGTCTGCCCACATCCACAGTCCATCATCATGCGGACATAGGAATTGAACACAGGGCAACACATCTTAGCTGGTGCACCCACCGTGACCAACAATGCGCAATCATCGACGTACCCGCCCTGTGCATGGCCCCCCACCCAACGGAGGCACATCCAGTGCCACCATCCCACACACACAAGCCTTCCACGGAACATGCTGTGTCCAATGGTCAGTACAGAGTCAGCGCCCATCTGGTGGATCCTGAACAGGAGACACATGCACACACATGCCAGCTCCCACTATGTACGACTGCCACCTGGCACGTGCAATGTAACCTCTCACCTGTGACTTGTGACTGCAAGCACACAGCCGTCTTGGCATGGGGCTGTCAATGTGGACACCAGTCAATGTTTCGGGAGCTGTGATCCGTACAGTGCTGTACATAGGGTGCAGTGCTGACACCTACTACTGTCTCATATCCCCTCGTGCCACAGGTCCCACTTGTATTGGCCGCTCAGCCCGTGCCCACATCGTCGTCGTCGTGTGCCATACTCATCCAGCCTCGGAAGCAGTACCATGCTCAGCAGACACTCATGTTGCCGTGGCGTTGCCGCTTGACGAATATGCAGTCAGTCCCCATCAGCACGCCCCGCAAGTCATTGGGGCCTAGATCCCCATGTGCATGCACATGGCAGTGGTATGTCTCACTTGCCATTGCCATTGTTGGGAGACCTGTGTAAGTGTATTGTGGCCGTGCCGTCCCAGCTTGACAGCTGGGCTGTGGCTCATGTGCTTGCTCAGTCATGTCAGTGATGTGTATGCGAAATTGCTATGTGCCGTGTTGCTTTGACATGTGTCCTCTGCCATTTAACCCAGGCGGAGACCGAACATTGACCGCCCATACCAATTGCTGGCGGACATGGACGATACAGAGGTAATCAGGAAGTTTCGGCTGGACAGGCCAACTCTGCATCGACTGTGTGCCATGTTAGAGCCCCATCTCCGTCCCCGCAGGGTGTATCCGACTGCTGTCACCCCCACGGCTAAGGTGATGGCCGCCATGCATTTCTTCGCCACTGGGTCATTCCAACACACAGTGGGCAGTGGAGGAGGGATGTCCCAGCCCATGTTCAGCAAGGTGCTGAGGGATGTACTGGCAGCCATGATGCTGTACCGGAACAGGTACATCAGATTCCCCAGGGCTCGTGAATTGGCGGCAGTGAAGGGTGCATTCTATGCCCTTGGCAGAATCCCACACGTCGTGGGAGCCATTGACTGCACTCATGTTGGCCTTGTTCCACCACAGGCCACTGAGCACCTGTACCGCAACAGGAAGCACACGCACTCCCTGAATGTGCAAGTGGTGTGCCTTGCGGACATGGTGATCACCCACGTGTGTGCAAAGTTTCCAGGCTCGGCCCATGACGCACACATAATGCGCAACAGCATCTTGCCACGACTGATGGCCAATCTGCAACAGGATCGTGGCTGTATTGTCGGTGAGTATGTGGAGTGGTGTAGCGTGCTGGTTGTGCGATGCTGTCCCCTGTCCAGTTGGAATAGCAACGGTTCTCTGTGTCCCTCACACCCAGGTGACTCTGCGTATCCGAATGGGGCATGGCTGCTCAGTCCATTGAGGAATCCTCGCACCCCAGCAGACGATCGATACAATGAGGCACATGGGAGGACCAGACGTGTGGTCGAGCGTACCTTTGGCCTCCTCAAGTCCAGGTTCAGGTGCCTGGACCGCACCGAGGGTGCACTGGCGTACTCCCCACAGAAGGTGTGCCAGATAGTGGTGGCGTGCTGCATGCTGCACAATCTGGCCATTCGGAAGCAGATCCCCCTCATTGTGGATGACGGAGATCAACCAGGGCCCCAGCCCGCAGACCAGGACAGCTCGAGTGAGGTGGACAGCGGAGAGGAGGAAGCTGGGAATGTGCGCCAGCAGCTCATCGCCCGCTACTTCACTTGACGGTGAGTGTCCATGTACGACGGATGATGTGTCTGTATCTATGCAGGTGTGTGTGTGCTGTGTCAGGGTGGCCGTATGTTCACTGCGTGCAGTGTGTCAACGCTCCATGGCCAGGGTAGTATGCCACTGTTGGTGACTGTGGCATTGTGCCCTATTGCTCTGTGCGATGTGTGTACATTGCTTGTAGTTGTTGACATGTACTGTGTGATGGGTGTGTGACACACTCATTGAATGTGCTCCTGTTCTGTCTCCCACCCCTAGGTCCCTACAGGCCCTCCGGATTCCATTGCCATGCCACGCATCAGGTACCTTTCCGCCCAAGGTGGCCGTAGTATTCCGTACAATAAAGACACAGGGCACAAACAGCAGTTAGTGAAAAAGGTGCATTTATTACAAACTGTGACATGTGATTGTGTGTAAGGTGATGACAAAAGTGGTGCGTGCAGTGACAATGAGCTGTCGGTCATGGCTGCGTGATGATCAGGGTGTACCCACTGGTTCTATGTCCATAGTCCAACACACACATGCCATCCAGATGGCTGTGTGGAGTGGGATCGTAGAGCAAGTCAATGCAGTGGCTGGTCAAGGAAGGCTGGCGGAAGGCTGGCTGGCTGCCTCACTTGCGACTGGAGCGTGCGAAGTCCTCCCGGGAGATCTGTTTCCTCTTCGGACGGCCCCTTCCACGTTTGGGAGGGGGGTGTGTGGTGGCGACCTGCTGGTGGTGGGTGAGGTGTGCTCACTGGCTGTGGACGCAGGGGAAGTGGACAATGCTGCCCGAGCCTGCGCCCTAGCAGGTGGTGGCGGAGGTGGTGTTGCTGGCCTTGCCTGTGACCCCACCGCCACCACCAGCTGGCCCATGAGGTCCACGAGTTGGTCCATACGGGACACGAATTGGCCCATATGGGCGTCCATGGACCTCAGCACCCCCAGCACCTCCCGCGTGTCAGTAGCAGACCTGGCCCATTGTCCTTGGGCCTCTTCATAGGCCCCAAGGACTCTGGCCATTTGAGGCAGGGCATGGCTCCCAGGGGAGGCTGGCGTTTCCCTGACCCTGCTCCTCCTACCAGTCCTGCTGCCACCGGCCTGCCCACTAGCCACATTGCTCACCACGGTCCTCGCTGTGGCTCCCAGGGTGGATCCAGTCGGCCGGGCCACCACCTGCGCTGGGGCTGGTGCCAGCGAAGACATGGTGGTGGTGGAGGCGGTGGTGGTCGGTGCGGCGATGGTGGCGGTTGCGGCAGTGGTAGTGGCCGCAATGACCGTGGGTGTGGCCGCAACGACAGTGGCAGCAGGGGACTGGGACTGTTCAGCATCCCTGGATGATGGGTTGGTGGGTAGGAGGGGTCCTGGGGAGCGGCTGGGCCCTGCCACGCCAGATGGGCCAGCTTGGTGGTCCGTGTCCGAAGAGGTGGACAGATCCTCCAGATCCGTGTGTCCTCGTTGGGGGCTTGTAGGCTGGCTGTGCTGGCTGCTGTCTCCATCCCCAGCGTCCAGCAGTTCGTCACCTGTGGAGAGAATGAGATTTGTTATTGTGTTGCACCTGGCGAAGTATGTATTAGTCGTCTGACATTGGCAGTTCGTGCAATCTCGTACATGGGTTTCCCGGAGGCGAGTGTGTGGCTGTGGCATCTGTAGGTGTGTGTGCTAGGCAATGGGACTGTGTGCTGTGCACATGTGGCATGGGACGGATTGGCCATGCCGATGGGTGTGTTGCTTTGCCCCTACTCATTGTGACTCTGGTGTATGCGGGCTCCTGGCCCATCCTGGGTCTGGTTTGTACTTTGCTTTTGGAGTTCAAATGGAACGCTTAGGAACGCATATGGCAACATGGGGGCCATGCCCCAGATTCGCATTTGGGAGGGAATATGCTTTTGGGGTTCAAATGGAACGCTTAGGAACGCATATGGCAACATGGGGGCCATGCCCCAGATTCGCATTTGGGATGGAATATGCTTTTGGGGTTCAAATGGAACGCTTAGGAACGCATATGGCAACATGGGGGCCATGCCCCAGATTCACATTTGGGATGGAATATGCTTTTGGGGTTCAAATGGAACGCTTAGGAACGCATATGGCAACATGGGGGCCATGCCCCAGATTCGCATTTGGGATGGAATATGCTTTTGGGGTTCAAATGGAACGCTTAGGAACGCATATGGCAACATGGGGGCCATGCCCCAGATTCGCATTTGGGATGGAATATGCTTTTGGGGTTCAAATGGAACGCTTAGGAACGCATATGGCAACATGGGGCCATGCCCCAGATTCGCATTTGGGAGGGGATATGCTTTTGGGGTACATGCTGTGAGCCATGGGTGCCGAACGTGACATGTGTTGTGGCAGCATGACAGTGCATGGTCTGAGGTGTGTGCATGCCTGACATGCCCTGCATATTTGCTGTCTGTTGTGGTTACTGGACATGGCATTGGACGCATCGTTATGAGTGAGTGATAGTTGTGTGCCAGCCAACGTATTGCAGTTGTCCCATCTCCTTGGTGTGCGTGCTGCCCTGTGCCATGTGCATCACTGCAGTGCTCGGGGGGTGTGGCCCATGTTGTGTGTTGTTGCTCACAGTGTGTCGTGCGCTTAATTGACTTCTGGCACATGGTTGGTCATGGGCATGTGTCTTAGCGTGACTGCTGTATGTGTGGCAGCTGTGCGGATGACATGCCTTTCATGTGACTGGGGCTGACGGATGGGATGGATGGTATGTTGTATGTGCATGGTGTGTCTGTGAGTTTGATGGGTTCAGTGGTGTTCGTGTGCATTTCTGTTGTTCCGCTCTGTTGCGTCTAGTGTTGTTTGTCTTACATAGGCGTAGTTGTGGGGTGTGGGGTTGACAGGCAGTGGGGGCTACATGGACAGGACTTCAATGGTGTTTCGGTTGTGTGTGATGAGTTGCACAGTGGCTGCCGTGTGGGACTATATTCAGTGTGGCTTGTGCATGCAGACGTGGCTCCTTGGGTGTTGCTATGTCTGTGATGGGTCATGTGGGGTGTGAGTCTGCTGTTCATGTCCGTGTGCACATTGTTCACTTGTTCGTGACGGTGGGCGGTGCTGCGTGTCCGTGTGCTACGTGACATGTCCCATGTGTTGGTGGTGTTATGGTCCTCATGCCTCCAGTAATCCAGCCCTGTCCAGTTTCCCACCTGCAAGTTGTTCGTGCGTGCACTGTACTGGATGCCACATGGCTCTAAGCGGGGGGTGCTCCATGTTGCAGGTCTGTGGGGGTGGGGGGGTGTAGTGGGTCGTGGGGGTGGCTGTACACCCACTGACACCGATTGCTGTGGACCGTGATGTCTGCCTTTCGGCTGTCGTTGTGCACTGCGGTGGCTGACACGTGGCTGTGGGGTGTGGGGGATGCTCCTCCTTGCTGTGCTGTGGGACTGGGGCCTGGTGTGTGTTGTACTTGGGCTGTCCCCCCTCCGACCCACTGCACTTTGTGTTCCTGCCACTTACCTGTTACTTGTCGGTTGGTGCAGCTGTGCCTGACACATGGGTGTGGGGAGTGCTCCACCTTGCTGGTCTGTGGGAGTGGGGGCCTGGTGGGTGTTGTACTTCAGCTGTCCCCCTCCGACCCACTGCACTTTGTGTTCCTGCCACTTACCTGTTACTTGTCAGTTGGTGCAGCTGTGGCGGACACATGGGTGTGGTGGGTGCTCGTTGTGGCGCTTCTGGCATATTTGGGGACCTGTTGGTGGTTACGTGGCTGGCTTAGTGTACACATGTCCCCACGCATCTTACAGTTGTTCGGTTTGGCCTGTGTGTGGTAGTGTCTGTTGCATGTGCGTGTGATGTGTTGTGTATTGTGTGCTGGACATGGGGGTGTTTGTCCCTGGGAGCTGTGGCATGGTAGTTGCGCATGTGAGTACATAGCGGTGTGCTGGTATACATTAGTTTGTACTTACCAGCCTCCACTCCCCCTGCTAATCCGGCGAGGATCTCCGGATGGATTACGACTCGCACCTTCTCCTCCCACGCTTTGAAGGTCTTAAAGAGCGCGGGATTCCCTCCGCCAGTGACGGCAGCCAGCTCTCTGTTTTTGCCCTCCTTCTTCTTGACCAGGCTCTTTACGTCATTCCAACGTTTGTTTATCTCGGTTCTGTTCCTGGGCAGGGTCCCGACTGCATTGACCTGGTCTACGATCCGGGTCCACATTCTGTTTCTGGTGGCTAGTGGTGTGTGCTGGACCATGTTCCCATAGATTTGTGGGTACACCTTGATGATCTCGTCGACCATGACCGTCAGCTCCATGGGCGTGAACTTGGGCATCCTTTGTGGTGCCATGGTGTTTGTGGTGCTGGTGCGGTGTGTGTTGTGTAATGTGCAGGGGGTTTGTGGTGCCGGTGTTTGGTGGTGGTGGTGGTGGTGGTGTTTGGTGGTGGTGGTGGTTGTGATGTGTGCGTTTCTGTGGTGTGCTGCTGTCCTTGCTGTGTCACTGTGTCCTCTCCTCTCCTCCTTGGTTTGCAATGTAGCAAGGGGTTGTGGTCTGTGGGAGTGCTGCTTTTGTACTCACCTATGTGGGTGTGTCCTCATGGTCTGTTGTTTTCAGGTGTGTTGTGTCTGGGGTTCTGGCCTTTGTATTTTTTGTTTGTCCGGGGGGGTGTTTTCGGGATGTGTACTGTGCTTGTGTATTTGTGTGTGCCTTGCTGTGTGGACTTGTTGGCCATGTTGTGTGCTATTGGTTTTGTGTGCGGATGGTTTCTGTGCAGGTACGTGGGCGCCATGGCTTCTGCCGTGTCGATTCTCATCGGCGTTGTTTGCGCTGGCGGGCGGTATTTTTGTTGTTTTTCCGCGCTCATGGCGGTGCGATCGTAATTTCACGTGCGGTGTGTCGGCCGTGTGGGCGGGCGGTTTTGTGTTGTCGTGCGTGTTTCCGTCCGTGGCGGGCGGTTTGACTCCGACTCGGACGATGGCGGGCGGTATTTTGTATGATTTTTCCGCCGATGGCGGTTTTCAGTTTGTGTACTCATAATGGCGTGGTCGGTGTTCAGGCGGTGTGTGCGGGCGGATTTTTGCCGCTTCCATGCCTGGCGGATTTTTACGCCGGGTATCGTAATGAGCCCCATAGCTGTTAAAAATATCGATTCATTATTAATGTTATGTATTTTAGTATTTTGTATGAGAATTGTTTGTATTTTTATTATATGTGTTAAAATTTTAGCAGTTAATATTATTTTTTTTACTTGAATTTTGCGTTTTAGTTCTGTAGCGGGTTGTGGGTTTATAGGGGAATAGAGTGGGAAGTAATTTAATTATATAGATTTTATTTATTATTTATAGTAGTTAATAATTGTTTTTAAATTGAATTTTGCATTTTTAGTTCCGTAGCGGGTTGTGGGTTTATAGGGGAAAAGTGTGGGAAGTAATTTAATTATATGAAATTTATTTAATAATTTATATTTATTCATAATTGTATAATTGTGATGTTATAGAGTTATACATGTGTAAATTAATTTATTAATAATTGTTTGATAATTAGTTGTTAATTATTTTAAATTAATTAATACATAATAATTATGTTAATTGTTTAATTAATTTTAGGTGTGTGTTGTGGTTTTTATAGGTGTAAATGGTGGGAAGTAATTTATTTTTTATTGATGATTTATTAATTATTTGTTAATTAATTGACATTAATTAATTTGTAAATTAATTTGAATTAATTAATTAGTAATTATTAATTCTAATTGTGTAATTAATTTTAGATGTGTGTTGTGGATATTATAGTGTTAAACAATGTGTAATTAATGAATGTTTTTTTTTTTTTTTAAATAATAATATATTTAAATTTCAATATTAATTATGTTAATAATGGAAATAAAATTTAATAAAAATGTTGATGTTTATTTCTTTATTGGTGTGGTATCCAGCACTTTCCCTACTGTTGCACTCACTGGAGTGGGAATAGTAATTTTTACCCCTTTGCTATCCAACACTTTCCCTACTGCTGCACTCACTGGAGTGGGAATAGTAATTTTTACCCCTCCGCTATCCAACACTTTCCCTACTGCTGCTCTCACTGGAGTGGGAATAGTAATTTTTACCCCTCCGCTATCCAACACTTTCCCTGCTGTTGCACTAACTGGAGTGGGAATAGTAATTTTTACCCCTCCGCTATCCAGCACTTTCCCTGCTTTTGCACTCACTGAAGTGGGAATAGTACATTTTACCCCTCCGCCATCCAACACTTTCCCTGCTTTTGCACTCACTGGAGTGGGAATTGTAATTTTTACCCCTCCGCCATCCAACACTTTCCCTGCTTTTGCACTCACTGGAGTGGGAATTGTAATTTTTACCCCTCCGCTATCCAACACTTTCCCTGCTTTTGCACTCACTGGAGTGGGAATAGTAATTTTTACCCCTCCGCTATCCAGCACTTTCCCTGCTTTTGCACTCACTGGAGTGGGAATAGTAATTTTTACCCCTCTGCTATCCAACATTTTCCCTACTGTTGTATTTATTATGTTGCAAAATGTATTTTTAATATTTCTTTTAATAGTTTAATGTGTTAATTAATTATAGAATGTTTTATTTTATTTTAAATTATTCATATATGTATATATTTTATTTTTATATAATTTAAAAAGTTTATAAATTAAGTAAAGATAATAGTTAATAAAAATGTTTTCATGTAAATATATGTATTTGTACACATGTTTGTGTTTATATTTTATTTAATTAAGTTTATTTGTTATATTTAGTTAAAATATATATTAAATGTAATTTATTTTGTTAAAAATATTAATATTAGTTAATATATTTTATTTAAGTTATATATCTTTTTTCAGTCATAATTTTTTACATCTATATTTTTTACTTCGATATTTTTGTATCGAAATTATTGTACTTACCTGTTTAAGTATAAGGAGCCGATCTTTTTGTATTCGATATTTTTACCACAATATTTATGTAAACTATATTTTTTACATCGATATTTAATCAGGGAACCACTGACCAGCCCCCTCGGGAACATGGTAAGTTTAAATATTTCATTGCCCGACGAGGTTTACCTTGAGCCCACATAAATCTGCTAAATATAGACTGTAGTTTTTGAAGCTGCTTTTTAGTAAGCTCCAGGGGTACCGACCTAAAATAATATAAAACTCCCACAGTACATTTCGCCAGCACAATTAAGGCTAGAGTTTGGCCTCCAAAAACAGCAATTAGCACGTAAGGGTGCCTACACCAAATGCTGGCACAAAATAAAGGGAGCTGAGACAGGTACCCTGAATTCATATTTATGGAAAGAGCTGGAAAGGAATAAAGACAGCCCAACAATGGTCTACCTCCAAACGGCAATAAGCTCTCTTGCCTTACAAGACCTTTGGGAAATTAATGGGACTCACAAAAATTTTAAGCGGCTTTTAAATAAAACAGTAAAGATATTATCTCTGGAAGAAGACAAAGCTACACTGACCAGGAGGGCTCACGGGTGGTTCGTTATCCAGAGTTATACAAGGTCTTCACCACAAGCTTACTTGGCAACAGGGTTCTCAAGGCCTGTGAAGGAATCTTACCTGCAATTGAGGATGGGAGTCTTACCGGTAAATCAACACCTCCCACCATGGAAACGTCAAGATACAACAATGAACTGTAGAATGTGCGGCGACCCTAAAGAGGACGTTCTGCATTTACTGTGCAGTTGCAGGGGTCTAGATAAAGAGCGAAGACTATTATTAAAACCACTCTGGAACCAAAGACGGATTCGAACACGTAGACAAGCATTAAAAGCCTGTCTTGAAGGAGGAGACATTCAGCTAGCATGTAGACTGGTACGTTTTATGAGTATAGCAAAAATCATGTTAAATCTAACTGCTAGCTGAAGAATCGATTATAGAAGACTTAGGGGGTCATTACGATGGCCGTCGGAAAACCTCCCCGACCGCCATGGTAGCGGGAAAAGACCGCCCACATGGACCGCGGGAAAACCGCCGGTCGGATTACGATGCCCGCAGTAGAAATCCGACCGCGGCGGTCGGATCGCAGGCATCAACATTGCGGCGGTAGCTGTTGCCCGCAGCACCGCCGCGATGCCAAAAGGAGCATGTCCCTGCACTGGTACCCTGGTACCCATGGCCCCCCCTGTAAAGGGAAATGTAGGGGGGGCCATGGGTACCACCCCCAGTGCACCCACACCCCCCCCAAAACATTGGGAGGCCGCAACGGGCCCCCGGTAGACAATCACCGCTTGCCTTCCAATGGCGGTCTGACCGCTGAGGAAAGGCTGGCTACCGCTCTGCACCACTGACATTATCCCGGTCCTGATCCGCCCGCCAGGCGGGAGTGCGGAAGGCAACCGGCGGAAAAACGGCGGTCGGAATTTTCCACCGCCATCCTAATTTGACCGGCGGTTTTCTGGCTCACGGTTGCGGGCGGATGTCCACTGCCGGCACAGCGGTCCCACCGCCGCCGGGCAGTGGCCATCCGACCGCCATCGTAATGACCCCCTTAATTCAAAATGTAGAACCAGTTGCACAACTTTTTAACTGTCAAGTATTGTCCCAATTTTAAAAACTCCTCATTTATTATGACGATTATACTAGCCTTCACTGTTAGATCTGTCATGAATCTTAGGGTATAGTGCGTAGGAAATAGATTTAGTCTAACAATTGTTAATTAGAAGTTTTAGGGCCTTACATTGTATTTTAATCCTCGCACAGTATATGTGATTTTATACTTTTTACTTTCTTATATGAGTATAAATCTATTGCAAATCTTAAATGGTTTTAAATTAATCTCACTGTAATGAATTAAGCTGCTTTATGCGTTTTTGCACAGGTGCTTTTGAATGTAGTTTTCCACTGCAAAGATTTTTATTAATCATGCAATAAAGATAACTACTTACTTACTATAAAACTTTGGGGAGAATATTCATTTTTAAAACATTACACCTACCCACCATTGAAAGGTGCAAACCTTCTATCCGATCAAGCTCCTTTTTAATTTTACGGACCATGGGGTCCCAGTTGGAAAGTACCATTTTATCCAAAGGCGCATTAACGCGAATCCCTAAATATGTTGCCTCTTCCGTAACCCTACAATCAGCAAATAGAGCTTGCTTTGTACAAATTATTTGTGTCTTGACTATTTAATTTATAGCCAGAATTTTTCCCAAATAAAGAGGGTCATTACGATGGCGGACGGAAAAAAATCCGACCGCCATGGTAGCGGAAAATCACCGTCCGCAGGCACCACCGACCCTATTATGATCAACCGCCAAAATATCCCGACCGCGGCGGTAGGAGGCATCGAAAAAACGCCCGTAGACGGCAGAGGAAGTGAAAATCCATCCGCGACGGTCGGTATCATAGCGGAAACACATTAACCCGCCGCCAGAAACGCGGAGTGACCGCCAATGATATTATGATAACCCCGATGTCACAGCGGTACGTTCCACTGTTTCCGTCCGCCGCGGTCGCTAACAGTAATGAATGTGAGATACGGCGGAAGCCCTGCAGCATAGCCATCGCTGCGGATGCTCCGCTAACAAAATGGCGGCCAAGGAAAAAAACACACAATAAGGCCACCAAATGCACACAGGCAACTAGCCCTGCCCCCAAAATACCCTAAAACATCCAAATGACACACCCCATGGCAAATTCAAATATACAAATCAGAGGACAACCCACACAACACACCTGACAGCATTACACCATCTTGACACACCCACATAGCTGAGCATAAAACCAGCCCCTTCCCTGACCACAATCCTTTGCACTACTCCAGCCCTGAAGGAACAAAACCCTGCAGCACATTGGATAGGCAAAACACCACACATCTCACCAGCACAACAACACACACACACACACACCACCTACACCACCCACACCACCCTCACAACTGCACCCCAAAACATCAGCACAGCACACACCATGGCACCACAGAAAATGCCAAAATTCACTGACACTGAGTTGACAGTAATGGTAGATGAGATAATCAGAGTAGAACGACAACTCTTTGGTAGCATGGTCCAACAGACACCATTAGCCACAAGAACAAACATGTGGACAAGGATAGTGGGCAAGGTCAATGCACTAGGGAATGTGCCCCGCAAAAAGCATGAAATCATGAGGCGGTGGCATGAACTGAAGAGTGCTGTCAAGAAGAGGAGGGCCAAGAACCGTGAGCTGGCTGATGCGACTGGTGGAGGCCCTCCCATCCCACCAAAACCGTTCACTGCGTGGGAGGAGAAGGTGCTTGCCATACTGCAGCCAGAGAGTCTGGAAGGAATACCCGGGGGAGTGGAGGCTGGTAAGTACTAACTAATGTATACCATTAAACTGCCATGTACTGTCTTGCACAACTACAAAGATACATCCCTGAGGCACAAGTACACTCATCTGCACCCCAAAAACACACACAGGTCACACTGATTTAACATCCACCCCACCTCAAACATCACAAAGGTAGACAACATCTACTGTGTTGTATGTGTCCAGGCAAACAGCACTACAACTCCCACCAGGCACACCCTGCCCCCTCCCTCAGCAGGATGAAGCACTACCTCCCACCCAGAAGCATATGGCAGTCATTGTATGCTACACCCTCACCTAACAGGTAGGTAGCCATCTTTCCATGGAGGTGTGTTTGGAATAGGGAGGCCTGCACTACAACTCCCACCAGGCCCTCTTGTCCCACAGCTGAGCAGGATGGACTACTCCCCCCACCCACAACCATGTGGCAGTCATTGTGTGCTACACCCTCACCTAACAGCTAGGTAGCCATCCTTCCAGGGAGGTGGGTTTGGAATAGGGAGGCTTGCACCACAACTCCCACCAGGCACACCCTGCCCCATCCCTCAGCAGGATGGAGCACTCCCTCCCACCCAGAAGCATGTGGCAGTCATTGTGTGCTACACCCTCACCTAACAGGTAGGTAGCCATCTTCCCAGGGAGGTGTGTATGGAATAGGGAGGCCTGCAATACAACTCCCACCAGGCCCCCTGTCCCACAGCTGAGCAGGATGGACTACTCCCCCCACCCACAACCATGTGGCAGTCATTGTGTGCTACACCCTCACCTAACAGCTAGGTAGCCATCTTTCCAGGGAGGTGTGTTTGGAATAGGGAGGCCTGCACCACAACTCCCACCAGGCACACCCTGCCCCATCACTCAGCAGATGGAGCACTCCCTCCCACCCAGAAGCATGTGGCAGTCATTGTGTGCTACACCCTCACCTAACAGGTAGGTAGCCATCTTTCCATCGAGGTGTGTTTGGAATAGGGTGGCCTGCACCACAACTCCCACCAGCCCCCCTTGTCCCACAGCTGAGCAGGATGGACTACTCCCCCCACCCAGAACCATGTGGCACTCATTGTGTGCTACACCCTCACCTAACAGGTAGGTAGCCATCTTCCCAGGGAGGTGTGTTTGGAATAGGGAGGCCTGCACTACAACTCCCACCAGGCCCCCTTGTCCCACAGCTGAGCAGGATGGACTACTCCCCCCAACCACAACCATGTGGCAGTCATTGTGTGCTACACCCTCACCTAACAGGTAGGTAGCCATCTTTCCAGGGAGGTGTGTTTGGAATAGGGAGGCCTGCACTACAACTCCCACCAGGCCCCCTTGTCCCACAGCTGAGCAGGATGGACAACTCCCCCCACCCAGAACAATGTGGCAGCCATTGTGTTCTTCACCCTCACCTAAAAGGTAGGTAGCCATCTTTCCAGGGAGGTGTGTTTGGAATCGGGAGGCCTGCACTACAACTCCCACCAGGCCCCCTTGTCCCACAGCTGAGCAGGATGGACTGCTCCCCCTACCCAGAATCATGTGGCAACCATTGTGTTCTTTACCCTCACCTAACAGGTAGGTAGCCATCTTTCCAGGGAGGTGTGTTTGGAATAGGGAGGCCTGCACTACAACTCCCACCAGGCCCCCTTGTCCCACAGCTGAGCAGGATGGACTACTCCCCCCACCCAGAACCATGTGGTAGCCATTGTGTTCTTCACCCTCACCTAACAGGTAGGTAGCCATCTTTCCAGGGAGGTGTGTTTGGAATAGGGAGGCCTGCACTACAACTCCTACCAGGCACACCCTGCCCCATCCCTCAGCAGGATGGAGCACCCCCTCCCACCCAGAAGCATGTTACAGCCATTGTGTTCTTCACCCTCACCTAACAGGTAGGTAGCCATCTTCTCAGGGAGGTGTGTTTGGAATAGGGAGGTCTGCACTACAACTCCCACCAGGCCCCCGTCCCACAGCTGAGCAGGATGGACTACTCCCCCCACCCACAACCATGTGGCAGTCATTGTGTGCTACACCCTCACCTAACAGCTAGGTAGCCATCTTTCCAGGGAGGTGTGTTTGGAATAGGGAGGCCTGCACCACAACTCCCACCAGGCACACCCTGCCCCATCCCTCAGCAGGATGGAGCACTCCCTCCCACCCAGAAGCATGTCGCAGTCATTGTGTGCTACACCCTCACCTAACAGGTAGGTAGCCATCTTCCCATGGAGGTGTGTTTGGAATAGGGAGGCCTGCACTACAACTCCCACCAGGCACACCCTGCCCCATCCCTCAGCAGGATGGAGCACTCCCTCCCACCCAGACACATGTGGTAGAAAGTCCACCCAAAAATGTCAAATGTACAGGTAAGCAGCCAGTGCATGCACCACATCATTCCTCAACGAAAGCATTGAGCTAATGCCAACACAATGCCACACATCACAACAAAATACACCCCAATTACATACCATTTGATAGAATGCAGACAGCGATGCGTTTGTAACTGTGACAGAAACAGAACTGTGTCTCAACTAAACCCATGTGTAAGCAAATCATGGACCATATATGCACTGCACAGAATGCTATCTGTAAATTCCATGGGTGCTGAGCATGAAGGACCATAGTAACAATGAAAAGGCATGGTCTGTTGAGCAAAGAAATACAAGCACAGAACATTACAAAGGTATGCATGAGATTACAATGGGACAATGTCTAGTACATGTGCATATGTAACATCTGTTTGGAAGAGTAATCATCCTCGATGCATCACATCAAGTCGCATAGCAGCCAGTTGTCAGATGACAACCCATCAGTTCCATACAAAGAGCGTCACGTGGGGCATGGCATCCAATTACTTGTCACACCATGGAAAAAGATGTATGTACCTCCACATCATGTCAGGACGAACAACACTGTGCAGACATCCAACTCATGAAATACGTAACTGTGTGTTGCATAACATGTAAATAAGAGAAATCAAACACGGCAAGCCATATGGCTGTAAGTCAATGACTATGTACCCTCTGTTCCACAGGTGACCAACAACTGACTGCAGAGGACAACAACCTCAACCTGCAGAGCCAGTCTCCTCCCCTGGAACATGGACACTCTGATGCGGAGTCCCTGGATTCTTTGGATGAGGAGTTCCAAGCCGGCCCATCTGGTGTGCCAGGGCGCAACCGGTCACATGACCCCACTGCCCCCCCACCATCAGCAACAACAGCAACGCTGACCCCTGCTGGAACGACCTGTGCCGCCTCCACCACCACCACCACTACCACCACCACCACCACTACCACCGTTGCTTGCAACATTCGCCCTGCCTCAGAGGATGCCCAGCCCACACCATCAACTGTGGAGGGCAGTCGTGTGGCTAGAGTGGTGAGGCAACAGGCCAGTGATAGCAGGGCAGGTGGGAGGACAAGTGGGACTCCAACAACACCGGACACTGTGACCGAAGCCCTGGATAACATCACCAGAGTTGTGGGTGCCTATGAACGCTCACAGGCACAAATGGGCCAGGCCCACGAAGATGCCCTGGAGCTCCAACGTCTGCTGAGGTCCATGGACAACCGTAGGGGACAAATCGTGGACCTCATGGGCCAGTTAGTGGCGGTACTGAGGGACAGGCCAGTGCCACAGACCACACCTCCACCTCCCCCCGTTGCCACGCAAGAGGACAGTTCATCACCCACTCCTGCGGGCACGGAGAGGGGTGACTCCTCAGACCCCACTGGCCCAGCAGACGATGCCCCCCTGCCAAAAGAAGAAGGGGCCGTCCAAAGAAGAACTTGGGACTCATCCGTGGCAAAGCACCAGCCAAATGCCACTCAAAGAGCCAGCCATGATGGCAACACTCTTCACCCAACCATTGACTCTGTACACTGTCCTCACCCACACTGCCATGGTAATGGCATCCGACTGTATGACTGTGTCACCACAGCAATGTGGTGCCTACCCGATTGTCTCATCTACCATGACTGCCAAATCATTGATTCACCATTCACACTTATGTAAATATCCACTTTTCTCTCACAGATACCCATTGCCAATAAACTACAATAACGCACAAATGTGGTTGAGTCTGCTCCATGTTAATCACATAATGTGCAATGTTTACCATGGTTACAATGTCACAGGAGCATGGATCCTCTGTAGGCAAGGGGAGGCAGAAGGGACCTAGCAAAAGACAACAGAACAAAAGTCACTAGTCAGGTGGTGGCATCACAGCCATCACACAACACATGTCCTCACTGTACAACAATACGCACACATACCAATGTGCAACAGTACCAACATAGACATCCTGTAGCTGTGCCAAACTACCCTGTATCCAACACATAGGCAGCCAGCATTGAGTCAACAACAGGATGCACTCACAAAGATCACATAGACCTTCATCCAAACAACTACATCGACAGACATTGGATCAGTTGTACATCGTCACCCACCTTCAAGTGAAGTAGCGGTTGATGAGCTGCTGACGCTGGTCGACACCTTCCTCCTCTCCACTATCCTCGTCACTGGACATTTGTGGAATCGCAGGTGGGGGCCCTGGCTGGTCATCATCATCCAGGATCATGGGGATTCCTTTCTGTAAGGCCAGGTTGTACAGCATGCTACCACTATCTGACACACCTTTTTGGGTGAGTACATGAGTGCCCCTCCGGTCCGGTCCAGGCAGCGAAATCTCGATTTTAGGAGACCAAAGGTTTGCTCCACCACCCGACGTGTTCTACCATGGGCATTGTTGTAGCGGACGTCTGACGGTGTCCTAGGATTGCGTAGTGGGCTCAGCAACCATGGTCTGTTGGGATATGCAGAGTCACCTAGGTGTGAAATAAACATACCGATTTAGTAATACAACTGTGGCAGAGGACAGCAAGGCACACACAGCACACAACTTGACTCTGCCCACTCACCCACAATCCATGCCCGCTCCGGAAGTAGATTGGCCATCAGCTGGGGCACAATGCTGTTGTGCAGGATGTAGGAATCATGTGCTGAGCCCGGGAACTTGGCACAGACATGCGATATGATCATATCGGGCTGGCACACCACCTGCACATTGATGGAATGGGAATGTTTACGATTCCTATAGATGTGTTCCCGTACCTGTGGTGGAACCAGGCCAACATGTGTGCAGTCAATAGCACCTACAACATTAGGGATGTGTCCAAGGGCATAAAAATCCACCTTAACATCTACCAAAGCCGCCCTCCTTGGAAAACTGATGTATTGGTCCTTGTATCAGATCATGGCCAACAGGAAATCCCTTAGCACCATGCTGAAGGTGGCCTGAGACATCCCCCCTGCAATGCCCACTGTCTCCTGGAATGACCCACAAGCCAGGAAATGCAGTGCCACCATCACCTTTGTCTCGGTAGTCAATGCTGTTGGGTATGTCCTTCCAGCCCGCAGGTGTGGATCCAACATGGCACACAGGTCTTGGATGTTTGTGCGGTCCAGACGGAATCTGCGTATCACGTCATCATCCTCAATGTTAGCAAGCAGGGTGACTGGACGATACACATTAGGTCGCCTCCTAGGTGAGATGAAAGGGGACACGTCACTGCAACAGAACATGAGATGTGCACAACTCCGTAGCTTCTGATTGACACAGCGCAAACATTGACTGGCATCACAATGCACCATACAGTGCAAGTCAAAAGTCGTGACACATTGAGAAAACATCGTACAACACTTCTTCAGTACTAACACAGTGAGAACAACAAACATGGAAACTGTGTCTGTGAATGCTAATAGTCACATGTCAGAATCTGGTGCAAACAGCCCGGACAGTAAATGATACAGGACATGTGTGAAACAGAAATACTGCTGGCTTCCAAATGGCTGCTGTACCTGCCACACCTACTTGTGCAATCATGACAGGGGACACATGAACTACACATTTTGTCCAGTTCTGAAGGAGTCAGCATGGAATGTGAGCCAATGCTAATCCACACAAGTTTAGAGACACTCACAGACGTATTCACAAGCCTGTGCTAACATTCACTGTCATCAGTAGACATGCCATACATGCTGTTACACACAATTCAAAGTCAGTCAATGACTAATAATGAAAAGCATCTGCATATTCAGCCTTGACGTGATTCAAGACACAACAACACAACTGCACAATATCATCAGCAAGCACACAGATTGTCAATGTGGCACACAAAAAGTGGATAAGGTACGTGATCCAAAAGGACTGTAGACAAACGTCTATCTGCACTGAAGTTGCACTATGACATGCAGTATGAAGGTAGCACTGCCCAGACACACAACCAAAGTAAAAAAGTTGCCATGGAGCTAATACTCCAGCTGCTCGGACACACAACAGTGACACAGAAACAACCTACAACACCACCAGGACAAAGCCACAACACCATACCTAAAAGTCGGTGCATGAACATACTGAGTAAATACCGAAAACACAACAGCCTCATACACATAACAACTGGGGATGTCATCGCACAACACAGGTACCAAAGGACTACTATCAAAAGCATCCTGAGCCACATTCCACACAGCCTGTCAGAAACAACACAGCGGACTCTCAACATTCCTCTGCAGACCAAGATGTTGGCTGTGCATCACTTGTTGGCCTCTGGTACCATTATAACAACAAAAGTCAGAGTTTGATGGGTGTCACAGCCAGCCCTATCAAGGTATATCTCACCTGTCTTGGATGCCATCATTAGCTTGATTCTACAGCACCCAGGGACTGCTGCCTGAGACCCCTCACCTGCTGCTGCCTCCAGGGACTGCTGCCCGAGACCCCTCACCTGCTGATGCCTCCAGGGACTGCTGCCTGAGACCCCTCACCTGCTGCTGCCTCCAGGGACTGCTGCCTGAGACACCTCACCTGCTGCTGCCTCCAGGGACTGCTGCCTGAGACCCCTCACCTGCCTCCAGGGACTGCTGCCTGAGACCCCTCACCTGCTGCTGCCTCCAGGGACTGCTGCCTGTGACCCCTCACCACCAACTGTCGCTGCTGCTGTCTCCTGCCCACAGTGATGGCGAGGACTGAGAATATCCGTGCCACTCCCTTCACCACCGAGGAACTGGGGCTCCTGGTGGACGAGGTGCTCAACCAGTATCCAAGGC
Source organism: Calotriton arnoldi (assembly GCA_963921515.1). NCBI lineage: Eukaryota > Metazoa > Chordata > Amphibia > Caudata > Salamandridae > Calotriton > Calotriton arnoldi. The sequence continues at coordinate 1,166,179 of CAWUFW010004042.1, forward strand.
TCTTTGGTGCGCCAAATGTCGTGGTGAGTATCTCAGGGTGTGAGTGAGAGTGCAGGGGGGGCACACATGAAGTTGATCTGCTGCAGTATGTGCGTGGGAGTGTGGGGCTGGGCCATGCACTGCCTAGCATGCTGTTTCCAGGGGGAAGGTGTGTTTAGCCTATTCAACACGTTTCCCTGCCTGCACATCCAGATGTGAGGGAAGTTTGATGTCTTGTCAGACATACAGTGAGGCTGCACCTTCTCATTTCACGAGTCAGGACAGTGATTGCCAGTTTGAATGTCTGTGTGTGTCCCTGATGTCCTTCACAGGCCCATCTGTGGCCTTAGCTAGTGTTGCTGTTCAGAGGGTAGTGAGGGCATTGTTTATAACTCAATATGTGCTTCATCTCTACTTCTGCACCATACTCATGACCTGAATCCCCCAGGGTGACACTCTTGTTGGTCATTCACCTATGACACAGTACATTCCAACATTATTGTGCCGGGACCCTTCCATCATCACCAGCATGTGCACATACTCGCATGTGTTGGCACTGTTTGTGTTTCCAAATCATCCCTCCATGTAAGAGATGAGCTGCCCCACGTTGGACCTCTGTGTGACCCCAAATGGCCTGCACATTCACTGCCCAATCTGACAGTGACACAACACTGAATGTACAGAGTGTCAAATATGTGCTTTTCCTCTTGAGTCTCCATCAATGAGCCATTACAGAGATGTAGATTGCACACGAAAGGCCTTGTGATGAGGGTTTGCGTTTGTGAGGTCATGTCCCTCAATGTGACATCCATGATGCAGTGTGGCAGTTGAAGGGCAAGTGCCTTGAGGGCTGCGCAGTGTTGGGCACAGTGAGTATTCCCAGTCACATATGTAGTGATGTCCTGCATGTCTTGTTATTACCAGAATATTGCATTAGATGTGGTCAGCATACACATTTATCTCTCTGCTGGCGTCCTGCATGGCCATGAGATGGGCATGTACTGTGTCCACCCTCATATCTGCATGCATTAATGTGTGTTTCCCACATGATGATGTTTGCATTTTGCAGATTTATTGTCTCCGCTGAAGTAATGGCTAAATTTGGGATGAGTCAGTGTCATGGTCCTGCACTGGGAAATGGTGGTCGGTTACACTGATTGTTGCCCCCTCTTGTCTCCCATGTCTGCAGCTCAAAGTCAACCAGCGCAAGGCCGTGTGGAGGGCCATTGCATGCAAGGTGCGTGCACTGGGTGTCTCAAACAGACGGCGCTCCCACTGTCACAAGAGGTGGGATGACATCGCCCGGCTAAGCAGGAACGTGACCGAGATGACACTGGGGCTGATCCCTCGAGCCGGCAGGTTGGCGCGGCGCAGCATGACACCACTAATGGCACGCATTTTAGCAGTGACGTAGCCTAACCTGGATGCACATCTGAAGGTGCATCAGCAGCAAGCTGGTGGTGAGTATGCTGTGAGTGTGACTTTGGTTGTAGTTTGGCAGCATGTGCTCCAGGCCTGGGCCAGTGCAGGGCTGTGATGTTGCTAGTGTGATGCAATGGTGTGTAAGTGGCCGCGGTGTGGGGTGCAGTTGTCATGCATTCCCCCTACATGTACCTTCCTATGTCATTGGTGTAATGGGCCTTGACTTCACATTTGTAGTTGTGGCCTTCTGGTATCATCTTCATTGGTGTCGTCACGGACATCCCATGTCAGGGTCCAGCAGAGTGCCTGATCTGAGTGTGCCATCATGAATGTGTGCATTGCCTGATGTCAGATTTGTGCTGGCTACACATCTGACACCAATGTGCAACTGTAGTTGTGCCCCAAGATACGACATGGTGGATGGCATGTTCCCATGGACATTGTGTGTGGATATGTTGGAGTCTGTGTCTGTGTTGGACACTTCTGCTGGCTCATGTTGTGACAGTGGCAACATGTTGTGAGTAGAATCTTTGAACCCTTCAGGGCCCTAGGTGTGCACAAAGGGATATGTGTGTGTGGTTAGACGTAGCCACCAACAGGCTAAATGGCTGTGTGTCCATCACATGGGTGAATTATGTCAAGTTTGCATCATGCCACGGTAATTTAGGTGTTTGGATTGAGGTTGCCCAATGTTACTGCCCATGGTGTTGTCCAACATGGATGGTTGTCCATCATTAGTGATGCTTCCCTTGCAGATATTTGTTAACTTGATGCAGATGTACTTATCCTCTCTCTCTCTCTCTCTCTCTCTCTCTCTCTCTCTCTCTCTCTCATGCAGCATCTCACATGGGCACAGAAGGACACGGGACGGACCCCAGTGGTGAGGCATCAGGCACAAGTGATGCTCACCTGCATAGTGACACGGATGTCACCAGCACATCAGGGGGGACAGTAGTCTTCTAGAGGAGTCCCAGCCCGAAACGCAGACCGCTACGTCATCTAACGACGGTGGTGATGCATCTATGTTTTCGTCCGAAGGAAACGGGGACTCTGCCTTCTCGTCCACCACACAGCGTTCGTTGCCCACCCTCCCGGCTACTCCCACTGTTGCTGCCTGTGTTCGCACCACGAAAAAGGGAAGAGTGTCCTTCATCCCAGGCACCGCTGCCCCTGCGCCTGTCTCCCCTGCTGCCATCAGTGCTGAGTCTGTGGACCTTCTGCGCCAGCTGGGTGTGGGTCAGACAGCTCTCCTCAATGCCTTCCTGGACCATGACAAAAAATTGGCACAGGTGGTGGCTTTCATGGAGGGCGTGCATTCCGACGTGGGTGGGCTACACCGGACTGTACAGTCTCTGTCCTCTGCAGTGACAGCAGCCATTCAACTTGCCCAATCCCATGGTCCAGGTCCAGTCCCTAGGCCCACAACCCTGCCAGTGGACGCATCTGATGATAGTGAGCACACACCCCAGACATCAAGGGACAGATACGTCACATGCAGCACACAGCAGCAGCAGCCCAAGCAGTCCGGGGCGCAGACACCATCCCCACATAAAGGTAAACCCACACCAGAGCACAGGGGCAAAAGCCCTTCAGGCCACACCCAGGGCAAGGATGGCAAGAAGCAGGCTTCAGGCTCACATGCCTCAGAGGCATCCCCAGCCAAGGACTCACCTGTCCCAAAAGTGTCTCGCAGAGACAGGCACACAGTTTCCGTGCCCAGTGACAAACAGGTGCCTGCTAAGGGTACACGTAAGAAGGGCTCCAAGGCAAGTTCACCCACAACATCTACTCCCATCCAGAGCCCTGTGAAGCAGGGAAAGGAGGCCACTGTAGAGAGGCCACACCGTAAACAGGTGATGCAGGGGCAGAAGCAATCCGGGGCCAAGCGTCCCAAAGGATCCAGCACGTCCCCAGAGGGGGGACCAGCATCTGCACATGATCCAGCTTTTGTGACGAGTGTGCCTGTTGTATACACCCCACTGGTCCTTAATCCCAGGACAGGGAAGCCATATCAAATCCCCAAGAAGTGGAAGGGCACCCCTCTAACTTTACCCACACACACTGGGTCTTGTGCAAGCATGAGTCCACCTCCACATGCCACCACCCCACCTTGACCTAGCAGCACTGAGGGTTCCCAAACCACTGCTGGCTCTACCACACCTGGACCTAGCATCCCTCAGGCTTCCCAGACCACTGCTGGCTCTACCACACCTGGACCTAGCAGCCCTCAGGCTTCCCAGACCACTGATGGCTCTACCCCAGCTGGGCCTTTCTCTCCCCGAGCCAGTACCCCAACTGGCCCCGACAGACAGCCACCTCCCAGTCATACTGCCAGCCAAGTCTGAGTGTTAGTCCCCCTCACACACATGTCTGTCTCACAGTGGTGCCATGGCATGCCCATTTTTGACACCCTGAGTGTGTTGCTGACCATGGCGGAGTACTGTACCACACATTTACAGTGCTGGATGTCATGTACCTCACCTGCACTTTGGACTGGCCACTGTCCTTGCTGTTCACTGCTGTTTGCCCCTTGCCTGTGCAGCTTCTCATGTGCCTCACCTGCACTGTGTCCTGGCCACTGGCCTTGTTGTTCACTGCTGTTTGCCCCTTGCCTGTGCAGCTTCTCATGTGCCTCACCTGCACTTTGGACTGGCCACTGGCCTTGCTGTTCACTGCTGTTTGCCCCTTGCCTGGGCAGCTTCTCATGTACCTCACCTGCACTGTGTCCTGGCCACTGGCCTTGTTGTTCACTGCCGTTTGCCCCTTGCCTGTGCAGCTTCTCATGTGCCTCACCTGCGCTTTGGACTGGCCACTGGCCTTGCTGTTCACTGCTGTTTGCCCCTTGCCTATGCAGCTTCTCATGTACCTCACCTGCACTGTGTCCTGGCCACTGGCCTTGTTGTTCACTGCTGTTTGCCCCTTGCCTGTACAGCTTCTCATGTACCTCACCTGCACTGTGTCATGGCCACTGGCCTTGCTGTTCACTGCTGTTTGCCCCTTGCCTGTGCAGCTTCTCATGTACATCACCTGCACTGTGTCATGGCCACTGGCCATGGTCTTGTCTAGATTTTGCTGCATAACTGTGTGAAATGTAAATAAAAAAGAAATTTACTCCTGTTGTCTGCCTTGTCAGTGTCCTTGCTAAATAAAGGGTTACCGTGTGGGTATGGTTTACTGTGGCACATGCTCTATTTGCCACTTCAACATTGCCAATGTCTTGTTTCCTCTGATCATGTAGTTTCAACGTTTGTGTCCCAGACTTGTGCATCTGTGTGTGTTGGCTTGGAAGTATGTGTGTTTGCTGTGGACTGATTGACTTCCTGGGTGTGTTGTTGTGTGTGTGATGTTTAGATTGTTGTTGTGTGTGTTCATGGTGTGTCACTCATCTCTGTTTGTAACTGGTATGGGTGTTGTGCACACACTGCTTGGTGTGCATGCAGTGCTGTGAGTGTATGTTGCCTTGTCCTTGCCTGTTGTGCACCCCCTGATGTTTAGCTGTTGTAGCATGTTGATATCTTTGCCTGTGCATGTGTTGTGTCTGATGTGGCTGTATGCAGTGTTTGTGTTGTGTTGTGTCATGCAGTTGACAGATGCTCTGTGTGTGGTGTTCTATTTTCCTGTCTGTGTGTGTGTGTTGTTGTTGTATTTGATTCAGATGTGTGTTGCCATTGTGGTGTGCCTTACTTGTGTGTCTGTCACATGGACTGAGGTCTATTGTGGTTCCCGTGCTTGTTTTATGTGCACCCTTGGTGTTTTCTCCTCTCACATTTGATGTGTCTCTGGTCATTGTTGTGCATGTGCAGACATGTGGTACACTATGACACCAATTTGAGTTCATGGGTAGTGTGGTATGTCTGTCTATGTGTCATTGTAGGCCCATTTCTGCCTTTTGTTCTCCATTATTGTTTTTAGTGGATGCACTTCTTATATGTGTTGTGGTATGTTGTCTGTGCATTTCTCATGACTGATGTGGTTGTGTACTCCTGTTGTGTCTGTGCTCCCATTGAATTTGCACTGTTTAGCTGCACAGGTCTTGTCTGTTATTGTAGTAGTTATGTGTGTGTGTTTGGATTGTGTTCTGTGTTTGACTGTTGTGTTTTGTGTGTACAGTGGTACTGCCATACCTGTGTGTGTGTGTGATGTTTGTGGATCCCATCAAGGGGGTGTGTTTGCTTGTCAGTGTCTTGACTGGATATTATTGGCAAGCTTCTGTATGTTTCTCACTGGTGTTGTGTGCTGCAGGTGTGATGGGTGTGGGGGTTGTGTGAAGGTTCCTACTTGTGTTTGACACTCATAGAGTGTTCCAATGGGCCCTGTGTGTTGTGCTTCTGACATACTCCTGTGATGTATTTTTGGATACAGATGTGTGGCTGATCAGTGTTGGACTTCAAACCCTTCCTTTCATCCCTGTGCCTATACATGGGTTGCCTTGCTGTCTCCCTGAGTTGCTGCAGTGAGGTGACTGTGGTTTGACTTCACTCACTGTGACTGCCATGTGTGGATTTTTGAGCTGGGGTTGATGTTATGTGTTCCTTCCATTGCATGTAATGTACACATTGTTGGTGTTCAGCTCCTTGCCATTCCATTTGTGTGCACCTCACTTTGGGTTTCCTATGTGTTGTCCTCCATTGCTGTTGGCATGTGGTCTGTGTTTGTTGCTGTGTGTCAGTGTGGGGTATGTCAGTGTGACTTGTCAGGCTGTGTGTCTATTGGAGTGTTTGTTCATTGTCTGTGTGTGTTTATTTTATGCTTGGACTCAGTTTACTTGCCATGAGTGTGGTGTTGTTGCGGTGTGTGGGTTCCCCTGGCCCAGTGCTTCTACTCTGTGTGTTACTCTGCAGCCACACCTGATGAGGCTGTCTCCCTAGTTGTTTGTTGTGTGGTGCAGTGTGTGTGTTCACCTGGCTGCTTTTTGGGCATGCGGGGGCACAGGGAGGTCACGTGGCATGTCGCTTCATGGTGTGGGTGGGCCTAGTGTGTGGAGTGTGGAGGTGTTGCCCTGTGTACTTTGAGCACTGCCCATGCCTTGCGCTGGCCCAGCCTACTACATTGTGTGCATTTTTTCTTGCGGATTCACCGCTGCGGTCACGTGAACTGGACATTATTTCAGGATCGCGGACATGGTGACCTGGGTGTTGAGTGGTGGACTAGTGGCAAGTAGGACATGTGTGGCTACACCTGTAGTTGTGTTCCTGTCCCCACCAGGGTGTCTGGTGGGGGCAGGCACCTTACATCGGCCATGGAGTTGTGGGGTGTGTTTGTTTGCGGAGTTGTATGATGGTGTACCTGCGTCGGCGTCCGCCACGGTCCATGGCTTGCTGGAGGTGTATCATGTACAGCACAGGGAAGACGTGTAGTGCCGGGTCCATGGCGGTCGGCTCCGGTTATCGATTTTGCGCTCCGCTGATTCTGTATGCTCAGATTGGCCGGTTTCTCCGCTGCGGTGGGCCTGGCTGTTTGGCGCATCCTAATTTGTACGGCGGGAGGGACGTCATTCCGCACGGCGGTGGGTCTGGATTGGTTGTCTCCGCCGTGGTCGTGGGCGCGTTTTGATGGCGGTCCAAGTCGCACCACGGCGGTCGGACAATGGGCTGTGTTTGGCCATTGTAATATGGCAGGCGGGTGCACCGCTGCTCACGGGTGGAAAACAGCGTTTTCTCCCACCGCCAGCATCGTGGAGGTGCATCCACCAGTCATCGTAATGGACCCCAAAGTTGCTAACTGCTCAATCTCCACCACGCCCTTAGCTGGATCTGATGAAACTACGGCAACGTCATCAGCGTATGCTAATGTTTTAACATACTCTTGCCCAATCCTCATAGATGGAATGTTTACACTATTTTCCAATAGATTTAAAAATGGGTTGATGTAGAGAGCAAAGAGTAAGGGGGAACACGGACACCCTTGTCTAGTACCTCTAAAAATTTGGACCCGGTTAGATTCTAGCCCCATCGCGCATATTCGAGCTACAGGAGACTTACACATAGTTTTTATTGCCCTGATAAAGCCAGAGCCAAACCCGTGCCACAGCATAGTTGTCCATAAAAATTCCCAGGAGACACGGTCAAATGCTTTCTCAGCATCTAATAAAATTATTCCACATGGGGCTTGCTGAACAGCCGCATTATCCAGCAAAGCAACCATCCTATTAATATTGTTGACCGTGCCTCTTCCTGGGATAAAACCATGTTGATGCACCGAAACTAAGGGAGTAATCACTCGGGAGAGTCGCGTGGCAAGAATTTTCGCGTATATTTTCCCATCGCAATCTAAAAGTGAGATGGGCCTATATGATCCAGGTAGTATGGGTGACTTATCTTTCTTCTTAAAAATTATGATATTAGCTACATCCCATGACTCCGGGGCATCACCTTTCTGTGCTTCCAAAAACACGCTGAGCATATCTGCTTTAAATTCCGGCAAAAAAACTTTGTATAACTCTAATGGTAATTTGTCTGGCCCAGAGGCCTTACCTGATGCTAAAGAGCCGACAGCCTCCACAAGCTCTTCTAATGTTATAGGCTCTTCCAAATATTTCTGGTCAGCTAAGCAAAGCATCTTTCTAAAAGAATCTTTGAAGAAGGATTGCGTTTTCTCCTGCCTACTTGAACCCTCCTTATACAATTCCTCATAGAAGGTCCTAAAAACTTCAAGTATTTCTGTAGGTGATTCAACTAATTTCCCGGTTGTATCTTCGATCGCAGTAATTGCACATTTTACCTCCTTGCACCTAATTTTTTTGCCAAGCATTTGCCTGTTACCTCACCATATTCATAACAATTCTTTCTAAAAAGATGGTATTTCTTAGCGTTTTCTTTTGACCAAAGAGCATTAATCCTAGCCTTGCAGCTTGCTACCTTCGTTTGCACCTGGGTAATGTCAAGGTTTGCCTGCAGGGCTTGAATAAGAGCATACTCTGCATTCTGAAGATCTGCATATAATTCCTGCATGACCTGTCTCTGTTGTTTTTTAACATGGAGTCCAAAACTCCAAATTTCCCCCCAAAGCCCCGTCTTTAAAGTATCCCAAACCATGCGATGAGTGGTAGAGTTGCAATTAAGAGACAGAAATTGGGTTAACCATTGTTGAATATGAGAAATAAATTGATCATTAAGAAGTAACTTTCTGTCAAATGAAAACGTCCCATGTCTCCGAACTATACCCCGCATTACAAGGTTTATTGACAGTGGGTTGTGATCTGAAGTAGCCCTGGGGTAGATTTGTATCTGCGCCTTCTCTAAGTAACTTTTTCGTTACAAAAAATAATCTAGTCTTGCTAATTTTTGATGTGGACAAGAGTAATGTGTAAACCCCGGATCAGGATATTTTAGCCTTGACCATACGTCCACTAAACCATGTTCATACAGAAGCTGATGTAAGGCTTTATAAACTTTGGGTTTCCGACCAACATATATATTACCAGCGGGACATTGTGCAACTTCCTCCAATTGAATGTTAAAATCCCCGCAGAGTATCAGGAGAGATGGCCAGGAGGCCAGTTCTATGTTTAAATATTCCAATATCTGAGACTCATCGAAGTTCGATCCATATACAGAACATACTGTGAATTTTTTATTACCAGAAAAACATTCGGCTATTGCCCACCGCCCACTTTTGTCAGCCAGAGTCCTGCCACAGGATATAATATTCGACCTGGCAAGAATAGCCACACCTCTTATAGTGGTTCCTTGCGACGTGTAGACCAAAAGCTTATACCCTAAATCAGCGATAGCCTTACGTTTACCCCACGGTATGTGTGTCTCTTGTCGGCAAACCACGTCCGGAGACGTCTTTCTGATTTCCTGGGCTACTCTTTGTTTCTTATCTCTGTCATTGAGGCCACGCACGTTAAACGAACAAATAGACAATGTATCCGTCATTCCCCCGTCTTAAGACAATTTTTAAAAAACTCTCCGTCCCCGGCCACATGCTCTTTGCACATATGGGCTATAAATTATTTATTGACTCATTTTTTGTTTTCACCCCCGTGACCCTACAGCAGTCTCCCCATCCCCAAAACCACCCCCAACCCCACCCCTACGCTTCCTCTGCTAACGGAAGCATCCCCTAGCACCCCACACATGGAGGCTAAAAGACCCATGGATCTAGAGCGATGGGAAGCCTAGTAACATCATCGACCGCCCCCCTTCTCGCCCCCTCCCAAACTCGTCCAGCCCAGCCCAAGGTTAATAACACCCAAAGATAAAGCAAACCCTATTTTATACATAGCCGTCCTCAGCATACAATAATAATCCCGCCGGTTCCTGTCACACATCAACCAGCTTCCTACGGTTTAATGCCCTGTAGAAATTCCCTAGCCTTAACTTCAGAAGTAAAAAACTGTGTTCTGTCCTTATATATAACTTTAAGTTTGGCGGGATTACGGAGGAACACTTGAGCATTTTTGCTCTGGAAAGGATCAATTAACTGTTGCAATTGCCACCTTTTTTCACAGTTGTGGGACAGTAATCTGGTCGCACAAAAAGCTCAAATCCTTTTCCTTTTCTCTTTCTGTCGGGCCTTGCCAGATCAAAAAGCGCTTGCCTAGACAAAAAGTCAGAAAGACAAATCAAAATTGCTCTGGGTCGAGAAGTAGCTCGGCTAGAACCAGAACGACTGTTCTGTCGGAAGGGAAACCGCTGTGCCCATTGCACCACCATATCCCAAGTCCACTGTGTCAATTCTGGGAAAGCTTCAGTGAAAAGATCAGCAATAAATTTCCGAGGATCTGTGCCTTCGACGCCCTCCGGCACACCAAGAACTCTTAAGTTATTTCGCCGAAGACGATTTTCCATGTCCTCAAGTTTCCAAGCTATATCATTCTTTTGAGCCGCCAGGGTCTCTGTGGCTACTTTCTGAGTAGTCATCTCATCCTCGAGTGTAGATATCCTATTTTCTGCTTCTGTTATCCTCTCGGCGAACTCCGAGCAGGACTTGGCTACACGGCGAAGTGAGTTTTGTAGCTTGCAACACGCTCTTTGTGTTTTTTGGCTCTCGGCACGGGTCTCATCGCTATGCGTCATAATAGACTCATATATGACGGCAAGAGAAATATTTTCCAAGTGCGGAGACGTGTTATGCTGTCCTTGACCCGCCCCTCCCTCTTACTCCACTCCCAGATTAAGTGAAGGGGAGTACTCCCAGACTGATGGGGCCACAGAGTCCACATGTTCTTCAGAGGCAGCTAACACAACCTTTTTCCGGACGGTACCTGTTTCCAGTACCATAGTTCGGGCTCCCGGCCCATCCTCATCCTTTTGTATACTATTGGTCTCACTCCAATGTCCATTGGGGGACCCCCCTCCTGAGGGCATTTCCGACATCTGCAACGATTCATCACCTGAAGAGTTGGAGTGGTCCGATAAAGAAAAAAAAAGCTTGCCAGTATCACCAATATCAGCCACAGGTAAGTCCAAAGGGGCATTCAAACCCATAGTTTGTTGTCCTCTCCCTTTCGATTGAACAGCCTCCGCCTCCGCCTCCACCACTCACCCAGCAAGTATAGGTTCCTGAGTATATTTAGAAAGTCCTGCCATTGTTAGCTGTGTTTGTCCTCCAGCTTTGTCATGTCCTGTCACATTTATCATTAAATTCCCTTGCTTGCCTGGTATTGTCTCACCAGCGGCACCCCGACCGGTATCCCTCACATTATCAGGGCTCTCCTTATCCATATTGTCAGTTAGAGCTCCTTTTTCCAATAGACCGCCCTCTGCTTTGGCATTCTTTCCCTTCCTCTGGGGCAGAAAGATTGTGGGAGTGGTCTTTTTCCCGCTAGGCTGACTGCTTTCATTACCTGGAGCTGCATCGATGTTAGAAGCCGCTCCATGTCTTTGTTTGTCTTGGGCTGTTTCCGGAGCCTTTGCGGGGACAGAGGAATCTCCTGTAACACAGGTCTTGCCCCCCGTGCAGATTTCGGCGGCATGGTAATTGCGGTAGTGCTGGGAGACTGACACGCAGTCAAGAGTTGATGGACACCGAGTCCGGGACTTTGAGGAGGGAGCCAAGCCAGACGAGCCAGAAAAACCACGGCCCAACGGGAGGTAAGGATAGTCCAAAGCATTCCTTATAGACGTTAATTTTAGATCAGCCGTTATTCATAATCATATGCATGTGCTGGTTGAGTTTCTTTTCATGAAAACTTTCTCCAACATGCCGAGAGGAGCAGAGAAGGGGGTGATAGGTTACGAGTGCTTACTCGGCTGACGAAGCGGCCACCATCTTGCCTCCGTAATCCAGAAATAGCGATTCCTAATGTTAAGGGAACACTGCCTGATCTTAAAATATTTGTTATAACCTGTTATAACCTTCATAAAGGGGAAGGGGTCCCACAAGGACCCCTACCCATTTGCTAATTTTTATCACCACCCTTGAGGTGTCGGTAAAACATAGCACTTCAATTCGATATTTGGAAGGGATGCTCTAAATAAACCCCTTCCAAACAGCGAATCGCTAAACACAAATCATGATTCGGTAACATGTTACTGAATTGCAATTTGTGCTCTGTACATATGGAAAAGCAGTTTTACGGTAGGTAACAACCAGATTCTGTGAATTGGGCCGTTTCCGAATGCAAAAATTATTGTGCACATATGCCCCATGTTCCTTCCTCAGGACAAACGAAGCAGACTTCTCTGGAGTATAATCTATTTATGAGGGGGCTCCACCTACACTTCCAAGGAGCTACTCCTGCACGTCAATATTTTCCTCTAGCCGTGGGTGAAGCCAGAAGAGAAGGAGGTGCCTTTGCTTTCTGCTGTTGCCTCTGTGGACCATCAGGAAGAGACAGGCAATACGGTTGTATCTTTGTTTTCTATCAATGGAAAGCTAAGCAGTCACAGCTGTGTTTTTTGCTATCTAATCATATTCTCTCATCTTGCGAGAGTTGAGATAGCTTGGAGCCCCTGTGGAATGAGAAAACTAGGGGCCCTGAAGCCATGGGGCTCACGGGGCTCAGTGTTATGCTGCTGCTGGTGCTCCCAGTTGCTTGCATTAAAAATAACATATTGGCTTAGGTGTTGCTACATGAGCACACCTTTCCAAGACCGCAAACTACAGATTAACATTTGGAAGCATATTTCTATTTCATCTGAGTCACTCACTAAAGCATAAACAAATAAAGAATATAAGAGATTGGTCTAGAGACCTACGTGGCCTTCCAGTAGAAAGTTAGTAATCTCTGGCCCCTCTCAGTTCCCTCTCAGTCAGCCAGACATAGAGATGTCCTTTGGAGGACTGCATTTATGTTGTCGCTTCAGTGCTGCTCTTCACCTCTGGTGGAAGCAAGTGGATAAGCGGTTAACATAGGCAGAGCAAAGTAACTAAAGGGAAGATGGAAGGGCTGTTAGGGAGGCTTGAGTCTTGATGAAGAGGTAAGTCCATACATGTGGGGCTAATGGGGAGATTTGGTGGTTATGAAGAAGACTTGAGCAATAGATGGGGTGAAAAGGATACTCACAAGGAGACACCCATAAGCACAGGAGGCTATGGGGCAGATGGTGAGTTGATTGGGATGCATAGAGAATCATTGGGACATGCCAAGTCAGATATTGGTATCCAATAACTTGGAAAACTGGCAACCTTTAATAAAAAGTATTGCCTGATGTCCCTCCAACCACAGACAAAAGATACATCTGCAAGCTCACTGATTCCTGCTTTTTAGGCATTGCCTGTTGGGGACCAAATCCAAACCTTAATCTTGAAGGCTGCTGTGGGGTAGAATTGTACTGGTATAACAGAGATGAAACACGATAATAGTGATGTCTATCCGGTATATATATTTCCCGGTCGGAATAGAGGTTTTCTTCACATCAAGTTCAATAGCGTAGTACACAATTGATAACAATACAGTTGTTTATTTCTAACCACTAATTAGGGTCCCTAGATTTACTTCATAATAGCAGAAATATGTGCTTGGAGAAATAAGGTGCAATGACTAATTACTTGTGTTTATTTACTGCTAAGGTGCCGTGTCAAGTGAGCGTGAGGTATTTGGACAAAATATTGAATACAAAATATTGTGTTACATAAATATCTTGTCAAGAATATTGTGTTGAAAAAATATTGTTTTAAGTGGTGTTTTGTATATCTTTGTCAAAAATATTGCTTCTAAAATATTTTGTAAAATATTGCTTTCATGAGTTAATTTATGTGTTTTTTAAGTATTTTATTTGTATGTTCATTTTTGTGTTAATATGTGTAGTCACTTTTAGAGTAATTTTTACAAAACGTTCTAAGTATTTTGTTAAAACTTTTAATAAAGTTTTTCATTATTGTATATGTGTTTAAGTTATAGGAGCAGAATGTTGTGCTTCCAGGTGAACAGGGTGGGGATAATTTTGGAATTTGCTAATATTAATGTATTTGTTTGTTATATTTTTTCATTTATTGAATAAATTTGTATTAAGTTGTTTAAAAGTATAAATATTGTTTTGAATGTTTAAACTTAAACAATTTTATTATCTAAAATGTAATATATTATTTGAATGTTATATACTTTATTTTCAAAAATTGCTTTATTTGCTTGTATGTAGTAGAATATTTATTGATTTGTAGACAACTATTTTTTGAAATTCTAATTACAAATGAATAGTAATTGTAACTAATAATTGTTATTACATTTTAATATCTCACTTTTCATATTAAAATATGTATTTATGAATATTAATTATATTGTTTTTTACAAAATAAATGCATTCTTAAAATATTTATGTACAGATTATTTAACAATTAATTTTAAAATTAATTTTGTTTGATGTATTATTACATATATTTTGTGTATGTTGAATTGTTAATTTGCCAATGTAATTAATATAAACCTATATATATAAGTAAACTAAAAACTAATATGAATTTGAATATATTTCACAACGTATAATATGGAATTGTTGTAGTGTAAACTTATTTTTTATTATATTAATGTATTTGAATTATATAAAAAATATTATACTTTGTATAAAGTCGGTTATTGGAAACTTATTTTATATATTTCTTTTTTTACAGATGTTATATTTATATGTTATAGATATTAGATATATTACATTAGAATGGCAATGTGCTGTACTACATATATAATAATTAATACTATTTTTATGTCGTTTTGATAACTAATAGTAATGTTTTTGTTTATTGTTTGGTACAAATATTAATTAATATACATTTTAATATTTATTTAATTTATAAATATTTTATTTTGCATTGTAAGAAATACATTTTATGGTATGTTAAATATTTACTGGGTATGAAGTATTTTTTAGTACAGCTTATTTTAAATATAATTTTCACATTTCTTTATTGTTTGGGAATATATATACATATATATATATATATATATATATACATATTCAAAGAAAAAACTGCAGATTTCAGGGATGTTATACTTAGGAATTGGCATTTAAAGAAACTTAGATATTCACTGAAAAAACACAGGTTACAGGGACGTTAAAGTTAGGCTGACATTTTACTTGTACAAAACCAGAGAAGTTCAGCCGTTATAGTTAGCTGAGCTAACTATAACTCGTGCCCCCGCAATGCACTGCTGATGACGTCACATGTTATATCACTCATGACATGGTCAGTGACATCACTAATGACATCTCAAATGACATCACTGATGACATCATCCAGTGACTGAGTGTTTCTAAAAAGTTTAAGCATGTTATATATATATACACCAAGGTGTATTGAAGAATGAGTGGGTCTATGAGTGTCTGAATGGATGATTTAGTGGGTGCGTGACTGACTGTATAAGGGAGTGATTAACGTGTCTTAGTGAATGCATGGGTGAATGACTAATCTGTGTAAATGTCTGTATCAGTCTGTCACTTGGTGTGTAAGTGGCTGTATGGGTTGGCGAGTAGCTACATGAGTGTCTATATGGGTTAATGATTGGTTGTCTGAGTACCTGTATGGGTACCTGAGTGTCTGTGTGGGTGGGTGGGTAGGGGTGTGACTTCCTGCATGGATGTGTGAGTGGGTGAATCACTGGGTGTATGGGTTTATGAGTGCATCTGCGAGGAGCTGTATGGGTGAGTGAGTGTGCGTATGGCTGTGTTGCTGATTGAATGGATGTCTCAGTGGTATATGTGTGAGTAACTACATATGTGAAAGGCAGTATATGTGAGTGTTGGAGTATATAAGTGACTATATATGTGAGAGTGAGTGATGTGAGTGTGGCTGTATGGATGAGTGTGTGCTTGTGTCAGTGATTGTAGAAGAGAGTAAGTATGTGTTAGTATCTGTATGAATAAGTGAGGTGGTGTGTGTATAACTGTATGGGTGAGTAAATGGCAGTGTGATTGATTCTTTTTTTTACAACTTTTTTAAAAATTGTTTTTATTACCATTTTAACTTTGAGGGTGAGTGCCGGTCTATGAGTGTCTGTATGGGTGTATGAGTGCATATATCAGTGGCTGTATTAATGAGGGACTGCATGTATGAGTTGTCTGTATGGGTGAGTGAGTAGATGTGTGTGTAGACCTATGAATCAGTGAGTGGGTATGTACTAACTGGTATCGCTGTGTCTATGGTTTCGAGAATGGTAGTCTGTATTTTAGAGTGGGTGTATGAAAGGTTATATTAGGGTGTGAGGAGGTGCATCAGATATTAAGTGGATGATGTCATCAGTGATGTCATTTGAAATGTCATCAGAGATGTCATCAGTGATGTCACTGACCATGTCATGAGTGATGTAATATGTGATGTCATCAGCAGTGCATTGCAGGGGCGTGAGTTACAGTTAGCTCAGCTAACTATAACGGCTGAATTTCTCTGGTTTTGTACGAGTGAAATGTCAGACTAACCATAACGTCCCTGAAATCAGTGTTTTTTTCAGTGAATATCTAAGGTTTTTTTTAACCGATAATTCCTAACTATAACATCCCTGAAACCTGTGTTTTTTCAGTGAGTTTCTAAGGTTTTTTAAATGCTCATTTCTTAATTTGCCTACATGGGTAGGACATGTACAGAAAGAGGAAGAAAGATGCAGAAAGAAGCAAGAGAAGTGCAGAAAGATAAGAGAGGTGCAGAAAGAGGAAGAAAGGTGCAGAAAGAAGCAAATAAAATGCAGAAAGAGGCAACAGAAGTCCAGAAAGAGGAAGAAAGGTGCAGAAAGAAGCAAGAGAAGTGCAGGAAGAAGCAACATAGGTGCATAAAGAGGCCTACTTCGACTGTACCTTTCCACAGACTCATACAAAGTAGCCTAATCATTAATCCTTCTCCCAAGATGTCTTGAACCTCACTTTTTCCTTGAAGGTTCACTATTCATTGACTGCTCAGAATGTTAGGCCTACCAAATGTAAAACAGCAATCCTAACCATATCATTGTTGTAAGTCTGACCAAGTTTGTGAAGGGATGCATGCGTGTGTCTCTGCTTTTACTTAGTGACATTTTACATAAAAATAAACATACAAATACTTGAATACCTGTGTTTCAAACAGCATACTCTGTAAATTTATGTATAAAAAGATGTATGTATTTCTTTTTGCTCATAATACAGGGCACATGGGTATTCAATAGTATATTTGAGGGGCTCTATAACACCTATATCCATAGGACATGTCTTCCTGTGCAACCGAATGACAGAGCAGAACTGAGAAGATTTGACCACTTATAGGAGAAGCTACCCGCTTTTTAAGCTACCATCTTCAGATGCATAACACATGTGAGAATACATGTACAAGTAGACATATACCTCAGTCACGAGAGCATGCAGACTTTTAAACTTGACAGCTTGAACTTCCATTTGAGTACAGAATGAGGCAGGAGAAGTACAGAAAGAAGCAAGAGAAGTGCAGAAAAAACAGAGGTGAAAAAAGAGTAACAAAGGTGCAGAAAGAGGCAAGAAAAGTGCAGAAAGACGCTGGAGAAGTGCACAAAGAGGCAAGAGGGGTGCAGAAAGAAGAAAGAGAGGTGCAGAAATAAGCAAGAGAAGTGCAGAAAGAACCAACAGAGGTGCAGAAAGAGGCAAGAGGGGTGCAGAAAGAGGGAAGACAAGTGTGGAAAGAAGCAAGAGAGGTGCAAAAGAGGCAAGAGAGGTGCAGAAAGAAGCAAGAGAACTGCAGAAAAATGAAGAAATGTGCAGAAAGAAGCAAGAGAGGTGCAGAAAGAGGAAGAAAAGTGCATAAAGAAGCAAGAGAAGTGCAAAAGAGGCAAGAGAGGTGCAGAAAGAGGCAAGAGAACTGCAGAAAGTTGAAGAAATGTGCAGAAAGAGGCAAGAGAGGTGCAGAAAGATGCACAAAAGGTACAGAAAGAGGCAAGAAGGGTGCGGAAAGAGAAGTACAGAAAGAAGCAAGAGAGGTGCAGAAAGAAGCAAGAGAACTGCAGAAAGAGGAAGAAAGGTGCAGAAAGAGGAAGACATTTTCAGAAAGAAGCAAGAGAAGTACAGAAAGAAGTAAGAGGAGTGCAGAAAGAGACAAGTGAGGTGCATAAAGAGGCAACAGAGGTACAGAAAGAGGCAAGAGGGGTGCAGAAAGAGGGAAGACAAGTGTGGAAAGAAGCAAGAGAGGTGCAAAAGAGGCAAGAGAGGTGCAGAAAGAGGCAAGAGAACTGCAGAAAGATGAAGAAATGTGCAGAAAGAGGAAAGAGAGGTGCAGAAAGAGGCACAAAAGGTGCAGAAAGAGGCAAGAAGGGTGCAGAAAGAGGCAAGAAGGGTGCAGAAAGCGGAAAGAGAAGTACAGAAAGAAGCAAGAGAGGTGCAGAAAGAAGCAAGAGAACTGCAGAAAGAGGAAGAAAGATGCAGAAAGAGGAAGACATTTTCAGAAAGAAGCAAGAGAAGTACAGAAAGAAGTAAGAGGAGTGCAGAAAGAGACAAGTGAGGTGCATAAAGAGGCAAGAGAGGTGAAGAAAGAGGAAGAAAGGTACAGAAAGAGGAAGAAAGGTGCAGAACGAGGCAAGAGAGGTGCAGAAAGAAGCAAGAGACGTGCAGGAAGAAGCAACAGAGTTGCAGAAAGAGGCAAGGGAAGTGCTGAAAGAGGATAGAGAGATGCGGAAAGAGGCAAGAGAGGTGCAGAAAGAGGGAAGACGGGTGCAGAAAGAGGGAAGAGGGGTGCAGAAAGAGGCAACAGGGGTGCAGAAAGAAGCAAGAGAGGTACCGATAGAAGCAAGAGAAGTGCAGAAAGAACCAAACAGAGGTTCAGAAAGATGTAAGAGGGGTGCAGAAAGTTACAAAAGAAGTGCAAAAAGAGACAAGAGAAGTGCAGAAAGAAGCAACAGAGCTACACAAAGAGGCAATAGAACTACAGAAAGAGGCAAGAGAGGTGCAGAAACAGGCAACAGAGGTGCAGAAAGAGGGAACAGGGGTACAGAAAGAGGCAAGAGAGCTACACAAAGAAGCAACAGAGGTGCAGAAAGAGGCAAGAGGTGCACAGAGACAACAGATGTGCACAAAGAGACAACATATGTGCAGAAAGAGGCAAGAGAGGTGCAGAAACAGGCAAGAGGGTACAGAAAGAGGCAAGAGAAGTATAGAAAGAAGCAACAGAGGTGCAGATGGAGGCAAGAGATGTGCAGAAAGAAGCAAGAGAGGTGCAGAAAGAAGGAAAAAAAGGGGTGTGGAAAGAGGCAAGAGGGGTGCAGAAAGAAGCAAGAGAGGTACAGAAAGAAGCAAGAGAAGTGCAGAAAGAAGCAACAGAGGTGCAGAAAGAGGCTAGAGAAGTCCAGAATGAGGCAAGAGGGGTGCAGAAAGAGGCAAAAGAGGTGCAGAAAGAAGCAACAGAAGTGCAGAAAGAGGCAAGAGTTGCACAAAGAGACAGAAAGAGGGAAGACAAGTGCAGAAAGAATCAAGAGAACTGCAGAAATAGGACGAAAGGTGCAAAAAGAAGCAAGAGAGGTGATGAAAGAAGAAAGAGAAGTGCAGAAAGAGTAAGAGAATTGCAGAAAGAAGCAACAGAGGTGCAAAAAAAGGAAAGAGGAAAGAGAAGTGCAGAAATAGGCAAGAGAGGGGCAAAAAGAAGAAAGAGAGGTGCAGAAAGAGGCAAGAGAGGTGCAGAAAGAAGCAAGAGAACTGCAGAAATAGGAAGAAAGGTACAGAAAGAGGCAAGAGGTGCAGAAAGAAGCAAGAGAGGTGCAGAAAGAAGAGGAAAGGCTCGGAAAAAAGCAAGAAATCTGCAGAAAGAGGCAAGAGAGGTGTAGAAAGAGGCAAGAAATGTACAGAAAGAGACAAGAGAAGTGCAAAAAGAAGCAAGTGAGACCAGAAAGAAGAAAGAGAAGTGCTGAAAGAAGCAAGAGAACTGCACAAAGAGGAGGAAAGGTGCAGAAAGAAGCAAGCGAGGTACTTAAAGAAGCAAGAGGAGTGCAAAGAAGAGGCAAATGGGTGCAGAAAGTGGCAAGAGAGTTGCAGAAAGAGGAAGAAAGGTACAGAAAGAGGATTAAATATTTAGAAAATGGCAAGAGAGGTGCCGGAAGAGGCAAGAGAAGTACAGAAAGAAGCAACAGAGTTGCAGAAAGGGGTAAGAGAGTTGCAGAAAGAGGGAAGAGGGGTGCAAAAAGAAGCAAGAGAGGTACAGAAAGAAGCAAGAGAAGTACAGAAAGGAGCAACAGAGGTGCAGAAAGGAGCAACAGTGGTGCAGAAAGAGGCAACAGAAGTGCAGAAAGAGGCAAGAGAGTTGCACAAAGAGACAAGAAAGGTACATAAAGAGGGAAGACGAGGGCAGAAAGAGGTAAGAGGGGTGCAAAAAGAAGCAAGAGAGGTGATGAAAGAAGAAAGAGAAGTGCAGAAAGAGTAAGAGAATTACAGAAAGAAGCAACAGAGGTGCAGAAAAAGGAAAGAGGAAAGAGAAGTACAGAAATAGGCAAGAGAGGGGCAAAAAGAGGAAAGAGAGGTGCAGAAAGAGGCAGGAGATGTGCAGAAAGAGACAGGAGATGTGCAGAAAGGAGCAAGAGAACTGCAGAAATAGGAAGAAAGGTGCAGAAAGAGGCAAGAGGTGCAGAAAGAAGCAAGAGAGGTGCAGAAAGAGGAGGAAAGGCACGGAAAAAAGCAAGAAATCTGCAGAAAGAGGCAAGAGAGGTGCAGAAAGAGGCAAGAAATGTGCAGAAAGAGACGAGAAGTACAAAAAGAAGCAAGTGAGACCAGAAAGAAGAAAGAGAAGTGCTGAAAGAAGCAAGAGAACTGCACAAAGAGTAGGCAAATGGGGTGCAGAAAGTGGCATGAGAGGTGCAGAAAGAGGCAAGAGAGTTGCAGAAAGAGGAAGAAAGGTACAGAAAGAGGAATAAAGATTTAGAAAAAGGCAAGAGAGGTGCTGAAAGAGGCAAGAGAAGTGCAGAAAGAAACAACAGAGTTGCAGAGAGAGGCAAGAGACGTCCATAATGAGGCAAGAGGGGTGCAGAAAGAGGCAGGAGAGATGCAGAAAGAGGGATGCAGAAAGAGGGAAGAGCAGTGCAGAAAGAGACAAGAGGAGTGCAAAAAGAAGCAATAGAGGTGCAGAAAGAAGCAAGAGAAGTGCAGAAAGAACCAACAGAGGTGCAGAAAGAGGCAACAGAGGTGCAGAAAGAGGCAAGAGAACTGTAGAAAGAGGCAAGAGAGGTGCAGAAACAGGCAGGAGATGTGCACAAAGAGGGTAGAGGGGTAAAAGAAGAGGCAGGAGAGGTGTAGAAATAGGGCAGAAAGAAGCAAGAGAGGAGCAGATGAGGCAACAGAGGTGCAGCAAGAGGCAAAAGAGATGCAGAAATGGACAAGAGGGTTACAGTAAGAGGCACGAGAAGTGCATAAAGAAGCAACAGAGGTGAAAAAAGAGGCAAGAGAAGTGCAGAAAGAGGTAAGCAAGGTGCAGAAACAGGCAATAGAGGAGCAGAATGAGGGAAAAGGAGTGGAGAAAGAAGCAAGAGGGGTGCAGAAAAAAACAAGAGAAGTTCAGAAAGAAGCAAGAAAAGTGCAGAAAGAAGCAACAGAGTTGCAGAAAGAGGCAAGAGAACTGTAGAAAGAAGCAAGAGAGATGCAGAAAAAGGCTAGAAAGGTGCAGAAAGAGGCAAGAGGGGTGCAGTAAGGGGCAAGAGGGGTGGAGAAAGAAGCAAGAGAGGTGCAAAAAGAAGCAAAAGAAGTGCAGAAAGAAGCAACAGAGGTGCAGAAAGAGGCAAGAGAACTGTAGAAAGAGGCAAGAGAGATGCAGAAACAGGCAAGAGAGGTGCAGAAATAGGGAAGAGGGGTGCAGAAAGAAGCAAGAGAGGAGCAGAAGTGGCAACAGAGGTGCAGCAAGAGGCAAAAGAGGTGCAGAAATGGACAAGAGGTGTACAGTAACAGGCAAGAGAAGTGCAGAAAGAAGCAACAGAGGTGAAGAAAGAGGCAAAAGAAGTGCAGAAAGAAGCAAGAGAGGTGCAGAAACAGGCAATAGAGGAGCAGAATTAGGGAAAAGGAGTGCAGAAAGATGCAAGAGGGGTGGAGAAAGAAGCAAGAGAGGTGCAAAAAGAAGCAAGAGAACTGCAGAAAGAAGCAACAGAGGTGCAGAAAGAGGCAAGAGTGGTACACAAAGTGGCAAAAGAAGTGCAGAAAGAAGCAACAGAGTGCAGAAAGAGGCAAGAGAAGTGCAGAAAGAGGCAAAAGAGGTACACAAACAGGCAAGAGAGATGCAGAAAGAGGGAAAAGGAATGTAGAAAGAGGCAGGAGGGGTGCAAAAAGAAGCAAGAGATGTGCAGAAAAAGGCTAGAAAGGTGCAGAAAGAGGCAAGAGGGGTGCAGTAAGGGGCAAGAGAGGTGGAGAAAGAAGCAAGAGAGGTGCAAAAAGAAGCAAAAGAAGTGCAGAAAGAAGCAACAGAGGTGCAGAAAGAGGCAAGAAAACTGTAGAAAGAGGCAAGAGAGATGCAGAAACAGGCAAGAGAGGTGCAGAAATAGGGAAGAGGGGTGCAGAAAGAAGCAAGAGAGGAGCAGAAGTGGCAACAGAGGTGCAGCAAGAGGCAAAAGAGATGCAGAAATGGACAAGAGGTGTACAGTAACAGGCAAGAGAAGTGCAGAAAGAAGCAACAGAGGTGAAGAAAGAGGCAAGAGAGATGCAGAAAAAGGCTAGAAAGGTGCAGAAAGAGGCAAGAGGGGTGCAGTAAGGGGCAAGAGGGGTGGAGAAAGAAGCAAGAGAGGTGCAAAAAGAAGCAAAAGAAGTGCAGAAAGAAGCAACAGAGGTGCAGAAAGAGGCAAGAGAACTGTAGAAAGAGGCAAGAGAGATGCAGAAACAGGCAAGAGAGGTGCAGAAATAGGGAAGAGGGGTGCAGAAAGAAGCAAGAGAGGGGCAGAAGTGGCAAAAGAGGTGCAGCAAGAGGCAAAAGAGGTGCAGAAATGGACAAGAGGTGACAGTAACAGGCAAGAGAAGTGCAGAAAGAAGCAACAGAGGTGAAGAAAGAGGCAAAAGAAGTGCAGAAAGAAGCAAGAGAGGTGCAGAAACAGGCAATAGAGGAGCAGAATTAGGGAAAAGGAGTGCAGAAAGATGCAAGAGGGGTGGAGAAAGAAGCAAGAGAGGTGCAAAAAGAAGCAAGAGAACTGCAGAAAGAAGCAACAGAGGTGCAGAAAGAGGCAAGAGTGGTACACAAAGTGGCAAAAGAAGTGCAGAAAGAAGCAACAGAGTGCAGAAAGAGGCAAGAGAAGTGCAGAAAGAGGCAAAAGAGGTACACAAACAGGCAAGAGAGATGCAGAAAGAGGGAAAAGGAATGTAGAAAGAGGCAGGAGGGGTGCAAAAAGAAGCAAGAGATGTGCAGAAAGAAGCGAGAGAAGTGACAAAAGAAGCAACGGAGGTGTAGAAAGAGCCAAGAGAAGTGCAGAAAGAGGCAAGAGAGGTACAGAAAGAGGCAAGAAAGGTGCAGAAAGAGACGAGAAGTGCAAAAAAAACCAAGTGAGGTGCTGGAAAGAAGCAAGAGAAGTGCAGAAAGAAGCAAGAGAACTGCACAAAGAGGTGGAAAGGTGCAAAAAGAGGAAGAAAGGTGCAGAAAGAAGCAAGAGAGGTACAGAAAGAAGCAAGAGAAGTGCAGAAAGAGGCAAGTGGGGTGCAGAAAGAGGCATGAGAGGCAGAAAGAGGCAGGAGAGTTGCAGAAAGAGGAAGAAAGGCACAGAAAGAGGAATAAAGATTTAGAAAGAGGCAAGAGAGGTGCCTAAAGAGGCAAGAGAAGTTCAAAAAGAAGCAACAGAGTTGCAGAAAGAGGCAAGAAAAGGGCAGAAAGAGGCAAGCGAGATGGAGAAAGAAGCAAGAGAGGTGCAGAAAGAAGAAGAAAGGCACAGAAAGAGGAAGAAAGGCACAGAAACAGGAAGAAAGGTTCAGAAAGAGGTACGAGAGGGGAAGAAAGAAGCAAGAGAAGTGCAGAAAGAAGCAACAGAGTTGCAGAAAGAGGCAAGAGAAGTCCAGAATGAGGCAAGAGGGGTGCAGAAAGAGGCAAAAGAGGTGCAGAAAGAGGCAAGAGGGGTGCAGAAAGAAGCAAGAGAAGTGCAGAAAGGAGCAACAGAGGTGCAGAAAGGAGCAACAGTGGTGCAGAAAGAAGCAACAGAAGTGCAGAAAGAGGCAAGAGTTGCACAAAGAGACAAGAGGGGTGCAGGAAGAGGGAAGAGTGGTGAAGAAAGAGGCAAGAGAGGTGGAGAAAGAAGCAAGCAAGGTTCAAAAGAAGCAAGAGAAGTGCAGAAAGAAGCAACAGCGGTGCAGACAGAGGCAAGAGTGGTACAGAAAATGGCCAAAGAAGCACAGAAAGAAGCAACAGAGTGCAAAAAGAGGCAAGAGAAGTGCAGAAAGAGGCATAAGAGGTGCAGGAACAGGCAAGAGAGATGCAGAAAGAGGGAAAATGAATGCAGAAAGAGGCAAGAGGGGTGCAGAAAGAAGCAAGAGAGATGCAGAAAGAAGCGAGAGAAGTGCAGAAAGAAGCAACAGAGGTGTAGAAAGAGCCGAGAGAAGTGCAGAAAGAGGCAAGAGAGGTACAGAAACAGGCAACAGAGGTGCAGAAAGAGGAAAGAGGGGTGTAGAAAGAGGGAAGATGGTATACAGAAAGAGGGAAGAGGGGTGCAGAAAGAAGCAAGAGAGGTGCAGAAAGAATCAAGAGAAGTGCAGAAAGAAGCAACAGAGGTGCAGAAAGAGGCAGGAGAGGTACAGAAAGAAGCAAGAGAAGTGCAGAAGGTGGCAAGAGAGGTGCAGAAAGAAGCAAGAGAGGTGCAGAAAGAGGTAAGAGGGTGCAGAAAGACACAAAAGAAGTACAGAAAGAAGAAAGATGCAGAAAGAAGCAAGAGAAATGCAGAAAGAGGCAAGAGAGGTGCATAAACAAGCAAGAGAGGTTTGCGTACCATTAGTACCAATTTAACACCCACATTTAGCAATAAGTAACACGTGACAATTCCAGCTTTGCAAAGGGCCTTCCACCACGCTGTAACACATGTCGCTGCATTTTTAGTAACATTTGAAACGTTTCAGCTAGAAACAAGTTTTTTGTTCAAATCTGCAGATTATGCGGCAGATGATGGATTATGTGGCAAATGCGGAAAATGTATAATTATGTGAACATCAGTGCAGCTGAACAGTCACATAATTCCAGTGGCCCTCCTCATACCTCTGCCTATGTCCCGAAGTGCTCCTCTGTGGTTGCTTCTTTTTTTGTGTCTTTTTGAGTTTATAGTTTAGATTCTATGGAAACGAGGAAGACTAAACCTCAGGTTACCACTCCACAACACAGACCACCATACCACATAATCCCACTCCCCATAATTCCTATACACTAAATACCACATACTTTCTATCCACATTATTTCACTGCTTGTTTAACTAGTAGTCATGTTTACAGCGTGGTGGAGAAAGGGGGCTGGGCCTCCAACCAGCGCTCAATAATTCCACTGTGTAGGACTTACAGGAGGTACCAGGAGGGCTTCTTGGCCACCAAGGTCCCTCAGGAGTAAAGTGGACTTCATCCCTGTTGGAAATGGCCCTTTTTGCAGGGTTATCCCCAAACTTTTTGCTTCTTCCTCCTATTTTTCCCTGAACATTTAATTTTTTTGGTTTTAGGACTCTGGGCACTTTTTCACTGCTGATCAGTGCTAAAGTGCATATGCTCTCCGTGTAAATTGTGTTACGGATTGGTGTTTCCATGATTGGATATTTGATTTACTTGTTAGTCCCTAGTAAAGTGCACTGAGTGTGTGAGGGCCTGTGAATCAAATGCTACTAGTGGGCCTGCAGCACTGATTGTGCCACCCACATGAGTAGCCCGGAAAAGTTAACTCAGACCTGCCACTGCAGAGTCTGCGCACAGTTTGTAACTGCCATGTCGACTTGGCAAGTGCACCCTCTTGCCAGGCCTTAACCTTCCCTTTTCTTACATGTGAGTCACCCCTAAGGTAGGCCCAAGGTACCCCTGTGGGCAGGGTGCAGTGTATGTGAAAGGTAGGACATGCCCTGGTGTGTGTTGCATGTCCTGATAGTGAATTACTGCCAATTTCGTTTTTCACTATTGCAAGGCTACCTGTTCCCCATAGGACAGAATGGGAAGTTTGTTTATAACATCTTATAAACATAACTGTCCCTGGGAACTAGGTAGGAAAATGATGTTTAGTATGCCTGAACTCAGAATCTAAAGATGCATCTTTTAGTGAAGGTGATTTTTACATTCTGTGTTTGAAAATACCACTTTCAGAAAGTAGGTATTTTCTTGCTCAGTCATCCCGTGTGCCTCTGCTGGAATGTGGATTGCCTGTCTGGGTTTTGGATGACAGAAGGCTGGGGAGCAGGAGTGGCTTGAGATAGTCTAGGGGTCAGGAAAGGGCTGAATAGACCTGAATAGACCTGGGCTGCAATTGGGGAAGGGGGAGGAGATTTCCTTGCACCTCAAAGGGCCTGGTCTGCCTCTGACAATTCCGTCTCACACCAGAGAAGGCAGAACTGGTTCTGGCTGGGCACAGACACTCTCTGCCTAAGAGATCAAAGGATTTTGGGATATAAATATTGGGGCCCAGACCCCTGAACTTTAGAACTCTTTTGGACCAAGAAGACTGCCAAGAAGAAGAGCTGAAGAAGCTGTGAGGAGGGACTACCACTTTGCTGTGTGCTTTGCTGTGTTGGCCTGCAGTGGCTGCTTCTGTCTTGGGCAGTGAAAGGACTGGACTGAACTTTCTGCAATCTACTTTTGTGAATTTCTCCAAGGGCTTGAGGTAGAGCTTGCCCCCTGTTCAAGAAGTCTCAGGCACAACAAAGACTTCAAGCTCTTCTGCCCTCAGCACTGGGGACTGTGTTTTGTGCTGCAACAGACGATGTCGACGACGCTGCTGCCGACTCCGTGTCCTGACGGCACTGCAGAGGGCACCGCCGCAATGCCGCACCACGACCCTGGTCTCACCGACGAGCCGCTGCCCGCACCATGACCTGTGGGCATCGCACTCCGCACTGCCTTGCTTCATGACGACACCTTAGTATCCCAGACGAAGACGCCCCACGCCGAAATCTATGCCGCTGCTTGCACCGTGGTTCGAGGGCACTGCTCTTAAAGTTACACAACGCACCGCCCTCATCCCGCACCGCAGTCTTGGCCTACCAACGCCGGTGCCATTTTCTCCCGTTCGTCAGCCGACGACAGCGCTTCAGCGACGACGACGCTGCTTGCACTGCGACCTGCCAGCACCGCGACGAGCACCGCGTTCACTTCGCACTGCGACCCTGGTCTCAGCAACAACGCCATCTGATGCCGCCACTGAGCCGCTGCTCGCATCGCAACCTGAGGGCACCGCACGCTGCACCGCTGCACTTCACACCGCAGCACCCGATGCCTACCGACGCCTGCGCTCCTGACTTCAACAGAGAGGAGTTCGTGTGACTTCGAGGGCCCTGACGACTCCTGCACCAACCTCTGGAACCGACACCTGCGGACGCCGTGCTTTCGGAAGCTCAACGAGAGGCCGCCGACGCCCTGCATTTCTAGAAGGTACTGTTTGCGGGTCTTCCCGACACCGTAGTTAGCCTGCGACGCCGCGGTCAGCCAGAACTGTTTGGATTTGTTTGCTCACGATGCCGTGATAGCCCCGGACGGAGCTATCGACATCAAGGAACTGTTTTTCAAGCATATTTTCATAACTGAAGATTTTTATCGTTTTTGGTCTTGTCTTATGTATATAAAAATATTGGATATTTTTCTAAACTGGTGTGGTGTCCTTTTGTAGTGCTTACACTGTATTACTGTTGGCTATGTGCAAATGCTTTACACACTGCCTCTAAGATAAGCCTGACTGCTCGTGCCAAGCTACCAAGGGGGTGAGCAGGGGTTATTTTAGGATTGTAACTCCCTTATTCTGACTAGAGTGGTGGTTTCTGCCTGGCTTTGGCACATGCCCTAGCCTACCAAAAATCCCATTTCTAACATTGGTTGTCAACGGTGAGGATAGGACTTGCGTTTGCACTGGTCTTACAGTGATTGGTGTGCACTACTACCACATAACAGACCATTACGTGCCACACACTGGTCCTTTTTTTTTTTGCCCTATTTTTGATCTTGCCAGTTTGAACTTGCTACTTCATCATGCCTGAATCAATTGCATCATCTGTTGCATCCTTGGAAGTGGCCTTTGAGGAGGAGAGGTTAGAAACCTACAATGTGAAGGAATTGAAGGCGATCTGAAAAAACCTCAAATTCCAAATCAGGGGCCTCACCAGAAAAGAGGAGCTACAAAAGGTGCTGAGGGCCTGGGTAGCAGCCAGACATGCTAGTGAGCTGTCTGGAGATCTTGGCATGGAGGCAGAGGAGCCTATTCCAAGGCTGGATGTGCTTTTGGGAGGGGGGGCACCCTCTAAACCAGGCAGCGGCAGTCTGTCCCCAGAGGAGCTTGAGGACAGGCGGGAAGCGAGGAAGTTCGAGTTGGAGAAACTCAGGATGGAAAGTGAGAGGGAAGACAAAAGAATAGCCATGGAGGAAAAGAAGATGATCTTAGACCATGAGTTTAAAATGAGAGAGCTGGACTGGGAAGCCAGTAGGGCTAGGCCCAGCCCAGATGGTGGCAGCAAAAGTGTTAGGTCCAGTACTGAGGATGAGGTACACATACACACAGATTTGGGACCCTGCTTCAAGGAGGGGGTTGACATACACCAGGGGGTTCAGGGTTGTGAGGTTACTCCAGTGGTGCGCAGTGTCCCTGAGGTGGATTGGGGAACTGGCACAGGGGATCATTTTCCTGGTAGTGGGAGGGACACTCTACTGACTCTAGATTAGAGGTGCAGGGAGAGGGGTTCCCCCATGATAGAAGCCCTGGTAAGTGAGTATGGAGACCAGCCAGAAGAGTATGAGTTGAGGGACAGCAACAGTCAGACACTGTCTCGCCAGTCTTGTGAGAATGATGTGGGGTACTTGTCTGTGGCACTGGATGGATGGGTGAAGGGTAGTTTGGTTAACACATGTGTGGGGCTGTGTGATTCAATTGTTGGAGAGCATATTTTAAGTCCCTGTTTTCCAGAGCTATGCCAACACCAAGTGGAGTGTGAATTCTCTGACCCCAGGATGCTTGCACTGGAGGCAGACCTTTTGGTGGATTCCGGAGGGTCTGGAGAAGCATCTGGGGGTGACCCGGAAGGAAGTGGCTTAGGTATTTCCCAACCAAGGGTGGTGGGAAAGGTTTGTGACAGCCCAGATAGGTCCCGGTGTCATGGGAAGGGTGTGGGGACTCACGTCCTGTCTCCGAGGAGAAGGAGTGGGAATTGGCTGTGGCCCAAGGTGCCCAAAACCCGGTCCCAGAACCTGGGTGGTTCCAGGTGGGGAGCCTCGGCTGTACTGGTAGGCCGTCCGTTGAGGGGGATCTCCTACCGTTAGGAGAACGTGGAGTGTCTGTAAACAGAGCTCCAGCGGTTCTGGTGTCTGGCGGTGCCGCTCCCAAGGGGAGGGTGCAGAAGTCCAGATTGAGGGGTGAGAGGGGGATGCGTTCCCCAGTGGGAAAACCAGTGGGTCAGGGGCCAGCCAGATGGGCTGAGCCTCCTAGGAGTGACCAGGGTGACACCACTTCTGTCCTGGGGGATCTGTGTGCACTGTCAGATGGACAGGGGTCAGGATATCTGCACCAGGCAGACTGTCACACAACACATGAGTCATGTGTTACCCTCAGGGGGGGCATGCGTGCTCCCAAGGCAGTCCTGGTGCCAGTGGCGGCTCGTGGAGGGAGTGCTGCGGGCGGTGGGGCGGGGCGGGGGAGGAACAGGGTGGGGGGTAGTAAACTACGGCATACGGCCAAAAAGAGGTAAGTAAACAAATAAATAAATAAAACTAATTTCATTGCACGCGCTGCATTGCCAAATGCGACGCAGCGCGCACAACGAAATTCGTTTTATTTATTTGTTTACTTACCTCTGTTCAGCCGTATGCTGTAGTGTACTACCCCCCACCCTGCTCCTCCCTGCCCCACCACCCCGCAGCACTCCCTCCACGAGCTGCTACTGCCTGGTGCGCCGGGCAGGTGCTCAGCCGCAGGGTTTAGTCCCTGGGTTGGGAGGCCAGGTTCAGGTCCTGCCTGACCTGGAGGGAAGGACGACTGTAAGCAGTGTCCTGACCGGTTTGTCTTCTAGGGGTACCACTCTGGGTGGGAGGGTGCAGAACTCTGGAAGGGGGTGCAGAGGGGGTGCAGAGGGAGGGAGTCCTCGCCTCTGACCCCGGCTCAACCTGAGGGTTTAGATCCGAGGGTGGTGGATCAGTTACAGGGTCAAGGCCCTGAACTGGTGGAAGAACTGTGTAGGAGGTCCGGTTCCAGCGTCCTGACAGTTTTTGGTTCTCGGGGTGCTTCTCCTGGGAGGAGAGTGCAGGACCCCAGAAGGAGAGGTGAAGGGAGGAGAGCCTCGCCCGAGACCTCTGGTCAGCCTGAGGGTACAGACCCTGGGTTGGAGGAACAGGTTCAGGGTGTCCCCCCTGACCTGGGGGAAGGGGTGACTGCTAACAGTGCCCCTGCCAGTTTGTCTTCTGGGGGTGCCGCTCTAGGTGGGAGGGTACAGAGCCCCAGGGGGGAGGACCGGGTTTGGGAGAGCCCACCCCAGCCCCTGGTTCAGCCCCAGGGAACAGACCCTGGGCTGGTGTACCAGTTGCAGAATAGCACCCCTGAACTGGTGGGCGAATTGTGCAGGACACCTACCACAGGTGCCCTGACAATTCTGGAAGGGTGTACCGCTCCAGGTGGGAGGGTACAGAGCCCCAGGGAGAAGGAGAAGGGGTGGGAGAGCCCACCCCAGTCTCCTGTCCAGCCGCAGGGTACAGACCCTGGGCTGGTGGGCCAGTGTCAGGATGCCATACCTGACTTGGCAGGGGGGAGAGTGGAGAAAGAATGCCAGGCATCTGGGGCTATCGCCCCCCACTCTCTGACGCCACAGTGGTTGGAGTGGCTGGAAAGGCATAAGGCCTGGTTCTCCTCACTGACAATTGTCAGTGGCCACTGTGGCTGGCTGTCCCGGTGGACAGAGTTGCCCCTGGGAGGGGGACAGGAGTCACACCATTGTGTTGGCCATGTGGTTACTGACTGCCTGTTGGGACACATCTGTGAGCAAAGTAAGTTTAGGTGCTACGCAGATGGGGTCCACAGGTGAGGAGAAGGGTTCCCCATGGGTCAGCTTAGTGGGCCCTGAGAGTATGGATAGAGGGATCCAACTAGGTTCAGGAACTCATAGAACGGGAAAAAACCCTGCTGTTGCGGGCCAGGTTGCATGTTCTATTGCCCCAAGCAGGGAAGTCCATCGAGGTATGGATTGGTCTACCCTGGCTTAGGCTGGAAGGGGTTGTGTTGGAAATGGCCCTTTTTGCAGGGTTATCCCCAAACGTTTTGCTTCTTCCTCCTATTTTTCCCTGACCTGTTTGTATTGGTTTTAGGACTCTGGGCACTTTTTCACTGCTGATCAGTGCTAAAGTGCATATGCTCTCCATGTAAATTGTGTTATGGATTGGTGTTTCCATGATTGAATATTTGATTTACTTGTTAGTCCCTAGTAAAGTGCACTGAGTGTGCCAGGGCCTGTGAATCAAATGCTACTAGTGGGCCTGCATCACTGATTGTGCCACCCACATGAGTAGCCCGGAAAAGTTAACTCAGACCTGCCACTGCAGAGTCTGCGCGCAGTTTGTAACTGCCATGTCGACTTGGCAAGTGCACCCACTTGCCAGGCCCTAACCTTCCCTTTTCTTACATGTGAGTCACCCCTAAGGTAGGCCCAAGGTACCCCTGTGGGCAGGGTGCAGTGTATGTGAAAGATAGGACATGCCTTGGTGTGTGTTGCATGTCCTGATAGTGAATTACTGCCAATTTCGTTTTTCACTATTGCAAGGCTACCTGTTCCCCATAGGACAGAATGGGAAGTTTGTTTATAACATCTTATAAACATAACTGGCCCTGGGAGCTAGGTAGGAAAATAAAGTTTAGTATGCCTGAACTCAGAATCTAAAGATGCATCTTTTAGTGAAGAAGATTTTTACATTCTGTATTTGAAAATACCACTTTCAGAAAGTAGGTATTTTCTTGCTCAGTCATCCCGTGTGCCTCTGCTGAAATGTGGATTTCCTGTCTGGGTTTTGGATGACAGAAGGCTGGGGAGCAGGAGTGGCTCCAGATAGTCTAGGGGTCAGGAAAGGGTGGAATAGACCTGGGCTGCAATTGGGGAAGGGGATGGGAGATTTCCTTGCACCTCAAAGGGACTGGTCTGCCTCTGACAATGCCGTCTCCACCTCCTGCCAGGAAGTCACACCAGAGAAGGCAGAACTGGTTCTGGCTGGGCACAGACACTCTCTGCTTAAGAGGTCCAAGGATTTTGGGATATAAATATTGGGGCCTAGACCCCTGAACTTTAGAACTCTTTTGGACCAAGAAGACTGCCAAGAAGAAGAGCTGGAGAAGCTGTGAGGAGGGACTACCACTTTGCTGTGTTGGCCTGCAGTGGCTGCTTCTGTCTTGGGCAGTGAAAGGACTGGACTGAACTTTCTGCAATCTACTTTTGTGAGTTTCTCCAAGGGCTTGAGGTTGAGCTAGCCCCTGTTCAAGAAGTCTCAGGCACAACAAAGACTTCAAGCTCTTCTGCCCTCAGCACTGGGGACTGTGTGTTTTGTGCTGCAACAGAAGAAAAAGCAACCCGACGACGTCGATGACGCCGCTGCCGACTCCATGTCCTGACGGCACTGTAGAGGGCACCGCCGCAACGCCGCACCGCGACCCTGGTCACACCGACGACACCTGCTGATTCTGCCACCGAGCCGCTGCTCGCACCGCGACCTGTTGGCACCGCACTCCGCACCGCCTCGCTTCACGACGACGCCTTGGTATCCCAGACGCCGCCGCCCCACGCCGAAATCTACGCCGCTGCTTGCACCGTGGTTCGAGGGCACAGCTCGTAAAGTTACACGATGCACAGCCCTCATCCCGCACCGCAGTCTTGGCCTACCGACGCCGGCACTTCGACTCCCATTCGTCAGCCGACGACAGCGCTTCAGCAACGACGACGCGCTGCTTTCACCGCGACCTGCCAGCACCGCAACGAGCACCGCATTCACTTCCCACCGCGACCCTGGTCTCACCGACGACGCCATCTGATGCTGCCACCGAGCCGCAGCTCGCACCGCGACCTGAGGGCACCGCACGCCGCACTGCTGCACTTCGCACCGCAGCACCCGACGCCTACCGACGCCAGCGCTCCTGACTTCAACAGAGAGGAGTTCGATCTGCAACGCGTGTGACTTCGAGGGCCCCGACGACTCCTGCACCGTCCTCCGGAACCGACGCCTGCAGTCGCCGTGCTTTCGGAAGCCCAACGAGAGGTCGCCGACGCCCTGCATTTCTAAAAGGTACTGTTTGTGGGTCTTCCCGACACCGTAGCTGGCCCGCGACGCCGCTGTCAGCCAGAACTGTTTGGATTTGTTTGCTCACGACGCCGTGATAGCCCCGGATGGAGCTATCGACATCAAGGAACTGTTTTTCAAGCATATCTTCATAACTGAAGATTTTTAAGTACTGTATTGTGGATTTTTATCGTTTTTGGTCTTGTCTTAAGTATATAAAAATATTGGATATTTTTCTAAACTGGTGTGGTGTCCTTTTGTAGTGCTTACACTGCATTACTGTTGGTTATGTGCAAATGCTTTACACACTGCCTCTAAGATAAGCCTGACTGCTCGTGCCAAGCTACCAAGGGGGTGAGCAGGGGTGATTTTAGGAGTGTAACTCCCTTATCCTGACTAGAGTGGTGGTTTCTGCCTGGCTTTGGCACATGCCGTAGCCTACCAAAAATCCCATTTCTAACAATCCCCCAACCAGTAGGGTGCCAGGAGGCACATTTGCAGACTGGTGGAGAAAGGGGGGCCTGGCCTCCGAAGACCTCTTAGCAATCCCACTGTGTGGGACTTACTGGAGGCAACAGGACATCCTTGGGGGCCAACTACCCCTCCTATTACCTCCAGTAAGTCCCACACAGCAGGATTGCTAAGTTCTCATAGCAGGCCACGCCCCATTTGCCCAACACTCTGCACACGCGCTCCCTGGCACACTCTTGGATG